>JARFJA010000036.1:7500000-8125000 GCA_036326145.1 Rhagophthalmus giganteus
AAATCCGAAATGAAAATGTCTTGATCGCAAATGCTTACAAAAAATTTCGTAATGACGCACAAAGATTACTTAACTGTCCTTTTTAACCGTTTTAACCGTTGTCGTCCAAATTTTATTCTGCTGCACGTCATCGATAAAAAGTTACTAAATTGTATATTTGTGATATTCAGGTTAAAGTGTTTGAAAGTGACATATTCTACTGATTGGATATTTTACCTGCACACATAAGATTACAATTTATTGGTACTGTAAAAACACAAGGTACTAGCGATGACATAAATCGGAATAAAATTTGTATGACTCACAGGGGATAAATGCATAATGTTATTATGACGGTTTACAATTTATTAAAATCGAAGTAAGTATCGGTTTAATTTTATAAAATGTTTTTAACGAGAAATTATTCATATTCAACGATAGATGCATTTGAATAAGCAATCGTTAATTAAATTATTGTAATTAAAATAATTAGTAACCTTCCCAGTTGCCTCAAAAAACTTTGCTAACATATTGACCGACTAGTTTTGTAATGGCACAGATATATTTAGAAATACCTAGATTAGTTTCTGGCTTAACTGACCTTTTCGTTATCACCGCAGTGTGGTACGTTATCTAGTTTCAGGGACACAATAGAACTGTAGAAAGCATACCTAATCCAGTTATCTGTCTGACAATTGGTAAATAAAACCTCCAGTTGGACGTTAAATTTAGACCAGCGAAGGCTGAAAAATATTTTTGTTGACGTTCGTTCGTGGGGCTTAAATGAAATTAAATTATCGACGCGAAAAGTGTATCGATATCGTTTTTAACGACCGAGAGAATTCGGTGATTATAAATATCGTAAAAGGGACGCCGAAAGAAAGTCTACTTTTGGGCGACAAATTTCCTTTTTGCATTTCGAGGCCTTTTTGCATAAGTTGAATATTTGGTCGCTCAAAAAAAAAACTGTTTTGCCTTCCGTGGCTGGATTATTTTGGTATTATTTTGGTTGGACGAAATGCATTTTTTATATACATAAGAGAGACCGGGGCATAATGATCCCTCGCCTTTATTACCGCCCCTGTACTACTGCTCGCCAATAACTTGCGTTTTAATATGTGCCACATTCGAAATGTTATTTTTTGTATTTACACGTTGTGTACAATTATTAAACAGAATGAGATAAAACACTAAATAAAATTGTTTATCGCTTTTTCATTGCAAAAACAAGAAAAACTAATATGATTTACATCTGGGAAATTATTTTGCCGCACCCTATGGAGGAGCTAAACGATCCTTTGGTAAGATTTCAGAATTTAATTAATTTTTAAAAAAATTACGGAATCCACATCATTTTATTAAATATTCATTCGTGAATAAAAAATTCAATGAGAGACGAATTATTAGTAGGTGTATTAAAAACGTACTTTTCATCGGTAAATCTTTTTATTCCATTCAAATAGCTTTCACTTGAAAATTTTTTCGGAAAACCTAAACTACGATTCCGAAATTATTATATGACTGTGTATGTAGGTATAGCTATCGAATACCTCTCACTGTCCAGTTTACGTGCATATATTTACATAATTACATTTATTCGAGTCATCTTCTAAATTTAACTGAAGAAAATTAAGATAATTTTGATAACATAAACACAGTTAAACGAGAATCAAACTAAAATGACAGAAATGATGTCTAAACTTTATTGCTGTATCTAATTTGGAAAACTTCCTCCCAATAAATAACTAATATAACCTCTTCGAGATATACCCACTCTTGGGACTTAATTTGGATTTGCGTTCAACAATCTGACTCCCAACACGATTTGTACGTGTTGCGAACGCTTGCACGCTTTAATCTTAAACGCGACGCGACGTACAGGGCGTCTCAAAATAATTGGAGTAATTCCAAGATTTTACTGCACATTTTACAAAATTGCACGAAACTATCCTTAATAGTGCTGTCTCTCCAATACATATATAAATATCGTTACTTTCCGTTCAATAGTTTTTGAATAATCGAGTTATGAATCCATGTGTTTTTACATTTAAAAATATATATATATTGCTGTAGTAACTTCACGCCTTTTTGGAAAATTATGAAGTTAAGCATACTTATGTAGGAATAAAGCGTCTTTAGCGTGCAGTTTGTTTGAGTGAAGTCCGTTAGGTACTTTTTGAGATATAAGCTTTCAAACTCTGCCACCAGAACTTTTTGTTTCTATGTTAATGTAGATGAAATAGGCGAAAAAATGTTTGGGCCCAACATGGGCCTTAAAACACAATGATTTATCAATTTTTATTCTTTACTTCTCTAATAGAGCGCAATTTACACTCCCGAAGTGTGAATAAAACGTTCACTACGATATAGCTTATCCAAACCTATATGCAATTCACGTCATCAACAAAAAGTTACTAGATTGTTTATTTGTAATTCGGTTTAAAATTTGGAAAGTGACATATTCTATAGATGATTTACTTGCGCACATATTAGATGGCATAAAGAAAGACTACAATTTATTAGAACTATCAAAATACGAGATTCGAGGTGACAGCACTGAGTGAAACGTCATCATCTAGTAACCTTATATTGATGACGTGAACATCATATAGGTTTGGATGAGTTATATCTACGTACATAATTCGAGAAATTCTCCATTCGAGCAATTGTTTTTCGAACAATTCTGTTCAAGCAATTTTCGTGGAACCGACATTACAGCCACAACACAATCACGAAACCGCTCGAATCAATTTATAGACACCCCGTATTCAAACGTAAACGTATTGCTGTTATCGCCTAAATGGAAACATGACATTTGGAAGAGGGAATTCCGACATCAATTGAGAAATGAAAATAACTAGCGGAATCCAAATTTAAACAATATATAAGGTAATAAAAATAAATGCGGTACCAAAAATTGACCGCAGACTAAAGTTTGTAACGTAGATTAAAAGAAAGTCGACATTCCTTTGTTTGCGTCAATTTATAACTTTATTAAATAAAAGAGAAGCGTGCACATACCTAAAGCTGCGACATACCTACCCTATCAATTTATTTTCTAGTCGAATTGTTAAATAATAGATGTGTAAAATTCTGTTTTGGTTATACACTTTGCAAAACGATAGTTAAGTAATTTATTGTTGCTTTATGAAGGAACGTTGTTATTAAAACACCGACGACGTTTAATTCTCCATTATCTTTTTTGCGTTTCCAAAAAAAAATTAAAAAAAAACGTAAACAAGAAACGTACCTGCATCTACCGAAAATTAAATAACGTCGAATTAACGAAGCTAAAAAGTCATATAGGTAATTGTTAAAATTATTTTAAACGACATCCTACATCCTTAACGATCAATCGCAAAAACATCTACCTGTCAAGATAACTCGTCGAGCAAATGTAATTTTCCCGTTTTATCTTGGATTTAAGCCATTACGAGTATAAGAGATGTCTGAATCAGATAAGCGAAATAAGCTGCACAGAGAATATAAGCGTACGGTACCTAAATAATTCCGGGTTTGTCAAAGGGGTCGCCTCAAAATTCTAGATTTTGAACGACTTGCCGGCAAAATTAGTGGGGAACCTGCGCGGATATATCAATAACTCGAGATTACTTACTAACCTCCGTCAGGGGAATCGGCTACTCGTATGGCCTAAAGTGCCTAAAATTAGCTTATTAATAACGACGGCGTGGCTCTTCCACCCTCCTCGAAGTAATATCTCATTCAAGTCGTCACTGCGAGAGCCCTAAGCAGCCACAAGTCGCCATAGAGCACATTTATGCGGTGTCTACCAGATTATAAAGGCTACGCGCCACATCATTAGCCAACAATGTCGTCATGTTTGCTAGATTATTGTCGAGACTTCCTCCATTTCCTTTATTACCGCTCTCTTCTTAAATCGGAGAGTCTCGACGATGAACCCTCGAAAAATTAGTCATTAGGTAATAGTTCTGTATATAACAAAAAATTTGCGACTTCGGAGGAACTCTCTATACTTTCTTAAATGAGAAAAGATTCGGTACCTACTTGATTTCTTTCTTCTTTTTTTTAAAAATACATTCGAAACGTTCGACGGATACGCTTCGTCAAGTTAAATTTAGTACGTAGGTGGGTATTTTAACGACGAAGAATAAAACGTTGAATTTAGTAACTAGCAAATTATCATACAATAATTCAAGTCATACAGGGCTAGATTAAATGTTCCGATTGCGAGAATTGTGGGAATACTTTATAAAGCAGTTGCTGAAAGCCCCGCATATTTTTGGACGGTCAAAAATTAAATTTATAAAGTAGACCATAATAAATTAGAATTATCTCATTTTTATTACCGCATAATACGGCATTTAGGCACATTCCACTTTGATATTAGACGCTTTTGCTCGGCCGATTATTTATTAAGAATTTTGTTAACAAATTAATATTGACGGATAGTGGTTTTTGACTAATACTGTTAGAGTTAATTAACGAGTAAACGAGTCGTACTTGTTACAAATTGCTAAAACAAAAATTAAAACACAGTACCTATATACATTATTCAAGATGAGTTCCAAAAATTTACTAAATTCAATTTATTAATAGATACAGTAAAAATACGAAGTTTTATTGATGACGTGCATTTGAACCTATCTCGAATAACGTGCGGTACCTGCCTGACATAACACTTAATATAAAAATGCAGATAATGTGTACAAACAAATCCATTAAACATAATCGCAGGTTAAATGAATAAGCCAAATGTGCAATTAAATTTATCAATTATACAGCAAAATAGCAGAGAATAATATTCGGAAACGGTAAATATTTAATTCCCACAAAATCCTATAATTTTCGCCGGCTTTGTAATTCTTTTATTACGTAATTCATAGAAACAACCCGCCGCATGTACACCATCAAACAAAAACCGTTTCACGAAACCGTAAAACTACACCGACCCCGTTGTCCGTCCGAAAATAAAGTGGAATAGGGGCGGGCTTTCGTGTTTCAGGAGAATCGCGCAATATGATTTTGCAAAGGGCAAGTATATAGAATGTGGTGTGCGAAATAATCTAAATTTTGTGTCGTAAAGGGGTGATATACGGTAGTTTATCGCGCAACACATTTGGGTCATTTGTTGGCCGATATAACCACCATATATATGTTTTTCTTTTTATTGATTGCAATAACAAAGTTATAAAAACACGTTTGCAACGCGTATCGTGATGGACCGAAGATTATAATACTTAGGTACCTATTAAATACGCAACGTTTATGTCAATTTCGATGGTCTCGATGACCGCTCCGAGAAAATCAATTTATCACGAGACTTAACGATACAGTGGAAAATGCTTGTAAGAGAGATAAACGTAGTGGATGATGATATATTAGTTAGGTAATTTCAATTTTAAGCTTCTATAAACTTAAACCTTCTGATTATTGTCATTTATTTACACCGCGAATCGTTCTATTGACGAAACAAAAGGAGAGTACATAAAATAAAAAATGGAAACGCACATCATTTGTATAATTTTCGCTCGAATACAGTGAAAACGAAGATCGAAGGTCATCCGGATTTTACTGGAATTACTGAAGGTAGGTACAGTCGACTTCATACGTTTTGTTCCGCGAGATGCGATCGCAAGGTCAACGATCGACAAGAGAGCATCGAAAGGGATGAAGGGTAGCGGTTGTTTTTCAATTGTAAAAAGGGACGCGTCAGATAATAAATAAAAACGGACGATAATTTTTTTCGTTCGAGCCTTTTACGATAAAAACTAACGACGGGACAAAACATACGAACTTAACTGTACATAAGTAAACATTTATTAAAAGTAAACCAAAACACAAGAACAAACCGTAGACTTTAAAGCAAACAATAAATCGGACAACGCGCGTTGTTTAATAATAATATTAGATAATACAGTTTATCCGGGTAAATACGGACCGAGCTCTTACCTCGAATTACCAAAAACTCGGATAATACGGACTGACACGGGCTGACGACCTATTGATTCACAAACCTACATACAGGTAACTATACTGAAATTATTCTTAACAAGTCCGTTAAGTAAACGCATCGAAAAACTACTTAAAAAATTGGAACTATAAATAATAAAGTTTTCTCCGTTTTATTGCACTTTGCCGCTTTTCACGCTTTCCCTAAATAGCCCGGTTAATGCGGACGCTCGATTAATCGAACCTCGGATAAGCGGTGTTTCACAGCAAATTTAAAATACATTATTTACGTAGTTACGTAACGTTTTAGTAATTGACATTTGACGTACTTAAAAACAATTTTTTTTTCTTAAAGGCGGCCAAATCTCGAATTCGTAATGAAATTGTGTGCGTCTGACGATCGCGTACGAGGCCTGGATAATCGAGTTTTTACTGTAATTTTTTTGTCTGCGCGTCTTTCGTTTTTTTTTTAACAATAAACATCCTAAATCCTCCAAACAATGTCTAAAGTCTTCAAACCACGTATAACTTAACCATTATAATACGTATTGTGTGTTCTTGGACTTGATTGCGTGTCCAAAACGCTCCAGTTGGGTACATTAAATTTTAACCAAACCGAAGTATAGAAATATTAGTGTAAGTGGAAGAAGTATTTGCATAACTACCTGCCATTACACACACTTACGGTCTCACATTTTGCTTTGCAATTACATTCATTAACGACGGAAACGGTTTTAAATGTGTTAGCGTTCGGGCAGCGTCATAAATACCCGCTAAATAATTGATTCAATAATAATATTTAATAGCCAATTAATTATAATTGCTATAAGTTAATTGATAAGAACTTTTGTGATGTATTACTAATCAAAAATGTATCTATCTCACTTTATGTTGAAAAATTCGTTATCCTAAGAAAATGACAACTTTAACGTTATAATACTGACACGAATGTCAAGCCCTACAATCAAAAATAAAATTTTATTGAAATTCGGTACTTTGTATGAAATAGCCTAACGAAACTTGCTTTTGTCGGCGAAAGTTAAATTCGCGGATGCCAAAACCGCGAATGTTAAGGGTCTATTGTATGTGTTTTTTCGCCAAAATTGATGTATCGTAGAATCTATTGTGACATTGGGTGCATTCGGTCGGGAAACGCTATTTTTGTGCGTTTTTCAATTTTATTTTTATTGTTGATGTACGGATTGATTGTAGTTGTGGCACGTGTCCTCAATGGCTTAAGATCCTTCAGCCGTAGTCGGCTACTATAACGTAGCGCTTGTTTTCCGCTGTTTCAGCGATGAACCCGGTTGAACGCGCCCCGTCAGCCTCGAATAATTTTCTAAAATTTTATAACTGTGGAGTTTTATTTGTTCTGTAAGTTTGTCGATCATTATCTATGAAAACCGTGGTTTTCGGAGGAACGTTTAAAGTTTTTTCTTTAGTCGGTTCGTCTTCTTTCGACAATTTCGCTACCTTTATATCTAATTTTGTCAATTTCAGATTTTTGCCACAAATACTCTTGCTGCATAGATAATATCCACAATAATTTAGCAAAATTTAGCAATATATTTAACAAAAAACAGAGAATTTTTAACTGTCTGGACTAGACGAAAATAACTCTTTTAGAAAATGCAAATAGTTCCAGACATTAATTTTGTATTTTTTTTTTGTAAAGGTCGCGCCTCTTTACGATTTTATTTATTTAAAATCTCGCAAACGAAACTAAAACATATTTCAGATCGATATAATGTTCACAATTACCTTTACCATAACTTATAACTTATTTAAGCACTACGTTAATATGAAAGTTAACGATTAAGAATTAATAAATTTTATAAATGTAAGTAGTTTCTACGCGGAATCAAACCTGAATATTTACTTCGTAAAAAAAGCACTAAAAACAAACGACGAAAACAGCTTAAAATAAGATTGAAAGTAAAAATCAACGTCTTGGATTTTAATTTGCTCGTATCCGCCCGTAGTTATGACGTCGTCGTGGCGCGGACGTAATAAGTCGCCTTTACTACATAGTTACAAGCAACTTCTGATTTATTTCACCCAAGACTAATTCCAAGTTTAAATTTCAACTTTCCAACCTGAAATGAACGTGCGTGTTTCAAGCTTATTAAAAGCTCCTCACTTGTAAATAATACAAATACAAATCCGGATTTTCTCCTTTAAAAAAATTAAATTTATTAGCGGCGCGTTAAATCATAAATAAATAACGTACATAGAGAGGAAAATAAAAGAAGTACGTACGACGCATGCATACCTCTCCCGCGTTATTTATTCGGCCCTCGGCTTTATTTCGGTAGTAAGGGAGAAATTTAAAAAAAAATTATCTTACGTTTTCCAATTACCACACGAACCGGATATAATTGACCCGCGGGACGAAACTTGCCCCCCACACACACAATATACCATGCGGCTAAATCATATTACTCCCGGAATATAAAACGTGTGTATAGGTAATTTAATTTTGATAAATCGTTTTATTTCTTTTCGTTAAATAACCGATCGACAATGGCGAATCGAAAAAAAAATTTTTTTCAATATCTGCATTTACTTAATAAACAGGAAAACTAATTTTCTTCGTTCGATTTGGAGGGAAGTTTTATCGTTTAAGAGTTTATAATTCCGAAAATTTGTAAAGTAAAACGCCGTGTACACATATTTATTTTAATAAAAGCGAGCATGTCACACAGCTGTGTGTACTGGCAGATTTACAGTGCGCCAGTTTTCCCTCTATCTCTTTCCCTCCCCACTCGAGAGCTAATCGATTTTGATGACTGAACACTCGGTTCTCTATAGACGTACAAAATGTAGACTCCTGATCTTAATCTACCTGTTAATTTAGTATTTTCGGCAGCCTGTTGAATAAACTGAAACTCTGCCGCCCATTAAACGCAAACGAAATTGTTTAATTTCTAATTTTTGAATCAATTTCCAGATTTGTTCTGGTTATCAAACGGTAATCCATACCGAGGCATTTAACACATTTCGAGAATGCCCTCTATTAAATACTTGCCGTAATTAATCGATAATATTTGTATAGCAGGTTGGCTCCACGGTATTCCGACTAAATTAATCCACTTTAGAAAACGAAAGAATGATAACTAACCTATACCGTTCGATGATGAAGAACATTAAATAACGTTGACAAATTGAAAAGCTTTAAAGTCTGTAAAAAGCTCGTTTATACTAGTTGCACGTACTTATCTAACAATAAGTAAGGTCTGTCGTGCCAAAGTAAAACATAGTAATTCTAGTTACTAGTATATCGAGTTTTTTGTTTATTCCGACTCTCACAGATGAACCCCTAACTCGTGGTTATTGAAAAAATTAAAATCGCAGCTCTGGTTACTGAGTTTTCAACACTTTGATTTTAAGCATTCCGACTTACTAGGAATTTTGATTTAGCATGTACACTTGCTGCCTACATTTTGGCATTTACAATTCAATAGTAAAGTAAGTTGACATTTTAAAAGAGTACGTATTATTAACAGAAATGATTATTTGAAAATTTAATTTTAATGAAAATACTTTACTGTCAACATTAAAGAATTAATTTAATTTAATTAATTAACATTAATCGTTAGGAAAGACTTAAGCCATAAAAGGGCGGATTTTGATTTCAACTCTATTCGGAAAGGAAAAAAATCTATATAACGATATTTTAAAGACAGCGACATTTTTTCCAGTGCTGAAAAGCCAAATGATGATTCAGGGCCAGTTTCGAAAAGAATTAAAATAATTGACTATACTGATGAACTATACTTTTCCATAGTTTGGACTCTTGGGCGTTTAAAGTATTAACTGGATCGGCAAGAAAGACTGCAATTGGTATTGTTAACTTAGTGCTAGGTTCGGAAAAATTTCAAACAGATACATCAGAAAATAAAATGTATTTTCAACATCAAACTGTAGATAACAATCAGCCACTTGATCAACCATCGACCAACATAACCAGCAAAATGTTATAAAGAAACTACAGTCGTCTTCACACGTCGAATGTCAGGTACTTAATTTAGAACAGAAATTTTTGATCACTTCCAGAAACTTAATTTTGGACAAAGACAATTATTTTTGGATAAATATATATTAAAGCAACTCGTAAAATATCGTAAAGTTGATGCTGAAACAAACGAAAACTGCTCAATTGCCTATAATCTGCCAAATAATTATGAAAACTCCAAGCAAAGAAACGTATTCACACAATTCCACAATTTGTCAAATAATAATGGCCGTAACGTCGAGTCAATCGCGACCACCACCGAGACAAATGAATCGCAAATTGTATTAAATCAAATCAAATCAAATCAAAAAACCGTGTTTGTGCACACGATTGGATATAAATCGGATGACATAATAACAAGCTTCCTCAGACGAACCGCAAATGACCTACCTTGCATAGAAGATAAAATTGGCGAACAAAATTATAGGGTTATCAAAGAGCATCATTTCACCCTCGAGTGTCGCGCTATAACATAGATCTTGGGCGCAATAGACGATATTTACCATGTAACATAACCGTACATCAAATAAAATACAAATAATGATTCGTCAACAAAATGGGATGACAATCACGAGCTATGCACCGTCGACATGCAAAAGTTATGTACTCATTTTACCAAAAATGACGATTCAAAGATTATTTTTTCGTCAGGTTCTGGTGCGTATATGAAAATGAAACGGGAAAGACGTGTTCGAATAGGGAATATAAGAGGGATGATTTAATGAAGGGAGCGTATGTAAGTATTATACGTTGGATTTTAAACGGTCGAAGAAAAATTAGATGAAGTAATGTACAGACAGGGACTTATTTGGTGTCGTAGCCAACGCGAGCGCGTACGCAACCAATAGTGCAACGAGGGAGAAGTAACGACACACGTTCTCGACTAGTTATCTAATCTTTCCGTTTATGAATCCTAATTTATTACCGTTACGTCGATCGGCATTGTTGTTGAGATGGTGCGTTGGCTTATTTTATTACCGGAAATACCTCTCTGTGACCTTCGTAAAGGCGAAAACGTGCGCAGATTCGAATCCAAACCAGAAACGTTTTTTGGCATGTTAAGAATCGTTTAAAATAATCATCGCTGAAACGTGAAATTTAATTGAAAACGAACCATTAGTTGGAAAACATCTGTTTAGTTCTTGAATGGGCTGGCAAAATCTTTTCAACCACAAATAAAAAACACTTCTGGTCTGAATTCGAATACGGACACGTTTTCGCCTTTACGAAGGTCTCGGAGCGGTATTTCCAGTGATAAAATAAGCCGTCGCGCCATCTCAACAACAACGCTGAGTGATCTAACGGTTATTTAAATCAGAATTCGTACACGTAAAAACTGGATAAATTAGCCGAGAAGACGAGGCGTGTCGTTACTTTACTCCCTCGTTGCACTATCGGTTGCATACGCGCTCGCGTTGTCTGCGACATAAACTAAGTCCCTGACTGTACCTATGTACATGAACGTTTAAAAGAAAATCGCTTAAATACGTGATTTCCGAAAAGTAACACATCATACTTTTACTCCATTTAACTCCCCTGTCGATGTCGGTCCGACCCATATCTTCTGTCAATTTACATGAGAAATAAAAAACTCAAGCGAAAAAGTTATTAGATCAAATTGGCTAATCACTTCGAATTTAACGTAGGTACAAGAAACCCGTTATAGTTTTAATTACAAATACCTAATAATATTCGAATTTAATTTATAGCGGTCACAATTAGCGACTAATTAACCTAATTAAAAGCGGCACATAAAATTCGAGTATGAATAAAAATTAAAATACAAAACGCGTTAAGCGTTGATAAACGTTGAAACTTTTATAGTTTATTTTGGTTACATTTTATTTACCTACCCAACATCCCCGATTTAATTAATAAAATATTCATATAAACGGATTTAATTTCAAAAATTAAAATAACAAATTTAACGTTTATATTGTGTTTAAACAATTATTATCCTTGCGTCGCGATCGGTTAATTAATATTTAACGATTTTACGATAAAGCTTATCCTAAATATATAAAAGTAAACCTAAATCACGCGTCGATTCTATGAAATTTCCGATATAACAGCAAAAGAACGTCTACTGCGGTCTATTTTTATTGATTTTATTCGAAAGCTACATCTTCAAATTCGCCGTAAAAACAGGAAATTTAAATGAAAATTTGATACTGTTCGTTATATAATACTAAGATAACGTTTGTCGAAAACGCCCGTTAAATTTAATTTGCGTATAAAACACGTAATTCCACTCATACACTTAAATGGATATTTTTCAAATTTCTAACGTCGCGTCGACTCAACAATTAATCTCGTCATAAATATGAAAATATTTGGGTAATTCGATCGTTCGATCAAATTTTTATAATAGGCGGTACCTACATAATAATAAGCGATAGCAGGATTCGAATAGTTCAATCAAAATGGACTCTGTTGTGAGGCTGCTAAAGGATATGAATGCAGTTTATCACTGACATATCTATCGAAACTCTTATCCCCGCTATAAAGCGTTGCAGAATTGTAGAGGAAGCAAAGAGGGTGGAAAATGGAATAACCTATGGAGTCAGGAACGAACTTTTATATCTCGGATGTGGTCCTATAAGTTGTGTAAACCTTATAAATTTATAGAACCATTTTTATTGCCGTCATTTTTAAATTCGTATACAAAAAATTCCGTACGAATTTCTAAGAGTATCATTTTATTCGATACTTATACTTGTATTTTAAATTTTAAATGTGTAACAAAACATGACGATGGATGGATGGTCAGGGGTAACGAAATTTCGAGTACTTTACTAGCTTAAATTGAGGTTGCGTGCCGAATTTTATCAACCACCAGCTTTTGTTAGAATAAATTATTAATGGAGAGAGAGAGACTCTTACTTCATTTGCCTAATTGTGATACGTCGAATTAAGTGCCTCTATGCGTGGCATGTGTTTTTGCGTGGATTAATTTTCAATTTTCCCAGTTTCGAACTGCAGCAGAAAAATCAATATCGACCGATTCTGCCGATAAGATGTTCATTTTCCTCTCGGATGTTTAATGGATAGGTAGTCGAGACTAATACGGGTAATGAAAGAAGGATACCTCTAATTTTGGATACATTTTAATTAAAGAAAATGTATTATCTCTTCTAATCTCCTGTTCTCCAACTACCTTATATTCGGCTAGCTATATAAAGCGCAATTTTTATTATCTAGCTTTATTGTAGACATTACGAGCTGTGAAGTAAATCGAGTTTTTGTCCTAAATAAAATCTAGATTATCCAATAAATCATTACCTAAAACATTTTCTAGGTCCATCCAAAACGTAATCAATTCATAAACAAGAATATTGACAACGACGCCGACGCGACGTCCATATTTTTAATAATTGTTTCGAAGAAATAAACGTTTGCAACATAAAAAGTAACGGGAGTGACAGTTAAAAAATTTTAATATCACAAGCGTGCCATTAACGTAGTTTGAACTACGAAGTATATAAATTACAACAATGGAATTTAATGAAGTAATCCTCGACATCATACGTCTTCTGAATGCGGAATGGATGGAAAGCACGGATTAATTAAAACGCATCAAAACGTTTTTTATCGCTTATGGCCAAATAAACTTGTGGAATGATTTTAAGCAACAGTTTTCGCTCGTATTCAATTTTTAGTAGGTACGTTATTATGAAATATTATTTTATTAGTTTATTGATGAAGGGAGGATTTTGTTTCGGCACCTAATCGTGGTCGTTAACGATATTTTCTGCCATCGAAATGTGTTCTATTTAATACGAAATCTCGAGATGTTTTACAAATAGTTTAGCCCGTCCTAACCCTTAAATTTTCTCAATATTTTAAGATAATCTCTTATCGAAATCTGATAATAATCGTGGCGCGTTGATGTAATATTTATTTAAATAATTTTAATTTTGTTAATAAATTCAGTTTTATTTGTCACAACTTAAACGCACGGCAATAACTCGATTCTCATTCTTATTTTGTACAGGGTGTCTCAGAATAACATATGAACAATATTGTTAGAGATTATAAAACAATGAAAAATAAGTGGAAATTGAAAATTACTTTTTTTCCAACCGCTTTGCATTGAAATTTGGTATGCAAATGTTTTCTGAGTAGCTAAAGCGATTATAGGTAGTATTTACGTTCCCGTATGTCATAGGGGGCGTTAGCTACACAACGTTCACAATTAACTTTTGTTGATAACTTTTTTAAGGTCAGGTTTGCAGGCATAACAATTGAAAAAAAACGAAAGGTCATTCAAGTTTACATCAAAAAGTTAGTCTTGATAAAAATCGATCAGTTTTTGAAATATTTGATGATTAATGGTACGATATACGAACGGTGTAGACGACCAATTACTTTACTTCGACGTTTATTCATCAAAAACAGATAGATAATGTCGTCACAGCTTCATTGATTAACTTAAGAAGCAGAACAAAACGTGAAATGGGTTAATTCAAATAAGTCGAAAACAAACTGGTCTCCAATGTGGAATTGTTGCAGCTTTCCATCGCCATCTACTTTGGTAAAGTGCTGTTGGCGTAAAGTAACGTTCTCTGCTTGGTGCCTCATGCAAAAAGCGTGTCGTGTCGTGATATCCAGTGATGTCACAACATCCATTAATTACGAAATATTTCGAAAACGCGTCTGGACGACTTTTACTAATTGTAAGAGTAACTTTTTTTAAGTAAAATTGAATACCTAACCTTTCAGTTTTTTCACTTGTCGTGCCTACAAAGCTGACCTCAAAAAAGTGATCGACAACAAAGTTGACCGTAAACGTTGTGTAACGGCGCCATCTATAACATACGGTAACATGAGTACTTCCGATTACTTCGACTGCGCCGAAAACATTTGCATATCAAATTTCAATGCGACATCGCTTGTAGTTTTGAAGCAGTCGAGAAAAACTATTACAAAAGGCAATTTTCAATGTCCCGTATCTCAAAAATGTATTGTTATCTATTTGCGTTTATTTGATATTTTGCAATTATTGATCAATGTCTTTGTTTGTGTCGCGGGCAAATGATTATTTCGGGAAAATAGCTTTTGACTAGGCAAAACAACTGAAGTTAGTTTAGGTTAATGTAGACGAGGTTAGTTTAGGTACAAACCTGACCTAAACTTAATTGACCTCTAACCTAAACTAACTTCAGTTGTTCACCTCACTAACTCCAAACTAACCCCATCTAATGACACATATAAATACATATGTTTCACATAATACAGTTAATCACAAGATTTTCAGATTTTTACAATAATACAGATATGCTGTATTTGCCTAAAAAGAATTCGGGCAAACACTATTTGCCTGTATAAATAGATAGAAATAGACATACTAGAAGTAAATGTCATTTGAAAATACGCACCTATGGCAAAATTTTCTTTGTAGTATAGTGTTTAAATTTTTAAAATTTCGATCGTTACTTCTCGATTAATCAATCACTCTCTAAATAAACCGGTCAAAAACGAAACAGATGTTTTCCAGGTACCTATATCAAATGCATACTATATTGTTTTCAATAAGCGCTCGAGCACGTCGATTCTATTAGCAAAGAGTACATGTCAGTGACCTATTTTCATTTACTTAACGTCAACATATGTATGAATGTAGATTTTAATACTATCGCCGCAGCCACAGCTGCACCAAAATTATGGAAAACAATTCAAATTAAAGTACTACCACTCGTTGTAGTTATAGATACACGACGAATTATTACCATTAAAATTTTAATTACCTAAATATGAAATTGGCTACTTACCGAATTTTCAAAACGTTACGACGAGGAGCAAACCGTTCAAATCGGCACGTTCACAGTTCGAAAACAGTCATAACACATAATATACGACCCGATATTAAATTATCGATAAAGTTTATAAAAGGAGAAAAGCACATTTTAACCATCATACATTCGTCGCGAACTAATTAATACTAAAATTCGGGAATTGAAACGCTTGCAAGTGCCGACACTTACCGGAGATTAAGCGGCGCAGTCTTGATAACGTTGCACGTGCGAATGCGGGATATCTAACAATTTATCTACATCATGTTTTATTTGGAATTGAGCAGAAAGTTTTGATTTAAATTTATTTTTCAAGAAATTAAATTCATTCCATTTTTGTAACAATAACGTCAGTGCGCCTACATTTAATTGTAAGAAGGTATTCCTGCTTATAAGTTATTCACGATAGGTTCACATAAAAAGTTAGTAATTCGTATATTTGTAATGGTATTCGCAGTTTAAAGTTTTGAACATGACATATTCTATCGATGATTTACCTGCGCACACATACGACATGGCAAAGAAACACCACAATCTATTAGTACTGTAAAAATACGAGGTTTAATCGTGAATAACGTATGTGACGTCATCCGTGAGAGTACGTAGCAATATGGTAGAAATTTAAAAATAGAAATGATAACCATGTAGGGATAGATCGAAATGACTCGGCACGGACCCAGGTTTTAGTTTCAAACGGAAACTGCCTTCGGGCAAGTTCGAATAGTTCGTATTTCAAATTTCTCTCGAAATCGTCATTTTTAAAATGTTTCGAACGAATTTTTGAAGTGTCAACAACCGGTGACACAAATGAATCCACTTTAACCTCAATTCAGGTTTATTGCGAGGAGAGCAGGAAAAAAAAACAGTTTTTCTATCAACATTTTTAGTTTGTTTGTCAACGTTGCAACCAAACACCGCACATATCATGTTAATGATGGGACAATTTTAAGACAACGCCTAAACTACATTTTATTTATACATGTAAACAACGGAAAATGTCGGACTACTGATGCTTTCTCACGAGTGACGTCGCATTCCGTTGCGCAGACCCGCCCCTATATCTTACCCATGTGGGTAGATATACAAGGTGTTTCAAAGTAATTGTTCCTGCTTTTCAGGTGTGATGGAGGACATGTAAATTAACACTTTCTTGTAATAAAGTAATGTCCGGAAACGCTTGGTGTCCGAGATACGGAGTGTTAAAATTTACGAAAAGAATAGTAGATATATTTGATTTGAATATATAAGGGCTTTTTTCTTATCTTGACGCTAACTGTTATTTTCCAAAGTTTGGAAACGTTATTACGAAATATATTTTTTTATTGACGCACGCTTAAGTGGATATGAAGGGGAATTTTGTCGTTTGTCAAAGAGTGCGAGTGGTCTCATTTTTGCAAAACACACTGAAAATTTTTAAAATGCCGCCAATTTTCAATAAACCCAGTGGCGTAGTAGTTTAACTGAAAAACTGTAATAGTTTGACGTAGGTATCTCGCAAACTATGCGTTTCCGGACAAAAAGTGTTGTTTGCCTACATTTACCCCAAACATTGTTTACCTATAACTCTGGAACTAAAAAAAAAACTGTCTAAATAAAATTTGTGGGACAGTTTCCATCCCTCGAATGAGCTTAAGAACAAATATAAAACAATCTATCTATCTCTTATTTTCTTTATAAATTTTTATATTAAATTTAATTAAAATCAATGGGATCGCGTCGTTCGTTTCTTTTATAATGGTTATTAAAGAGGCAACGTTTGATCCGATTTACCGTGCCCATATTTAAATTGCCTCGTAACGTTATTAAAAGATAACATATTCATACAATTATACTTAAGAACACGTGTATAATGTAATCTTATTTTTGCCACCTATTTTTCGTTTGTGCAACTTCGATCCCAAAGTGGGGGTTTAAAGAGTGATTACTCGAGAAGTAATGATCGGAATTTAATACTTTAAACACTGTTATGAAGAAAATTCAACGTGGGCACTATCAAATGACGGTCCCTTATTTGAAATTTTTGAGGGGGGCGACATCGGTCCCCCACTTTAGAGTTGAAAAATGCTTTATATCTTACGATAACGAGTTGATTTTGATTTTGAATTTTACACTCGCACACTTCCCTTGTCAGATTTAGATAGATTGTCAACTTTGATTAATTGTTTCAAATAAATAATGAAATATATCTATAGCTTATCCGAACCTATATGATGTTCACGTCATCAACAAAAAGTTACTAGATTGTTTATTTGTAATTCGTTTTAAAGTTTGGAAAGTGACATATTCTATCGATGATTTACTTGCGCACATATTAGATGGTATAAAGAAAGACTTACAATTTATTAGAACTGTCAAAATACGAGATACGAGGTGACAGCACTGTGTGAAACGTCATCATCTAGTAACCTTGTATTGATGACGTGCACATCATATAGGTTTGGATAAGCTATATATAGGTTTCTTTCACATTCAGCGCCTCTCAGTTACCTATATATTATTTTATTCTTTTTCTCATTCGTGTATGTTGTTTTTTAGTGGACGTAATGTTACACCTTAAATAATTTACTTGGGTTATTTTTTAATAAATATTTGCTGTATCTCTTTTCACATAACTTCAAATCATCTTTTCGATTGAAAAACTGTGCAAGTAAATATACACATTACTTCGCACTTTAGCGCATATGCCCTAGTTTACTGTTCATAAATATAAAATTTAATACGCTCGTCATTTCTCGATAAAACGCAGCGCAGTGCAGCGTCAAAAACTTAAAATAAACCGTATGAAAAATAATTCCTCGACGTACTGGTAATATATTTAAAAATATACCGAAATATTACAAGAGAAAAATCGATAGTTTTGTTAACACGAATATTATCTATTTACTGTGATTTACTTTTTAACGCTTAGACATTGAATAAAAATAGACAAAAGCGCGCGCGGTGAATTAAAACAGAATTGTTATTTTCAAGTGTCGCGTCGGATCCACAAAAAATTATAATAAATTATTATTTTAATCAAAATTTGTAGTTCGAGTTAATTGTTAAATGTAAATAATAGATTTTCATATTAGGTATAGGCAATTTTATGCACGCGCTTTATCAGTAAAAGCATTAAAAAGACAAAGATAATTGATGGTTTTATTAAAAAATGTATCACTCACTATTTTAAATTTAAGTCGTTTAAAACGGGGTGTCGTTTTCGATTAACTAATCAAACACATACCTAAATTGTTGAAATGATTATATCATCGTCTTGTTCAAATACAAATGATTAGTGTAAAATGTAGCTGCAGGTAAATTATTCCCGATTAAATTCCCTCCGCATTACTTATTACAGTGCAAAGCGGTCTTTCAGAGAGCACTTCAAATACTTACGTTTACAGCGTTTTCGCACCTACAGATATATGAAGTCGCCGATTGATCGTAAAAATTGTCAAATTTGGAAATAGCTAAAGTTTTAAGGATTCGAGGCGCATTCGATTTATTAAAATATTTTCGGAAACCGTTAGTACAGGTAAATACCTGCGGTTCGGGTCATATTTATCGTATTATGTAACATCGGGAACAAAATATTTTATGGTCACTTCTAATTGTAAGTAACAATAAAAGACCAACAGTTTTTAAACACCTACGTAGTGAAAGATATGAATCTAATTAAAAGTGTTTGATTTATTCGTAATGAATGTCGTGTTTTGAAGTTTGATTATTATGGTTATGGTTTAACCACTAATGATAGTCCCAAACGGGATTAAAATATATGGTTAATACCTTGTTGAAGTTTTGATGTATTATTAGTTTCAAAACGATAACGAACAATGTGGTAAAGAAATAAATACTTCACTGGGTTGCTTTTGGTTCAAAATAATCAAAAAATGCCTAACAAATAGGTCGTGTCGTAAATCAAGTCGCGTTTTATATTACAAAAGAAGGGTGGCATCGGTGAAAGAATGATTTTCGAGGGTGCGAACGGTGACCTCGTATGCTGTTGGCTATCCGCGAGCTAGGTTTTAAACTTTTTGGTACGGTTGATACCAAAAAAGAAGAATAGAGGTAAAACTAAAAATGCTACAATTTTGACAACACTGAGAACGTTGCAAAACTCAACCCAACGCAAAAAGAGAAACGATCTACGGCACATAGGTGCGACTCTTCATAGGTGATGGACTCGTCAGCGAAGATCACGACGGAGATGTGTGGGTGTTCTACGACAACGTGTAGGACAAAGTGGTTTTATGTGTGAAAAGTGCTCATAAACAATATTTTAGATAGGTGGCCATATTAGAAGACTGTCCTCTAAAACGGCCAATTCTGCCCTGTCATAAATAACATTAATTACATCAACATTAAACATCTTTGACCTTATATATTTGCAAACTACAAACGAACGAATACGTAACTCTTTTAGGAGAAGAATTCGTGCAGAATAATATATTACCAAAAATAAGGAACGAACAGATGCCGAGAAGAAGCAAACAGGTGCAAATAAAAAATACAAATTCATAATAGTGCAAGTATCAAAATTACTTGAAAACTAAAACAGTTGGCTAAGCATCTTCTGATGTACCTACGTAAGTAAGTGTTCCGTTATTCGGTGCACGAGTAATTCCTACAAAATTACAGACGATTTAAAATAAATTTGGCTTCAATTGTAAATTACACACGATATCAATCACGAGGCAATTGTTGAATGGGTAAACAATAATCGAAAATAAACATTGGATTTTGTGTAATTTGTGGAGATAAATAATTTCTGGCGAGACTGGTGCAACTAACCACGCGTGTCGGCGAAAAAGATTTTCACGTCCACGAGATTCTGCCGACTTACAAAACCGATTTTTTCGCCTGCATTACAAAATGATCAATTGACACAAAAGAACTTAAAAAAGATATATGTATAGCTACTGAAGGTTTACAATTCAAAATACAGTTTCGTAAATAAACCGTATTTTATTAAATAAAATAAATAAATTTTATTAGTTTATACTTAATAAACAACTGCTTATCGTTAGTTAATAACTACTATAGCTCATCCAAACCTATACGATGTTCACGTCATCAATACAAGGTTACTAGATGATGACGTTTCACACAGTGCTGTCACCTCGTACCTCACATTTTGACAGTTCTAATACATTGTAGTCTTTCTTTATACGATCTAATATGTGCGCAAGTAAATCACCTATAGAATATGTCACTTTCCAAACTTTAAACCGAATTACAAATAAACAATCTAGTAACTTTTTGTTGATGACGTAAATTGCATATAGGTTTGGATAAGCTATTCTACAAACATATCTTTGAAAACAACTTTCAGAGCTGATCTATTCCAAATATTGAGTCGCAATGTAGAAAATATTAAAATTCACGCAAACACCGAATTGATTATTAATTTTGTAAATATGCATGTACTTAGGCATAACGAATGCAAACTTTTACATCCTAATAAATGTCTTTTATAGTTTATGGGGAAATGTAACTAAAATGTAATTAAATTACATATAAATTCTTAAATTTATAGCCCGGCAACAAAGTAGATAATTAACGATAAAACGACGATAAATAGATAGATAGATATTAGTTCGAGAAAGTATTATAACAAAAAACATAATCATCACAAAATTATGTCGATTAAACTTGTTGACTAAAAAATAACGTTTCCCAACTTCCGACATAAATGCTTTTTAATGTAACATAATTAAACACATCAACAATTTTTTAAGGAGCAGATAGCCAACTTTGAATTACTAAACATATTAGTTCAATGATGGTTTATTGTTATTTTAACGTAAACGTTACATTAATTTCTATTTTATGTTATACGTATAGTTTGATTGAAAATTTATTATACAAATCTGTGTATTTACCTGCTAAATTTAAATTTACGTTTCGCCCCGACCATTTCGCCCCTAACCGTTTCGCTGTCGCTGACAAAATCGTATGTATACCTATTACTTCACAATTCAGAGCCTCGCAGACTCATGACTTAATTTACCATTGCAAATACCATATGATATTTATTTTAAAACTATTCAAAAACGTTCCCGAATCAAAACATTTTGAAATAATTTCAAAAGAAACCCCTACACATACTTTTTTATTATACACACAGTTTTTTTAGTTACACAGTTACACATTTTTTTTGCTTATACAAGGTGTAACAAAAGTAATTTATATTGACTATATGACTTCTTAATTAAAAGAATTACAACAAAATGTTAAATACAAGAGTTTTCTGATTTTTTTCGACGCGCATAGTAATGTTTTTGGTTTGTTTGCGTACTGTGTTTGCTATGGTAACCAATTTTTTTAAATGGCACCCATATGTTTTCTTTGCATCTTTGAAAAAACACGTTTTTTTTTCCTCTATTTGGTAGTTTCATTATGTTGCAATAAAATCATTTTCGAAAAAGAATCGAGAAAATTCATAACAAACAAATGAAAGAAAGAACGAAATACAAAAGTTGTTAAAACGTATGACACGTCACGCATTAAATGAAATTTTCAAATTGAACCTCATCGACCGCCGTCAGACTTAATCGGTTTTGAAAATTTATTACTGTTCTTTCTATTTTCCGCCTGCGACGATCATTAGCGCCTTTAGGTTACCTAGATTACGTGGTATTTTTACGTAGCCAACCGCACATGAAGAAATTTAACGTGACAAGTCGGGAAACCAAAAATTTTCTCGCCATCAGTCGTGACGGATACTATCAATTATACGATTAATTCGAACACAAAGCATTTCTTGTTTTCAATAAATTGAGTAAAAATTTCGTTTCACTGCGACATAATGGCACTACTAAATAGACGAAAAAACGCCCGTTTCAAAGTCACGAAGAAAACATACGAACATACGTTTTCGTAGTTGTAATTATCTATTGAAGGCAATGAAAACAAGACGCCAAAGTAACTGCCGGAACGAACCGATCAGGAGCGAACGTCCCCGTCGCATTCGGTGGCCGGTTGGTTCGGCAGACTCGGCGCCGCCTGACTTTGCGCGACAACTTTTAATTGTCATAACAACGTTGAAAAGTTATGTACGAGAATCCGTACAAGAAACGAGCAATAGTATTAATGTAATACATTACGTAAAGCACCTGTCAACACATCGAAACGAAGCCAATTGTGTTTTACTAATAACGACCAGCATTTTGAACGTTTGTTGTAATATGTATAAGTGAGTTACATATTTAACTACTGTAATTTGCCGATAATAATCCCGTGTAACAGTTGTGCTTTATTTGAAATACCTAATTAAATATTTTAAGATTTTGTTCGTTTGTTGTTTTCGTTATATATTTGTAAAAGATCAATTGTTGTTTTACATGTAGATTGTTATACGCCGCGCGCGTCTACCAGAAAACAGCTTCTTTGGTCGTTTTCTTTTTTTTTAATTACGTCGAAGATTTTTCATTTATGTATAAACTGAATCCTTTTCGAGAAATGTACGTCGACGGTCGTTCACTTTTGTATTACTTATTAATACTCATTTCTTTTGTTTTATGTACGTTACAAATTACGTCTGGTCTTAAGTGAAACATGAACACCATAAAGACCACCAAGATTTAAATAAAAATCTATTTAGCAATACCAGCTGCTCAGTTTCACAACGCTCGTGAGTTCACTAGTAAAATTAAAATGTTATTTTCAAGTCAGAAATGCTCCTCGTAATAATATTAATTAATGCATTTTGAATGTCTCGCTGAACACCCGTTTTATTATACATATACGAGTTAAATTTTAACTCGATTCGAAATTCGATAACGAAATCTAACGATTAACGCAATTAATTTTAACAATAAAATACTAGGCTATAATCGTAAGTGAGTGTGAGGTGGTATTCGTGGACAGTTCGATAATTGACCAGAAATTCGAAGGACAATAATTTTTCACCGCAAAATCAGACGACCGTGTGAACTAAATAATGTTAAATCTTTACGTTTATCCCGTAAAAACCGATCGGGAGCGCTTTTAAAAATTCCTTTGAAGTAAATGAATATTAAATTACCGTTGAAATTTTCATAGTTATCGACCAAATTTATTCGTCCATAAAAATTGTGTGAATCTGAAACCTATCGAATGCGAATACAAGGTGCTAATCAACCTAACCTCTACAAGAAGAAAATTAATATACGTAAGCAACCGTACAAAATCCACGACAGTTTTTAAAATGCTAATAAGTTAAAAAGTATATATATATTGGGTACTACATGATAGGTAGTCGAACGTAGTACACCTACATATTTAATACGCACGTGCAACGACCACCTGATGTCGATAGCATGGAAACATGGAAAGTTGAAGAGCTGGCGTAATTTATAATAATGTAACCTTCGATTTTATAAATGTATAAAACAGCGCAGTAATATAAGATAGTCGATTTTATACCAGATTTAAAGGCGAATAAGATTTTAAGCAACTGAATTGCATTAACGAGTTTGGCACAAGTGTAACGGCGCGTATCTCGGATGTGACGTAACAACCGGAAACAGCTGCTTGATCATTGCTTATCGTACAGGCGGTTTCGTTATAAATAATATGTGAACAATCACTGTTTCAGTTACTTTATTATAATACAAGACGTTCAACGTATATTACTAATTTAAAACGTCTAAAATATAAATAAATGTAAATTAAAAATTAGTATGAACTGCTCGATCTTTGTACGTAGTTATTTATACGACTCACGTATCTCATAAAACTTGAAATAGTTGGCGAATTTTTGTTATTAAAACGACAAAGTAACACTGCCGGCAACTTGTAAATACATAACACACCTTCGTTATTATTTTAACAGTTTAACCTGCTGTCTGGAACGTTTCGTGAACGTGTGCCAAAACATCTATTTTTTTCCGAAAGAAAATACAAGTCTTCAATAGTAAATAGTTTCCTTATCGAAAATACCTGGCTATAAACTTTCTAAACGCTCATTTTAATGTCGAATATATTCGCACGGCAGGCAAGCAACGGAGGAAATTCGAATCGAGATTTCTTCTTAAAAAAAATCACGAACGTAAAGTATCGCGCGTTAGGTGTTGATTTTATAGAATTTTATGTACCTACCTATATAATAAATCCTATTTTATTCGACTAGTTGAGGAGTTTTTTCAAAAATGGTCGCGCCCAAAATTCATCGATCGTAAGTGTTGGACATGACAATATTTGAAAGAAAAAACGCTCCTCGGTTATAATAAACAGAATTTCCATGTCGGAGAAACCTTATTTTGTTCAATTATATTATATGCCATTGAATATCGTACGGAGTTGACCTACTTTAAAATGTTTAACCCGGGTTTTGACTATAAAAACATGTTGATGGGGGAACTTCGACGATATGTAAGCGCACGATATTACATTATTAAACGATTACATATTATAAAAATGAAGTAGATCGGCTCATAAATCGTAATCGAAGTTGTATTAAATTTCTAATATTTTAGTTGTTCCATCGCCATTTTTAATATCCTATAAATGTAATTTAAACTTTATCGTTTTCGGTTAATATACGTTAACGTTACCTTTATTCTTCGAAATTGAACTTCTACAACTTTCTCCGTGTCGTTCATTTCGTTTGTTTTTTTTTACTTAAGTATATTTCGAATGTTCGTGTATTTCACATTTATGACTTGCATCGATCGGCCGCTTAAGTTGTTTTAAACTAATATTTGAAAGGTCGAAACTGTTTCGCTGATACTCGAACGTTATCGTATTTTTCAAAAAAGTTATAGGTAAGTCAAACCCGGAAATGATCCTTCTCTACGCTTGTTTACCGAGTCATTTTTTATTATGTAGCATAGGTAGGTAACTACATTATGCCAGGAATAGCCGATGCGCTTCACAAATTTAATTTAATCAAACGGTTCAACCAATTAATATGCCCACGTTACGAGTAATAATTTTAGGTAGACAGGCACCTAGGTAACTGTTAATATTTTTATATTTACAAGAATGAGAAGTGGGCAATTCCTTTATAGAGCAAATAATAAGGTAAATAAATCAAGAAACTGCCGAAATACTTGTAATTTTCGAATGAATTGAGTACCTATAATGTTCAAGGAAATGAAGAATACAACACGGTAATCCCTTAACATTCGCGAGATTTAACAATTCGCGAACCTAGAAAAGAGGAAAAATTTAACATTTGGGTATTCGCGAGCGTTTTAATTAATTAATTGTGTCGGTTTATTCCTTAAAATATTAATACAGATGATAACAACGTGGACATTTTAAAACTACAACGGCAACTTGTTGAGAAAGCAATAGAAATCGATCCTTCACTGGTGAGGAGCCATAAATTCGAAAGAGGAATCGAGGCCCGCGACCCTTTCTTATAATGAAATTTATAAAGAATTTGTAAAGAAAAAAAGGTGAAAACAATTATTTATTCGATCGTTTCGATGATAAATAAATTATAGCAAATCAAAATTAAAATAATGAACAAAAATGTTATTAAAAGTTCAACTTGCACCTCCCCCCAATCCCCAAAGTAAAATAAATTAACACAGTCGTTACAATACAACGCAATCGCGAGTTTCTACGTATAAAATTTCTTTATAATTCATCTATAGTATGACGAGTCATTTAAAATTTTCATTATGTAAGTTCTTGTAATTTAAAAACCTCTTGAAATGCTTTTATAGTAGCAACAATTAACAACGATAATAGAAAACGTTGTAATGTTTATTTCATTACATATTGTATATAAACGAAGTCGTTTTTGTCTTTCGAAACGATACCTGCGCGTTTATCGTCTAGTTCGAAACTTGGGGCTTGCGAAAGAAATGAGGCAAAATCGATTAAACACCCTGTATCTCGGTTATTAAGTATCTGGCAATGAGTCCCGTGGGTTATTTGGAATCGCCTGGGTGTTAACGTAAGTACTATATTTAACTACAAAACACCGTGTATACGTCCAAAGTTGTGGAAAACTCGTAAATCTGGAAAATTATACAATTATACAAAATTAAAAAACTTCACGGTCTGAAATTAAATCGCGTTCATAAATATTATCCCGTCGAAGTTCTAAAAACTGTAACTTTTTTTTTTCGGTTAACAAAAGACCGAAGTTGATGCTTATACAATAAATAAAACAAATTCACCGATTACTGGTTTATTTGCCCTAAATTAATCCGTTATTTTAATTTTTATTACTTCTCCCGATTTGTAAATTTTTTTTTTTTAGTAGATATCAGTTACACGTTTTTCCCATTCTAAAAATGAAAAGCTTACATTTCCTTTTCACTTTTTATCGGTCATTTATCGGATACGTCACGTTCACTGCGACTATAATTCCTCGTGGTGCGTAGGTGAGCACAGGTAACGCATATTTCGATTTAATTCCGTTAAAAAAAAGGCACATGTAAAAATAGTACGTAATTAACAAAAATAATTTATCGCAACATAGGACTGTAGAACCAAAATTATCCACTTACGAACATAATTTTAATTAAGGTTAACTTTACTTTTCCTGTAAGTCACCTAGAAAATAATTATGCTCACTAATTGTAACGACTACGATGATTCACGTGTTGTGGAACCAGAATACTCGTATGTAGGCATTAGCATAACTTTTAAACGATTTCGTTCTAACAAGGTGGAATAAAGTACGCTGGCAACGAAGGTGCGGTCAGATTTAACCTTTATGCGGGGTCATTGTCAATTTTTCTGTGTAGTACACGTTTATACAGTTATGCTCATTTTTACGAAATAAATTCTTATTGCCTTTTTTCTTGGAAAATTGTTATTGCCGCAATTACGTTATTATTTCAAAACGAACGGCCAAAGTAACTTTTGGCGGTTGAAATTTTTACGCGAATTCGTGTGACGGATAAATTAAAAATTAAGAGTACACGACGCAACGCAAAAATTCCACTAATCACCTTTTAGCCCTGCATCGAAGAACCGCTAATAAAAATAATGATTGTTTTCTTATTCGCATCTCCCCCCCGATGCCCGTATTTAATCGTAGTAAAGCGTGGTGATTGTACGAAAATTGAAATATAATTTAGACGTTTACGTCATTTTTAAAATTAGCTACTAAATATTTTGTCAAAACTACGTTAAATAAATTCGTTAAAATAAATGTACGTACGTACGTACTGCAGAAGGTATTTTACATAAGTACAGGGTGGGGCAAAAGTAATGTCATAATGTGAATTGGCTGCCATTTTGTTAGAAATGAAAAAAATTGGGCTCTGTTTTCACGGAAAGTTTATTTGAAGGTGTAAAATTGATGACGTTAAGTTGAAAAAATGATATCGGTCAAATGGCCACCTCCTGAGTTGATGCACATTTGTGCTCGTTTTACGGCATTTTGAATTGTTGTTCGCAAAACATCTGGCTCCAAATTGGTGATTTCTTCTTCAATGTTGGCTTTCAAGACTTGCAAGGTTTGTGGTTTGTTGTGATAAACGCGAGATTTCAAAAAGCCCCAAAGGAAGAAGTCTGGCGCCGTGAGATCTGGCGATCTGGCCGGCCAGTTCAAATCGCCAAAACGTTCAAAATCTGTATCGTTGCCCGAGCTGTGTGAGCGGTTGCTCCGTCCTGCTGGAACCAACAATGCTGGAGATCCAATTCAGCAACTTGGGGGAAAAAAACTGGTTTAACATCTGTCTGCAGCGCTCACCAGTTACGATTACGGTGGTGCCATCGGCGTCCTCAAAAAATAAGGGCCAATCACTTTTCACTGCAAATGCCGCACCAAACAGTCACTTTGAGGGATGCAATGGCTCTTCGTGCATTTCATGTGGATTCTCCGTGCCCCAGAAACGCGAATTTTGTTTATTCACATAACCACTTAAGTGGAAATGGGCTTCGTCGCTCATTATGATTTTGGATACGAAATCATCCTCTTCTTGCACCAGGTTTAACAGAGCATGTGAGTAATTTAACCTCACTTGACGGTCAGCAGGCAGCAATTGGTGAATGGTTTGCACTTTGTAAGGGAACATCCTCAGGTCTTTCACCAAAATTCGATGCAACGAACGTCTGCTGATGCCGAATTGTGTGCATCGTTGTCTCGTCGATGTTTGTGGACTCTCTCGGACGTCCTCGGCCGCAGCAGCGATATTCTCGATCGAACGAGCAATACGAGGCCGGCCACTTCTTGCGACATCTCTAGTGGACCCACTTTGCACGAGACGCTCAGCCATACGCTTCATTGTTCGCGCACATGGTGCAGGACGATGAGGAAAACGACGACGAAATTCACGCTGCGTCAAAACAACAGACCGGAAATTGGTCAAATAAGCAGTAACAATAATTCCGCGTTCTTCAGGTGTGTATCGCTCCATTGCTTGTTGTCAACTAATTCTCTATCTGTCTACAACACAAATGTCACAGCACAATGACATTTGACGCCATTTACAAAAATTATGGCGCATTCACATTATGACATTAATTTTGCCCCACCCTGTATAAGTATTTTCTTCTACATTTTTTAAAAACGTAAAAATAAACGGAACTGACGTTACCCGAATTTTTATGATATTATGGTGTGTTTTTTTTTTTTAGGGGACGTGGATAATAAAATCGAACTTGAAATGTGTATTGAAGATATTAAATTTCTCGTCTAAAACGACCACTGTTAGTAGATATAGTTTTCATCTTACAAAACAAAGTCCTCCACTAGATGCATCGTACACTACTAGATATTGTACGCTTTTCCTTGAAGCACCTATACGTTTCTGAATCTGTGCATATCTCGTAACATGCAGAGTATTTTGTATTCTTATTAAATTGCTATTTGTATTCGTCTCGTATAATAAACGTAAAAATTGTTGCAAGTACGAAATTAATAAAGACTAAACGGAAATTATACCGATTACCTATGTACGTCGATACAAATTTCAATGATAATTCAATATCAAAACGGCATCTCATTACCTAATTTAACCTTCGACTGAATAGGTTATAGGTACCTACTGTTGTGTAATTCAATTACCCAACTTAACCTACTTCGAATATGCGCCTTTTCGTCCCCGGAACACCTTTTCGGTTTTCTTCGACGTCGTCATCGTCGCACTTTTTCAATCCGAAACAACAGGCATTTTCGGCGCACTTTCGTTGCGCGGAAAAAATTAAATCTTTTACACGTCGTTTTTTTTCTTCTTTACTAACTCGAAAGGTGCGCATTTAACGTTTCAAAAAAAATAAAAATAATCAGATGGAAGACCGATGAGTCATAAAGAGGCGAAGAGCTCGTTTACATAAAGACATTTCTCCATCGACGATTCACATTTTAATAGGTCTAATGTTCAACGACCGTTTACTTTTAATTATTATATTATAAGTTAATCTTATTAATGCAGATATAATTGGAGTAAAGGATGTTGCGATCTGACGTAAATGCAAAAAAAAAATTGTAACAATCGCGGAAAATAATTTTCACGATAACAATGAACAAGAATAAATAAGTGGCGTAAGCGAATCATGTTTTATTTAAAAAGATAAATAGCAAATTTAGAAATAAAAGCATAAAATAAGATATATGGGATGAGGCCGCACGAAATATGTAGTGAGAATGTAGAAGATAATGGAACCCTGGATAACTTTAGATGATAAAGCTGTGAGAAATTGTGGGAAGGTAGACCGAAAAGGAGACGAATGAAGGATGCTGGCGCAAGTTGTAAATTAAGTTGTTACAGTACTTTAGAACTAATGCAACTTTATATTATTATCTACGATATTCGATTATTTATAATTTTTATTCAATATGCGAATCAAGATTTCAAATGGGTATTTTAATTATCAATAGAAATTATAATAGTTACCATCGGTTAATTAGCATTTAAACAGGATATTGTGTACTGGTGGCGCGCAGGTGGACAAACACCGACGTTCCCACAAACTGTCCCCGCGTTAAATGAACTTGTAGTTAGTATAATAGTTTCTGTGAATTTATATTAGTATAAACTTTGCTGTTGTGTTACATTAACAATATATTCCGGACTCGAAATGCTCGAGCTGCCGTGCGCGCAGAGTGTAGACGAGAAGTTTTATAAATTGATCCCGTTTCTTCCGGAATTAATTATGCTTTAATGTTATACGTTTATTGTGCGCGTTATCGTTTTATACCACCGAATAATCTTTTTATACAAGCTCAAATAATCGACAAAAATTTAAGCCGCTTCGGTGTTTAATTAATTATAACGAAAGTTTATGGCAATAGAAAAGAAGAACTTTTAAAAGCCCTTTAACGGCTTACACTCTAGACTCTTTTCAACCAAACACTAAATTAACTTCTTTAATTGAATACAAAATGTAACGATTGAAATTTTAAAGGGATTTCGAGAATTAAATATTTATTTATCGCGAGGCGTGGGCAATAACCTATCCGAGTGGAAAGAAAAAAACGAAGAAATATTTGTCATTAATTCTTATAAATTTCACAAATAATTTAGAATCTATATAAATATAATTTTGAACAATGTATTTTGTGACAACTTTTAATTTGCTGGAAAAATTGTTTAAAATCCGTACGTATAACAAATGATTTGTTAATATTTCCAACTGAATAACCACCATTTATAGGTATAGATAGGTTTTTTTTTAATAGAATTATGTATTAGTTGTAAAATAAATCCTCGATAAAAATGAATTGAGTTGATTAAATCATTTCGTTGATTAGTTCAATTACTTGAAAGTGCACCTATCCAATTAAGGAAAATCTATAAGGGGTAAGTGAGGGAGAGATGACGCGCGAGGATAGATGGCGCAGGGGCTCTCCTCGCACGCTGGCGTAAGTCGGTCCGTCGATGTTTACAGCCACTAGCTAAAGATGATCCGGTGGGGTTGATTTTGTCGCGTTCACAACCACCTAAGTTACGTCTGTGCGTGGGGTAAGTCTCCTACGTCGTCCATCTGCATCGTCTCTACCTCGCTTACCACGCGCGGCGTTCGACAAAAAATTAAGATTCATTAACGTTATACCCACTTCTATTTTTTCGGTTTCTCTCCGGCGAAAAGTTTATTATAACGTAATTTGACATCTACTTCGTATTTTACTGAAAAAACTAGATTTAATTCGGTTGTTTCAAGATTTTCGTATTATTCTAAATTACGTTTACACTATCCCTTTTCGCCGAAAGATCAGTGTAAGGCCGCAGTTCGATAAGAACTTAATCGATTGCGAATTTGCGAAGTTTATGCATCGTGTTGACATATTCGATAGTAAAAATTCTCGTTTTATTTTAACTACACCTCCTTTTTACCCTCTTTTTATGCCGTTCAATCCACCGAACGAGGCTTTAGTGACGAGCAACTTAGTTCGAACAGTGAAATTTTTATTAACAGGGAAAAATGTAGAATAACAAAAATTGTACAAACACGAAATTGACGGTTGGAATAAGAATTGTTTTTTCTTGTTTTTACCTCTAACACTAACGTGACAGCGCCTGCTACAAAGCTAATAGAGGGATAACACCTGGGCCCCTCCCCGTCTTTTAATTAACCCCCTCTCGCCAATACCGTGTTTGATGTCAAACCGCGAATTAAATTGATTTCTCTCCATTGCGCGCAATTCGACGGTTAAACCGCAAATCAAAATCGAAAACGGGTATAATTGAAACTCTAATTAAATTAAATTACGGAAATTAATTAATTAAAATTAATAATTTTGAAACAACCGAATTAAATCTATTTTTTTCAGTAAAATCAATTGCGCGTAATTCGATGGTTAAATCGCAAATAAAATCAAAAACGGGTATAATTCGAAATTCTAATTAAATTAAATTCCGGGAATTAAGTCGCAAAATTACATAAAAACCGCGAATTACGGGAAATCGTGGGAAAATCCGCGAAATCAATCGCCGAATTACGCATTAAAGTGCGGCTTGATATCAAACACGTTGCGCGCGAGGGGCGAGGGGGATTACTTAAAAAGCGGGGAGGGGGCGCAGGTGTCATCTCTCTACTAAAGTTTACCTACTAGTACTCATAATGATTCGATAGTGGTTTTGCCAAACCAACGAGAAGGTACCAATGTGAGTTAATGATGAAAAGCGTTTTAAAAGCTATATTTAACGTATCTATTAGGGGTTTTCTGTTGCAGATAGTTGACGTAAGAATGTAAAATAATGATAAATATATTCGTGATGAAGTCGTCTTTCCGACAAACATTCTGTTTGTACCTTTATACATTCGCCTCTTTGCCTGTATGTAAAACAAAATTCTGCAAAATTTAAAGGCTGCTAAAAAATATAGGCCGTTCAAACTTTATTCCGATGCACGTCATCGATAATATGTTACCTACCAGATCGTATATTTTTGTAATTCGGTACAACGTTTGGAAAGTGACATAATTATTCTACCGATGACTTTATCTGCACACATTACGTGGCAAATAAAGACCAGAATTTATTAGTAGTGCCTAGTAGTGTAAAAATACGAGGTACGAGATGAAACGTCATCATACAGTTACTTTTTATTGACGTAACGACGTGGACCTTTACGTCGATAATACATACGAAACTATAATAAATTAATAAAAATGTATAGGTTTTAACAATGTTCGGCAAGAAAATGAAACCGGCAGTGCGGGCCAAAGAGATTGGGAAACCACGACTGGCAAACAAACAAACACGACACGTAGAAAACGAGGGATTGGGGGGTTGCCGGTGAAAACGAACGCCTGCACACTCTCAAATAGAATCTTGCACAAAAAATTGTATATTATATAACTTATTTAGTTTTCGTAAAGCCACGGATAGGCTCGAAAACGATTCCAATCGGCAATAATAATAAACAATTGGTAATTTCCAACGGAGCATTTGACATAACCGGCGTTCCCGCGAGCAACTTCAAAACGTGAATTTCACACTTCCGAAGCACTCCCACTTATTCGTTAGACGTAATTTAAAAATTGGGCGCCGAAAGATTTTTCGAGTATTTCTTAATTCCGATTACTTAAAATGCGATTAAAGCAATCGTAAATAAACTGAAACGTTCGTTCTCCGCGAGAAATCGTATTAAACGTGATGGTATGTTAAAAACAACACATTAAAAAGTGTACACATTGTGGCGGGTACTCTATTAATTTATTTAACTCGCGTTGCTCTCGGTTAAAATAAAGATGCACTCTTACGTAAGCCTTCAAATCACTGGAAGTATAATGTAATCGTCGCATGCTCTTATCTTCATACTAAATGACTGATGATAAGATAAATTCCCATTATGAACTTAATAAAGTAAGGTCATTGACATTTTACAGATGCGTACAGTTTTAATTACATTTTGAAATATTAATGCCTATTTATGTAGAAAACAAATGAATATGTCAGCAAGCGGATGTTAAAAAATAATTATCATAAAATTCGGATAAGGAGTAGGAAGGATAATAAAAGGATAATAAGTGCATTTTTACATCTTAAATAAAGTTGTATCGGTTGATGTTTTCATTTTATACATCGTACAAGCGCACATCACACTTGTACATAATCCGTATTAGTCTGGCTGGGTTTGTATGTATCGTGTTATGTAGATAATTACATTTAGCTTATTTATCATTTATGTAACAGAGAAACAACTTTAACGTAATTATTTGTTATAAATTAGAGTAGATAATAAACGCGGCGCAATTAACACTACCCTTTTTAATTCGTTAAATTTAACTTTAAGGACATTGAATATTTATAAAAAATTTCCAATATCCGAAGCCGCAAAGGGTAATTTCAAACTGTAACATTCAATAATATAATCGAAGAAAATTTATTTTAAGAATACAACGACACTTGGGGTGTAGAGAACGAGCGGCGCACAGTATTAGAGGAGGTATTTGGGTTCTTGCCCTCGGCATCCCTAAAATCGTCATTGCGCACACGAATATAACTTTACGAGGGGATTGTGTAGTTCTAGAAGTGTACTTTGACGTTTCTTATTTTCCTCATCATAAAACCATCCATAAGGTCTTTATAAATGTTGTGCTTCTGAATATTATGCACCCTCAGAATGAAAATGAAGCAATAAAAATATGTATCTACATTTAATACCGTATTTATCGTAAAAAGACATTCGTAAGTTGCAGGAAATTACGTGTATTCTGTTAGGTAATTATTTATAATGTACAAATCGATTTATTTTGGGATATTCGAGTATTAGGTAAAATAAATTTTAACAGACTAATCTATGGAAAGTTTAAGATCGAAATAATTCTGAAGATTATTATGTTTAGATATATAAAATCGTTTTTTCACCACCGCACAAAATACCTATGTGCATAATACATACCCATTCTTTTCTTTCGCATTTTAGTTCTATTTAGTTTTAAGAACACAACTTGCAAAACTATCGTAAGTAAAACTTGGTAACTTTTCTCTGGCTAGATGTAAACTAAGTTAACTATGTTAGATGTCGGTACATACGCGAGTAAAATAAAGAATGTCACCTAATTCGAACCGTCAACAAAATTCGACATTTTACACGGGAAAAAACTTATTTCCCAATGCAAATAGCAATTAACGTGAGGCGAAATTGCAACCGAAAAATCTACACCCAAAAAAAAAATAAAATAAATAAAAAATAGGGTCCGTTCATCAAACGAACAAACATTGAATAAACGTTCTCATTTAGCCTTAATTACAATCCAAAAGAAAGGAATCCCAAGAAAATTCCTATCTTCAGATTCTTTAGAAACATTAAACCTTTTTATTTTCCCGAGTAAAATGTTATATTACGTCTGATGTGTAAGTAGCAAGCGACGTCGAGCAGTTCGATATCCCTGCCCCGTTTCTCCGCGATTTGTCTGGGAGGGTTCAAAGTCTACCCCAACCCCGCGTGCTCTTTCGCATCAAATTTATTATCTCTTGTGATGAAAAGAAAACTGGTTTTTGTAAATATCGCATAAAACGCACAATAAAATGTGTTTTTAGAGACCGTAACAGACTGCCGCTGTATTTTTCAATGTTAAAAAGCCAAAACTTATTTTTCCCATTGTACCTATACACCGTACAAGTTTAAATCCTTTAATTAAATTACGTTGGCTATACGAAAAAAAAAAAAACCTCCCGAAACTTACCGAAATTAATCAAACGAAGTAATGCTCGAAATGTTTTTTTTACAATATTAAACGAAGTGGCTTATACACACAATTTTTCCGAGTAAATACGTCTGTATAGCCCGCGTTACGCCGGCAAAATATTTTTTTTATCTTCCCCGTAAATGTCGCTCCCTTGCTTTTCGCAATACACTCACAGAAAGAACGCTAATCAGTTTTTATTTTAACGACGATATTTTTCGCGAAAAAAAAGAAAACACGCCAGAATCGGTTTAAAACTATCTCACAATCATCATAAACTATTAAAAACGCACATATGCCAGGAAGTGATTGTGCTACAAAAGACCGATTAAATTGCTTCCACGGTTTTTTTAAGCTGCGCTCATTTAAAATTCATAACTGGCCGAACTTCCAGATCGTTAAATGAAATCGTACAAGTCTCTCGAATTATTAAAAATTTGTAATTATTTAGCTTATAATTTAGGATAAGTACGACAACTTCTTGCGGATTTCGTACGTTCAAAAATACACACGTGGGCACTCGCGGCCCAAGTTTTCTTAAAAGTAAGACTTTTCAAGCCTTCGAGGGCCACTAACGTCGCCGATTTAATTGAAACCGGCCATATAAAGAGCTAATGAAGTTGCTTTAACATCTTTTTCGATTAGCCAATAAGCATAAGTATGCCAAAATAGACGGTGCGAAACGTTTAAATTATCGCTTTAAACATTTTTTTTATTGTAGATTATGTGACGGTGGTATACTTTTGTCTAATAAGTACCTATAATACACTTAACATTTTTTAATTGGGCCGATAATTGGCAATTCAATTTTTCTGTTAAATGTTCGCTTATATAATTTATTTTCTGCAAAATTAAGCAACCAAATTAATTAAAAGTGATTGGCAGCTTTTGAGGTGACGAATCTAAATACCTATAGTTACTTAATATTTTAAGCCGGTTATGCTAACCACTTAATTAAAATTAAAAATGTAACCTCTCGTGTGCAACAATAAACCTTCAAAGGAAATAATGGAATCGCTGTTTGCCGAATAAATTTAAACATTTAATTTAGGTAATATTTTGCAGTGTTAATCGCTAGAAATTTATTTCTTTGACTTCAAGCGGACTTTTCTACCTTTTAATTATAATTCTGAAGTTTTTGATAGAGCTTTCACCAACATAAAACCGTACAATTAGGTAAATGACGTAGATATAATTCGTATATTCCATTATTATTACGGTCGACGGTATAAAGGTAAGTAAGTTTATATATTCTATTGATTTAAATAATTTAAGTCCCCACCATTACGTAATCCGTGTGACATTTCAAACCACCAACACTCAAAATTTTTCCTACGAATTTTAATTTTAATTTAATAATTTTTATTTATCGGCAGAACTCGACGTGCTTTCCTGTTTTCCAACTATTTTCCCTGTTTCGCGCATTTTTGGGCCAAAATTAATTTTTCAAATCAATTTTTAATAGACGATACTTATTTTATGTTTGGAAACAATTCGACACTCTTCGGTATATAATAAAACACCGTCTATTTCAAACAACTCTAGGAAAAAAACATAAAATAACTTTGGCGACAAAAAATGAACTCGTTAAATAACATGTTTTAAGATAAATTTGAACTAAATTAAGAACGTGTCAGATAAACAAACGAAAACGTCAAATAAAGTAATGCTAATAATTAGAAGGAGGTCGCGAGAGATCGCGTTAGAAACGAAAATATTAGGAAGCAAAATCGAAAATCGAAGGCGCCGACGGCGAAGTATAAGTTAAAATGAAGCTGGGCGGGACGCGAAACTGGACAAGAAACGATAAAATGTTTGTGACAATTAAAATTTTTACTACCCACGAAAATATTAATAAGTACAGGTACCTACGTGCATTACGGGCTTAAGCTTGTATTATGTAGTTTAAGGATACAGTAAAATGTCCACATTCGCGCTTTTCTTTTATACCCGAATTCTATGCTCGCGGCCGTCGATATTCGCGGTTTAGTTATACGTAGCGCAATTATAACGTAATTTTTTTATCCGCCCTAGTACTTTGTACAAACTCCTTTGGAGTTTCATAACTATTGTTCCATCTACGCCTACCACCGCCTATTTCCTCATCCGTACTGGGATTCGAACGCAGGACCCATCAGACGAGAGGCCAGTTTCCTAACCGCTCAGCCTTCCGAGTCGGCTATTTTGTATTTATTATTAATGATTTATTACATATTTCAATAAAGTTTCTCGTATAAAACAGTATTTTTCGGCGTTCTCCCCTTATTCGCGGATTTTCAACGCATTTCGATGTTCGCGGTGTTTCACGGGAAAGCATTAGGTAGGTATCCGCGAATATGGAGAGTTTACTATAATCGGAATTTTCATGATTAGATAAGCGACGAAACGGCCTCGAATTCCCACTTGACGGTGTTTATACATATTTTAATAACTTTTTACAATAAACCGTTGCTATTTTCTTTGTAATAGGCGACGAGTTCAATCAAAAGCATCGCGAAAATTCTGGAAATTAATAAAATGATCTTTTTTACGGCCTCCAATGATATTAATGAAAATTACATAAACAGGCTGTAGTCCTTAAATGTCCAAGAAAAACTTCAGTTGCATACGTCGCCAATTCTTCCTCTGATAATTGTGGAAAAACGCACCAACTCATCATATTTCAGATACAAATCTGCAGAGGCACTTAACGAAACTAGTGAAAATACAGTTACAAAGAAAATCGAAACGGTGTTGGACGAACTTACCGCATACAAGGACGTATCCCAAAAACGTCTAGGTATAACAAAATTAAAACGCTAAAATAATGGCCACGAGCAAAGGGTACAGCGGTGTGCAGAAAAAAACAACGACGCGGCCAAAATGAAAATATTTTTCTCAAAATAATAAAAAAAAAGCGTAGTTTCTTTCGTTGCAAATCCCATAAAATGTTCAAGTGTGAAAAACGCCGTCGACCTAAAACAACGACCAAACGGCAGCTCTTCTAACGAACCCAGGACAAAAAAAAAACAATTACCGCGGCGAGTATAGCGATTCATACGAGCATTAATAAAGCAGTTTTAAAATGCCATCTACAGTTGATGAATCCGACAAAGAATTTCTTTAGGCACGCAGCCTTAGAAAAAACGAAATGAAATAGTGTCGGATGGAAAGGGGGGTAGTGCCTACATATCGTTGACGAGGAAGCGTGCGGCAAACTCGTGCCTGCGAAAACTGCGATAGAAATTAGCCTGGCGTTTTTCAAACCGTGTGCGTCGCGTCGTTAATGCATAATCGTTTTTTAATTATTTAAATTGAGCGACTTATTTTTTCGACGTTTTCCTTTGACAATTTTAGGGTCAAACTGTTTCACAATCGTTTCAAATGTGTAGGTGCTGTGTTTTTGTAAGATATTCGAGTCGTAGTCTTTTCTATTCTTATTGTAAAATTAATTGTAAATTAACATTAACTTGATGAATAAATTATCAAAATATTAGACGTAAGATACCGTACAGTGGAGTTTCGTTAAGTCGGACTTAACGAGACCGGGGCCCAATTCTCAAGCTATTCGCTATCATAACGTAAGCGAAAATGACGTCACAAGAAACAAATTTCTCTAGAAACCTATTGTTATGACATCATTTTCGCGTACATTATGATAGCGGATTGTTCGAAAATTGAGCCCCCGGGCCCTATCCGAATCACCGAAAATCCGGATTAACCGGAAATGTTACGAAAATGCGTAATGCTCTTAAAAAAACGTTATTTAAGCATGCAAAAAATGCAGTAGATAAAATTTAATCGATATTGTATGTACAGTAAGTCCCCCACATACGAACCTTCAAGTTACGAACTTTCGAAGATACGAACAAAATTTTAGCGTAACTTCAAATTTCGCCGTGCCGCAAAACCGACTACTTGTTCAACTTACGAACAAATTCAACTTGCGAACTCTTTCGTATAACTTTCCGTATTAAAATATAATACAAATGTAATACAGAAATAAATTGTATTTGCACACACCGTTCCGATATATATATTTGTTCTGAAATGTACGTTCAGATAAACGGTGCCCGCATCAACGAGACTCTACTGTATTAATTAAAAAAAAGAGATCAAGAACAAACACTTGAAAAAATTTAAACGTAATTTTCTTTATCAATTTATTTGTTCGAACGAGAACGTTTCGTGTTTTCGTAGAATTAACAACAAGAGGCGAACGAAACATGGTCGTTCGCGACCTTTGTTGGCATTTGATAAACATAACATGTTTGGTAAAATGTGAAATCTCGATATGTAATTCGTTGACTAGGCGCAATTATTTTTAGAACAGTAAAAACTAGTTCGAATTTTATTACCTACAATTATATTATACCACCGCAAACAATACTTATGTAACAAGGTTACATTTTACAAACAATTCCACGATTTACATCGAGAATGCGGCAGCGATGCCAAACTTTCAAATAATGTTCCACGAAACGGTACCGACGTTCAATCGCCCAGAATTGGCACCGGAGGATAAATAATAATCGCCATAAAGATTCCTATTGATGTATGTAATGTTCGTACTATTTTTGCAGCGATGCACTATTATTAAAATTGCGGGGCGCGCCATAGATGGGCGAAAATAAACTTCGCGCTGCAAGTGAATGTCGGCTTTTGCGGAGCGACTTAACCCGCAAAAAGTCAATTTTTCGGGGGCGCACAGTTTGCGTTGTCGCTCAACTACGAGCAGAGATACGTTTAGCGGGAATGCAAATCGATTTTTACGAATTTTAACGGAATAACTCGCTTTCGCAAAAAAGCGCGGGTTAAGTCGCTCTGCGTAAACGCCGTCGATATTTGTATTAGGCGCGCTTCCCGACGAATTTAATTCGACCGGCATTCTATTGAACTTCGGAAAATATGTTTTTTTTTCGAAACGACGTTTGCGCGATCGTTTTGTTAATATATTGTACCGTATTATCCGCGACAGTTCCTCGGCCTCGTTTTCGAGAAAACAAAATTCTCGTTTTTATCGTTCGCGAATATTTGCAGAGGTATGTATAGTTCCTCGACTATTTACATATGTAGGTATAACGTGAAATTATACCGTAAATCCGAACCCATAAAAATCGAAGGTAGACCACCTCCAGTTAAAATGAAACACCCGCAACAGGTCAAGATTGACATTGCGTCCGTTCAAGAATACGTTTGCATTGCATTATGATAGTCTAGGGATTCGAGGGCCGCGAAAATACAATAATAATTTCGAAGTAACTTTACACGATCCCCGTTCAACCTCAATTCGTCTAGTTTCGTATAAACATTATGCTTGTTTGATGTCTTGGCGCGTGGCCAGCTCTTCAAAGAACATATTTCTGACACATCTGCATAGCGTTCGGAGGCCCTGTCTCGCTGCAGCTCCCTTGTTGCCGCACAAATTCCAAAAACCCATACTCGGTGGTCGACCTTATTTACAGGTAGTCACAGACCTGTACACGCGCTTCTGAGCAGCTGGCAGGAACTATGGGGTGGCTTCGCACAATCTGATGTTACCATCTTGAAAAGGCGCGCGTTTTACCATACCGAAAAATGTGTTTTATTTGCGCATCGATTAGATTTTATTAAGAAGTCAGGAAGTAAACTTTTAACGTGCCAAAAATTCTCGAAAATAACTAATAAAACGTGCATAGGCGAGATTTTTAATTGCCGGATTTAATTAAGATGTACGACGTGTACGTCAAAAAATTCGATACCTATAGGTATATTGCAAAACTTCGTTTTTAAATGCACAAACTTTTAATGAATTTTCGAAGAATTCATTCGGCAGCATTCAAACAAATAACGTCGTGAACCGAATTGGTCCGTCCACCAAAGTTCGATACCGCATGCTTTGGCAAGGCTGTCGGGGATGTTGTATTGCAATCCTAGCAAGTGGGGCCCCAAAGACGAAATGAGATGTATAGAACACGCACATTGGAAACAGCTGCCGCGTTTGATAAAGAAATGTCCGCAAACCTGCTGCGGTTCGACTTTCGACACTTTTCTACTCGGCTAGTTATCGTTCCGAAAGAGAAGTAAGTCTTCCGGATTTAATTACAAAAATAAATTCGCGCAGTGGGCGTATATTTATGTTGCTCCTCATAATCACAAGTGTATCCAGTAAATACCAAATAAGCACCGAAGCTTTGGAGCATTTGGTATTGCGCCAACAAGTCGACGTCTACTTTAGATACTTTAAAAGATTTAAGGGTCAATTTTTAACGTATACATTTATATTATAGACATTGTTTTTTTATTGAACGACCATTTATGTAGCCTCCGTTGACTAACGGATAGAATAGAATATTCATAAATGATACGAGCGTATATGATGAATAATAATAACATAAACCGATAAAGCTGTTGTTTGCGAAATGTGTTTTCGGTCTTGTTTAACTCAAAAACTAAGTAGGTAATTAAATTTCAATTATTACGTTTCGTATTGTAGCATTTAGTGTATGTATGTAAGTACTACATACGTACGCGTACAATATTAAGTCCAATCCTTCATTAGGATGAACTAAACCCCATATATTTAAAACCAGAACACGTAATTTAATCTAGGTTCGCTATTATCGTCGAATTGCTGAATGTACTAAAATTAACTACTAAAACAGCAATCCGAAGTTGATGTATCAAATGTTTCTTTGACTTTGTATCTACATAATATGTGTATTTATCTATAAATATCATGTATCTTATTGTCGACGGCTATATATATTTTTTTACTCGTATCGTATGTATGTGATATGGCTCGAAAATAACTATTTATTTTAATCTCGAATACCTAAGATAGCAAAAATATTTTACATGCTTATTTATGTTCGCAAAATACGACACAAAATAAAGTTAACCTTCGTATTACCGGTGTCGATCCAGCTTAATTTAATGATTTGCTCAACGCTAATGATTTTACAGGATTTTCCAAAATTGAAAAATTCAACGAAACGACAAACAACTAAAAATAATAAAAGAATTTAATTTAGGTACCCAAACCATGGACCCGAATTAGCTCAACTAAGTTCGTTGTCTTTATTACAATCAATTTATTTATTATATACAGGAATACCTTGTGTAGCGCGGTTAATTGGTTCCAAAAAGCGCCCGCGCTATACAAAACCGCGTTGCGTTATTCGAGATCTATTTATAAAGGTTTTTTTTAAATAATTAATGTACATTGAGGTTTTATAAAGGTTAAAGGTTTTTTTAGGTCATTACATTAAACATGTTTTGACGTACGCGGTGATCTTTGGGCAATTCGTGCTCGTGCACGAAAAGTGCATTTCTTGTAATTACCTAAAGAAATTATCTAAATCCCAACTGGAATTTTTAATTTAAAGAATTGGGTCTCGAGGACCCCGATGATAATCGTTTCAAAAATAACTAAAATTAATTCTTTTTAAAAACAGACGTCTCGCTGACATACAAATGGCGCGTAAAAAGCTGAAGCTGATTTTTAAACAAATAAGCAAGTAATTTCAAATTAGAGATGAATTTTGGGTCGAATCGACGCTCAAGATAATAATGAAGGTTAAGTAAGTAATCGTTTAATGTAAATATATGTCGAGTTTCCATATATGCCGTCCTTTCAGGTGTTACTCCTCTTTTGGCTTTCCGGAATAACGAACCGTACGCTTCAACACAACGTTCCTGTCGCCAAAATTGCCAGAATTGGAGATCCACCTGGTTTTTCATACATGTATGTGCCGATACTTTGATAGCCTGCTCCCCTATCGATTTCAAGGCTGCAAGAAATTGTAAAGAACGTGGCCTCGAAGATGATAACGAAGCAGGCCGTTGACTTTTGGCATTCTAAATAATATGTATGTGAGTGGTGATGAGGAGCGTTGGTCTTCGATGGCAGGAAAAGTGTTGGAATGATATTCGAGGGTGTTCCCATTGTCCGGGTTAGGCAAAGGAGAAGAGACAGACACCTGGAGGAAGAGCGTCCACGTGCATCTTTTCCATAATAACATTACAGATAATAATAGTAGATGAAAAACTTACACAAATACGCATTATCGCACCGTGTTCGTATTGTTATTCCGTTCTTGTGTAATTTTGTAAGTAGGTGTTGTTTTAATACCGTCAAATAAACAATTCCTATATCTTCAACCTTTGTAAGTATGTATTGTAGTTACCTACGCGTTATTTCGCATTATCGACGTTTATATCTTAAATTTTATTTTTATCACGTTTGGATCGATTCAGTTGCTAATTTAACAAAATATTTACCCATAGATACGAATAAACAAATAACATTTCTATTAAATTTTAAAAGTGTTCTCAAGATATCTTAATCTTAAAAACGGCTAAACGGCATATGAAAGACTCGATCCGTCACGTTGCTAATCATTGAATTTTTATCATTTTTAGGATTTAAATGAAATTTTCACGTCAGCCTTATTATTATCTAACAATAATTTCCAGCGCGTTTTGGATTGAATCGATTAAATTTGTAAATTCCTCTTTTGGTAATGGATTTTATAAATTTTGAGCAAATCTTTTAATTTACCTTCGAATTTTATCTGACACGTATTTTCAACAAACACGATATTGTTCTAGCGCTTACAAATTAGTCGTCTTTATAACAAATATCTATCAGATATTATCTGAAAGCCCACACGACCATTTTTTTGAATATATGTACCTATAGGTAATTTATAATCGTCGAATTAATATTTGATTTTTCCCACCTAATAATAATCATTAACGGCTTTGTAAAACGATAATCCGAATTTTGGCCAAATTAAATAAAAATCCAAATACATGTCTCTTTAAATTTTACTCTGTTGACCCGACTTTTATGCTGTAGGTAGTTAAAACCGTATTAACAAATATTTGCTTTTACTTTACGGAGGCTTTTGCACATTATGTTATGTTTTATTGTGTTTTCTAACAATGTTTAACCTGACAATGAGATTTTTTTTAAAAATACTCCTCGTCATTACAGGTAGAGGGGATTAGGGGAACGGTTTTTTGTATATTTTTTGTGTACTTCAGTCTGAGGGTTTGTATTTGTGTAGTTTAGAGTAGGTAAGTAATGCCTTTTTACTGTCTTGGGAAGGTCGGACTGTTTCAGAAACAATGTTATTAACACGTTATCTGCCAACGTTGTAATGGGTAAATAATAAGATGGTACATATGCATCATAATTTTTTTATTCATTTATCTCAAAATGTTTTAGCTAGGTTCACACGTTAATTTTTCATCAATTTTATTGTTCTCGAAAAATGTATATTTTGCTATATAATTTAGATTTAATTATCTTTTAACCATGCTTCCGACTCAAAATAGACGAGGAATATTACCCACATGTCTAACAATGTACTTTAAATATTCAATTATTTAATAATTGTAAACGACTTTAATATTATTAACAATATTAACGTCGATATTTCCTTTGCATAATAATTCGTCACCTTAAATTACTTAAAATTACGTCAATTGTATAGCTGTTATTATCTACATAGTATTTTACAATCAAATTAATAAAGCTAAAATGTAGAAACAAAGTTCATTCCATTCTCGCTGTTATCAGAACGTATAGGTACTTAAGTACTAATATTTTTTAACAATACCATCAATGAGACTTACGATAAAACAACGTGTTTGGCACTTCAGTTAGATAAATAAACTAACATTTCCGATTAATATACAGGGTGAATAAAAAGTCTGGAAATACTGGAATATATTCCGAATTGTTAATTTCTGAGAGAAAAAAAAACGCTCGCACACGTCGATTTAATCTAATAAATAATTGAGAAATTCGTCCTATTTCTTCTGTTATTTGAAGTTATTGTTGCTATAAGGTCAGTCAGATATTTCCTAATCGGCGGATAGGTACGCGTGGCAGCATTGAGTGGCCTGCGCGATCACATGACCTGACTCCATTCGATTTCTTTTTATGGGACTATCTAAAAAGTAAAGTGTATCATAATAAACCCTTTAGTATTAACGACTTTACTTCGAATAACAGAAGAAATACGACGAATTCCGCAATTATTTATCAGAAATACTCAACAGGAATTTATAAACAGGATAGAGTACTGTCCAGTAGTCAATAGTGAACAATTTAAACATTTACTCTAATGATAGAATTAGAATTATGCTTAAAAATTAATTTTTTTAATCTGTTTTATCCTGTTATTCTTTAGTTTCTCAATAATTATGAAGGGCATTAAAGAATTTTACATAAAAATAAGTTTGAATGACTACAGTTTTTGTTGTAAATTGTTATTTTATATATGCGAAAGCAAAAACAACAACAATCTCCAAATGTCTCGCTTCAAAGCGCTGCCGTCTTGAAACAGGTTAAACAAACTTCGTCAAAATTTGTGACTGTATAGAAAAATATGAATATGAAAATATCTTTCAAATAAGGTGCCACTTGACTTACGTTGCAATTTAAAAAAATACGATGACGTCATCGCTTTGACATACGTCGATAAAAAAACGAACGAGTGTCGCAAAAATATAGGATACGTAAAAATTAAATCGACGTGGCGAGCGCTTTTTTCAAAAATTAACAAATCGAAATATATTCTAGGATTTCCAGACTTTTATCCGCCCTGTATATTATTACTATATTAACCAATCAAAACGTTAATTTAAAAAAAAATCGACCAATAGGAATCCTTTATAATGAGAGGTGATAAACAAAAATCGATAAAACTATACCTTGCTTTTATCGGAGTGCGCATGCCTCAAACTAGATATATCGTCAAAATATGAAATTGTAAGTGCAAACACGGGTGAAATTCTAAATAAATGATTTTGTTGATGTATAATAATAATCATTTTATAGTAATTAGAATAAACATAATTACATATTATATTAATATAATAAATTCAGTTAAAATTCTGATTTAAAACGATAGAAAAGTCAAATATTAACACGTCAACGCGTTATAGCAGCGGCCCTCAACCTCTTTATACGCGGGATCGGGCATTTCAAAATTAAATAGGTAAAATATATTTTTCAAAATTTTTAAAATACTCAAGAAAATAAACAATATTCGGTGGATCGGCGTGAGAGCTTAAAAACATAAACCGCGAATTCAATAAATATACAAACTACGCGTGGTAAGATAAAAAGCATATCTGAAGTGTTAAAAAAAAACGAGTGTACGAGTAAATCAAAAAATTTAACGATTGCTCGTTCGATATTCATAACGAAGAGAGCTTATTAAGTAAGCTACGGAAAGAAAAATTTAGAAAATCAAAATGAAAATTCAATTAATAGCCAAAACGGTTGAACAAAACGCTTTTGTTGCGTAACCTACGATTTAATCCCGATGAACATAATCTAACTCAAACTTTATTAGTGGATGTTTTTGAAAAATTCCTATAACTATTTTTACAAAATAAAATCGCCCGTTACAAGTAAAACGTGATTAAAAAATCGTAGGAAAGCTTTTCGTCGTCAAAATAAACAAGAGAAACACGGTACCTATTTACTCGAGTATATTTACTGGATGACATTTATGGTGTGTTTATACAGCAAAGTGACAAAGAAAAGTAAAAGTACGCGCTTTCTTTATATATTTATATTACACGATTACATAAATAAATTATTTTTTAACGAGAATTATCTTTAATTTACGCAGGTGTGTTTTGTATTGTTGAAAAATAACGTTCGCGGAATAAAGAGTCTGTATTATCGGCTAAAAAAAAATTATAATATATATATATCTATATATATATATATTTAATTATCAGTTCATGATTCAGTTATGGATTTCAAATTGTAATAAATACCTAGTGTTGCGACAGTTACCTGCGTTACATCGATGAGTTAAATTAATTTTACGTGAATATAATCTATATTTCCAGTTTTTTTTTGATATACGAAGTTTTCTAATAATAAGCGGATATTTTTAAGACATCGCTAGAATATTATCAAAAATGTGAAGGTCCGTTTAGTTTAGATAAGGCGAAATATGTATATCCGTAATTTCGTCAGCGAAGACCTTTTTATTGATAGAAATATTATGTCTCAACTTCGCAATATCATATTAGTATGGCAATTAAATCGAAATGCAATATGCGTTTAACGCTAATTGTAAGACAACCGTCGTGCACGATTAAAAATTGTAGTAGCTAAAAACTGCGTATAACCTATTGATAACCGCGATAACAAAATTGATAATTCGTAGTGCACTTACGCGATGTAAGGAAACGAGGAACTACTTAACGAGATAATTTTACAATATTGTAATTTATTTGTTAACAATATTACTTATTCATTCCATTGTCGTTTTTATAATCTTTAAAACAAGCGGAAAAGCCGTAGGCACACGAAAAATTCGATAGATTCTCTTTTTAAAATGATGACTAACTGGCCTGACATTTTGACATTGTCCATCGTTAATTTTTTTTGTATAATTTATAGACATTTGCTAAAATTTTTATTTTATATTCTATAGACAGCGTGTAATTTAACTGGGATCGCACGCCAAACTATCTTTAGCGGTGCGCTCAAAAAAAAAAAATTAACTACCTACGGTAAGAATGAACATATTCGCTACTGCAAGAATTTCACAGAGGGTCAAGCAGCACAGGTCAGTTGCAGGAACTAAATCCTTGCTCCGAGAAAATGCTCGGCAGTGCGTTGTGCAAATGAAGAACTGGAAGTTCAACAAATTGGGTTATGAAACGTAATCTCGTTCACTTCACTTAGCAACAATAATAAAGTAACGGCAAGGTTTTATCGGGACACAAATAAACATGTATTTAATAAAATGTAACATTAAACCTACATATTAGCTATAGACAATAACGATCGAAATTGTGTTAATCAAGACTCGGAATTATATTCTTCGGAATATAATAACGCGACGTTTCGCGTAATTTTTTGTTTGTTCAACCTAAATCTATAATTTACCGATTTTGATTTGAAATAACTGTACCGCTCTATGAAGTAGGTAATTTAAATGCGCAACTGTTGTTTCGCGTTAATGTTAAAACAAAAAAAAAAAAAGTCGCGAAACCAAGAAAATAGACAATCATAGCACACTATTAATTTGCAGTAAATTTTAACGGCCAACATCCGCGATAATTAAATTTCTAATATTTCTCTATAACGAAACTGTTATAAAACGTAACGATCGTAAGGTAAACTATTGTGTTCGATTAGGTGCGTTTTTGATAATTACGAAAAATATTGTTGTACCTATAATACCTTTTGCCCGACAAATATTGCAAAATCGTATTTTGCATAATCGTTTCAGAGATTGTGCTCGAGCAAATTTTCCTTTATTATTATAACTCTCGCTCGTATCAGTTTTGTGATGGGTAAATAACCATCCCGAAATCCCTTTTAACAAATTTCATTTATGAAGCAAGGAAATTGAGTGTAAGAAATGAAATTTTATGTGTGGAGTTTCTTAACTTCTATGTAGGTAAAAGTTATAATAATATGTCAAGAATGGATTATATGCTGAAGTTCCAGACCGTCGGTTAGTAAGTAGAGTCGCGTGCTTACCGGTTGAACTGGAACGGAGAATGTCACAACCCCGTTTCTGCAGTCTTGGGAAATGTATGTATTGGGGTTTGCGCGAGGAGAGCAAATAAGGAAAGGAAAGACTTCTGAAAAGGCTGCAAAATGGAGAAAAGCGAAATAAAGTAAGGCCATATAAAATATTTGCAATGCGTCACGTATCTACCAACATATTTATAAATTTAAAAACCCTCCCACGAGAGGAATAAGTAATGAACTCTTATATTTATCGAAAATATTTAAAAACGGCCGGCGTACTTATTTGTATTATTTCTACGTGTAACCATAAAATATATCTATCTATACGTATTATTGAATGCAATTGTATGCACTTAAGTTTCAAAAACGTAGGTACTTTTATTATGTACTGTTAAACTACCACAAGGCGGTCGAGTAGAAAATGAGAAGACTGAATGAAATATATACACTGCTCATTTACATTTTATAAGTGTAATAAAACGTTGTCGATGCTTATCGATTTTTAATTTATATTGCGATTTCACCGATATCTTTTATTATAACGATTAAGAAATTAAATTAGCGGCGACGCGCTGTGGTTTCCAGGTCTTGATTTTTTTGGTCAAAATTAATAAAACCATATTATAGAAAAATTCGTCGATTTTAATATTTAATACTATAATGATTAATAACATCAGAATCAGTCGATGTAAACGTTTCAAGAGTAAACAAACGTTAGAAAAGATTTTATATACCTACAGGGTGAGCTAAGATAGTAGTACACGTAAACAGAAACGAGCACGAAGATGGCGAAATACCAAACAAAAGATAGAAAACCCTAAACGTCTCATTTCTCTTTGAGAAATGTTTGGTTTTTCTAAAGAAAAACCTCTAAAAATTAAAGAGACCGATCAAACTGTTGTAATGACGTCACGCGACGTCATCCGAACGTCAGTTTGATCCGAATTGATTGACGGTGTAACATAGACTTAAGAAACAAATACATCTGTGACTAGTAATTGCCCTTTCGTATGTTTACTTTCTATACAGGGTGTTTGGTAAGTCGAAGCGAAAAATGAAACCCCATATGTAATTTTTAATTCTAAATCGAAAACAAAGAATACATTTTTTTGAAATTGGCCTTCATCTCTGAGATATTTCACTTTAAAATTTTGTCGAACAAAAATTTAAGAAAAACAATTTTGTAGGCTTAGAAATATGTATAGCGTTCAACGTTAAATGTTACAAAAAAACAAGAATTACAATAACTGTTCAAAAATACCACCATTTACGCGGATTCAAGCTTGACATCTCTTTACTAAAGAATGGTGTACCGCTGCAAAATCTATTATTAGTTGAATATGTTGCACCGCATTGTTAATTCGTTCTTGCAATTGTTCGACGGTATTTATTTGTGCAGCATAAACTAATTGTTTTAAGGTACCCCAAAAACAGAAATCCAGAGGGTTGAGGTCCGGAGATCTTGCAGGCCAACGTACGGGACCGTTTCTACCCATCCACCTTTCATTAAAATTGTTATTCAACCATGCTACCACATTCCTTCCAATGTGTGACGGTGCACCATCGTGCCGATACCACATTTGATTGCGTAGGTTAATACTTACCTCATCTAATATTTCGAGTTAGGGTTCATCCGTTGAGGCAAAACTTGGAGAGGTAGTAATCTTCCATTAAAAATACCACACCAACTGTTAATCGAAAATCATCGTTGAAAAGAACGGTTTCGCGATCCACGGAGATTTTCTAATGACCAGGTATGGTGGTTATGAAAATTGGTACTCCCATCCCTAGTAAAAATGGATTCGTCTGACCACAGCGTCTCTCGAATAAAATCCCTATTTTGATTGTGCTGTTCTAACAGCCATTGGCAAAAAGCTAGCGTTCTGCATCTCCTGGTTTCAAATTATGAACGCTTTGCAAGCGATAAGGATGAAGAACTTCTTGGTGTAATGTTTTAAAAACGAAATCCTTGGTCAACTGCAAGCGCGTCGAAATCCGTCTAATACTGGTGCTTGGTTCATCAATAACAGCTACTTCTTGTGCAACTGTATGAATTACATTGCGGCCGGATTTTGAACGTTTACCGATCTCACATTCTCGGAGTCTTTGAAATGAATCCGAAAAAACTCGACGGGAAGGTTGTCGCCTGTTTGGAAAACGTAGCCGATACTCGCGACAAGTAGCAAGAGCGTTTTCGTCACAAAAACCGTATACAAAAATAATGTTGCTATATTCTTCGTTGCTAAATTCCGTACTTTCAGCATTAACAAATTCAAAAATTATGAAAATTTTTGTTACACATGCGTCAAAAGGTCTTTGTCAATTCATTCCATAGCCTTGCTTTTTTTATTTTTGTTCGACAAAATTTTAAAGTGAAATATTTCAGAAATGAAGGCCAATTTCAAAAAAAAATTCTTTGTTTTCGATTTAGAATTAAAAATTACATGTGAGGTTTCATTTATGTCATCGACTTACCCAACACCCTGTATAGTAAGCAACTGCTCTTTTTATAAATCGAAAAATTAGATTTTGACCTAGTAAACCTTCCCCGGACACTGTAGTGCGATGGGGGGCGGGGGGGGGGGAGCTTCTCCCCCCCCATCATCATCAATAAAATAACGTTTTCCATAAAATCTCGCGAAATTTGGGAACAAAAATGGTATTTTCGGCGAATTATTACCTATCGTATGTATGAGAGAAGTGACCGCAACAAACGGCTTCGTTATCTCTCTTGATAAATCTTACGTACAAATGTAGAATCCGAATTGTATTTAAGTTTATTTATCGCCAGTAACGGCTCGTGCATTTTTAACTCGACCGACGTAAATTCACGTTAATTGATCGAGTAATAAATATATTGATCGTGCCGGAAAAGATCCTTTTTAAACGAATTAATAAAAATCAAATTTTATTGTCGTTTTAGTTTAATCAATATGCTAACATCTGCGAATGTATCGTATAAACAGGTAAAACCGAACGATCCGGCGCCGTCTCGTAGATCGCACACTTCCATAATTTGAATTGGTTATCTACTGCGCTCACAGTTCGTTCTAGAAATAGAAATGATTTGATGGTACAAGCAGCCCATATTACATATACATATTTGTATCGCGTCGAAAACGCAAATATAAATGCAGGTTTATTCGTTATGTAATAAATTAAGATGGGCAGAAATAATTAATACGAGGAATTTTACAAAATTTTATTTAACGAGCTGCGCCCCAAAAACTCCCATCAGCCGCCACTGTTTAATACATAAAGTTCCACGGCCTACGGGCGTCCCGTCTATCATCTTACAAAGGGCTCACGTTACCGCGCAACAAAAACATCAAAAACAGAAAGTCAAAGTTATAAAACCTCGAAGTTGGTTGAAACGAAAATTCTAAATGGAATCGTCGTCGCGTTTTATAAACAACTCGTGCAAATTAAATGAAATTATATTACATGGTAAAATTTGTTGCAGAAACGATTATCTCCGTTTTAACCACTATTTTTAGCCCGCCGAGTGTCGGAGCACATCTCGCGACTACTGTTGTTGATTACCACTCTAAACTTAAGTGAGCGAAAAATAATTCTTGGTGCTCCGTTTTCCCCTCGCTTAGTATAAATTCGTTTACAACTCGAAAGACAGATTGCATAGTACATAGTAATGCGTGATATAAAACAAATTTAACGTATCCTATATTCGACGAGATCGTTCCCAAATTAATTGACGGGAATCGCTTCTATTTTAAAGCAAACGCTTCGATAAAAGAAATGTTTACTGATGGCCAAAGGAGTTGGAAGATTCGTTCCGTATACTTTGGCTCGTTAACAAGTGTAAATAAACGAAGTTAAATGTCAGGCAGTAAAAGAGATTAAATGTTAACGTCGGAAGTCAATATTTTTATTTTCTCCCATTGTCAGTTATATTTCTGCGGTTTCACTTAAATTCTAAACGACAGTTAGGCATTATCAATTTCGAATGTTAATGAAAAAACGAAACAAGTTGATAGGTAGATACTTTTTAACTTATTGTTAGATAAATCAAAATCGCATCGATTTGTGTACCTATGTGTACAGGGTGATTCCGAATACATGTTACAAAGCACCGTTTATGCTCTACAATTGCAGAATTTACCAACATTGCCGATAATAATAATAATTACTAAATAGTGACAGTTCGTACATAGATACATAGGTAATGTTACGTAGATTATTGACAAATAATTTGTAATTTTTATCGGACATGGCCAAAAAAAAATAAAACTACTTTTTAGCAATTTTTATTCTATAAGTTGAAAGTACACTATACATTTGTCGCATCTAGCACGCATATAAATTTATAATTAATATTTGAGGTACCTATAATTAAAAAACCACGTCAAAGTGATGCTATAATACCACAAAAAATACCATGAGCGACAAACAGTCACGTTGTTAGTTCCTTATTAATTTGTTACTGAATATAACAAAAGTTTTTTTTTTTTTTTAATGTAATCTTAAAAGGTAACTCTTTAAGCTTCAATATGATATGAAAGAAGTATTCGTAGGTGCACATGTTAAGATTTAGGAGCTATTTAACAAAATTATAAAAAAATAGAGGCGTTTATCAAAAATAATTGAATATTCAAAAAAATTGTCCAGATCGATTGGGTCGATTTATTTTCAGTGGCCCTTTTAAAATATTAAATAAATTTTAAAAATTTCGCGTCGGCGAATTTCCCCGGGCGTTCGAAGATTACCTACTACCGTCTTTTTCCGAAAATAAAACATCCCCCGAAAATAAGCCCTGGCGTGATTTTCGGGACTTTTTGGAATATAAGCCCTAGTTAAAATAATGTGAAAAATATAATTCGTTAAAAAATGCTGTTGTAAACTGTTGAATTTAGTAGGCATCTCTAGCCGCCCTAATATTGCAGAGAATTGTTTGGAACAAAATATTCCGAGAAATTCCTTGTTTACCTCTACAGTTCGTTTCAAGCAATGCACGGGCACGCGTCAAAATTAATTCCCGGAATTTATAAAGTAGAATTTCTTAAAAATACAATAAAGGCAGCAGTCTACATAGAGTGACGGTGCAGGTACAACGTTTGTGCATTTCAATCTTGTAAGTCTGATTATTTTTTATAAAGTGAATAATTTTTAACCCCAGATAAAATGAGTACAAAAAAAAGAGCTATTCCGTCGAGTACAAAAAGGGAATCGTGGAGGACGCCAGGGATGTCAATCTTGTAGCCTTCTGTAAAGAGAATATGTTGGATCTCCGTATGGTTCGAAAATGGCGCGCAGACCACGATAACCTGTGTCAACTGTTGGACCAAGGAAATGAGGAAAAACGCAGGGTTGGATCAGGTCGGCAGCCGTTATTTTCTGAGTTGGAAGAATGCATCTGGGAATGGATTGCTGACAGGAGAGCAATGGCTTTGGTTGTGCGCAGGGCTGATTTTCAAAACTTTGCCTTTGAAATGGCAATTGAATTTGATATATCCACAGAAGAATTTAAAGCATCGTCACACTGGCTGGATAACTTCCTTCGACGACATGAACTGTCTCTAAGGAGATCAACCAACAATGTTTAAGCTGGAAGACAATGAAGTTGTTAAACGTGCACTTGCATTTAAGCTTTTTGTTACCAACTCTCCAACATGATTGCTATGGATGAGACCGCGGTATTTCTAGGTCAAGGAGCTCAAACGACGGTTCACCACAACAACCTTTCTCGTCAATTTACGTTCCTTTTACCGGTTACGGTAGTGCACGTGTTACCTGTATTTTGGCGATTCGTCTAGATGGCAAGAAAGTATCACCATTTATCATCACTAAAGATAAAAAAAAAAGATTGAACGCGTTTCAGGAATTTATGTTCTTGAAAGTGAAAAAGCCTGGTGCACCCAAGCAGTTATAAGAAAGTGGGTCAATTTTATGCTGCCACCACTGTTGAGGGGTCGAAATAGAGGTTTACTAGTTTGGGATTCAACCAGTACTCACCGCGCTAAAGACATAAAAAACTTTCTTGCTGAGAGGAAGATTGATCAAATAATGATTCCGGCAGGAATGACTGGTTACCTCCAGACACTTGATATTGCAATAAACAGGCCATTCAAGGATCATTTGCGGATGGAAATCAATGAATATATTGAAAACAGAATGGTGAGAAATCAACGAAGTAATTTTGTAAAGCCAGGCTTACAAGAAGTTATGAATTGAGTAAAAAATTCATGGGTCAAAATAACTGACAGTTGTGTCTCCAATGCATTACGAACAGGCTACTTAGACAAGAAGTATTCATTTAACGATAGCTATATTGCAAGTCATGAGAGATTCGGACCAACGATTCTACAGGAAATGGATTTGGAAGAAAATCAGAACGGAATTCAAAATTTGATAATTTATGACGATGTTCCAGAAGAAGATGACATGACTGTAATTGAATAAATTTAAATTTCTGTATATAAATAAATATTAAACAAAAATATAAATCTACTTATTGTACTTGAAGCCCTCCCCCGAAAATAAGCCCTAGCACGTATTTTGGACCTAAAAAGAAAGTAAGACAGTGTCTTATTTTCGGAAAAAGACGGTAATTACGAAACCAACAAAGTTGCAAATTTAATAATTTTACCAACGAATCGACGCAAAAGCCCAACAAAGCTCTCGTCTTACGATATCAATTTGATTCGAATTTTGAATTTTTCATTCGCGCACTTCCCACGTTAGTACATTACCCTCCCTCGTACGACGCTAATATATTTATCGGGTCAATAACACCAATCGAATATTAAATAAGTTTTATGAATTCTAAACGTCAGTTTACGATGATCAAATTTAGCAAATATTATTTTGTCGTGGTTATTCTAATAAACGTCGATTTTCAAAAGCTAACTCACAATGTTAGGAACACTGCAAAAATGAAATAAAACCGAATACTAATTATGTTATCCGACATCCATTAATGGATTTTTCTTAAATTTAACGAGAAACGAGGAAAATTTTAAACGATGATCTTCAATAATAACGGAAATTTTAGTGTTATGCGTTTAAACATACTAAAATCGATAGCAAATCCAAATATTTTATTAAAATTGAAAATGGCGAGTGGAAAATAATCGCACACGCATCGTTCATTGTCTACTACGGAAGGATTCTGCTTATAGTCCCTCGGTTAACCCTTCTCACGCCCCCTCTAACGAAAGGATGTCTCGTAAAACCGTTACAAGAGTCTTAATATTGAAAAGGAACAATTACTTAAAAAACTTTAATCTTTATAACGACCGAAATTGGAAACAAAAAGTTTTGAATAGAATTTTTTTAAAGTCGAATAATACTTATGTAAATAATTCCTATCCCATATGTCGGGATAATTAAAAAGCCATCAATCTTTAAGTATCGGCAATAAAATGAATTAGTTTTGATAAGCGATTAACTAACAAAACCGTTAAATAGTTAATTTTGTTTGCTCACTAAACATATACAGCTAGAATTCGACAACAAAAATGTGCGAAAAACGTTACCAAAATTAACCGCGTCTAAAAATAAACGTGGGCATTTGCATATTAAATAGACGTTATGGGCGAATTAAATATAACTGATACGTTAATTTTTAGATACAAATTATTTATTCAAAAGCAGTCCGATATGTGAAGTTCCTCCCGTTCGTTCGGTCGTTTTCGTATATAAAACAACCAGTACCGGTTTGTAGTCAGCTGTTGAATTTTAATACCACAATTTACAATCCGGCTATATATTCTGACAACGCCCGCCATGAGAAAGTTAACAAATAAATTTGTTTACTTCATCATGAATACAAGCAAAATTTTTATATAATATCAGAGCAAATATGAGGTATAAAATCTCGACTACATCCTTGATAAATCGATTCAAGGCAGTCTACTGTAGGTAGTTCTAGGATATATTAAATATCAAACCTGATATTTCTTTCATCAAAACAAAAATTGAGAATTCGAAAAATCAACGTTTTACACGCATGACTACTATGTAGAATAAAACGAGTTTGAAATCCATTCAATTATAATTTAACGGCCTTTTAAAATTATTATGTACACGATATTATGTTGTATTAGCAAGTTCTCGCAACAGTACCTAACTAAAACCAAAGTAAATGTAACTTACGCTGACTGGGTTCTTCTATTTATAACTCTTTGGTTTATAAAGCTATTTTTATAAAATGTAAATTGCACTCTTAGCGGTTAAACATAAGTAGTATTTTCTCTCGTGCTGCACAATAAAAACGAAACCCACATGAATTCTTGTTGCTATTTACTTTATCTATTTATTGAGGATCGAAAAAAAATTTACTAGTTACTGTTTGTTCAATATCAAAGGAAGCATTTAAAATAAAATGCGCTTCATTAAAATTGTTCATTAAATTGTTTCCGTATTAGGCTTGTTTGAGTAACTAACTCCGAGTAGGCAAACAAATGTTTACAAATTAAGCAAATTTTAAACTTTTTCGAAGTATATACCCACACATTTACGTAAAATATAAATTTAATTGCGTACGATTTTCGAAAGGCGATAATCAGATGTCATTTATTCGAATTATCCACGTTAGGTTTTCACAATGTATTTCGAAAATAATCTGGTAAATCGATGGTTAAAGTGCAAAACCTTGTAACTCGATTTTAGGATATCTTAGATAACGATATAGAAGACTAATGTTTAGGTGAGCATTACTTTGTTTGTAAATAGTACCTACCTATCGTTAGAATTGATTTTGAAAATGAAATTGAAAGGCGACACCGTCGACGTTCAATTTTACATTCAAAGTTGAGAAAACGGTAATATCTAGAGAAAAACCATCATACGAAGCGAAAGCGAACATTGTTTTTTTTTGATTTTTAAGAGCTTTTGCACTTTAAACACCGTCGATATGTAAAAACGCGACTGCATTAAATTCAGTACGATTTCTTCGGATCGCAAATATGTCCCGGGAATAACGTCAAAAACATCACGACAACGCAAGGTCGCGACCAAAAATAATGCACCTACCCACGTGAAATAAGTGAATCTGCAAATTTATCGGAAGTAAATATTTCTAGAATTCTTGCAAAATTCTTGCTAAAAATATCACTCTAACGCTTATTTTTTTCGTTTTCTTTTTTTTTCTCGATAAAAAAGCTTACTCGTTCGTAATTTTATCCTGGATACAAATACCGTGAACACCGAGTAATGGAAATTCGGGATAATGTAAATAATCATTTTCAAGAACACGAATTCTCTTACAAATCTTAAATACAGTAAGTTACTCCAGACGGCGCGATAAATGCATTAAACACCTCAATTCAATGGACAGAAGAAAGTGAAAAGCCAAAAGCGAAAAGTCGAAAAAAACATAAAAACAAACCAAAATTTCAGATTATATTTAAAAAGGCACATCGTTTTATTATGAGGAAGTACATGGAGCCTCGAGTCGGAGGAGCGTACCTGTCGATCATTTTCGAGTAAATTAAGATTTAGGGCGTATATATTTTTAATTCTGCAATAGTTCATACCCATATTCACGTGCGATTGCGCAAAAAACGAAATTTTGAAACGTTTTTTTTCGTTTCTGTATTTAAATGAATGCCCCCTCCGACACGAGACCCTCGATATATAATATTTTCTTGTATTACACGCATACGTTAATGTATTGGCCGAATGTTCGTAATAAAAACATTATTTTCACAATATCATTTTATGTGTCAAATTAACGCGAACACTCTCGTCTGTTTTATTTTGATCGCGGTACCGCGCGTCCACTGAAATATCGTTACATTTCGAAACGGTTTCAAAATTTTTTGTAATGATCATGTATCAAGAATGAAAATTGTCACGATTTTTTCGAACAAGAGAAAAGGGTAGATGTACATAGATTAGATATATAAATATATATATATATATTTTTTTTAATGAAACTTGCGTAATTGACGTGTCAGAAATACCTACGTTTCGATTTCCTTTAAATTGTTTATTTTAATTTGTCTTATTTTTATCAGAAGTTAATTGCCCATCAAAGCTTGACGGTACTTTAGTTATAGTCTGGGGCACTCCGGGAAGACGGTTCGGAAGTTCAAGAATTCGCTTACGTAAACTAAACAGCGCATGAGCTAGACAAAGATTATATCGACTTTTTATTGTAATATCTATCTTAGAATACACTTTGAATACGTCTTTTAATAAGCTGCCTTTGTTAAACAGTTGTTAGAACTGCTGCCACAACGGTTAATAATTTGTAATTATATTATTATAACTTTTACAGTACACTGTCGTATCGGTTTATTTTCATAAGCTTATCGTAATCGTTTTTTTTTAGTAACAAATTCATTCCCCCACAACAAATAATAAAATAACGTTTGAAAACAAGTTCTCCAACTAATTACATGCGATAGAATTTGCTTTAACTCGGACGAACGCCCCGACTAAGTATGTAACCATTTTTCCGGATTGCCACAGACGGCGTATACCCACATGATGTTTTAAAAAAATCATTAAAGTGCTTTTAGTAACTAGTCTGTCATGTTTGCTTGATACGGCTTGTAAAGAACCTATAAAAACGACATTACATAAATTGAACTTAAATTAATCTCTTCTCGGACCTTCCCGCTTAATTTAAAAGAAAACACACGATTTAGATGGCATCGATAAACTAAAAAGAAACAATCGAAACTTCCACCTACTAAAAATGAAAGTGTTACCTATATAGTAATCAAAAAAATATATAGGTGTACCTACGCTTGTTTGCCACGTCTACTACTTAACTCTTTTTAAAAAAAGAAAGTAGACACATTTTCAAAGCGAACTGTAAATTATTCGCAGAAATTAAATCCGTTTTCACACGATTTTTAGAAAATAATAATGTTACTACAGCATTAGTTCGACATAAATTAATGTTACTTTAAAGTCTATACTATGAACTTGACAGTTCCAACTTGAAACTAACACAACTAGTATGGGACATCATTTAATATTGTAAATGTATTTTTACGGTTAATTTGTTTTTTAAAAAAAATTTAAATCGATTATCTTGCAACTTCCGTTTTTCGCGCTATTCGATTTAAATGGCAAAACAGATTTTATTTGCACGTAACAAAGAGCGGCCATGGGCAAGGGGACACGGGGCAAAGTGAAATGGCGGGGCAATGTGAAATATGCTCGCCAATACATAGATTGACGCAACATCCATTTTGTTTTCATGTTATTAACCACTTCGAGGATTGACAAATTCGCGGCAGTAAATTGAAGCGCGCCGCGCCGTTAGCGAAAATTTTTATAAGATTATTTGATTTCTTGTGGTCGGTTTGTAATTTTCCTAATAAGTAAGATGATTTTCTTTTAAACGTGTTATTATGCAAGTGTTCGTTCGTTTGTAGCAAGCTTATTGCTGCGTCATAGCAATTATTTCGTGCGAGGCAATGTGAAAGGGGCATAGCGACATATTATTTCACTCACATATGTACGACACAATAACGTTATATTTAAGGAACTAAAAAGAAATATCAACGTTACTAAAGAAACACACAACTGCAACTGATTCCTGGTTTCGCTTTGCTCCGTATGCAAACTATTGTATTTCACTTGATCCCCGTGTATGGGGCAAAGTGACATTTTTTTTTTGAACACGTTTTCCCTATTGCGATACACTTCAAAGTATAAGGAGAGCAACGATTCAATTATTTGACTATATTATGACGTTAAATAAACCTCAGTTATTATGGCCCTTTGATTACAAACGTGACGGCATTGTTGTTTTGCGTGTTAGCTTGTCCACTTTTCCCCACGTTCCCTCTACGCACATTCTCTAATTTTTATCAAACAACAGACACGCCGAAAAAACTATTGAAAAAAAACGCGAATTGTAAGATTAATTAATGTATTTCAGAAACGTGCAACTTAATTTTTCCACGATTTAAACTACAGGATGTACACTTTTATGTTTTGATTATTTTAATTTAAAACAATTTTTTTTCATTTTTTTAATGAACTCGGGATCTGCGCTCATACGCCCAGCAGCTATATATTTTTAGCAACGACATCGGTATGCGTGTTCCCCAGGAAGAGGTACCCTTCTGGGGCGTACTAAATCGTGTCCACCACTAGGCGTGTGCTTTTCCTATTTCTAATTTTTACATTCGCGAACGTCCACGGTTGTAGCGGGATTCGAACCCGCAGCCGCGCGTGCGCTAGAAGGCCAATCGGCTCTCTGGACCACTCGGGCCCCTTCGATAAAAATATTTTAATAGATAATCTTTTAACGCAAATTTCTTAAAATAAAAATAATTGTGTTTGTATTTAAATCAGTGGCATATAAAAAAAAAACGTATCTAAGAGTTATTAAACACGTTAGAATGTTCGCATTAACGGCCCCGTAAAATACAATGGAGATAAATTATGTAAAAAAAAAACAATGACGAAACAGAATGTAGATCTCATCTTTAATTACGATGTTTGCCATACATCGGAGTTTAAAAGAATTTAGATATTCTAATTATCTCGCTACTGTGTACGCTGTAAATAATAATGAAACGAAATTTAGTACGGTGCCAAAGAGAGCTTTATAAATTACAATAACAGTAATCGTTTATATTGCTTCACTTGTGCTCTAACTGTTGACTTTGCTAATCTAAAGCATTAACGTTATCAACACGGAAAATACACAGGAATTTTAACTAAGTACACCTATTGCATTTCAATATTGGTATAATTGATAAGCCTGCCTTTAAATCGAATTAAAATTGACATTCGTAAATGTTTTTAATTTTCCGTATACCTATACCAGAATAAAAATAATTTTATTTATTATTAATGAATTAGGAATGTATGTTATTTTAAAATGTCAGAAATGAATAACACTAAATGTTTCTGTGCTACCTTCAACTTCAGATTAATGTAAAAATATTCTTAGTTATTCGAGATTTAATCTGTATAGTTGTCGGATCCTAATGATACGTACGTTACGATGTCCACTCGAAAAGTTATTTTTTATACGTATTTCGCGGAATGTACTTTTACAAAATAACAACGTCGTGGGTTCGGACTTCACGAGATTTTCGTTAGCATGCGATGTTTAATAAGACGTGGCCTGTGTCTGGTACCCTTTTTGTAGACTTCGAGGAAAAGAGCAGGTAGTTTACTTATAAACTTCCGCATTGAGCTGCCACTTTACAAATTATGCGAGGCACTTATTTCCAAGACAATGGCTAATCGACAAAAATATTGAAAAATCACTTATTGATGCTTAGGTAATCTAATTGTGAAGAGGAATAAAATGATGAAATCGGGCTATTAGAGAATTTCTTGTTTAGCATTTGAAAATACCACGGAAGCTTGTTATTCGTAAAACTCTCTCCTTGCAATTGCAGCCAATGTGCCCGAGAATGCGTCACATAATGTTAAAAATAACGATAGCATTATATAGTTCGTGCCATAAGTACATAAATGGCCCATCAATCGTTCTCGAGTTCAAGAAAACTCGTTTGATTGGACAACGAGCGGGACCTGAATTTAACTAAATCGAATGACACGTAAATATTTAGTAGTAATTGTCAAAAAGCGACATTATTTTAATTTATTCCTCTTCAAAAATACCGGCGCGTTTAAATGAACGACAGGTCCTTTCCTATATGGCGCGAACTATAACACAAAAATCTAATTTGTCTAATTGAAAAAAAAACGTTTCTCGTTTGCTCAAAAATTTGTTAAAAATAATATACCTACCGATTATAATTTCAAAACGACGACGATTGCCGTTCGAAGACGGAGCGATTTTAAATTTGACTTCGAAATAAATTGCTTAGAAAACATTAAGCCCTACGTGCTCGCGCAAGGATTTGACTTTTCGTTTAACCGATACGAACGGAAGCGAACTTCTTCAAAAATTCGATTAGTAGTCTTCCCTGACCGCGACTTAATTGAAATCAAAATTAAAATCAAAAATTGCATTTTACGTTCTAGTTAAAAGGGCACGACGTCGCGTCAAAGGTTACCTACAAAAGTTAATGATGTACCTACAGACATTTTTCAGGAGGGAAATTTTGGATTCGTGACGTGGTAATAGATTTAACGGTTCAATGACACTTCTCTTTGATTCAAACTAACCCGCAAATTGAAACAAATGCACTGAAAAACTTTTGTGCAATCGATGCTATGGCGTGTAAGACCATACGATGACCAATTTGTCAGGACATACTCTATAGTTTTAAGTAATGGCGTTATTGAACGATAATTAATTATGCCTACTTTGAAATTTTTTGAAATATTTATTAACTTCAGTTTTCGCGATTTTCTTTTGTTGTTTGTTTGTTTTTTCCACGAGTTCGTGACCGTCTTTACCTTTCCGGAGTCTAAAAGGCTTATTGTGCTCTTATTTTGACTTTGAGGTCGAATGACGTGTTAAGATTGATGTTAAAGAAGATGTTAAAAAAGAAAATTCCTACCTTTTACGTTTCCAGTTTCCAAAATGTGGAGGACAGCGATGAAATTATGGACGACGCCTTTAATTCCTCATCTGAAAAAAACATAATAAAAACGATTATTATTGATTACATTAATTATGATTACATAGCCGAGTAAATAAAGTCGAAAAAATTGTTTTGTGTCAGAAAACGTTATGTTAGATTACAGAAAATTGTAAAAATCTTTTGGCAACGTATAAACGGCGTCAAAATACTGCCACAAATTCCCATAAATGTTTTTCCGTCGGCGCTTTCCTGTTGAGATAGGTATTCGCCCGCAAAGTTGAAGAGTAAAAATCGATTCTCTAAATAACAATAAAAATTTAATAATTTTTAGTTTTCGGTCTGGTTTTCAAACGTGATAAATAATCGAAAGTTTGTACATATTTTCAATGATGACAAGTTTTAATTAAAAGTAGAAAAATATTTTGATAAATAAACTAACAATAAGTATAACGTAATAATAGGTAATGTATTATTTTGAAGAAAAAATGTTTAATAAAAATTATAACATAGTTTCCCCAAATACTAACCTATTACACCCCGTACACATCCTATATTACTGAACAGATGTTCTATGATAAAATAAGTGTATTGTATGCGTGCGCCCCGCTGCTAAACCGATTGTTACCTAAATTAAGAAACATTCAAGTAGTGTTCAGATATTTCTGTAACATAATATTCATGTCTAAGTGACTGTGTGAATAGACGAGTCGAGAAAGGTCCAGAATGTTTTTTTTTCCTCTTCTTCTTATTTTCGGCTTAACATTGTTAGGACTTAAATAAATCCATCACGGGGACGTACGAATCGTAGACATAAATGAATCATAAAAAAAAAATTATAAATTAGATTCAATTTATCACAAGAAGGATAACAATATCGCCCCAAAAATATTTTATCCGACCGCAGGTATTTGAATTTAAAGACAATATAATAAAGCGTACTTGATAAATTATTTCACGTTAGGGACCGGTACGCAATAAAATATTCAAGACTCGCACGAGCAAGCATTTGCTTTTATTTTTAAACTAACAGAGAAAACTTTTAGATTATTCATTTTTGATAGTCCTAAAGATAAGATTTTAACTTCGTCGCTGAATATATTATTTGAAGGGTAAGTAAATATTATTTATTTTCGGCGGTTTTATCGTACCTACTTATATTTTAAAAATGTAATAAAGCCGTATTATTGCCCTTAGGCGGCACAATGTCGTCAATTATTGGTAATTATTCGTTGGCGACGTCGTGGACCCAATTAGTGACGTACGCACGACGACACTTTCACGACGAACATTTGACGTCATTAAAGAACGTCGTCGAGACGTCTTTTTTTGGTCATTCAAAGCCCTGAGTCCTTATTAGAAAAGTGAAAATAAAGACGTTTTGAAGCGTTAATTTAAAGCGTAAAATATTAATAATTTTTTCTAACATGTTTATATTCTAATCCAAAATTTTAACTAAAACATATATCAAAATATTTTGGAATTGTGCACTATCGCGTCTATGCGATTAATAGTAATAGTTCTATACGTTATAAATACAGTAGTATACAACTAAACAAGTAAGTAAAAGGTCTTATTTAAGGATATTAGACGTCTCAAGTAACGTACTAGATTGGTCGTAATTTGACGTCACTGGGCTGTGACATTAACCCGTCATATTGACGTCCCCATTGGTCCCCAAATGGCCAATAGTTGACGACATTATAACGTCAGTGGTGCAGCCTGGGTAAATAGCATGTTAAAGAAAACCGTATCTACATTTAAAAAAAAATAAAAATAATAAGGACAGCGATGTTTTAAATATATTATAACTTTCATTTACCTTCCGCAAAACACATCCGTTATCGTGTTAATAATTAAAATATTCCCTTTAATTAAAGTTGTCGAGCCATAAAGCTCGAGCGAAAGCGTGATTGAGAATGGTAATGTATAAATGGTTAATTCGATAAAACAAATATTGTTATTTTACGGTTATTAAAACCTTAATTGTTCTAGATATTAAATAACACGTATTCGTTCAGTTCCCCGTACACGAAAGCCAATACGGTTAAGAGTAAATAAGTATTGATTTATCCCATATGGGATGTGATAATAGACAAGTACGAATCACCCCCTCCCTATTAACATTTGGGGTGTACTCTGAATCTTCATAATAGGGTTATATTTCACTACCAAGGGAAGCTGAATTAACTTTAGGGTTAGCGTACTCGTTTTAGATTTAAATAGGTGTTTACTGTTATTTTAGCTACTTGTACCTACTGTTATTCTTACTAAATCTAACGTACCTACCCTAGTAAGTAGATCGGCAAAACAAAGAGCTATCTAATAAATATTCATATAAAATAGCGACGATTTAAAAGAAAATGTCGATCCTTTGATATGATAATTTAGAGAGCTTTCCGCGCGATCGAATAATACATTAAATTTAATATCTACATAATTAGATATTACAACTATATTTAATGGGTATGTGATTTATTGCGCGTTATTAATCACGACCCGTTGGAGTTTATCCAACAAAGCAAATATTCTATTAAGACTATTTTTAATAAACGTATCTATAAGAACTTGGCGAAGCGGAATTTTTAATAACAAAAACTAATATCTACTTTATATATTTCGTTAATTCATCTTCAATCTATGTTATGTTTTTTTTATCTTCAAACACGGATTTAATACTTTATCGATTAAACTTTACCGCCCCAGTTAAATGTGTAGGTCGCCCCGCCCTAAACTGTAACAGAAGTCAAAATAAACCTCAATTTTCTCCCTACATAAATCACTCATCTGGTAAAAACGCGTATCCGATGCGTCGGCAATACGTAAACTAAATAGTGGTTATCGATAAGAAGTTACGAATTCGGTCGAAATAGGCCCCGCTTTGTGTAAGTACCAATTTAAAAATTAAACTCATGAATGCACGTACGCGTACAGATACTATAAACATGTGCTACGTGCGCTTGTCGATAAGACGCTCACTTATCACGAAATATTTTGTAACAATCGTAAATCTTTCCAATAAAGTAATTTTCATGTTGTTTACTTATGTTCCTTCTTTTCGATAAGAAAGCCCCGGACGCTTCTGAAATATTAAAATCTCTCAATTTGTTTGCGGGGGCCCCTTTCTAAATCATTTGCGACATGCGACAAAGTATTCGAGTTTTAAAATAACCCACCCAGGTAAACCTAAACCGACCAGGTAGATAAGGACGGTTTCGAAAAAAGAGAAAGGAAATAACTGCCCACACACACAACTGCATTATACCTGTTATATGTATAGACATTGAAGAAATAGCATCAGACTAAGGTGATCAGTTGATGAAATATCTTGTTTTGCCTCTTTTACTACACACAAAAGAACTTTTAACAGTCCGTTTTGGTTCTACGAATTTTCGAACTGATTATTTTATTTTTTAATATTTTCGTTTAATGTTTTTCGTATTATTACTCGATAGTTTTTGATTCGTTCGATTTGTTCATTACCAAATATTTAAGCGTATAAGTCGTTATTTTTTTTTTTAATTGTTACTTTCAATGCACGATAAATAATTGTGAAAATCGTTTTAGTGTAATTATAGTTATTTATCTTTATGGTCACTTTCGTTTTTATGTCAGCCGCCTCTTAAAATTCGAAATTACACACGTAATTTTAAGACGATCATTTTTAGGACCGTCAATACGCGTCATCAATAAAAATTTACTAAATTGTATATTTGTTACATGTTTGAAAAGCGACATATTATGCAATCGATGATTTACTCGAACACAAATTGGATGGTATAAAAAGAAACTACAAACTCAAGAATTGTAAAAATACGAAATTTTATCGATGACGTGTATTGGAATATTGTATTGTCGAGTCAACGACGTCCAATAAAGATTAACGATTTCGTAAGTTGACACCTAGCCACATTTTAACCCTTTTATCCCTGACGCTACTAAATCTACATTGTTTACTAATTGTTAACTAGTGGACGTGTTTAGCATTTCGTTTGTGGGAAATATTACAAGAAAAATAAAAAAAAATTAATCAACTAAAAGATTTAATATATATCTGTATCATAAATCGGCCCGTGTCGGCTAATTCTTTTACAACACGGCACTCTTCAATTTTTCTGGTACTGCCGCAGCAGCTTTCCAGTATAAACTTGCAAATTATGTAAATATGAGATGTGAACGTCGGGAACAGTCCAAATTTTGATACCGCGTCAAACTTGTTTTTGCTTTGTGCTTTCCACGAAAAGCTAGCAACTGTGGGTCGCGCACAGGCACGCGGGCGCCTAAGATCGCAGGCGAGACGGAAATACTTAAAAAAAAATTAAACTAGCGCTTGCACACAGGCGCCGAACAATACTGGGGCGCCGTTGCAACTTGTCACAAATCACTTTTTCCCGGTCTTGAAGTCTTGTCATCAGAAGCGTGAGGAACGGAAGATCTGGTAGAAGAGCGCCCGCAACGTAGTGGCCACGAAGAAAGGGCACCTTGTACTTTTATCACCTAATTGCACCTGCTTTCTATAAAATACCTATACGAAGCAGTCGGGCTCCGTCTTTTCCAATCACTTTAATTATCGGACGTCTCGCGTTCATCGTCAGTAGGTATCTTCAAAATGTTGAACCAGCCTTTCTAGTTAAAGTTAATTTAGTTAATTAACATCACGCGGGGAGTCAGACAAGGCGACACTATGTCACCCAAATTATTCACAGCAGTTTTGGAACACGCCTTTAAAACTTTAAACTGGGAGAACAAAGGCATAGATATAGACGGCGAAAAATTAAACAACTTGCGATTCGCAGATGACATAGTGTTGATTACAAACAATCTAGGCGAAGCTAAAGAAATGCTACAAGAACTGCAAAACGCAACACGGATGGTGGGGCTAAATATAAACTATACCAAGACAAAGATGATCACAAATCTAGTCCCTAATGGAAATATACACATCAGAGGACAGGAAATAGAGCTAGTTGAAAGGTATATATATTTGGGGCATGAGGTTAAAATCAGCAGGGATAACCAAACCTGCGAACTCCTGAGACGAATTAATTTGCTGGGCGGCATACGGCAAACTCAGATACATCTTTAAAGATAGCATCCCTATGAGTTTAAAGAGGAAAACTTTCAATACATGTGTTTTGCCTGTGCTTACCTACGGGGCAGAGACTCTAACCCTGACCAAAACATCAACAAGAAAACTGAGTATTGCACAACGAAAGATGGAAAGATCGATGTTGGGAATAACACTGAAAGATAAAATAAAAAATGAAGAGATACGTAGAAGAACGGGAGTAGAGGACGTAATAGAAAAGATAGCCAAATCGAAATGGCGATGGGCTGGCCATGTGGCGAGACAGACAGATGGAAGATGGACAAAAAAGATTATTGAGTGGAGGCCGAGGGCTGACAAGCGAAGTCAAGGGAGACCACCCACTCGGTGGACGGACGATTTGAAAAGAATTTCAACAAACTGGGTTGCAACTGCACAAGATAGAGGATTTTGGAAAAATCTGGAGGAGGCCTATGTCCGACAGCGGACAATACTGGCTGGTGATGATGATGATGAATTCTAGTTCGGGCGAATTCGGGGGCCTATTTTTGTCGAAAAAACTAATAAAGATATAATTTATTTTTCTTTCAAGAATTTTTGATTCAGAGTCATAACAATTACTTCATGTCACACGTGATGCGAGACAATGTGAAAGGGGCAAAGTGACATATTATTTCGCTCATGGCAAACTGGTGTCGCTCATCTGAACAACGCAATAAAGTGATATTTGAGGAACTAAAATATAAATATAAACATCGTTAAAGAAACATCTGGGAGCCATCGCCAATCGCCAATCGCCATAAAAATGATCGACTCAACAATTGTTTATGTGGCAATTGGCAGAGGTTCGTCGGCGATCGGCCGTTGTGCAACTGGTTTCACTTTGCTCCGTATGCAAACAATTGCCCCGTCCACGGGGCAAAGTGACATTTTTTTTAAACATGTTTTTCTTCTTGCGATACACTTCAAAACGTAAGGAGCTCCATTATTTTCTTATGTGTAGTAGACAGTATTGCGTTAAATAAACCTCGCTTATTATGACCCTCTGATTATCTGTTGTTTTGTGTGTTAATTTACTCACTTTGCCACATGTTCCCCTATACATTGTTAATTATCGTCTTAATGGAGCAGTAATAAGCAAATGAATATAATATAAATAAAATATAAATCCTTTCTCTGGCCCTTATTCAGCGTTTCACTATTATCAGTTAATAGTTAATTTTTATTGACGTAATTTGATAATATAATTTTTTTTAACCTTATCGCATAGCCTCATGTCGATTATTGCAACAAACTAAAGTGTTCGTTTCCTGCTGTACTCGTGAATTATTTAACCATAATAATCTACATACTTATGTGTAGGTTTCACTATTAGATCATTATTATAAGTAGTATACGGTAAAAGAAATTTAGCGTTATTTGTTAATAGATAATTAACAAATTAAGTTTTATACGCAAACTTATTATATACTTCATTTATTTAGAAATTGTCAGGAATATAAAATATAAAAGATAGGTATAAATATTATACAAATACTAGAAAAATCCAGCCTGTTTCGGTTCCTATCAGTCCTTCAAAAATTTGATGTAGTAAAATATTTCAAACGTTAAGGAATTTAGAGATGAAGGTCCTTTGCGGACAAAAGCTAATTTAATCCGATTCTGTAGTTTTCCGAAAATATTTACAAATAAATTGACTTAACGTCTTCTCGAAATCTAACAGTTTAACGGTAATGCGACATATCTGTAGGGTCCTCGAATCGGAACATAACAAAATCGATAACATGCTACTGAGTCGCTAAATGCCACATCGCATCGTTGTCGAAACATTCGACATGAAACTAACGAAACGATAAATAATACATCGAATAAAGCGGTATATATATATATATATATATATATATATATATATATATATTTTTAAAACGTCCGACATTTCGCGCGACATCAAAAATTAGTTAACTAAATTAAATGAAACGTGCGTTTAATCTGTTGCGGAGGCAAACAAAAAATTATTAACTTCGAAATTATTAAAAAGAATTAAAAGAGCCAACAAAAGCCATAAATTTTATCTTAATTAAAACTTAAGTTCGAATTTGAAAATAACAAGTAGTGAAATGAGCGGAACTCGACTGAGGGTGCTTTGTGTAAAGAGGACAATAACCGTGGGGTGCATGAACTAGACCAGCCCCAGCTTTTCACCTGTGGTTGGCGATACATGGAGCAACAGCTGTCGTCTGTATATATATATATGTGTATATATATTTTTTTACTCTTATCGTGCCGTTCTAATGTATACATTTTACAAATGCAGGTTTGTCAACCGATTATTATAGCCCTAATTTAATGAATTTTTTACGTACACTAATTTAACTCTATGTTGATCGTTTTAAATGACGTTACATTCGAAACGACCCCACTAACACTACTTTATTTCGTTAATAAGCCGTCGACCGCCGTCATAAGCTTTTTTAATGGTAGGATATAATTAAAACGAACGCAATATTATTTTATCGACAAAAAATATTTATTTTGTCGTCTTTATTGAATTCGCCGAATTTATATTTCTCCGTTCTCTTTGCGCGTTTCCATTAAAGTAACTTTTAATTTCGACTAGCTTATCTTATTATATGCCTGAAATATTGGCCCGTCGTCGTCGTCGTCGTTCGTCTTAAAACTTTACGTTTAATTTTTCAACAAAAGTAAAAGTCGGAGGGGTTTACGTTAATAATAATAATAATATTGTGGAGTTTGTTTCGTTTTCCATTTAAACTTGCACGTCGAAAACTATGACGCTCGTCAAATTGCGAATAATATTATTATTCGCGTTTTGATTCACATGTAAACATTTTATTATCTTCATTAAACAGTGGAGAATGTGTGATTTGAGTAACTAGGGTTGATAATATAATGAAAACGTTGGTAGTTATCAATTGTTTGCTTATATTGTACTAATAAATAGTACAGTTATGATTAAAACGAAACATTATTTGCTAGATACCTAGGTAAATTACATCATTTAAAGATATACGCACAAGTTTTGAACAGAAGTGAAGATGTTTTACAATAATTAAATCTTAATTTCCTTGGATTCGTTAGATATTTACAACAATTTTCAATGTACAATAGCCGTTTTCAATTAAAGTCAGTCCAAATTTATGATTTAAGAAATTGATAAACTAAATGCGAAGCACCTAACAACAGATCCTGACATTACAAATTATCGGCCTACTGAGATAAGGCCGTTTCGCAATAACGGTCTTTATGGTAAACGACGATACAGAAGGAGCTTCGTGCTCCGAAACCGATATGGTGTAAGGAAGACGGCAACGTATGGTCTATGAGCCTAAAAGAGACGAAGGAAAGTGCGGCAGATTCGACTTCGGCAGAACTTTATAAAGTTGAACAAGGAAAGAGTCCTCATAGTAAACTAGGGGGACTTCACCGTTATACCAGCGAATACAGATCGTTCGGGATAACTTGTCCATGCTTCGCGCAAATGTTTCAATTGATTATTGGACGATTTAGATTTTAATTAGGGCCCTGCGCGATTACCAACTCGTTCGAGCTTAACCCGTCACGAAGTTTTTCGAAAATTTCAAACTCGATCACTAGACATGAACTCGTTTAGAACTAAAAAAAAAGGGAACGAGACCAAGTGAAAGTAATCGGAATATAAATCATTGAAAAGAGGATTTAAAATTGGTGGGTAATTTGTATGAAATCCACTGAGCTTCTTGCCAGGTCATAAATAATATTTTAGCACGCCAATATGCATGTTTATTGCGAGATACAAAACCTAAAAAATTGTTCTAAAGGCAAAAGACGCGCCTGCGATTTAAATCAAATTTTAACAGCTTTTTATCCAGTAATAAACGACAAGATTTGTTGCACCGAATATAATGTAACGCGGCAATATTTATTGTTTGGTCTTTGTAATGCAAACTAACGATCGTTTCGTCTCGAAACGGTTGCTTCATTTTAATTACCGCCTAACTGTTCAAAATGCGTACTGCGAAACTCCTACCACATAGTGATTTTAGTATTTAATACGTTTAAAAAGCTAAGTAGTTACCTACATATGTATGTATGCGTACATCACGATCTTTAAAACTCTTAAATACATCAAAATGTCCGTTTTTCGTTGTATTTTATTAGTATTTTGTATTTTGTTGTATTTTTACAATTAGTGTACGTATAAAGAACGTACGAAAGACGACTAGCTTTTGCCCGCGACTTCGTCCACGTGAAATTCGAAATGTTGCCGATGAGACTTCTTACAAAAGGCTACAATCTCGTTCAAACGAAAATGATCTAACAATGGGCGTCGCGTTTACTTCCGATCTAAAGAGAAGTTTTGACGCAAACTAACCTAAACACGTACTTTGGAATTGACGTAAGCGCGCCACATACTCCGGATGTACACGAAGTTTCTTGTGCCAGATCGGTCGAGTCGCTGAATCAACTGCCTCGAACCGATAACATCATAGAATTGACCGAGACTTATTAATTGTCGTGGCAAAACGTACGTCGAGGGGGGCAAACTCGAAGGGCAAGTCGAAAGTTATTGAAATAAATCTTGTAAGCGGAAGATCAAAAAACACATCGCCCCTTAGACGATGGACTCTCGTGTTTTCGGTGAGTTTGAGTTTGGTCACCGACCATCACAGATCTTCTATCACCACATTGTTGCCCCCTGACGTTTTCTAGGGTTCTATTTAGTGCTTCGACGTCCCGTTTATGCGCGCCACAATACTCTCATCTCGTGGCATGTCGTCGAAACACTTCCGCCATGTTATTTTGTTGATGTGTATCAAGTTGATGGGAAGCTTAAAAGCAACACGTACGGCCAGGGTTATGTCGCGACTACTCCTGATCTTTGCCAAGAGCCAAATTAATAAGAAAGATCTTACCAGTGCCATCGGGAGCATCTAGGAATTATCTGACGGTAAATAGTCATTTGTTCACGTGATCTGTTATGTCAACTACTGTTCTATATTATCTGGTATCTGTCGCTCCATCTTTCATTTGAAATCTTCTAATAGACTACCTTTATATTTTTCCCAAAGACTATTTAGATCAGAGAGATGATAAAATACCAGTATTGACTGGCATAAAGTAGCTTCCTGAAAGGGGTAGAAGGCGGAGTTGTTGGGTGCCGTACTCTTTTTTCACACTTATCTACTCTTCGACGTCGTTCCCTTTTTTCTTCCACGCAAATTTCTTACTATTCCACACGAATTACGAAGAGACTTGAGAATACAATAGTGTTTTGGCAAAATCGTCTGTATTACATTATTGATTATATCTTGGACATATCGATATACGTATCTCTAAAATATATATATTTTTTTATTACAACTAGTCATAAGACTTACCAGCAATTTTGTTTTAACTTAAATTATCTATTTAACTATGCTATGAGATTTTACCCAACGATTGTCCTCTCAGTTCTAGTAATCTGGTGCACACATTAATTTCACATATTCACACTTTTACTCTGCTATTGCACTGACATTTTCGACACTTTCACACTAACTCAAATGGTTTTATTCTCTTGAGTCTTCTTTCTAGTTGCTCGGTCTCGAGGAGTTGTAGCACCTCTATATTGACGTGTTCATGTAACCTGTTTTCATGTTTCTGAGCAATGGTTTTGATTTCTTCGAACACAGTTTCTATCCCTAGGTCCCTATGAATATCACTGTTTCTAACGTACCAGGGCGCATTTAAAATGTTCCTTAGCACTTTATTTTGAAAAACTTGGATCATATCGATGTTACTTTTACTGGCACATCCCCACAGTTGACAGCCATACGTCCAAACAGGTTTTAGTATCTGTTTGTATAGTAATAATTTGTTGTAAGTTGACAGCTGGGACTTTCTTCCCATCAACCAATGCATCTTCCTATACTTAATATTTAATTCTTCTTTTTTCTTCTTGATGTGTTCCTTCCAACGTAGTTTAACATCCAGGTTCATTCCTAGGTATTTTGCTGTATTAGCGTGTGGTAGTATACTATTGTTTAATATTACTGGTAGGTATACATCTCTCTTGTTCATAAAGTTAATATGCACGGATTTACTTTCATTTAATTTTATTCTCCATTTTTTTTGTCCATACTTCTATTTCATTTATGATTTGCTGCAGTGCTTCCGTTGTTTCTTCAGTGTTTTTCCCCATCGCTAGTATCGCGGTGTCATCTGCAAAAGTGGCCGTAGTTGCTAGTTCACTGGTGGGCACGTCGCTGGCATACAGAAGGTATAGTGTTGGTCCCAGGACACTGCCCTGTGGTACCCCTGCTTTAATTTCACATAGATCAGAATACTTATCTCCTTGTTTAATCCTGAAAAATCTGTCAGTAATATATGATTTTAGAAGTTCGTAATATTGTTTAGGCAACATTTTACCTAGTTTATAATTTAATCCTTCGTGTCATACTTTATCAAACGCCTGCGCGGCATCTAGGAATATTGCTGAGCATACTTTTTTCTCTTCCAGGCTTTTTTCGATTATGTTAGTTATGTTCTGTGGACTTGATCTATAGTGGAATGTTGATTTCTGAATCCGAACTGGTGCGTGGGAATCAGTTCTTTTCTTTCTATTATTGGCTTGAGCCGCTTTAGGAGTAGCTTTTCGAATAATTTTGAAATTATTGGCAAGAGTGAGATAGGCCTATATGATGTCGTTTCATTAGGGGGTTTTCCAGGCTTTTGGATCATTATTATTTCAGCCACTTTCCAGACGCTTGGCACATATTTCAGTCTCAACACTACATTTATTAGATTTGTTAGTTTTACTATTGCTTTTTTCGGCAGTTGCTTTAAAACCATTCCTGTAATCAAGTCAAATCCAGGAGATTTTTTTGAATTTATATATTTTTTTATTTCTTTTGTTACTTCTTGTGGGGTAACATATCGTATTTCTTCCTCTTCAGTTCTATTTTCTTCTTGGCATATTTCGTTTTGTATTTGTTGCTCATTAGGTTGAAATATATTTTTTAGATGTTTTGTAAAAGCGTCTGCTTTTTGCTTGTCATTTCTTGCCCATCCATTTTCAGTTCTTAATGGTGGCATTTGGATTATGGGTCGTTTGATTTTCTTAGTTGCCCTCCATAAAGAATAGTCGGCATCTGTATCATTTGAGAGGTTCCTAAGATAAGTATTCGCCGATTCATTTTTTATTTCTTGTATTTCCCTTCTCAACTGTTGGGTGAGTTGTTTTAGCTTATTTTTGTCCCTTGGTGCTTTTGTTTGCTGCCATTTTTTCCTAGCTCTTCTTTTTTCAGCCACTAGCTCTTTAATTTCTTTAGGATAGTTGATACCTATTGTTTTCCCTTTTATCTCTGGCGTGTTGTTCCACGCAGCTTGCTGTATATCTATTATAATTTTTTCTGCTTCCTGGTCTAATTGTTCTTTATTCACGAGGGGTATGTTGAGATGAATTCTATTGCTCAATTCTTCCTTAAAGGCGTCCCAATCTGTGTATTTGTTAAACAATGTTGGGTTGCACTGTTTCTTGATTACATTTTCATTTAATGTTAATATTATTGGGAAATGGTCAGAACTTAGATCAAAATTCTCTTCCATGTCTATAAAATTTATAGAAATTTTCCTGGTAACGAAGAAATCAATCAAGTCAGGAATTTTATTTTCATCTGTGGGCCAGTAGGTTGGTTTACCCGTAGAGTGGAAATTACAGTTCATTCTAGTAGCTGCTTTTCCTTTAGTTGTGGTTAGTCGCGAGCCCCATAGTAAATTCTTCGCATTAAAGTCACCTCCAAGTATAAAGCTTTCTCCTAGACTTTGAAACACTCTAGAGTAGTCGTCCTTTTTAATGTTGTACCTTGGGGGGCAATAAATTGCTGCAACTGTAATATTTTGTCCTTCTGCTTTAACATTTACGGCCGTGGTCTGTATTTCTTCTGTTTCATATTTATCCCATTCAAAATGATTTATGTTATCTTTCACTATTACAGCAGTTCCCCTCTAGCTGAGTTTTGGGGATGGATAGTGTGGTAAATTTTATATCCTTTAAAGTATATATATGACTGACTTGTTAGGTGTGTTTCTGAGATTAGGCATATATCTATCTTTTGTATATCCAAATATATTTGCAGTTCGTTTTTATGTTGTTGGATGCCATTGGCATTCCAGGCAGCGATTCTAATGCCTTTTAGGTCCATTATTTCTTCTTAGAAGCTGCAACTTTAGTGCTAATCTCTAAAATATGTTTTCATATTTTAAAAACCAGCGATGGAGACTGAGCGTTGACATGTCAGTCAGTCGTCCAACATTTTATACATATTATTATGTATAGGTGGTACACATAAACGAATTTACAAAATGACCATTTTTAAATAAATAAAATATGAATATTATAGGTGTTCGTGGAAATTAACTAAGACGTTTAAATTAATTTTAAATGTATTCTACATAATATATACCTAGGCAATTGTTGTTATATACGAGTCCCAAGTTCGACCATTAAAAATGCGTTCACATAACAGAACTTTAATATGTAAATAAAACGGGATACTAAAAACTTCCTTCCTTCTAGAAGTGGCCACTTTGCCGAAGATACTACAGGTGAGAAACCAAAGCAATCATGAATTAATAAATTGGGGTAGTAAAACGCTGCATTGTGAATAATATCCATGGGGAACTACTGCTACATGCCGCCGCTTATCGTACACCTAAACAGGGGCCTTTGTAAAGCCCGTATTCGTGGGAACATCGTGACTTTTCAATTTGAAGAAATTAAACTAGTAGGCACTTATTTGTTCGAAGGACAGCTTTAAAAAAGATGACCGCAGTTGCGTCGAATTTACTACATATTTACGGGAGAATATAAAAAGAACGTAAACGTTAAATTGAATTAAAGACGGAACGTCTCTCGACGCACAATAATTTTTTTATTAACTTTTAAAACCGTAGGATACCTCTAGTTCTTTAGCTATTTGATATTAGTCGCGAAATCTATTACGAAACTCATATTGCGTATTAAAAATTTCCCGTTCGTTCTGAGTTACTTATTTTATTGTTTTCAAAGAATTTTTGACCATCGGAATGTTTAATTTCGAGTCAGCCGTGTAATAAGTTCGCTATTTTTCAATGTTTTTTTTTTTATTTGAAGTCTTTTATTTATCTATTGAAGTTCAAGTTAGAATTTAATTTAGTTTGATAAACCGTTTGGGCGTTTAAATAGTTTTTAAACGAGGAGAGTCGGTGAAGAGCTGTTTGCGCCAACAATAAGTCGGATGAAATGACCTACCTACCTGGCTAGTAAAAGACAGGAAGGAGTCAAATACCATCGTGTAAACGAAACGTTACTCTTCTAATAGTATTGTTTCCAACTGTAGGTTTATTTTAATATTATTCTTGTGCCGAGAGGCACGTACAGTCGATTTATCTATTCCAGTTCCAAATAAAATTACATGAAATTCGCTTCGCTTCGAGTGCTTCCTGGAATTACGCAAACTAGTTGACAATAAGACCTATTTAAAATATTAAAGGTCCATTTATAAACGAGCTTTTAGATGTTCGTATTAAAATTCGAAGCACCAACGGGCCCGCTTAAAGTTACATCTAAAATTTTGTTACTTCTGGTAGGTATTGATACTCGAAGAATCCTTACAACGAAACTTATATGATTTTGGGCGTGGGCATTTTCAAATAAATTAGTGTGTTGAATGAAATTTAAATTTTACAACACGTTCAATGCAACGGTACAATAATTCCCGCTTTAGAGTTTAAAATGTTTGTTATACATACAAGATTAAGGGTCGGTTTTAAAATTATGAGATATACGTTAGATAAGCTATTCCTGGAATAACTTTCATGGAAACCATTGTTTCGACAAACGTTTCCATAGCAGTTATTCCAGGAATAGCTATTCCGTAGTATAAATCATATTTGTAAAACTGGCCCTAAAGAAAATAGCTCTAGACATGCGGGGCAACGTCACTTTTCGTTTCACAAAAAAATTTAAAACATTGTAGGTAAGTATGTATTTACAATAGCCTTTAAATCGCATTTTCAATAATAAACGTATTGGGCATTGACGTTCTTATAAATCGAAGTAAGTCTTTTAAACTATCGAAAATAAAACTTTGACAAAACAAAACCTAAAACCGTCCCAGTTATTTTTCATCTCAAATATTACAATCAACCACCCTGTTAAGCTGATTTAAATCGTATCTAAGTACACCTACGTTACGTGTATTTCTTTAAATCGATCTTTTCAGCATCAACGTTATTCCATTTAATTACATTTCCAGGTTATTTTATTTGCTTTTCACTTCCGCGACTATTCCCGGATTGTGATTTTGTTGCGTTCCTCTTCCCGCGGAACGTGTTAAACGAATTAGATCATAAAACGCACGTTCCTAAAATTTAATAATCTGGTAGGCATCACACGGCAAATATGGAAATAAGATATCCGAGAATGTTCGTTTTGCAAAAAAAAAGAGGAAAAATCAATTGGGAACGTTCGGGAGGGGAACAAAATAGTGCTGAACCTGCAACAACGCAATCACACTCGATCATTTCGACAAAATTAAATAAATCTCGGACGATATTTATGGGTGACGTTAAGTTTTTGCTTATTTTTATTAAATGAGCCAATATAGATGCTCTCCGTAAAATATTTGCCCCGAAGTTTCTACGAATCGTTCCCGGAATTTATATCAGCTTAATAATAGTAGAAAAATGAAAGTTTGTCGGATCCTTGAAAATAAACGATCAAAAACTCCCTTATTCGTGATTATGTAGTACTCGTCGTAAAATCGCATACGATTTTTTTTGCCGTTATCGAAACCGATTGATTCGTAATCTAAATAATAATTTAATTAACGTCGTTAAAATTATTTGAAAATAAATCAACTGCTTTTAAATGCGTGGACGAATCTAGGACAACAAAGGGGATTTAATAAATTAATTTCAATGTTTATCACTATTAAAACTGGTAAAATGATGATCCGTTTATTCCTTTTATTTTTGCACCGACACGTATGAAATCGAAAAAGGGATTTGCGTATTAATTTTCGTTTCATTTTTTTTTTCGTTTTTTTAATATTTCGTTAGATAAGAACGCTTATTGTTAGCAAAATTAATGTTGACGCTTAAAAATCCAGCAACTATAATTAATTAATAGGTTTCCTACTGACGTTTCGACATCCGAATATTAATTTTATTGTATAGTAACAAATCAAAAATCATCTTAAGTAGGTATCTACAAGTACTACTTATCGTCAATAATTTTAAAATTTAACACTAATTTTATTTCTTTAATAATAGCAAAAGTCAATTTTATCAATAACACACTCGATTCATTCTGTACGTATCATCTATTAATAGTAATCTAAAGTGTTTGCAGTAATTGTTTACTGATAACTTATAAAAAAGAAAATTATCTACGAGGCTTGTATTAACAAAATTACTGATGTACTTACGCTTGATTATAATCTCCCTCTGTAAAAAATCTAGTTAAGTATAATAGACGTTAAAAAAAACTCGAATTTCGTGTTTAAATAATTCAAATAACTGTAATTTGTTGCAATTACCGTTAAACTTTCTGCAGTAGCTTTTAGAAATAAACAATTAACATTAAAAATATTGCCAGTTATTTTGTAATCGTTAAAATATAAAATTGTACAGAAATTATTATTACATATGCAATATAATTTATACACACATATATATTTTACTTAATTATTTTCTATAATAAGAAGAACGCAGATAAGATAAGTCAATTGAAATTCATACAAAGTACTATTACCGATAATTAGCTTAGCATAACAAACTTTATCAAATAGACCACAATATTATGAACTGCTTTGAAATTCTAAATATTGAATTGATTTCTGAATAGGTTTCTTTTTATACGACTTAATATAAATTATGTTGTTTTAGCAGATATTAGAAAATTTAAAAAAAATAAAATCATGCCAGATAAACATTGTTAATACCGATAAGTATAATACAATTTTACGACTTTCGTTAAATTTCACTAACGAACACCGAACTTTGTTTACTGGTGTATCTACGAAATATCATATTTTATCATTATAGTAGAACGACAATGTTATTTATAACCACGAGAGATAATATAACAAAGTAAATACATCAACAGTTTAAAGATAATAAATATAGGAATTATATAATTAAATCGTATTTGAATTATAAGAATTAAAATTTCCTATTTCAAAATGAGGTTAGTTGCTCTTCAAAAACCATTGGACGTCGCCCTCTGCTCTTAAAAAACTTTTCAATACATCACCGCCTAAATTTGCATTTCAACCGAAGGCAGAGGGTGAAACCCTCTTTAATAGTCTACCTTGTCTTTGCATTCTTATAGCTTATAATTTTTAACAACTGTTTCTTGTACTTTACGCAATTTTCGTTGGGAAAATAACGTTTTGCGTTCCTTAAATTATTGGCGTGCGTTTAAAAAAAATATGTACATATATATTTTTAGACTTAATTTTAACAATTAGCATAGTATGATTTTTAAATATGGTTTCTCGATTAAATTATTTTCTAATGGTCGCCGATTATCTTTTATTTATTAGTTATGGACAAATAAGCGTTGAAAATTGACACAATTAATGCAAAAAAGGCAATTACCTCCAATTAGCCTTAATTTTCCATTTATAGCTTAACATTAATTAATAATTATTTTAATTCATTAAAGTTTTAAAATGCAATTAAATTATTGTTGCAAGATTATGCCTATAAGTAATAAATGTTTAAAAACTACCAGTGCAATATATTATACAACATATACCTAGTGATTTAATTAATGTCTATATAATTACACTTGATTCGCTAATTATTATTAGTTACTAACCTTAAGGATCGCATATCAGAAATTAATAGAAGGAAAACTTGCATTTATTGTATACATAGGTAATAAGTAACTTGGTACGAAAGTGAATTATATACCTAGACATTAATATTACGGTATTTTCAATCAATCTGGTATAACTAGAACATTTTTTTTTGTTTCAGAAATAATAGATTACCTAATTGATTGCGCTCGAAAAATAAGTAATAAGTAATGAATTAAGTATTTATATACACGTCAAACGTTTAACTACTTTTTGTAAATATAAGAGTTTGAAGTTTGAGTAAGAATTTGTGTTAGAGCTTAAAAGTCCACGTATTTACACTTTATAAATACATGGAGAGTTAAATTAATTAATTTAAAATTCGAATTACTGAAACAAGCATTATCGCTCTGTACTACTGACACGAAAGAACTGAAACGATCTAGCCATAATTCTATATATAAATGCATTCGAGTTCATACATGGGTATTAGGAAATGCCGATTTTATTTTAAAAACATTCAGTTTTTTGTTCGCTATCCGATAAGTTATGGAAGTAAGTGGCGCACATATTTTATTAGTTGCTTTATATTTTATCGGTCGCATAAAAATGCCATTAAACTTTTATCTGGTTTACGGTTTGTAATAGGGAAATTTTCAATGCTTAAGGTCAGACGAATAGTTTTTAAATTAAAAATAGAGTAATTTCATAATTCTGCGGCATAAAAGCAGTAGATAGTGATTATTCAAATAATTTTACTGCATACTTCGCGCAAGCCTCGCCATCGAATTTTCATGTCGCATGTCAAAAAACTCTTTTTTGTTTAATTTTTCTCGAAAGAAATGCATTTTTTGAAAAATAATATTTACGAGAGAAATTTATAAGAATTAAAAAAAAATTATCACTTTTCTCGATTATTTCGAAAACGATGCGTTATATCGAAAATTATTAAGAGACATAATCGGTAGATAATTTTATGCTGATTCCAAAACATATTTCACATTACCAATCCGATTTTCAATAACGGGGATTAGATTTTTTTTTAGTTTTTTACTTTGAGCGGCCGCTATTTTGAAACAAGACGGTCGATTTGGCTGGTTAATGAACTCGTCCTTTGTTTTCATAAAGACAATAAGCTGTCCAAATTTCAGTCACCTACGATTAAAATTACGACCGGAATTGTGTCCACAAGAAATTGATGCCAAAAGAACACATCTGGATCCCATCATCAGACAGGCTGCAATAGCTTTATTTTCTATGAAAATTCGCTAAAATTGCCGCTACTAGTACTAAAAAAAATTAATTCAAATACGAACACGTTTGCCTCGTCTTGGAAATAGACAAATAAAATTTAATTATTTTTAGTGGGTAGTATTTAGGTACCTTCCGTTGCTTAAAAATTAGTTAAGATACCTACCTAACTTATTACAGATCACAATTTAGATAAAAATACAAGCTTTTGAATTTATATTATTCGTAATTTATTTCCTTCGTACTTACAACTAAATTTACTTGTTATTAAACAACAACAAGATAGTAAAATTAATGATCAAAACCCATTCTAATTTGACTAATATGTTTTCAAAGGTTTATTTTGATGTAACTTTAACTTTAGCAAAATAGGGCGAAAACAAAAGTTTGGGGCGCTCACCAATTTTTCGTCAAATATTTCTCGTATGTACCTATCCCTACTGCATATCTAAGGACATAGCTGGTAAATATTTGTAAAAGTTCGTCATTTGAATTCTATAGCAGTCCGTTACATACAGGATGTCCGGAAAATGGTCGAAAATCTCTCGAGAGCGTATAAACCTCGTCAAAATAATGCCACAAGTTCCTATAAATTGTTTTCCTTCGACGCTACGCTGTTAAGATATTCACCCTCAAAGTTGAAAAATAAAAATCGATTTTTTTAAATAACATTTTAATTTTTATAATAATAAATGAAGGCCCTTAAAATTGTATAATAGGTTTTTTGACATCACCTCGGACGAGCGGGGGGGCGCACAACCCCTAACCTCTATAAGCCCAAAATATTTCGCTGGTTTAAGTTTTTAAATTTGTAAAGTCATTTTGGGTTTTCCCAGACAGTTTGCGATATTTAAATTCTCGTTTAATTTCGATGAAATCAACCATATTCGGAAACATCATGTACATAAAGAATAAGAGATGCAGAGTATCCTAGATATTATTTAATATATGCATCAACAGGAAAGTGCCGTGGGAAAAATATGTATACGAACTTGTGGCATTATTTTGACGTAGTTTATACGCTACGGAGAAATTCTCCACCGTTTCCTCGACATCCTGTATGTAACGGACTGCTATAGAATTCAAGTGACGAACTTGTTCAAATATTTACCTGTTACGCCCTTTGGAAAATTTTGTTACTTACATATACAGTGGGGGCGAGTGCGGGGAATATTTGACAAAAAATTGACGAGTTTTTATTTTAAAAATTATTTTAACTTAATATTCTCTATTTTTCTCATTTACTATACACGGAGATTCCCCAAAAAAGTACCGCTGGTGAGCCTTTAGTACCTCTACAATATCACGCAAGACGTACAATTTTGACGGTAATTTTTTTTTCGGAAAGTGAATTTTTGGGAGCTAATAAAGTTAAAGTTACATGAAATTGATGAGAAAGGGCACATTTCCAATGCTTACGCCCGGTTTATGGCCTTTTACATGACCGGTTATGTTGTGCTTTTTTGGATTTATTTTGAAAATATAAGGTACGTCTTCATAATACCTAGTAAACATCTAGGTATAATTCTAAAGATTTACAAACAAGTTCGATTGTAAGTATTAAAGAAAATTAAAATATTTCACGTTTCTACAATTATCGAGGTGAGCGATCTTTAAACATATAAATTTTGGGGGCGTACCTGTTTACTGTTTAAACGATACGTTTAAAATCATTTTAAATATGCATTTATTTAATGTGTATCTAAAATTTACTTTAGGTAATACTTTCTTAATTTTATTTATCTTGTTTTTAGGTGGGTAAGTAAAGGTATATTTTTAATGTAAAAGTATGTTTATTCGTCAATTAATAACACAATGGAATTTTATTGATCAATTAAAACCACGCGGAAAAGTTCCATCGTGTGTGAGTAGGTATGCAATACCTGTTTGTCATCAAGTTTATATTTTATGTGAATCGTGATTATTTAAAAAATGTTCCGATAATCAAACAACAACAGATAATTATTATCAGATTTAAGTCGATATTCTGTTAGGCCACTTTGCCTACCCACAATTTAAATTGTTGGGATACAAAAACGACTCGAACAAATTCACCTAACATTTTTTTTCTTGGCTTAACAGGTGTTTTTTAATCCGAAAATGAAAAATAAATGCGAGATTACGCCGTATTAATTTAAGAATGAGAAATGAGACGGACGACGCGACACCGAGAAAAAAAATGTAATGAGGAAACGCGAAGAAAAAACTGCCTCGGGTTATTTTATTAGTAAATTTTCTCGAATCGAGATTTATGGCGCGCACTAATGATCGCAGATAACGGACGAAACTTACGTATCTACTAATTCAGATATTAATTGTGAGAATTAACAAGCAGCAAAAAGCTTCGTGTAGGTTATATCTCTCTAACAGATACTACTGCAGAATTGGGGAATTATTGTCTCCCATTATTTAGCAGACTTTGGCAAATCTAACAGAAGTGTATAATTAAACGGAGAGTATTTAGGTATCTTAAAGGGAATTTAATAGAATCTAATATAATTCAGTTGCTGTTAATGTATCAGTTAAGTGCTCCATCACATCGTGACACATAATATTACATTCTTACAGCTTATTGGTTTGATTTCATATTTTATCGCTCCCTTGTTTCCCAACATTACTATCTAAAATCTGTCACGAATTGATAGTAAGCGAGGATTATAAAATAAGGCTATAGTGCCTGTTGGAATTTAAATGTTATTTACAAAGGCAATAAACCGAAAAGAGTGGTAGGTACAAATAAATTTTCCGCAAAACGCACTAATCTCCACAAAAATCTGTCTCAAATGTAGAGTTTCTCATTTAATACTGTTGAAACGGACGAAAGGATCGACTCCAAACAGAACGTATCTAAAGAAATGTCCACGTGCGGACTAGAGGTAAACTCAAAACTGACATCCGCCTCACGTCGTCAAACGGAAACCAATATTGATACCAACAAACTTTTGAGGGACTCGTACGCGTATTTACGCGCGGCCCGTTATCTAAACTTCGTTCCGCGAAGCTCAAAGCTTTGAGTAGCGAGCGGCGCAAAAGCAGTTATACGCAAGTTCTCGTTGGTTGTGGCAGCAGGCAATTCTATCTTCCTATGCATGTGCTGGTGCGCTCTATATGTGTTAGTGTCTAACACTTTCCAGTGTTAAGTGATTCCGACCGAACACTAATTTTGGTGGTTTCGAACGATTTTTCGTAGTATTTTTTTTTGTTGCGGAAAAGGCGGGTTATTGTTGTTAATTTTCTTTTTTTTTTTAAAACGAAAAAGTTTACGCATAAATTTTTATTTATAGAAGAAGGAAATATAAAATAGAAAGTTGTGTTTGTTTTGTGCTAAATAAAATTTTTAATAAGTGTTTAGGACACTTAAAAGAGCCGAACATCTGTTGAAGGGTGTAACGTTAAGTGTTAGTTATCAAACAATTAAACTTTGTTGATTTAATCGGTGCTTTCGATAAGGGATTGGATGATCGAATTTAAGCCGAAAAAAGGTAAAAATAATACTTAATTATTATCTGGATGGGAGGGTAGTAAATCGTTTACCTATTGGGTTATTTACGCGATTAGTGCGAGCTTTTTGTGACGCGTCGCGAATGGCTTTATTGGCTTTTGAGCTTTCTTGTTACTCAACTTCAACTATTAGGTCGGCGTTATCAAAAAAGTTGAACCGATTACGATCGCTTTTGTAAACGTAATAAAATATTGTTTTATAATAAACACGACGTTAATTTACGTAACTTATACGTTGTTATACTTTATAAAATTTACGCCAGTTAGTAGTTACTTACCCGCCGCCGTTCAAAAAATCGGAAGTCGATAAAGCCGATTATCGTTTTCGCAGGACCGTATATCTATATATATATATATATAAAAAACTTTAAATATTTTAAAAGTTAATAAAAGTCGACAATAAATATTCTTGCGTAAGCAAAATACGTATTCTTTGTGTGAAACTCTATTCGATTTGTCGATTAGAGATAACAAGGTCGTTTACATTCTACTTGAAAACTGATTTTTGAATTGCTTTTGTGTTTTTCTTTTAACGGAACCGAAAATTTATTAGGACGTTTCGCACCTCGTTTCGCAACGTTAAATATGTCGGGTAACAGAAAGCTGCAGGTGTCGCAAATTTTGCCCGTTACTGCTTGCGGAGTTTAGTATAAGATTTTATGCAAAACGGACGCGTGTGTTGTTGTTAAGCTAGTCGTGCTGGAAAAAGATAGTGAAATAACAGCTACCTAACCTGAATAAATGAGGAGTTATAAAGCGGAAGTAGCCGGATCTTTGTTTTGATTACCTTATCGAATAACTTCGTGGGCGACACCAAGCTTTGTCGGATTAAAATCGCTCGTCTTCAAACCGCTTAGAAAATTCCTATGCACCACCCCTCGCACTTAATATTAACTGCGTCGCCCTCCGAACGGATATTCTTTCAAAATTTCACTTAATTACGGCTTCTCCACCTACCTATTTGTAATTTATCCTTCACCTTTAGCGTTAAATTCGGTTCCATAAAATCCGAGTAATTAATTCTATTTGTTTTATATTCCTATACCGTAATTCGAGCGACTTTTCGTAATTACGAATTTTCCTTTAGCTGACGATGAATTTACGTTAGTAATATTCAAAAGTGATTAGTACGTAGTTTCGATTTTAAAGGCGAACAACGAAAAAATCGCGTTAAATCGGAACGTCGGACCAAGAATTTAGGTAATTAATTGCGTCCGAAAAGCGTTATTATCGGAACCGTTACGGGAGCCATTCGAATTTTTACAGATTCTTAAGCGATTATTATTATAGGAAGTTTTACGTTTTTTTTTTTCGAACGTCTCGTGGGAAATTTACACCTCCAATTTATGGAATCGATCGATTCGCGTTATTAATTTATTATTACCTTCTCTAACGCGACACAGTTACCGGCAATTAATAATAATATCGAAATGTGCGAAATAAAAAAATGTTAGAAATTGCAGAGTCTGGCTTATTGGTCGTTTCGTAAAAGCGTTTGCTAATGCCGGTCGTCGGAGGTTCGAATAAATTGACAGCGCATCTACTTATCTACCGATTAGCGTCCCGCGATTCGCAATAAAGATGATATAAAATTATAACGTTTCGGCACTGACCCAATGCCTTCTTTAAGACGTTGCCGAAACGTCGGTGTTTGGACCTTTATACGTTATTCGCGATAGGTTCCGACGCACGTCATTCTTTTGTTTCGATTCGCACGGTTAGGTCAGTTTTTTTTCCGAATGTTTACCGGATTTAAAGGAATTTTGGAAGACGTCCAAAAATTTCGAACGGAATCTATAATTTTTGTTTTGTTTAAATAAGTAACGCCAGACTTCGAATTTTAATTCCCCTCGCATTGCATTCGTTATGCATTTGAAGCGATTACAAATCGTCGAATAGACAAATATTTACTTTGACATCCAGCATACGTATGTATACACAAGTACGTTTTTGATCGTTTTTATTATAGGCTATTAATAGCCTTTGTTGTAAGTTTATCTTTATAAACTAAAAAACCGTAGAATCCATTTCCAACAAAAATTATCTCGAGTTATTTATAAATGAGTTCCTGTCCAATTAGTAATTCCCCGATAGGCTGCATACTAGTAATATAATTTATGTCTGACCTAGAATTTAACACATGTGTGTTTACGAACGTTTACGAAAAGAATGTCGTTAATAATTTAAAAAATGAGAATAAGTAAACCGAAGTCTTCGTCCAAAAAAATATCATTGTATACCCAGTCTGAATCAAATTAACATAAATTAACTACGTGGAAAGTACGAAAATTATAACCCCCGTCGCGAAAAGACAAAATTATTCTAATCGCTTTTTTTTTTCTTTTTCTCTCTCATAATTGAAGTAAAGATGATGCATTTTAAAATGTTTTCCTTTTATTGGATTTTATGGGAACTATTAATGGCTCGCTAATTTCGATAACAATAAACCCAAGTTTTTAATGACGTCGTAGATACGCGATTCAAAGGAAACTAACTGACGGAGACACGTAGACGGGCTTTTAATAAATTTAAATAAAAACTGCGCTTATTATCTTTTGAATTTAAATGTACAGTAGGTACGACAATAATTGTTCGTTACGGTATGTGTTAAAAACGAAGTGTTTATTTAAATTTATGCGGTAATAAAAACGACTTTCGATTTACTAGTAGTAGTAGTAGTACCTAACACGGAATTTTTCATAACTTAATTTAAACAATAACTCCCCATCGTTATTAAATGTGTGCGTTTCACACGAAGAAAATTGTCATTGTATCATTACACCTTCGTTTTGTTGTTGTTGTTGATTTTTTTTAATCTACGCTTTCGAGTAAACACGATAAAATTAAAAAAAAACAATTACGGTGGAGTTAAGTATGTTTGACACGTTTTTCCTATGCTATCATAATATTTGCATACGTAAATTAAAGCGACAGTTTCTATTCAGAAATAACAAGTTAAGTGTGTCGTAGGTAGGTGGACAATTTACCACTCGCGGCGCGTCCGAGTTTGCGTCTTTTTTAAACGGCACTAAAAAAATCGCGAGATCGATTTCGCACAACGCGTTTAACAAAACGTCGTTTAATCCGCCTAAACATTTTCGCGCGCCCCCTCCCCCCCAAGCCGTTTGCTGCTTACGCGGGACCGTGAAAACTCAAATAAAGAGTAAAGTTACGTGTGCAGTTGCCCCGATCTCTTCTTTAGGTCTTTGACATCGGCCTAAAAATTATCTGGTTACTACCGTGCTGTCGGTTTTAACAGATAAACTCGCATAAGTAACTGCTCCTGGTGACCTTACAAAATAGACTGAGTGAGCAAGAATATTTTATTTTTTGCCGCAAATACCGGTTTAACTGAATAATAATATCTTACAACACACAGTTGAGGTTGTAATTTTAAATGGACGTAAGAGGACGAACGGTTTTGTTTTCAAATTTTTGCCCGGTTAAGCGTTTTAAATATTACCGCATCGCGATGGTAGTTTCGGCGGTGCAATGTCCCGATGATAACGCTTACGCACATATACTTCAATTAATTTCCGTTAATTTAGATTGTCGGAATTGGTCCGTTTTATTTACTTATCGTGCGTGCTAAATACGTAATCTCGGTACGAGTTTTGTCACGTACCTCCGAATAGCGACTTATTGTTTTTGTGAATGCCCTATTCGACAATTCAAATATTTATTTTATTGCCGAGGATGTCTTTAATTTCAAATTAATATTTTTTTTATCGCTCGTGCGCTTATTTACAACGGAATGTCGATGTTGTTAGGTACGTGCGATAATGAACTTGTTTATGTCAGATTAAACAATAAATGCGGTTTCGACTAAATTAGCTGTTCAGATAAATTCGCCGCACGAAGATAACTACAAATATAATTACTTGATTAGTTCAAATTAAGTTAGCAACAGAAGAATAAGTCCGATTTTTATTACCTTATTAAAAGAAAATAAACGCAATCGAAAGTGTCGGGTGTTGTTAATCTAAATTAGTCGAGGGTCGTCCGTTCCATGTGAAATCGACCAATAAAAACGTAATTTTGGACTTTCGTTGTTTTGAAATTTTGTGGCTTTTTTATGTTTGTTGTATTTATCTATGAAAATGATGAAAAATGCAAAGTTTCAGATTTTTTTAAACATTTGGACGACTCCATCTCAAAAACCATTTGATTTGGAGAGCTGCACTTTGTGTCGCCGTTTTCAGTTTTTTATAAGCTTTAATTTGATGCGCTACAAGGTTTATTTTTATTGTTTTAAACAATCCAAAAATGCATTTTTTTTGAAAAATCGAAAAATCGAAAGCTTCGATTGTTTTGAAAAAAAATATTTTTTTTTATACACTATTTGAGAATATAAGTGCTCAATTTCGTGATGGTATCTCGATGGGATCCTATTATAAAATAATATATTGACCAATAGTGCACAAGGAAAAGTAAATAGAAACTTAATTCTTTTGTATCAGATTGACTAAAAATTATAGTTTTTACCTTGCAACATTTGACATTTTGTAATCAAAGATATAGTGTAATATTAGTGACATATACTACAATGTCCGCCAAAAGGTCTGCACCATTTGGAAACTTATTTATTATTTATTTCTCAAAAACTTCATTCTCTATTGATTCTTGATAAAAATTGGTGCATGATCTAAAACCCAAAATGCAACCATCAAAAGTCAAAATTTATCAGTCATATACGGAGTATGTTCAAAAATATAAATTTGGCTCAAGAGTAAAGCACCCTTATCATTGACGCTATCGAAAATTGTTATTAAGGAAAGTTGTTTAGAATTAAAAACTACATTTAAATATACAACAACAGCTCTCTTGTAATTTCAAAGCGTCAAATGTTGTAAAATAAAAGATATAATTTTCAGTCAATTTAATACAAAGTAATTAACCCGTTAGGTGCATAAGTAGGTTTTAGTCTACTTTTTCCCTGTGCACTATTGGTCAATGTGTATTTTTTATAGTAGAATCCCATCGAGATACTTATATTGTCAATTAATACATAAAAAAACATATTCAAAGCTTTCGATTTTTTGATTTTTCAAAAACGCATTTTTGTATTGTTTAAAACAATAAAAGTTTCAGTAACAATAACCTTGTAGCACATTAAATTAAAGCTTATAAAAAAATTGAAGAAAACGACAAAAAAGTCGAATAGTTTTTGAGTTCGGAGGTTTAAAAACGCGATGCATTTTGCGCGATTTTCAAAATTTTGAAAATTAACATTTCAAAAACTATCGGGACTAAAATTGTTAATTTTATGGGTGCATAAAACTGTGCATAAAATGAGATGATTTTTGAGTTATCAAGGTTTGATACCCATTGGGTTGATTTCGCACGGAACGACCCCGAGGTATTCAAACTATGCACCATACAACATTGTTTGGACAATCGAGATTCGGACATTGGCAGCGTTTGCCCGTGGACCCCACCTTAAATTAGTCATTTTGACGATTTTATTATGGTATTATGCGAAATTCCATGCGGTACAGCTTTTACAACTGTTTTGTCCGCTCGGAACACTTAACTTATACGGTTCGGCGACGTCTGCGATTACCTAATCCTATAATTGTCTAAAACAGTGAAAAGAGAGAGGAAGAAATGGGATGCGCCGTAGTTTCGAGTTTGGCCGCATTTTGAAAGTAATGTTCTTATGAATTCTTCGTATCTGGTCAACCGTAAATATGGAACGAATTTGACTATTAATGGAATGATTTTTGCTATTATTAATTTATTAAGAGAAAGTCGTTTAAAGTTAGTTGTTCGAACGTCCGTCCGCGACGGACGTCAGCCCTAAAATCGTTTTTTCGTACTCGGAAATAAATATTAATAGAATGGATAGAAATAGTAAGTATAATGGCATTAGTCAACCGTTTAGTGCGAAGTATTTCGGCTTAGTTAAGTTTAATTAAGCGTGCCCGTGCGTTAGTCATCGCCGTCGTACAATTTTCAAATTGATGTGCTTGTAGAAAAATAGATTTCTATAGGTGCCGGCTAAGATGATTATTTCATTTTAAAGGAGCAAAGTCAAACATCTAGTAAAGTAACCGGCGGATAAAACCGACAGAATCTCCAATTTTGTTGAGAACTTTCTGCATATTTAAAGAGGAGAAAATCCACTAATTTGTTCTGCATGAAACTTGAACTTCTGCCCGGCATTATTGCTTTGGAAACTCTCCAAGCAGAGGAAATTAAAACAATAGCTTACATAGATTAGATAGCCCCCGTCCTATCCGTTTCATTCAAATTATTATTGCTCGCAAAATGCTCCCGAAATAAATTTTTAGTAAATTGTTTTTTTTTTTTTGGTTGCTCGTCGAACAGGCATCGATCGTTATTATACGGGGGAACTTCTGTTAGTAATTAGTTCGCTTCCGTAATCTTATGAAGTTTATCTTGCGATCGTGGTTTTTAAAAAATTGCTTTATTGTAGTTTCTATGTATAAATTGCACGGTTCGTTTGTGCCGGAATAAATCATCGGGCCTGATCCGTTATACCGTTCAAAACAGAAATAGTTTTTTTTTTCCTCGCAAGCCGAGTACGAAACTAAATCGATGCAAAGGTTAATACGAAAATTAATGGATTTTCGTGTATTTTTAGCCGACGTATGTAACGCCGAATTTACAAATTCGAACATTTCTGCTCCTCGTCGTGAAGTACGGCAACTTTTAATTGACTGCCTAATTAAAACGGTACTTTCGAAATTAAAATGGAACACAATTACAAGTTGGCGGCCGATTTTGCTGTTGCATTTTCATCGTTTGCCCCCCGTTGCGTTTTGCACTTGTCGATTTTATTAGTACTTCGGACTCGACCATTCTTTGTTTTACGTGACCAAACTGTAATGGAACTCGCGGCGATACAACGAAACACTTCGATTTTTCGCATTGAATTTTAGAGGTTAATGCCGACCGTAAACCAATAATAGTTTTATTCGACAAAATAATTAAGCGGAACTTCTTTACCCCGTACGAATTACTTAAAAACGGGTGTCCGAACTCTTTCGGCATAAATTATGTTGTACTGCAGAAACTAATTTTGAGTTTCTCTGTTGTGCCCCTTACGACATTTATTCTATGTATAGCTGAAAAGTGGTTGCCGGTGGTGGCGACGCGACGTCGTGATTACCTTAAAAAAGTGGGATGTTTAAGAGGGAGTGATTAATTTTGGCTTAAACGATTCGAAGACGCACTTACTACGTACAACTAACAGTGTGCGTGGTTAAAGACTCGAGGGTCGGTTATTCGCTTAAAAATTCTGTACCGAAAGGGCCTCGACGCTTACGCAATTACTACGTTAATTATCGCCCTTCGAATCAAAATTTTATTTAATAGTTAATCGAAAATAATTTCGATTAGGTTATAAACTTCAGTTAAAAGACAATAAATTGCAAGATAGGTATAGTGTTAAACTAAAGGAAAGTTTTATTACACGAAACTTGGCGTTCCAACATCGAAGCAAGCTTTGCACGAGGGCTTTCAATATTGTTAGAGAAACGAGGACATTTTATGGCTGCCCCCAATACGATGCGTGTTTGGTAATTTTCAAAGTATCTTAGGGGTTGTTTTATGATGTTTATAGTACGATTTTTGGGTTTATTAAATGTTACGTATATATGTTAATAGTTATTTCAAAAAAAAAGAAAACAGCAAACATTTACTGGCATTTATTTTACTAGTTCGTTATTAAATTTATAAATTAAAATATTTGACGTAATATCATATAGACATGCAATCTGCGACCTCGATGGTATTTAACTAATTTCGATAAGTGAGGATGCTTTTGAATATTTAATATTCTGTTGTTGCTGCGCGCGCTTGTAATACCTATATAGTTGGTACACAAGCTTATCGAATAAAATAACGTTTTTATTAGATTTATATAAAATTACCGTTTTAGCTGTTTAATTAATTTCGAATGGGTAAGTAATTATAACTCGGGAACACTTTCTATTTTATTTTTTTTAATTGACTCGTAATTAGATTAAATTAAATTCTACTTATTAGTGTAGAATTCTTGGCAGCTAATTGCCAATTATTAGTGGCAAAACAGCTATTACGAATATCATACGATTTATTCGTGTGTTATTTTTTTTTCTTCGTATTCACCGAGTCGCGTCATCGCATCTTTTTGAGTTTACAAAAGAAATCGTTAATCAAATAAAAATCTAACGGTGTTATTGATTTGTTTTCGAGGTCATTTGCCGGATCCACATTAAATCTACCTTAATTAATTGCCGTTTCGAGTTTCCGAACGTAATCGGTAAAATTTTCCTATAAATACAATTGTTGCCATTGTATGTAAAGCATTTATTATTTAAAAAAAATAAGATCGATTTCCAGATAATTCGATTAGTTCGTACCTAGGATAATATAATAAGCATAATTAAATTTTGTAATTAAATCGTGAATATTATATTAAATCGCAAACGATACAATAAACGAGCAATAAAGTATTTATTTATTTAAATTAGGATTTATCGAAACAGAAATTATAGACGACCTAGATTTCAATTTTGCTGTTGACACTTCTTTTGCATATATCGATCGTTTTCACTTTTAGTCAATTAGATTAATCAAAATCCCGTTCGAGTTAGTGATAGTATAAGAAAAAACTCGAACATGTCAGACCGCCTATTACGGAAATAAATTGCGCTCGGTGCCAACGATCTTATTTAGAACAGTCGTCTCCTTTCTTATTGCAAGTATAGTCCCCCCCTCCCCATAAAAATTCAAAGTCGGTATTAATTATAGGTAGTTAAACGATAAGGTTGCAATTAACTAATGCGCGTATAATTGGCCGCACGATGTTTCAATTAGCTGTTGCATCGTGGCCAAAACATAAATAGGTCCGGGGGATAAGTCGTTCGGAAACGGTCGCCCGAAATCAATATAAATCGTCGTAAGAACCAGATCGATCCCTAAATTTTGTCTGAACTCGGGAACATATACTTTAGCCGCCCCTCGACAAAGTCTAATATCCAATCCCGATTCATGTGAGCTCCCTCTTTACTCACACGTGTTTACATATGGAATCAAGTTTTGGAAGTTTCAAATAAAGAATACCTACTCTTTTCAGACCTGGGCTTCAGGAATAAATTGTCTACCGAACTTACTTTACTTACCGAAAAGAAAACGAATCGCTTTATTATTTAGTTCCGCAAAAAAAAAATGTTTACGTAATTTTTATTGTAAACGTGGCTACGAATTTTTACAATTTAAACTTATCGCGCGTTCCACTTCGATGAGAAAAATCTCGGTTAAGGCTTTTAAGGTGAATTACAATAATATATAGGTAAATGTTATTATAAGAGAATTTCAAGGAAACCGATTTTTGTTGTTTTTGTTTTCACGCTTAATAATGCAACCGCTGTTTTATGTCCTCGATTTATTTTCCGACTTTATTTCAGACACCGAAAATTACTCCGGGGGCGCTTGATTTCTTTTAATAACGTTTTTATTTCGCAAAATCGGGAGTTCCCGAACTAAACTGCGGAACAATATAAAGCTTACTCTCTGTTAATTTGTCCGCCGCGAATTAATAAAATTATCGAAAGAACCGCAGAAATCGCGAGATGCGCGTATTTTGACCGTATTTTTGCGAGAGACTATACGCGAAATTGCGAATTTCATAAATTTAGAGAACAATACTAAGTGTACGTAGGTGGGGCGTTACTCGATCTCCAAATTAGAAATTGACAGATTAATGAGTTTGAATCGGGAATTATCGATTAAATAATTGAATTTCTAGTTTATGTATCGATAGATAATATTATATAAAATAACGACCTTAGTTGAGGACGCGACGTTTTCGCATTGAACAGTTTAAGAAAAAAAGCGACTCGTGTATGTTACCGAGGAGGTTAGATATTTTACTTTCTATACGCGGAGAAAGTTTTTAAATTGCATATAAAATTGGAACGCGATTACGATATAATGTATAATTCCTTTTAATAACGGTGGCCAAAGGACGGACGGACGGACGAACTTTTTGATAATTCCCTTTGCGGTGTCTAAAAGTCTAAAAGGAAAACTATTTCCTTACACAAAGAAACCAGTTTAGTTTTTTTTTAAACGAATAATCTAAACAGGTTTAATAAATGTTATTGCAAAACCTAATTTTTAATATCTCTTCCACAAAGCGTAACGACTATCGCACGAATTTAAATTTAACGGTATACGCCGCCGTTGGAATTTTATGTACATACGACCGGAAAAATTTGGCCGTGATTAGTTTAAGTAGGTACCATACGAATTTTGTGCAGTCGATATTGCCGGGCTTTAGCTCGGCTTAATTTCGATGCGGGTACATTTTACGGCAGGTTTGCGGTTGCCAATAATCTAAGTTGTCGCAAGGTTATGTTTTATTAATGTCATGTTTACTTAGCGTAGGCCCGTGAATACGAAGTCAATAGCTGCCATAAAATTATAATGGCCGTGGATCTAATTGTAAGCGGAGTAATTGACTACTGTTATGAACTACATCGACTAAATACCACTTAATTCTTAACAATTACGAATTACGAATCGATTTCATTTTTATCGCGCGCGCTAACGAGCAAAAATTAAAGGGGGGCTTAATATACGTCTAAAACGGCTCCTCGGAATTATATAGATTCGACAATTAAAATGCAGTTCTATAAAACTAGCCGGGCCACATTATAAATGTATAAACCCCCATGATTTCCGAAGGAATCGAACGTTTTATTACCGTGCCTCGCATTTTGATGGATGTCAATTTTTTTCCGAAACTTCACGAGAACGAAACCAAAATACCTAAGAAGGCTTTTACACATTTTACCGAAGCAGTTTAAGCCGATGAAAATCAAGTATGCGTATTTTGTTCGTGGATATTTTCATTCCCGACGTTTTTCGTCTTTAGACGTCTTTGTAGCCAGTCACTGTTTGTAGTTTACTTATTCAAACGTTGGTATGTGCGACTGTGATACACAAAACCCCGTTAGGGTGCCCGTATTCTTTTCAACGATTTTGTAAGCACCCAATCCTGCTTGATTTAACCCATACAGCATATTATATTTAAATTTAAGAAGTAAAGGACCACGCACACTTTATATGGAAAAATAAGAACCACTCAAATCGATTTTTTTTCATATCAATCGACGCGTCTTAATGTGACAAATAATTATTACCGTTGCGCCAAATCTGTAACTTCATTATTAAACCCGTTAATGAACAATTTATTGAAAAAATTTGGGCTTTAAATTATGTCGCTCGTTATTTATGGAGGGGTCATGGTAAATACTTTTCTAAGAAACGACACAAATGTAAGTAGCAGGTAGAAAACAGTAAAATAGTGCTCATATTCCAGCTAACAATTTTTAAATTTCGCGGCGGATTTCTATTGGTATCACTTGAAAACATTTTTAGTCAGTAGCGGCGATAAATTAGGCGAGAGGAATTTTGAATTGTTTGAGTAGCGAAATATTACACCTGCTGTTAAGTATATAAATAATTTCGTCCAGTTTCACGTATTTTACCACTTACGGCCTATCCAAACCTATATGCAATTTACGTCATCAATAAAAAGTTACTAGATTGTTTATTTGTAGTTCGGTTTAAAGTTTGGAAAATGACATATTCTATAGATAAATTACTTGTGTACATATTAGATAATATAAAGAAAGACTTTATTAAAATTGTAAAAATACGAGGTACGAGGTGGCAACACTGTGTGAAACGTCATCATCTAATAACCTTTCATTGATGACGTGTTGCATATATGTTTGGACGAAGTGTATGTTATTTTTGAACATGTTTATATTAAAATATTATTAGTTTAATTTAATCATTTACTACAGTACGTCACTGCCTTTGTTATTTTATCTGACATTGACGTTTATATACGAGTAGTACCAACAGAAATCTCCTGCAAAATTTAAAAATTGTTAGCTGGGATAGAGTATTATATTGTTCGGTTCCTTGTGGTAATTAAAAATTGTAAACCCGTATTCATATTGAATTGACGGTAGCATTTCAATTCTGAATTCAATCCTACTATTTTAGAGCCGTTAGAATAGAATTACTACTGTAAGCGAGCTTAAAACCTGGAATAAAAGAATTGCATAAAAACTAATAGTTTTGTTAGTTACATTTTATCCAAACCTATAGGCAATTTACGTCATCGATAAAGAGTTACTGGATGATGACGTTTCACACAGTGCTGTCACCTCGTACCTCGTATTTAGACAGTTCCAATAAATTGTAGTCTTTCTTTATACCATCTAATATTTGCGCAAGTAAATCACCCATCATGTCACTTTCCAAACTTTAAATCGAATTACAAATAAACAATCTAGTGACTTTTTATTGATGACGTGAATTGCCTATAGGTTTGGATAGGCCGTAATTGTTATAATAGCCACAATTTTATGCGGAAGATTTATTTTTTGGCCGATTTTTCAATATTAATGATTTATTGAATTATTTATTACATTACAAAGTTATTTTAAAGTTACTTGACAAAGATCTCTAATGAGGCTGGTCACTACTACCCCCACTAAATTAAAATTAATAATTTGGAGTTACCTATAGATATTTTATGGTGAACATTTTTAATAGAGGTAGAAAAATAAACAGCTACATTATGTGTATTTTTGTCTTATATTGAATTATTTTATTATTTATTTATTTGAGTCACGATTTTGAATATATGAAGAATTATTTTTTTTATTGATTTGTTATTCGTGAATATGTTTTGTTTTTTATTTGAATTGTTTGTTAATGTTATTAATATATTAATAGATTTTATTTCTAATTATTTGCTCTAACAGCAACAGCAACTGTATTATAACAACAATTGTAAAAAGCAAGCTGATTTAAATATCGACGTAGGTTTTCCAGAAGGGCGTGACCCACAAAAAGTAAATTTTACCGGAGAACACATGTTGCGTGGTCATGTAGCTATTAGAAGATACGTTTGGCGGAAATACAAATTGATTTTTCCGGTGAAAAAAATCGAAATATTGTTACCAGATTTTAACAGATTATGTCTTCATTTAATTCAATAATTCATTTTAATAGAAAGTATGGGTTACGCCTTTTTGACAAAATGCCATCGATATTATCTTTTTATAGATAGATACAAATAATCTCTTAGTTTTGTATACATTTTTAATGTGCACAAAGCCAAGAATTTTTAAGCCATTTAAAGAATTATTTCAATTGTTTTAAATCTCAGGACAGTTTAAGTAGGTAGGTACCGACCCGTCGTTATTAAGTACCCCGCAATAAATAACAAAGTTGATTTATGAACTCAAACAAATTAGATTTTAGTAGGTTCTCTTTTGCTCTCACGAAATTCTCATAAGAGTATTAATTAAAGATTGCGGCTTTATTTATAAATTAACAAAATTGGCGCAATGATAATAATTATTCGACACATTAAGATGAGTCGATTGATATAAAGAAAAATCGATTTGAGGGGTTCCTATTTTTCCATATAAAGTCCTTTGCATGAAACGACAGTACAATCGCAGATTTTCTTGAAATTTCGTTTTTTACGTTGCAAGGAATCGCCAATAAATAAATGCACCGTTATTGGAGAATTTGCCTGCGAACGTGGAAGAAAGGGCCGGAAAGCTTAAAAGCTTACCAGAAAAGAAAAAGTCTTAAAAAATTGCATTTACAAGCAACAGATTGTCGACAGATTAGCGGCGAAGTCCTAATCGGTGAATAAGGTCGATTCCTTAAAAAGGAAGATTGTCGTGACGGAGAAATAAGGGAAATAAATCGAAGTTGTTCGCAATCAACCGAACCTGAGGAACTCGACCGTTGTGCAAGGGTTCGATTTCTTACGTGCATCAAGACAAAAATTCGACAAATTTTGCTCGTTATTGATGGGTTTCGTTCAGTTCGCCTGAAAGGAAAAGATCAAAATGTCCACCCTCGCGGGGAGGAACGGCTAAACGATTACAAAATTATTATTATTTTTAAATTTAACTACTTCGACTGTTGGTCGTAAATTCCGAATTCGATGATTTTTCAGTTTGTTACGTATATACGTTCTATATATATAAATATACGGCAAGGCCCCGTTTAACGCGGGGTATACGTTCCAAAAAATCAAACGTTAAACAAAACGGGTCATTCACGTTTGTGATGAGAATGATTCTTCCTCATTTGATGTTTTTTCATTAAGAAGTCATCTAACGGCGTTTGCCTTTTCCTCTTTCGTTCAGTAAGCAATTGTCGATTGCAAGACGTCGCATCCACAACTATTCGTCTTGCTTTTGAACTTCCATCAACATTTCGATCTCCAATAATTTCCATGATAGTGGAAGGTTCCTTTTGTTCTTCAACTTCGTCGTCGTCGTGGGCTTGTTGTTCTATTAATTGGAAAGTTGGAAAGACTTTCACCATTTGTAACTTGCAATAGTTTTTCAATACCGTGCGCATTTATATTGTTCAGCCATGTTTCATTGTCTAGCTTGACAATTTTGTCGACATCAACAATGAATTCTCTTGTGTTAATATTCTTCCTTAGCTTCCCGGGAGTGCATTTTTCGAAAAAGAAAAACGCGTTATACCGAAACAACGTTAAGCGGGGTCTCACTGTACTTATATATATATATATATATATATATATATTATATATATATATATATATATATATATTATATATATATATATATTTATATATATAAATATAAATATAGGGTGACTGCCCTGACTTACACATCAACGCCCAGCTTAAATCACCGCTCCTAAAAACGTGGGATTTGAATGATACGTCCCTCTTATGACATAGACGCACGCCAAGAAAGAATACTACCTTCGAATTATAACATTTGTGGCACACGTTTCCTAGAATATTTTTAATCTTTAGTTAAAGCTAGTTTACAAATAATGCAAATCGCATTCAATTCGAATAGCAATAAATAACGTTAGAGATATAACAGATCAAGATATTCGGCAATATAAAAGGTTATGATGTAGTGTCCACAGTATCACAGTATCTGAAGCAGTCCCATCAAATAAAACAATGTAGGGTGGTGGTGATATCCGTCTCTTGATAAATGTATCCGACAGATATTTACCACGGGACCGTTTGTCCCAACAATTGTTCCCGTCGAGGCAAAAATCCGTCAGACATACCGTCGCTATATTAAGTTTCGTCTAACATTACAAACAATTCCAGAACTTTTCGGCCGACATTGCGGTTTTCACGTATTTATCTAATGTCGACGAATAGGCGAAAACATTCTACGTATCTACAGATCTTTATTTTTTAGCTGATATGTGAGGTAGATATTCAAAAATGTGTAATTGTGGGCATAAACAATATTAATTCCACCTCGATTTGTTACAGATTCTAAATATCTATAAAAATAATACAGTAGACCTTTAACATTCGCGGCTTTGGCATCCGCGAATTTAACTTTCGCGCGTTTTTTAATATTCGCGATTCAAAATCAAAGTAATGATTGATAAACATTAAAAAACTATAGTTCTTCCATAAAATATAACTTTAATTGATAAATAATGTAGGAGACGCAGTTATGTGCAATTAAAAAAAATATAATATATACTAAATATTTGAATAATTATTTAGGTACTACTTATACGGAAATTTAAAAAAATGTTGTTAGTTATGTTTAATCTAATTTGGTCCCGAACACCTATTTATATCGTTTGTTAATAGACTTGACATTCGCGAAGAAAATTTGGAACGTACGTCTCGCGAAGTGTTACGGGTTTACCTAAAGGAATTTTTCAAAAATACCGTTGAACACATGTAATTGTCTGTTCTAGCACGTGCACACGCATGCATTGTTCCCGTTACTACGCACACGTGATCTGCCCGCACGATCCCCCGTACCGGTTATCATACGAACTAGCCTTAACACATAATTTTTATCCCGATATTCATTATTAACGTTAATATCTTTCGAAATTAATGTTACGTTTATTTTTAATCGGAGGCGATTTGGGTCGTCCATATGTTTCCTTTCTGGTGTTGTTTTATTATTTTAAAAATTCGCGTGACATTCGATAATTTATAATATACTTATACTTCTTGTAATTAATTACACGCACGTTAGTGCTTAAAAGTGTCGTCGCATTTTTTAAGTTTTCCCGTGTTCGGTCTTAACAGTTAAATTAGGAAAATGATCTTTTAATTTTGTTCTTCTAAAAAGTTGCTAAAAATCTTGTTATTATGCAAAAATAACCGAAAATAACTCAAGGTTAACTTATATGTCAACTTTTTATTTAATTCGAGCTCGTCGTCCATTTAAGTCTATTTAAATAAATAGGTAAAGTAAAGATTACGTTAAAAAATAAAATTAACATTTTCTTTATTCATTTATTTATTTTTAGAAAAGGGGCAGGTGAACGTCATCATTCGAGTTTGAAATCTGTTCCGACGCCTCCTTAAAACAATTTAATTGTTTGAGGAGTAATTGTTTATCCGATTCATTTGAAATTCCCCAAAGCTAAGAATTATTAAAGTTCGAAGTTCAATGTTAAAACATATTGTATGTAAATCGTTAGACGGTCGAATAAAAATGTAGGTATAACGTTTACAGAATTGAACTTTTCAATATTCACCTAAATTAAAGTCGTATAAAGGCCATTCAAACTTTATTGGGATGCACGTCATCGATATCAGGTTTCGCGCAACGGTGTCGCCTTGCACCTCGTATTTTTACAGTACCAATAAATTGTAGTCTATGTAATCTGTGCAGGGAAATATCAGTACTTTCTAAACTTTGAACTGGATTACAAATATACAATCTAGTAAGAAAATTCGAATCAACTATAGCTCGTTCATTTAACAATAAGTTATCTTTTTTTTACGAACGACAATAATGGAGAATATACGTTACAGTAATAACCTAATGGACGGAACGAAAGTTTTCTCTCGAAACTATTACATAAATTAATTAACAGCGTTCCATTATCTATAACGATGTTTTAATTCGTTAAAATAACGAACGATTCGTGGTCAAAATTAAATTCCGTTTGCGTTACACAGTTTGCCATTTTTAATTGACACGAAATAGAATAAGAAATTTAGTTTGTCGTCCGTGGCCTACATTTGTGTAGGAGTTTTTGATTAAAGTTCGATTTTACTTCTATAATCTGCAAACGTTACATAATTGTATTTATAAAATGTTATACATGCATTAAAAATTTTATTCGCGTCAAGAGAATGCGCAAATAAAAATATAGGACAAAGAAATCGGAATCGACCTTGCAAGGTGAGTTTGGAAGCTTGCAAGTGAAGGGTTTGCGATTGGTTTTGTGTGTTATGAAAGTAATCTGCGGCAACAACGTAGTCGAGTTACGAAATCCTTTCTTCTGCACGAGTCTGTTTAGATTTTTGAAACGAAAATATGTGTCGGTAGGTAGCTATAAATTAATTACGACTAGGAAATCGAAAATGCAGCACCTGAACGCGCCGAAAACAATTGGCCGTCTTTAATTCGAAGTACCCGAAGTTCGCGAGAAATAAACAATGTCGTTCCGAATCTCGAGTACTTCTTGTAATGCAGTAAAAGCAAACAAGCAAGCAAGCAAACACTGTATCGGATAGCGGAAACTTAATTTAAGCGATCTGCGGAAGTGACACAGATATGAAAGGAAGGTAACACATAAATAACAGTCGCCAAGTATCACTTGAACCACGCTGACATTCCATTACTCTGGAGTCCCTGTCTATTCTATTGTGACGTCATATCGAACTAATATTTTTATCACTGTTGGTTTTGACATCTAATTTTTATTGCGCACTTTTTCCGTGTGGTATTTAAATCGGCGGGGTTTTTGGGGATCCGTCATTTTTTTTTAGCATAAATTAAGTATATTCTTGTACGAAAGTGAAATATATATTACATATAGTAACGTAGATATTTTTGTTCTATTTTATTTAAAAGAATGTCGACTACTCGGAATAATTTTGCAAATATTCTGCGCCTGTTAGGTGTTAGGTATATTTTTTACATAGTAGAAGATGGCCGTTGTATATTTACTTGTAATGGTCCGGGAAACAGGTAGCATTCTTGTAGAGAGAGGCTCACGTTTTTGATACTATCTATAATAGCCGTGGATAACGATGTAAGACACATAGGTACGTATAAGATAAACGTTTAAAAAAAATAAACGTTTTACTCGGAAAAACAATTACGTGGGGTAGGTACCTTATAAATAAAATTGCGATGTTTTGATACCTATTAAAAAATAAGATATACATTCGCTTAAGTTTGTGTTTTTGACCGATTAGTTAATAATAATAACTGATAATCGTATATTATTTCTAGGTAATTTTGTAATATTTTTCACGAAACTCATTACCTAAGGGAATCGTTGAATATAGGTTTTTTCATCGAGCATTACAATACATACCGGGTGTAAATCGCATAATTATTTTAACAGATTAAGACCCAAAAATGCTATTGTACTACGGTATGAATACAATATCTATGGAATGATAAACTCGCGATCTTAAGATATAAATGTTTCTTATTAATGATGAAATGGTATCTTGAATTGTAGGTAATTAGGAAAACTTGAAGAATAGTCATTGTGCGATCACAAAAAGGAATATCGTAAAGCAACTGAACCTATAAATAATACATTATAAAAGTGACGCCCGATGCTTTTAAGATGGCTCACTTTGAAGTTTGTACGAAATATTCTAAAAATTCTGGTATGTACGTACCTAATACAAAGAGTTCGGAAACGCCAGAAATTAATTCAGTTTACGAGTGCAAGTAGTTTTTTTTTTACCTAATTAATGATTCATATTGAACAATATATGTAAACGACAAGGCCTTTTCAATAGCGTTTAAAAATAATCCTAATTTATGGATGACATCGGCGACCACACGTTAATTAACGTTAACAATAATCGAATAAAGCGTCGTCTACTAATTTAATCAAAACATAAGTAATACGAAATGTCTAGAAAATCTCTTTTAGCCTTCTGCGTTTATTATGATAACGGATCTTTCACAAAAGCTCAACAACAAATGTCTTGTTTCATTTCGCCAGTTCCGCGCAGTGGCTGATTGGTAATATTACGTTTACAGTTACCATAGAAATTGTACCGGATTCAAAGGGCTACTGCCTAATTTTTGCCCCCACCCGTTAACAATAAATTAATCGAATTAATAACGCGGCGAGTGTTTTGTCAGACGGCGGAAACGCAATCTGGATTTTCGAGAAATTCTCCCTTCGTCGCGATTTTATTTCTCCGAATTACTTTCGAGTTCGTACAACCGACGACAACGTTGATGAAAAATTCTTTCATGAACTAGCGAAACTATTAAAATATTCCCGAACTTGTTCGTTCGTTGTCTCGCGTCAAAATCCTTTTAACTCCCAAAGGGTTGTTAAAAAAAAGAAACGGGCTTATTCTACGTATATTAGAAGACGAAACTAAAGTAACGTTTAAGAAATGATAGGTTTAGTTTGGTGGTGTACAATGGTAGGTACGTTTTTCGTGTAGCTCGGAGGCTTTTCTAATTCAAGGTTGTGTGGCCTCGGCTCAAAGAACGAATTTTTAAAAACTACCTGAGCCCCGTACTCTCTCAGCACCACCTACCTGAACTTTCAACGTGGCTTCGTTCATTCACTTTCCGCAGTTCCAGGTAAATTTCTAATTTTACACCGAAAATTTTAAATATTTATTGCCCCGTCGATGGACGGAAGTGGACGATAATTAACATTGCGCCTGCTACATTAATTAAATAAAAGACACAAATTACGCGTGTTTGTTGTAAAGAATAATTCGCTTTAAAGCCGAAGAATCGATCGAATACATCTTATAATGCAACACTACTTTCACCTCTAACGTTGCATAAATAAATGAAACCATGAACAATTATCTGGCACAAACTTCTTTAGGAGAGAAACTTGTAAAAATCGAAAAATTCCGATCGTCTTTAAAATAGCCCTCCCGATGATGATACGGTTAGGGGTAGATGCGAACGCGAAACTTAATTTCGAATAAAATCGATCGCATTAAGAATTAAACGGTATGAAGTTGTTGCCCTCGCCAACGAAATCTTCGACAATATGAGAATTCTTATGTTTACGTTCAATAAAACTTCCAGTGTATTATACGTGAATGGCTTTGCAAAAAGTGGGTCGCAATCATTTACCTTCGCCAAACTATCCGTAGAATGTGACCAGATGTCTTAATTGTTTTATCAGTTTATGGTGTATATCCAAACGCACTGCTTTGCTATCATATTAATTGTCGTGCATACGTAATAATGTTGTACGTATAAAAAAATCCATTGTCTTTACGCCGGATTAAAGACTTCTGATGCAAGATTAAAAGGCAACAGCTGGCCGTATTGTGGGTACGTACAGGAAAACTCGACCTTTTGTGTTTTGCAGTTCATATTTTAGCATTGCCAAACGCCACGAACGCTAGAGAGGCAATACATAAAAAAAAAGTAGTAAAATAAATACAATGAACAGTGAAAGTGCTGAATTCCAAGCCGAATTATATGTGCTGGTACTTTCTACTCGAGGACGTTATACCTAATTTTTTAAACCGCACGGCACTCGACGGATGGCGTAAAAGCGGATTCTTAATTTTCGATGGTCGCAACAATTGGAAAAAAAATTTGTACGTCATCGCGCAACGCTTTAAAAATAACGTAATGATGCAATATAATTGATATATTAAACGCGAACGAATGACGCGGCTTTATGCTAAGCGAAAATAATCAAGACACCATTGAATAAATTCTTTTACGATAAAATATTCATAAGAACAACTAACGAAAGAGAACGAATCGAAATCGTTGCCGGAATCGATATTACCAATAAATAAATTTAATAAAACACAAGTTACGAGTGACCATTATTCAGTTATGAGCGTTTATTTGATAAATGCGGCAGTTTATTACACGTACGGCTCACAACAGTTATCGGCAGGTCGATATTGGAACTATTTATCTCCTTTTTCGGTGCATCGAGCGTTCCATTTCCGCTTCGCGAAAATTTTCGAATTCGACATAAAATCGGTGTAATTATTGCGAACGAAAGCGCGGATTTGTGCATTTTCAAATTTTCGAAACGCACCGGCGGCGGTTTAATAAGTTAATTCGCGAGGACATTAGCGTTATATTTATCGGCGTTGTTGTGTGTGTGTAGCAGCAGGTGCATGAACTCGTTAGAATGAAATCGTGGGCAATACAATGATACAGAATGTAACTGTAGATGATCTTCAAATTACTGACTAATTACCGTGAGTCATCGATTATGAATCTACCTCGTCATGGTTTTGATTCCTCAGTTTGCTGCCGTGTGCGATTGTATGCGTCTTGTTGCTAATATGTAATTATTTTCTTTGAAAGTGGTGCAATTAAGTCATCTATATGCCCATCGTGGTTGTTCTCTTCCGAAAGAAAGTCGTCGTGCATCAAATACATTTCATCGACTCCTTCAAATTCCGTTTTACAATAGATTATTGCTCGATATGCCGAGACGAGGGGGTAGGATATCTAATTTTAAGTTTATAGTACTCCGATGGGGTTGCATTTCGTATTCGTGGGGCAGGGGGTGCGATTATAGTTGGATGCAAATTTGTGTCCGCGCAGGTAGTTTTAACAAACTGCCGCCGCAGTTTAGCTTTTTGAAAACTTCAACCAGCTTTATCGACGAGATGCTAAAAAAAAAACAATAAAACAGACAATTTCGTCGAATAAACAACGATCGGGGACATACGGAAACTGCCGGCCTGCCGGAATTTTGGCGGATCGTATTCGAGTAAACTAGAGGGGTAGTGTACAAATCTTTTAAAAATTGTCGTCGTACGCCGAAAGAACAGAAATTCATGAACCTGTCCGCTGCAATCGAGCAAAATAAATTGCCTACATATAATGTTGCTCGAAGGACATTCAACTTTTTCAAAGACGACCGCAGTGGGCGTTATTTTCCGTTAAAGGAATCGTACACAGTTTGCGTATAATGTATGTAATGTACACGTGTTTTAGTTTAATTGAATTTCCGAAATTAATTTTTCGTTGTTCATCGAGGAGCGTTAATAGGCAAGCGTGCAAAATGGCCCTTGTTTAGCTTCTCGAACACGTTCGTATAGAGACGGAGAGCGCTAACTGTTCAAAAGCATTTACTTACCATAAATATTATTACACTGCACTTCTTGTCGAGCCGGTGCAATGTAAATTATGCCGACCCGTTTACTATAATGCCTGCTGTTCGCATTCTCTATCTAATGAGAATGGATTTTCATGTCAAAGAAGATGTTAAAGATAAGAATTAATAATCCTTTGTTGCCCCGTGCATTTTATTAGCAACCGTTACAGGACAGCGTCCATTACGGTCGCTACGTAACAAATTATAATATTTCCCCATTACGTTTGCGTTGTTTCTGCAATCTTACGGGGGAGGTTTCGTGGGCAATTCCGCGCCCGCCCGCTTTATCTACGACTGACAACTTTAGTTTAATTAACGACCTGTTACCGTTTTGCACCGGAAAAATTTCATCCTCTTCCCTAGTTTATTTCGGATTTGTAACGAACGTATGGATCGTAATTAAATCCGGGATAGTGGTAGTTAAGACTTTATAGCCGGCATTAAATTAGAAGTGGCCAAAGTTAGTTTGTAAGACAATATTAGCGAATGCGAGCTTTAGGGCCGTTCCCGAAATTATTATAGGTAAACGTTTCAAGAGCAAGTTTCAGCTTTGTTACCGAAATTAGGACTGGGTTAGGAATATTCCTGAATTGAGGAACGTCTAATTATCTCGGCTCTTCTAATAACAACTCGAACTACCTGAATAGAAATGGTTTATTAAATTCTATTCAGTCGAGAGATAAAATAAACCGAACTCGATTGCCCGCAATACGTTTTCTAAACATTTAAAGTTTATCTTTAAAAATTATTGTTTTTTTTAATTTATAAATGATTACAAGAAGGATTTCTTATAAGGAAAAGTTCGAGGAGAAGTTCAGAAAGCTGTGTAACTTATCTACCGATAAACATCTTAGTAGGTCTGTGAAAAATACAAACTGACAAAATGAAGTATTAGTGCTTTATGGATTACCGACTGAGGTTTCGATGTATTTTTATCTTCGAATTTTTATTTTATATCGCGTCGAATCGCGAACCTCCTCTATTCGGCGAAATTAATTTAAACGCTATAAACTGTTTTATTTTTTGTACAAAGACTTCATAACTGAATAGAGAAAGTTATGTAAAACTCTTAAGCTCTTAAAAGTGTTTTTGTGTAATAAAGTTAACTAACGAAATTCATTGCCTATACAATAATTTAACTAACGCAATATACAAAAGTAAAACGCTTTTTCCATATAGAACAGAAATAATAAAGTTTCGAAATTTGTTTTTTGCGATAAAACCGTACTTATATAAATAAAATAAACTCTTTTAACAGTTGATAGTGTTTCATAATGTTTTTAATTGATCGTAAAACGGACCTCGGGAAAATCGAGAGAGGAGAAACCGACGGAAGACAATCGGGCGGAGAGGGAGGGGGGTGGTCGATGGCGCGCCCTCTGCCGCTCGTTTCGTTATTTCCAAAAAATAAACAAGTAAAATCGGCGATTGTGGTAAATGTGCTTTTCGAGGCAACCTGTTCGTGATTACGCCCGATTCTATAAATACATTTAGAATATGGACGTCACAAACGTTAGACGGATGTAGAAACCCCACAAGTGACTTCGTGCCTCGTGAACGTTTTCCTCTAGAATCAATCCGAATCGGACGTTAAATTTATTAATTCCCGTGCAGACAGAACGCATGGGCCGTATTAATTTTTGCCGTCGATTTTTAAATTCGCGACTTTCTCGACGTGATTAGACTGAGAATTGTCCTTTAAAATAACATATTCGAACATTATCGAAGGACGTCCGAGAGACGACGTTTTGTTTAGGTGTTAGGCGAAACCGAAACGATTATTCGCATCTTTCGTCGTTATTTTGCAAAGACTAACTAGGTTAAAAATGTAGAAATAATTGCTAAATTCTTATTATTAATTGTGGCTTAAGGATGTACGGTAAAAGTTCCGTGACACTCAAGGACGACGGGCTACGTTTAAATTTAAAATCCCGCGTTGGCATTATAAACCGAACAAATATACGCGCGAGCGTCTTTCAGGATACCAAGTATTCCGCGGATTTTGTCTTATTTTAAAACAATTGGGGGTGAAAAAAACACGGCGTTGTTACTTTATCGGTCGGTACACACCACACGAACAAAAACCCTAGGTAAGATATTTATTGCTTTGTGGAATCGCGCACATTTTCAAAGCGTACCCCTTATAAATCTCTTTTAAAAAAAAGGATGCCCAACAAACGATAATAAAATTGACAACTGGAGAAAATTTGATGTTTCCGACTGTATAACATAATTCAAATAAGTAGAGGAAAACGCGCCTTTCGAAGTTCACGAGGATTTTTGTTTACATCACATTCGCATTCGATGCGGAGAGAAGCTCCCGAGGAGGTTTTTATTAGCCCGATAATATCGTTATCGCTACAAATAAACACTATCAATTATTATTAAATCATCAGTTGGTACGATAACGGGGGCTCCTACGTCACTTTTGTGCTGAGATTATGTTATCGCCTTTTCAACTTGCCGTTTTAACTACTAGTGTCGGTTGTTCGATACACGTAACGGAGCGAAATTAAATTAATACGCCGAACTTGTTAATTTTAATTACTGTGAATTTAAGGATTCCTCTCCTCGCCGGACGAAACGCAAGGTTAGTTCCTAATTTTTCAACGCCGCGTCGATCTTTCTATTTTTTTTTTAAATTAAACAAATCCGCGCGCAAAACGGACGTTCCGATCGTAAAAAGCGAGGTCTAAGTGTATAATATTCATTAAAACGTTTAACGAGATGTTATTCGAAAAAAAAAAGAAATATCAAAATTAAATTGCTCGTTTGCCCCGAGATAAACTCTAAATAGATTTTATGTCCGAAAGTTTAAGCTCCGATTTAACAATTTCAACTTCGAGAATACGTATAAAACGTCGATTTAAAATTGTGCAATTCCTTGCGATCGCTTAAAAAAATTATTTTTTTTCGATTTACCTATATGTACTTAATTTGTTTTAACTTAATAAAGATAACGTCGACGAATTCGTCGTCTTAGTTTGTTCGATATCAAAATCATCTCGAGATAAGGCATTTTATTTGTTATGTTAGTTTAAATACGTAACGTGCAAAAAAACAAAACAATATATTAATGTTTTTTCCCCTCCTCTATCTCTCGATGGGTTTTAAAAGATTAACGCATCGGGTATTTAAACCATCTTCGCTAGCTAACCCAAATAATTAAAAAAATGTAGGTAATAAAAAGTGAACAAGACACCGTTCCTACCGCTACCTGGGTACACTAAATTTGCGTTTGCGTTCAGTTTGACCTCCTTACGGCCCAAAGTGTGCCATTAATTTTAACGCATGCGCCGACAGTGAAAGTTTGCGATTAGCTAACGTTTCTCTGACAACATTCTGGGAGATTATATAAACATATCGATACCTGAGCCCGAGATGCTTAACACCCACACCTATATATATGTTGTTAAGGTGACACGACATTGCCTCTACAAGTCTATCACACTTTGTACCTACATAAGTAACTCCTATTTCGTTACAACTGGGAAATAGAAGAAACAAGTTTTTTTTTTAAATAAACAATACGTTATTAATATTCCACGAATAAAATCTTGTTGCAAACAACGATATCAAGGTAAAATAAATCTGTTGTTTTATAGTGTCGTAATTAAAACGAACCTTAAAAAGGTCACGGTAACTCCGAACTAGTAAATTCTAAGCTAAATATCGCCCAAGCAAAAAACGTGCTTTATCTCGCTCTCTCTGTATTTTAATTGCAATTTTATCTACAATAATTAATAAAACAGCACCAAGGAGTGGGTTTAATAAATATCGTCTATGAAGAATATTAAAAAAAAAAAGAAAATAAACCAACCAAGTAATCCGTTCGTTCGTCTTTACCGTAACTTCTAACGGTAATGATCTTAAAATTTAAGGCCGTTGTTTTATCAAGTAAACGGAAATAAATGCCTCCACTTGTGAGTTACCTAAATGACGAGACACGAGACGACATAATCCGGCCAAGATTTGTTGCTACACGAGAATACGGAAAATACGACAAAATTAAATAAGGCGTCTGCTTCGACGAATTTTCTTTTACTTATCGACAGTCTCCCAGTTTTTATTACTCGGCCGTATCGATTCGTTTCATGTCCCATTTAAGGGAAAATTGCCAGCATATTGATTTAACGTCGTTTATAATTAGGCACTGATAACGATAACTTTCTTTTTTTTTAATTTAATACTTCTTTTAAAACACTATCAGCTGCGAAACGATGAGATAAGTTGGTTCTAATTATATTTCGCCTGATAAGGGACGTCACACCGTTGCAGGAATAAAATTTAATTGAAGTGCACTTCGACCAATTAATTTGTCGCAACGATAGCGTCGACTAACTTCACAAGTATTCGAAATTCCAGTTTTGAGGACAATTAATGCAATTGCACTAAACAAATTGCGTAACAAATAACGTCTGTTCAACTGTTCCCGTGTATCATCTCGTGTAAAGTGCATCGTGGAAATGTCAAAAAGAAAAACGGTCGTCAACTAACAAGAACAACGTAATTAAATTTTAAGTTGTACGAACGACCACTTGCCTACCTAAAACAATGAATGAAAAATGTAATGCACCCCCATCATTACCTTAATCATTTGTAATACGAAGCTACTTATGTAGTTTACTGAAACACGTCAGTTATTATCATCGATACCTACATTTTAAACCGGAAAGGGACATTAGGTGCGAGGGTTGTGTTAGGTTAGGTTGCCGACTCGGTGGTCGAGTGGTTAGGAGATTAACCTCCCGCTTGACGGGTCCTGGGTTCGAACCCCGGTACGAGTGGTGAAATATCCCCCTGGTATACTTCATCCAAACCTATATGCAATTCACGTCATCAATAAAAGGTTACTAGATGATGACGTTTCACAACAGTGCTGTCACCTCGCACCTCGTATTTTGACAGTTCTAATAAATTGTAGTCTTTCTTTATACAATCTGCTTTATACAATCTACAATATGTGCGCAAGTAAATCATCTATAGAATATGTCACTTTCCAAACTTTAAACCGAATTACAAATATACAATCTAGTAACTTTTTGTTGATGACGTGAATTGCATATAGGTTTGGATAAGCCATAGGCATGATGAATGTCCCGGGAGACACTAAAAGTAATACCTAACAGCGGTTCCTGGTGTCTTTCGGGGTGTGCTACTTGACACCAAAGAAAAAAAGGTTAGGTTAGGTTGTATTTTCAGTGTTCGACTTACGAAAGTATTACAAATAAAAATAAATACAGCCTAAAACGCCTACTAGTGATTTTGTTGAAAAAAGTGCGAACATATATATATATATATATATATATATATAGAGAGAGAGAGAGAGAGAGAGAGGGGCACATTTGAAGGGGCACGTTGTTTTCGTATGTATTTTTTTCAAGGAAGAGTGCGCCTTCAAACTAGGCGATAAAGAATCTATTGCAAATTTTCTAATTTACCGTAAACTCGTACGGATAAGTAAAAATAACGGGAACGTAACCGTATCCGCAACTGTTCAAAACTGACCCATAGGGGAGTTACGTTATAAAATAAAACAATTAATTTCCATAAGAACCCATTGGCCTACGTAAAATTTATTTTCAAAGAAATTGAAAAGGGGCGTTTTTGAGATTTTCAATAAAAGACGTTCTTTTAAGGTATTCGAAAATTACAAAATTTAAATAGCACGGTCACGGTTGCATTTCAAATTGAAGCCCGTTAAAAACGGAAGATAATATGACATCAAACTGAGCTCTCTGGGTCAAATAGTTTTTCGAGTTATGGCCTTTTGAAGAGCTGAAGGGTGTTAAATTTGCGCGATTTTTTGCTTCTTTTTAAAAACCACGAGACCAAACAAATTTGAAATTTTACAGTTTTTACAGTTTAGACCATTGCAGTGCTTCCAGTGATTTAATTTTATTTACTTTATTTACCTTTTTTGATTTATTCACGAATCTGAGAAAAGAGTAGACTGTGTACAGGAGGTCCTTTTCTTGGTAATTTGGTTCTGGTGAAGTTGTAATGGGTGTTTGATTTTTTAGTGATACGCGGGCATTATCAGATGAATGAATGCGTTTAACTGCTGTTGTATGTTGTTATGATCACTTAGCATTTTATATATTAAATTATAAAAACGTGGTTTGTCATTTTTTTTTGTTATATTTGAAAAACTACTTTTCAAGTAATTCCGGACCTGCTCTATGCGTATCAGGTAGTTGCATTTTATCGAGATTATACAAAAATTATAATCTATTTAAACGTCCGCGGTTCGTCATTTCTTGCGTTGTTATTCTGGAAATACGAGTTTTCTAGTCGTTTCCGACTCGTTCTGAACGTTGCGTCTTAAAATGTTCGGATCAAAATTTTGCCAAAAAAAAGTGAACTATATATACTAAGGGATTTTTTCGAGATTTCGCAAAAATTTTAAATCGATTTAAAAACGAGTAGTTTGTCATTTCTTTATTCGGTATATTCAGTGCTTCCAGTGATTTACTGTTATTTACTTTTAGTTACTTTTTTTTGGCTTTTATTTGCTTTTATTTACTTTAAGTTTGAGAAATATTTACTTTATTTACTTTTTTAATGGGTGTATCGCTGGAAGCTCTGCCATTGGTTGATTCGGCATGGAATGACCCATAGGGAAAAAAATTCATGATTTTATTAAAATGATGTATTAATACGGATAACTTGATTTAAGCACTTATGGATATTATCAGATATTGAATCATTTATGTTTAACTACCCTTCGGGGCACTCGATAGCTTAAACCGTAATTTCATTAAACGCATTGATGGAACGATTTGACCGTCATTAATAAGTCACTAAAGCGAGTTTAGAAATAAATGGAAAGCCGCGGCAATTTTTAACACTTTCTTTAATAGATGGCTATTTCTTGGGAATTTGAAAATGATAACGAGATTAACGTGTCTAGATTAAACTCGTTTAACTTTCCAACAATAATAAAAAAACTCGAAAAGCGCGACTGTTGAAATCGTCGCTTTAAGAAACATCTTGCCGATTTTAATTAGTTGGGAGACTGATCGTGAACAAAGGATTGTAATAAACTAGGTTAGTACGTACTCTATAACAACTTTTCGCTTATTTACACTTTTGGTGTTGAATCAAAAGTTTCGAAGTTAATATACTGCAGCATTCGTTGCATGTTTACTAACAATTCGCAGTTCAGATTATGTATTTTTAAACGGCGAGACGTCGTCGATAATTAATTTTAAAATAAGACCTAATCTGAACATTTTATTCCCGAAATGTGTATTTTAATACGCAACAACAGAGCCTACTTCAAAGTGATACATAAAACATACACGGACGTGTTAATTATGTATTGGCGTAAGTTAAATATTATAAACATTATCCGGTTAGTAATACCTACGTCGTATTTACCGAAATTAATAATAATTATCTATATAGATAAAAACGTGACGTAAATATTTCATTTAGTCCGTGAACTAATTTTTAGGATATTAAGGTACACGAATAGATAATTAAACTGTTAATTTAAATTTTGTAATTGGTCCTTTTTTTTGAAATCATTAAATGTTTGGTTATCTGCATTTACAATTTTTTTTCTAGCTCGAATCAACTACCTTCTTTGTTATAATCCTAGACATTATAACAGTTAAGCGTTCATTATAGTAATTAAGTACTAGTTTAACTAACAATAAGAGAGAGTATGGTTGTCGCTTAAATTTAACTGTTTTCTTTGTTGGTTATTTATAACGACCATTTATTAGATCTACTTAATATTTAATATCACTTTTTGAACAACACTAATCACCGTATTATCCTGAATAAAACATAAGACGAGTCCCATTAAGGCGTGCAATTTTTTCAAAAGAAAACCTTTAAAAAATTGTTTTACGTTTTAACAAAAAAATACGTCATACTACGTCAAAATTCACCGCCTATTCGAAAATCGAACGACTCTCGTTTTATAATGATATTCTGTGGAAAAAAATCTCGTCTTACATTCGAGATGTTAATTAATACGGTAATTTGTAAGAAGTCGAGACGTTTTCGGTGCTTAGGACAAAGATACGTGTATTTAAATAGTTATGAAATACAGTAAAACTTGGCTAATTTAATCTTGACAAATGTTTTTTAAATTTTTTATTTAATTAGTGTTAAGATTGTTCAATTTGAAATTTTGAATATTTCGAATCCGAAGCAACTTCATAAACCGTGACAAAATAACGGTTTTTGCCTATATCTTTCACGTTCAGTCCGCCAGATATATCGATATAACTGATCGATTTTTAAGATGTTATTTATTCTGCAAGTGAACTTATTTTATATGTTAAATAGAGACAAACGAAAATTGCGTATTTTTAAATTAGATAATTACGTTTTTTTTAAATTAATTATTCATATACATTCGCATTAACCAAGTTCGACTGTAGATGTAGGTATAGATGCATCAATAACGGGGAACATGACAAAAGTGGGCATCCAGAAAAAGCACCAGATTTTATTCGACAACGTCAAGACTAAAATAGAACTTGAAAATATTCACGTTTTCTATATCTTTTGTATGAATTCGAAGTTTTAGAAAGTTCGAATTAATATTTTTGTGACGTTGCGGAGGCACAAATGCATTAAATCGACATTGCCGACGCACACTATAAGCGATAATGACAAAATGTCATTAGCGCGCGAATTCTCTTACGATCCGAAATTTGATCGACTTTGAAAATGATTTTTAACCTCCTAATTTTAGTATTTAGCATGCAATTACTAATGGTTTTTCATTAGGTGTACGTATTCGAAATATTTCACAAAATATCTAGTCCGTACGCTTTCAAAATAATCACGGTAATATTTTTAATCATATTTGTACATGCGGCACTAATCAATTTATTGCCGTTAAGCAATATTTCCGGTATTTTCAGGCTCGTGCTGCATTCTCGTATCGTAACTGCGAACGAACGGCACGCGTGGGTAAATTTAATTATATTCGGAACGCAAAAGTTAAAATAAAGGATCTTTAGGATCAAAAATTAGCATCGAGAGTGGCTGAAAATTTTCTTACCTTATCGTGAGAACATTAATTAGCTGATCGGTGCAGAAAAGGCGTTACGTCGCCGAAACGAAACAGAAACGTACATTTCGAATTGAAGCTCTTAGAGAAAAAAAATATATATAAGAAAACGATTTTCAGTTACGCTTTTGTTATAATAAAATTTACGATTAGAAATGTAGGTACTTATATACAATATAAAGAATGGAATAATCTGTTAAGTCAACAGTAAAGAATTGGGGTTAGCGTAACCGTTTAAGTAGATATAATAACTTCTCAACACTCAAATACTAACAATAAGTAAAACGAAAACACGACAAAGGAAAATATTTTACATTATTAGAGTGTAAGCTTATATCACTTTCTTTGCCGAGATCTGAACAGAATAAAATAACAATAGGGTATTATGTAAAACGATCGTCCATCATCGGCTTCTCATACGTTATGCTATAAAACACGCAGATTTTTAAACTTCGTTTCATTGTTATTTTAACGTTTAATTTCGCAAATAGTTTAATATAAAAAGTAACGCGTCATTCGCACCAGGTTTAACACAACGTCATTAAAAATCTGGGTTTTTCACTTCTAGACGAATACGAATATGTGTGTGTAATAATAACATTTGTCGTAGTCATGCACCTCAAATTTTAATATACCACAAAATAATTAATTCCGCCCGTTCATCGGGCGTTTTATTTAAAAATCAATAGATACAGCTACATTTCGTGGTATTTGTAAATTCTTTTGGGGGAATATGGTGGAGCGCTCGAAGTCACTTTAATAAAAATTTCACGTAAGAAAAGCGGCTTATTTTAAACAAAATAAATCGGAGCAATAGCTCGAAGCCCCGAACCCATCGACGTCTACGTCGAACCAAAAAAAAGAAGAGTCTATATATGAACACGATAATACGGCGCCGCATAAAAAATTAATCATCCGGAATGTCACCCTTTGTATCGAAATAAAGATCGACTGCACGTCGAAAACGTGCTAATTGATATCGCGAACCTTTTAACGGTTACCCCGACGTCTGTAAGATGTCACGTTCGAAAATTATCAAATTCAAATTAGGGGGAAGTTCTTTCTAACAATCCGCAAATTATAAAATTATATTATTAACATGCAGATATTATAATTGATATCTGCTAATCTAACGCAATAAATATGTGCCGCGGGTGCGGCGAATTAGAGTCGACCTGATAAAATTACGTTACAATTGTTCTTGTAACTTTCGTGTAACAGGAAATTACGGCACGAACAAAGCGATCATCCCCCGAATTTTGTTGATACGTCGGGATGTGGTGTGTGCTTAAGTGGTTGTGCTTTCGGGAAAAACGGGCGCGGGGGAGGGGGGAGGGGGGCGGTTTATTCGCATAACTCAATTATTTATACGAAGCGTTTATCGTTGTTTAAAAAAAATTGATGTTTTGCGTTGAGTCGACCATTAAAATAACGCAGCAAACGCGACTAAGGTGCCCAAAATTCGCCCAAAAATCTATTTATGTATCTCTCACTTCATTAATAATACTCAATACATATGTATACCTAAGATATGTACAATTATTCCGCCAACTGTACGTTGGGAATTTTTCCAATACCAAGAAAACGTACAACATGTAGGTATTAGTAACGATTCCTAAAATAAATCGTTATTTCTATTTTGTTACCCATCAGAATCTACGCTAGCGTTAATTATGCGAACAAAAAGCGGAAATTACCTTAAATCAAATATTAATTGGCCTCGTGCAATGTGCAATGTGCATTTATAGATGTTCGGGCCGATTACGAATCCAAAACGTTAAATATAACATGTACGTTACATTTTTCGTAGGTTATTATTTTTTTGAGTGCATACGGGGTCGTTTCGACTTTTGACGAGGGCGACCAAAGGTAGGTACCTACAATTGTTTTCGTATCTATAGGTAGGTCCTCTGCAAAAGCCTAGAAGCATTTTTTTTGTAACGTAAACCAAAATCGTTATGTATTTTTCGATGTGCTACTTTCGAACCGATTTGTGGGCACCTAAATTTGACGTTTTCGAAAAACTAACTCTCGGACCACAAAATATAGACAATTAACTACAAAAACTGTCTTTAAAAATTTTTTTTCTTAAAGAGCACGATTTGCAAGCTGCAATTGTTTAAAAATCGTCCGGGGTCGGATTTGGCCCCTTCGTGCGCTCGACGACACCGAGTTAACGCAATGTAAGGCGACCGTTAAAAACTGAACCGCCGGCGTGTCGAGCACAAGGTATAATTTGATATAACTCGACACCTATGTACACATAACGTTCGAGTTTTATAACGTGCATGTTATATTTGACGTTTTTGAGTACATAATCGGTCCCGATTAATTCATTGTCGGATAAAATGGAACGACGCGATTTTATTCTGCAAATTAATAAACCGTTACCTGTGACAAGTAATAATATTATGACATAGACCATAGAGTGCGCATTTAACAATTAGTGTAAATGTTCCGCTCATTTGCTGCGAATAAAGCGAGAGATACCCACAATGTAGTGTTTAGCTGATGGTATCTACGTCCCGAGCCCGACTATCTGCGGTTGAGCAAGACTCGATCTTTATAATTAACTGTTCCCTTAATACGATAAATAAGAAATTATGCAAGTGGGGAAATCTGTTTCGTCTTACGATTTTCGTTTGCAATTTAACCGTTAAGCATAGAAGGCCGTTGTAATTATGAATTACCCTAATTGTTCTCGTGCTCTCGTTATACGTTAACTACTTACTAAGAATATCGATGTACTTTCGAGCGAAACAGGAAGTAGTGAAATAAAGAACTTTATGGTGGTACCCTTGAAGAAATATATTGAATTCTATCTGTGGCGGGTAAGTTGCTTATTTAAAAATTCAAGCAAGGCAACGTATCAGTTTTATCGTAAAATCGAGTAAACACGGAGTGACCAAATATTTTGATTTAAACACGGCAAGATAAAAATACGAACCTAATGCGGGCGCGTGTAGCCTAGCCTAGCTTTACTGTTGTACCTACTAAAAATAAAGTTTATTATCTAATTGTAAGGCACACACAATTCAAAACTGGCAGATTTTAAACACCTGTTGTTGACTCGATGTATATAGGTAGGTAATAAACTTTTTTATTACGGCTTTTATGAATTCATTACCTTTCTAGTCGATTCAATACATCAATGTATATGCATTACAAACGGCTTTTTTTTTCGTTCTGCCGTTTAATTATCTCTAGTTCTTTCGGTGTATTCATCGCGGCCCCGTCCGATCGCCAAACAATGGTCTCCGAAAAAAACATTTAAATATTGTCGAATATGAATTGGAAAATCGGGAAAAATGTACATAAACGAAAAGGCGACGCTCTAATAAAACAAAGTTAAACATTTAAATAATATTGCTTTTTGTGCGGTTACGATCGCCACAAAAATTGCGATAAAGCGCCCCGTTATTAACACTTCAAAAAACAGGCGTGGGCGGTCCAAACCTACGACTTTCCCCATAATTTATTATTATACAGACGTTCAACGGTATATTGATTGTTCTGCACTTGTCGTCTCTACTAATTAAAGACTTAACGAAAACGGATTGTAAATTAAAATTACGGGAGTTTATTCTCGCCTCGCCCGTCTTATTAACAATTTAGCCTACGATATTAATTTTAAATTTGGAAACTACCTCAAGGAACCGGTATATAGGTGTTATTATCTCGATGTAAAAATAATAACTTCACTTTTAAAATTAGAAAAACGAATTTTTGACGATAGTCTTTTGTACGTACGCGGGCGTTGATTACGTTATTGGAAAAATCGCGCGAAGGCAAAGATAGTTTATACATGGGCACATTCGCGCAAAATTCCATCGGCCAAGCGAACCGCAGTGAAAGTATAATACGTGATATCATGAGGTCGATTTCCAAAAATAAATAAGCCTTACGCGTACATTTTAATAAGGATCAAAACGGGCAGCGGCAAATTTCACCCTGACCTTCCCCAACGTATTCTTCGCAAGGTTATAATCGAAATTAAATTTTAATTACAGTTGCACTTCCAATACGTTGTAGGTAATGTATCTATCGTTCGGAAGGTTGCTCGGCTGCAATTTAATTTGCGAATCGACCTTCGAAGCGCAATTTGTCTCCTTTTAAATGTTAGTTTTTGTAAATATTTTCGACGCCCGGACCCGGATCTTTGTTGTCTATTTTTAGATTTTTTCGTGTCCACTTTTGAATTTGTCGAAACGTTTTCGAAGAGTGTCGCCGTAGAATCTCGGGAACAACGAACTAAAATGGTCGATTAAATTTTCCTTCTAATTTAACATGCAAATTAGTTTTTGACAAAAATGTTGATGAATAAAATTAAAAAAAAAAAACAACAACAACCGTACCGCGAAAGATAATATAAACCTCCAAAATTGTTTAGAAATCTAAATAATTCGAAGAAAATTAACTTTTTTCGCTTGTGTCGGTTGTGTGGAAACTGGGTTAGTGTTTCACACACACGTACCTACATATACAGAATGTTCGTTTCGCTTTGAATTTAGCCTAGGTCATTATTTATAGTATTCAATTTTTAATCGTAATATTTTACGTAATTAAATACGACGCGATTTTTTTTGTGCGGGAGCTCCGTTCGCGCGTGACGTTTATCGGTTTTATTTTTGTAGGTACAGGCAGTACTTTATTACTGTTTAGTAGCGCTTCGTTGCGGTGGCAATTGCAAATCGACAAAATCGAAACTTCGTGTTGGGACACTTTTTAGTAGTAGTAGTAGTATCTATACTATCTACGAGCGAAATAAACGACAACCGATACAAATGTTTCACTTCCGCATTACCTACTTTTATTTCGCGTACCTATTTATTGTTAGATGAAAATCATGATCTGCAGTCAATTCGGCGTCTCGTCGTTTAAGTGTTTAAAAACGAGTTGACAATAACGTTCGGCCACCGATAAATTTAATTACAATAGATTTAGTTAACACGCTATTACCGCATGAACAGGTTTGGCGCACACATGTACCAGAAATTTAAACTGGTCGGACGAAGCAGCGAATCTGATTTTGCAAATTAGAAAGAAAGAAAAAAACGATTTTCAGTACCACCTACAGCTGATTTCTGAGAGTTTCTAGGTTGTTTCGAAAGTTCTCGTTTCCTCGGAACGCTTCCGAATTTAGTTGACAATCGAAAACATATCGTGACCTTTTACGAACACGCAAGACTGCGGTAACATTATTATTTATCGTAGAATTGTAATTATGTAATTTAATTGTATCTCTTCACCTTCTTTTGCATCGAAAATCTTTTTTTTTTTTTGAGACCGAACGCCGTTTAATGGCCGGGGATTACCGGATATTAGGACTGTTGTTAATTGATGCCTTGTATCATTAATATTTATTATTGTATCGATTAGCGGGATAATTAGTGTGCGTTCAGTCGACTTATGTAAAGTAATAATTACCGGCAGTTTGTTTTTGTTTTTTAAGATACATTCGACGAAGAATTTGTTAACGAATTGTTTTAATTTAGCAAGTCGCACGATGTAAGTGGTACTTTATAAACAATTTAATACAAAATCGAAAGGACGGGGACGTAGGAATTTCCTTGCGTTTACGAATTTTCCCAAAAAAAAACCAACAAAACTGGTTAATATAATCTTCGATGCACAATACTCTGAGAAGCTAAAATACCTATCGTTATTTTTAGTTTGTTTAAATTACATTTTTGTTTTTGAGCGAAACGGCTTGATTGTCCGGTTGTTTTTTTTTTTAACTAACGTTTTTATATTTATCTACGTTTCGGATTTTAAAGCGTCGTACTCGATACTCGTCAAAAAAAAACAAACAAAATGTCGCAACATCGGGAAAGTCATCGAAAGTTGTAATAATTTACTTTTTTCTTTAAAACTTCCTTATAAACACGGGCTTATTTATATTCGCAATTATTTAAGATTTATGAAAGTTGAAAATACCTACGCCAGCGCCATTTTAAAAGATCCACACGATTTAATTTCTAAAACGTGTACCCACGTAAGGGAATTTATGTTTTTTTCGGAAATTGATCGAACCAATCCAATGATAAAACGACGACGACGGCGTTTTTATTATTTTAATTTTACGCGTGTTTTCGCGGGATATATTGTAAATGTGTGATGCAGTTAACGATAAGGGATCTATATTGGCTATTTATATTTTTATTGGGGAAAAAATCGAAGCCGGCCGAAAAAATAAAATCAAAAATAACGCATAGCGATCTTGATGGTTTGTCGATTTTTCTGCTTATTCGCCTATTTATTTACTGAAAACAAAAACGCCTGAACGCTCGTGATGTTACGTGCCTATACAGTGAACTGTTTTTTTGTTTTTAATACTATAGCAAATAGAATTGGTTCGACGTACTACCTATTTGAATAAATCGTCATGTAATCGATAACAAATAATGTAGATACGGACAAATCAGTTCAATTTAAGTTGATTTTCGTCAAGTAATTACGTTTTAACGGTGGCGAACAAAATGTCGTCTAGGTAACATATTTTTTTTTAAATAACGAATTATTATATGAAATAAAAAAATGTTCGTTTTGCATTTTGTGTTAACCGTTTTGCGCACTTTCTCATAAAATCGAAAAAAAATCGGGAGGTAGGGCCTACTTTGTTCAAAATAATTTAGTAGTTCTTAATTAACACGTTTGATGCTGTGGACATTTCGGAATAATTTATTTAACGAAAATACTTCATTTGTAATTAAATATTTACACCAGTTACAGCTTAGACATCGTCCGACACAAACTTGTGTAAATAAATGGGACGAATGGAAGAAGATATCCATAAAAAAAAATAAAATAAAATCGAGCTTTTTGTGTCGCTCATCTTTGCGTGCCGGAGGCAAATGCTTCATTTGTCTCGCCCTTGTTACCGCACTATTATTAAAATGCATTTTCCAGTTTCCGTATAACACGAAGAAGTATCGATCGATAAACATGCGCAAGAAATGGTGATTTTTAACTGAAATTTAACTTCTCGAATTTTACGTTTAATAATAATCGACGCGATACTTAATGTTTGAAGTTGGCATTGATTTTTATTATAATTAGGTATACACAACTAAGTTTTGAGCCCTCGTGGACACGTTAAAACCAAATCTGACTTCTTACCTATATATCATAGGTAAAAAAAGCTAATAAAATCCTAAATTTTTAGAAATAGTTTAGAAGTTTACAAAATTTCGAAACGTCCATAGGCTATAGTTAATTAAAAATAAAAAAAAACTCGTCGACTTGGACATGACGGGACCTAAATTTAATTAAGTAAATCGAACGGCCCATAAATTCTAGCAAGTAATTGTCGAAAAGCGTGTTATTTTAATTTGTTGACGGGTCCTTTTCTATACGGCCCCGAACTATAGCAAAGACGACGATGAAAACTGAAATGACCCCCGTATCGGAAAACTAAAAGCTCCGCCGTCGGCGAATTATTTTTTTAACGCCTATACAGGTATTGCAAAACGAATAAAATGTTAATTCCCCCCGCGAACACGACCCACAAAATACACGCAGCTTATGAATGCGAAAAGTATGAGGGGGGGAATGAGTGCAAAAACTTTTCATTAAAGACGTTTAGGATCTTTTTGGCCTTCCTGAAATTTAATTCTACGAAGGGATTTTTCATATTAGGTAGGACATAAGAAGTCGTAGGAAGCTTTATAAGTGGTACGAAGGTGGGACGGACAGTAAGAAAGTGTGGGCGCCTATATTTTCTTTTCACGATGGAATACCGCGCGAAACGTCGTTCGTTTCGTTATCGACGGAATTTAATAAGCACAATCATTAGGCACTTAAACGGTACCATAAATTGTTCGAAGAGTAGGTAATTTTTTTCGGAACGCCTTAAATAGTCTTTTGTATAGCGTTATAGTTATGATATACTTAATAGAGGACGTTTCTATAAACTAGGTCATTATTTCTATCTCGGTTATAACGGTTAGGAAGTTGTTTAATTTAGCAGTATCTCGGTTGTTTAATTCTAGTAGGCCGTGATTATTACATAGAAAAACAAACGCCGGTTAACTTTATTTTTGTCAAATTATCCTACCGTTTTAATGGTGTATGTAACTTCGTTTTATTTAAGATCGTCACGTCCAATAGCGAGACGTTTTAATAATAATAATCGTTATTTATTTAATACGATTGTGTGGGCTAATTGATTTTTTTTTATTTTCAGGTAATCGCAGATTGTTGTTGACATGCAAATCGAGAAAACTGCCGTAACAGGTAACTAAAACGAATTGATATCGCGATCTGTCACTTTTTTTGACGTTTTTAAAAATTAAAATTAAAAGAATAACTCCAAATTTGTTGTATAAGTATTACCTAACATAAAGAACGCCGTTTACAATTCTCATTTACTTTATAAAGCTTGTCTCCGACGGCGCAATGCGTTTTAATATAGGCACAGTATAATCTGTTTTGTGTTCTTAAACGTCTAAAGGCGTTGTATCGACCCCAAGTAATTAAGAAGTTACCAACTAGGTTCGAGCAATATTGAAGTGCGCGAACAACAGTGTCATTTCGGAATAAGACCCGTGCATTATACCTACCCCGCACGCGACTTTTTATTTTTTTTACTTCGAACGCAACACATAATCGACTGGTTTTCCTTTAGTGACAATTTCGATCAACACGTAGTCGCTGCATTGGCGCCGAAACCGTATAAAACGTCGGATTAAATTTTTACCCCCCCTCGTTATACATACTTAGTACTAAATATCTACGAAAAATACGGCAACCAAAAAACGCACAAGACAAACACGCCATACTTATTTTTCATCCCTCACTTGATTCAATGAAGAGGGTGGCTAAGCCTCGATGCTACGGCGACAATCGAAGCGAAAACAACCCCGTGGCTTTGCCAGTTATCTGATAATCTTGGGTAGTTTTTTTAAAGCCGAATTTGTTTTATTATTTTAGAGTTTAGAGGGTTTTCAAAGGTCTCTCTTCTTCTTCTTTTTTTTTTTAATTATAACGACGCAATTACTGCTCGAATAATATAATAAAAAAGGAGAACGTAGATTTAAAATTAGATTTCGGTTTGTTCGTTCTTCGGCCGTAATTAATCTTTGTGTTTGTTAACGTTTGAACCAAATAAAACTAAGAAACATTAAAAAGGTCAATTTTTCAATTTGCAATTAACTCGTCGGTTAATATTTAACTGTCAATATGGAAGCTTTTATCCTGTCGGTGGCTGGGAAAAAGTAAATAAAAGACTGCCAAACTAATTCGAACTCGGATGCTTCTAACTTTCTTTTTAATGCGACTCGATTCTATAAATTTAATAGTGAAATCTTCGGTAGGCTCTGGTTGATTTGTCGAAAAGTAGAATGTAGCTGTTAATTTTGATTTTTACGAGAAAATCGAATAATTGTCGACAACGTGATGGCATCGGTCGTCGTCTTGTGCACCGTCCATTTATCCAGTATCTCGCATATCTTATCGAGAGCCGTGTAAACGTTTTACTAAATTAATATTACAACGCGACGATTACGGCGTGTAATAAGCGATTAACTTGAACTTGGGGAATATAAGAGTGTTAATGCCAACAAAGATTCCGAATTGCCCGAATTTTTCCTCAAACTTGGCCCGTTATTTTATATTAGGCGGCGTAACGGTCGGCGTTTTGTTTCATGTAAATTGGGAATCTTCCAATTTTCAAATTAACACGTGCAGACGTAAAACATCGAGCCTCGCCAATATTACGAGTGTATATATATATATAAAATTATTCGACCAATAGCCTACTAACCTAAATGCAATGTCAATTTGCGTTATTGCTTCCTGGGTGCTCGACGAGGATGGATGTATAGTTAATTCGAAAATGAATAAATGATGGTCGTTTCGTTGGTTTAGGGATGTTCGGAAGTGAATTTCGAGAGGCCTTAAATCAAGATGCACTAGACTTGGACATGCCAACCACGAAGATATCAATTCGCACGGGATTTTTACTTTATTTTTGGGGCAACCCGCAACTTTTATTTAAATTACGTTATATCGCGATATTTTTAGGGGAGCATTATATTTATCGGGCATTTGCGCCGGCATGAAATCCTCCGCATAGATTAATTTTGAAATCCGAGCGTTTTCGCTTGTTTCGATTTTATTAGTAAAGGTTTTAATAGAACACTAAAAAAACAAAATTAACGGGAGTATTAAACCTGTTTATTTTGTAAAATATACAAATTATCACCTTCGCATTATGTTTACTTATTAATCAGTCACTTTTACGTTCCTATTTACAACAATGAAGATTAGCATAGTTCTTTCTAATATTTACATGGCGACGTTTAATCGAGCTTTCAATTTGATTCGGTTTAATTTGATCTTTATCCGATATCATTGTAATTCGAGCAAGTGTTATGATAACGTCGATGACGCCAAATAAAACGCGATTTCCCGATTTACTCGATCGCCGAAATATTTAAAATCCGTCGACCTTCTTAATCCTTAATTTATCAACGACCCGTCGTCAAATACTAAAAGTAAACATCTAAATATTTATGCAAATAAATTTATAGATATTTAGACATTTTGTTTTTGGGCGAAGTGCGTTTTTTCGATTAACTCGAAAAACGGCCGGGGCGGCAAATAAATTTTTTTACGGCGCAAACGGAAACTGCGAGAGATTTAAGGATTCAGAAACTTGCAAAATGAATGCCGTGAATATTTATAAAATGTGAAAATTTAGCGAGCTTTTATATAGGCGCAAAGTGGAATTAAAACCGTTTTCAGACGCATCTATACGTACAACCATATGCATCCTATATTACCTGCTTAAAAATTTATAAAGAACCAAACAAGAAGATACGATAATAGCCTGCGATGGGCGATGACAACATACGAAGGAAGACGTGACAATGTTTAAAATAAGGCCGACTCCACGGTTTGAATTTAAATTTTTTTCGTTGTTTACGACTTTTAATTAATCTTTCCGTTATCGACGCGAGGTTTAATGACGTTCATTAATGCGACCGATGATTTGACCAACTTAATAAAACCCGAGTATTCGAAATTAATCGATTGCTAGCAAAAATAAAACATTTGCATGGACGATACAACTAGTGACGACTCTACTTGTTCTCGTTCTTCTCAAATTCTCGACATAACTTGGCTATTTTAAGAACCCTTATGTGTAAAACGTTTACAGTCAAGAGCGTGTTAACGTTACACATATGGTTATGCAACTTACAGAGGCGACTCGTTTTATTCGTCAAGGTAATGCATTGCTATGCGGGTGGTGTGAAAGTTGGTTTATTTATTCCGCCTACTTACAAACAATGATGCCTAGTAAGTAGGATTTTGTAGTAATAACGTACACCTGTCTTACATCACGTCCGTATAATTTCGAACTCTTCTAGTTTAACGATTTTTCTGACAATTATTTTATTACGGGGCGGGGGGGGGGACGCTTAAATTCGACCAGAATTTAAATAAATATGTTCAAACACCTGAATACAATAAAAGGCAGCATTTCTCCACTCCCCAGGGTGTAAAATTTGCATTTTCCCCCCCGGCGTCAATCCAACTTAGTTTAATGTATGTAGAAGAGGCTGGTGTGATGTCGGTAGCGGTTTAGTTGTTAAAATATTCATCCACATTTACGGATCTAGCAAATTCTAATTCGCAAACGATTATTTTAAATTCGAAAACAATTTATTAGGCGTATCAGGCATATTCGTGTTCTATTTAAACTTCATTTTTATCGTGGTCAATATATTCGCAAGAATAAGACGCGAGTTTCCCGATGACCCGTTTCGCGCAGAAAGCTTTCACTTTGTTGCTAATAAGAATAAAAAGTATTAGCAACAACTTCGATATTTCGGGGGGAAGGTGAGTTCATTCTCTTATCGATTTCGAGAACAAAGCGCGCGAGCTTACATTTTTGCACAAAGCTTGCGTTCTAAGCGTGGTAAAGCTCTCTACAAAGCTCACAGCTAATCGTAACCGACTCTCAAACATAGCAAGACCAAGTTTTCCATTTAACCTCAACGATATATTTTACGAGCTTTTAGTTAAACAACTTGGGACACTTGATTTATAGACCGAAATCGCACGACGCCTTTAAAATCGCTATGAATTTAATTGTTTTGTTCATATCGAGTTTCGTGAGGCTTTGTACGTAGTTAGTTAGTTATCTTTATTTAATTGGCGGGTAATCCTTACAGGATTAATAAAACGTTTTGAACATTTAAATTTGTTTTAATTTTATACTTATACCTACCGTAACTAAACGGATAAATAAAATTCGGTAACAAATGCCGAAACAATATTGACTTTATAGTTTAACGTTTTGTAGCTTTGCATCGTTAAATTGAAAAGATATATAGTTACAACCTTCTACAACCTATCCGGTAGCTCGATAAGTCGATAAAAATAATGCGAACCAACTCGCGTACGTAAAGTTGCATAATGATTATGACGAAAAATTTATTTAGAAACAATGCCGACGTGTGTGGGAGGATCGTATTTAAATTAATCAATCGATAATTTGTTCTAATTGTTTAAATCAGGTTTATCAACTATAGCGTTGACGCCCGAATGTCCTCTATTTATCTTTTTATTTAACTAATACATTATTTAAGACCTTGACAAATTACTAATATGTTTCTAGCCAAGGTTGGAAGGCAACATATTTGTTCTTACGAACGACTGAATTTGTAAATTGGAGTCGCGTTGAATATTAAATTCGAAGATTCTACACCACTACATGGAATTTTTATTACATATTCTACGTGTAAAACGCTTTATAAAATCATCGTCGTTAAATTCATATGAATAATTAATCTATTGAACAGCGCCGACCTTTATTTAATAAAAATGTTCGTTATTGAATAGGTGTCTATTTCACAAACTGTTTTTTACAATGTAGCCTAGTATTATTAGAGGTCTGTGCGCGTCATCAAATAATTACGATTATATAACTATACACGATGATTGTAAGTATTAAAAATTTATTTACCTACTTAGGTAACGTCGACAATAATTGATAAACCGTTCTTATACTTAATTAAAAAAAAAATCAATCCAAGCACATTTCTTTCAACCTTGGCGTTAAGAAATTTAAATATCCTTTCACTATTATATTGAAGACGCGACCGGCGGTGGTTCACGATCATGACGGATCGGTTAGGAAAGTTATACGTTAGAAAAAAAAATTACCATCAGCGACATCTTTAAAAGGCGCTTCAATTCCGAAAACGTGCACGCTCGAGAATACAAAAATTTAAATAATTAACGTGTCCACGTCTTACGTAACTTTTTTTTTTAACAACTACTCGCGCAGTCGGCAGTCGGAGGGAACGTTCGTCGTTGTTGCTTAAATTTAAAAACTTGACGTAAACCTAATTAGAGGTTGTTACCGTTACTAGTGAAAAGTGTCCTCGTTTCTATGCGAATTTTATTCCGCCAAATAAAGCGATTTTACTTGGCCGCAAATAAAAATCGAAATCCAAACGCTTCGGGTTTAACAAAGTGGCCGAGGATGTAACGGTGCCATTATAAGAACTTGTTGCAAGCTACAGAAACCTAGTCAAGGTCGAGCATGCTACCAAAAAACTTAACGGTACTCCTTCACACCGAATTAAAACTGGCGTTAAAACTGTTTAATGTGTGAGTTCTCCATGTTTTAGTTGTTCAAGATCGTGATATCTCGATAGTCGGGGCACCGAGCCGCGGGAAGGGGGGGGGGGAGTGATTAGAATATCAAAATGAGTCGGCGAGGGCTAAAAAATGCCCAAGGGAGTAGAATTTTTCCTTTAATTTCATTGAAAAATCGGCTAAAAAGCTCGGCCATAAAGAGGGCCGAACATGAGGGGTAATTCTCGTTGGTAGTCTTGAGTACATAACACTGGAAGTCTTTAAAAGTCCCTTGAAATCCTGAAAAATTCCTGGAAGTCTTTGAAAGTCTCTGGAAATCGAAGATTTACCCCTCGGCCGAACATATCTCGTATGGAAAATTTTTGTTTTTCGTCTTCAATACGCTTTAAACAAAACCTGCTGAAGAAAAACAGATATCCGCCCCCCCAAGGATTGTTGATTGATCGCGGAAACGCTATTTCCCGATTAAAATATCGGATTAAACCGAAACATGTTCCTTTTCAGTCGAGATTACACGTGGCCTTTTGTCTTGAATTGACTAATCTTTTGTATGGTTCGATGAGTCACCGATTTAATTTTACTGGGTGGATTATAACCCTTTCGCAACAAAGAATGGCGATAGGTATGGACGAGGAAAGTGTGTGTACGGTACGGTAACGGTGTCGCGCGCTCGCACTTTCATAACTTATTCGAAATGTAATTGTTCTCAAAAAAATAATAATCGTTGCTCATTAATGCATTTAAACAAACCGCGCGAAAATTATAATTTACGACCTCTCCGGCACCGCCCCCTTTTTCCAATGCAACGCGGCAGCCAGCATACCTACGAGGGACCGTGGCGGAATAATTTTCCATCCCTAAATTTGTAAAGCTTACTAGAATTTGAGAAATAAATTACTCCGGCTTGTCGTCGATTTGTCGCATGATTTATAATTTTATTATTTTTAATTAATCGCCAGATAAAGAAATATCGGGGAGTGTTTTTATTGAACTTAATTTGAGAATTCGATTTAAATTCGCTATAAGCGCAATTATCTTATCTTCTTTTATATCATCGCGAGGTGCTCGAGTGTGTATTACATTTTTGTTTCGACGAGTCGAAAAACACGTTCATTATTAAGTAAATAAAAGATTAAAAAACCGTAGCAATTACAAAGGTGGAACTTGACGGTAATAATATAAAGTAGTGTAGCAGTAACTTGATTCTGATTGCCGGGAAGAAACTGGAGGGCTCGCTTTAATCTAATCTATTGAAAGAATGTCTGGTAATAATCGTTTTATCCCCTGCCTAAGACGCATTATCGTGTATTCTAAGAGCCCAATATAAAACCTGTAGGTCCCAATGGATAATTAGATACCTTCTAAATTAGACGAAATTGAATCTGAACTAATTACAAGCTGGGATACACTTCCCAATCGATTCGTTTACGGATTTAAAAAAGTTCAGCGACAGCGGAATACTCTGATTACGAGTTACATTCTCTTATTTTGTAATCGGGCTCTTCAAGGGTGAAAGTCAAGTGAGAGAAAGTGCGAAAGGAAGCCAATGCAGCAGCAGCAGCAGCAGCTATGCGGCCTCGGCCAGACACCAGTTTTTTTTTTTTTAATTAATCAAAACCGGGCTTGATATAATCTAATAGTTGATTTTCCACTGTTAGTGTTTGTTAATGGACCGAGTGCACTTAAATGTAATTAGCGGGCGCGCGAGTTTTAAAAATTGTGGATAGTTGCTTATTTAATTACCGCAGTTAATGCACATGCTGTGTATGCCACTGGAGATTATCGCGAACCGTTAGATTACGAATCCCGCCTTTTAATTATGTTATGCCCAAACTACATGCATTACCTATAATTAGTGTAATCGGTATTAGAACAATAGTATTTACAAATTATAAACGGACGATTTCATGCCGTTTTGTGTTTGCACGTTGTTTTGGATTTCACCGACGTTGTTTCGTAATTATTCTAAAGCTACCGATGTGATATAATACAAATCGGGAGGACGTAGAATCGCTTTAATAATTAATTATTCACTTAATTACGACGTTCAAACGCTAATCGTTGTAATACAAATTAACTCGAATCACCTGCATGTCATCGGAAGATGCTTAATAAAAATTATTTCAATCGATAACTTTAATAACTTCCGCATGCGTCCGGTTAAACGTTTTAAAAAAGGACTAATACAGGCATAACGGGCTCGCTCTCTATTAACGCCAATCCGACGAGGCATATTTTACGCGAGCAACTGTACGTTTTAAATTTTTATCTCGGGCGAAATACCTACACGTAACGATTATGACGACGAAACCGATACATATTGGTTAATAATGGTAAATTCTAGTTTCCTTTAAAAGCATAAAGTTCAATAATTGTTTAAACACATCTACGCTGACAAAAGCCATCAACCGACGTGATAAAATCAGCGTATAAAAAGCGAGCCACTTCCACAAAACATTTAGGGGCGGAAAGCTCATAGGCTGGGGCGCCCTAACTCCATTAGGGGTGAGTTCAGGCATAACCCTCTTGATTTATATATTTTTATATTTGTTAATTCAAAGCGTGACCGACATAACAAATCTCAAAAGTGATATTTTTGCCTTTAGGTTTTCCTGTACGATTGTAATCACGTTCCCTTTTATATACTTAGCACTTAACAACACGTACGTTTAAGACGTATTTTTATCGGGACGAATCGATAAAATCGACATGTGATCTTGTAATTGCTCGAAAAAATACTAACTACACAGATACACAATTTGATTATGCTCGACGACAAAATAAATGTCTCGCGCTTTAGTCCGACGATCATGTGAATAATAAGCAAGAAAATATGCTTCGCGAAAGTTTTTGACGATGGCACAGCTTATAAGAACAAAGAATTTTAATTATATAAGACGTTTCTCGTTATTCTACAACAGTTTTACTGCTGCATCGAGTCGACGAGGAATAATTTCACGTTTTAATTCAAAATTTCTATCTAAATAAGTTATGTGCGTTAATAAATTACAAGATACAGATGAACTAATGAAATTTCTAGCACATACCATAATTTATTGGTAATTTTTTCAGGGCCGATTAAATTCGATTTTTAATAACGTGTAAACAACTGTAAATAATTTACGTTTACAACCTTGATATTTAATCATTTCCTACAGTCCCAGTTGGCTTCGATCCAGTGGAACATCGTTTATTGAAATTTAGCAAGTTACCAAAATTAAAAATAGCCTAAATCTGCATAATTAGGATTTTACTTTAAGGAGCCGGCGCCGCACCGTACAAATTGTTACATAATTTCGACGGCGCGGCGATAACATAAAAATGTACACTTGGATAATAAATATTACCTACATTCGTTTGTACGAGATGTTACGATAAATTTATAAATTGCAGGCCAAGGACGAATACCTACATTTTTATGACCCATACGCTACTTACATGACCCACTAAAATCATTAGGTACTACTCGCGTTTTTCGCATTGTTCGGCGTTGTGTGCACGTTCCTTATCTAATCCGGGGATAAACGCGCACTCTGATAAATTTTAATTTTTCTCCCGCGTCGTCGCAAAAAGTTCCAACAGAGATTTAGGTTGCGGAAAGTTGTCTCGAGAATAAAACAACAGAATCGATTCATTAAATTTTGAGATCAAAGCGGCAACAGTTCGAAGTACGTTTGTTGGGTAGGTGACTGTGGAGCTTGAAGATTTCTCCAATAATCCCATCACAATCCTAAATAAAGCGGCCAATCACGGTCGACTTGCTGCCTTAAAGAAGGGCCACGGATTCTATCGAACAACCAAATTATTGTGATGCCAACACAATGGATTTATACGAGATTGGAAGTAAACACATCTAACGAAATTGCTTTTAATACGCGCAATATATCATTTATGTGCGGCTTTTCGACGCTACACTAATTAAATACGCACAAAAGGAAGAAAGAAAGACATTAGTTAAACGTTTACTTAATTAATATTCCCTTAAAAAGTTTCCTTTTCGCCGAGAACAGGAGCGGATTCAGGAATCGAATTAGCTTAGCGCAAACTAAACGTCCAATTGGTTTAATGATTAACAACATAAATAATACAAATAGAGGATAAAAAAACAAGGAATTATATAGTACTTATAAATTTTTACTGGGCTAGGTCATTACCGCGATAAAATGCTCGACGATTTTTATTGCAAATTATTTCGAAATAACTTAATTATCAATTTAAAAATGATAACGATACAGTGTGTGTATGGTAATAAAACAATTGAGCACGTTTTTATGTAGTTACCTATAACTTTATTTGCATAATATAAAACTGGAAGACCTTCAGTAGGGACTTGGTTTGCAATTTGTTAAATAGTTGCTCTTCAACAAATAAAATATGCCATATTATTAGAAACTATATAATATGGATTTTACGTCGTCCTTGTCCTGGCAGAGATACCGTTTGACCTTACGAGACTTTATATCAGCTGTTTGGCCAAATTATATGTGCTAAACAAATTCGACGATATTTAAAAGTTCTCATATTAACGATTTTTTTTTAGCTAAGTATTTAATTTGCCTTTAGAATTCACGTTTTCGAGACGTCGAGGAACGAACTCGTCAACGGTTGTGGAAGATAGTAATGTAGGTCATAAACCGCCTATAATTCTCGAAGGTCGGAACTTCCGAGCATTTTTCGTTGTTAAAAGGCTGGAGTTCAAAGGACCACGTTTTTACAATGTTAAAAGTTAGGAAGTTTGTATTTTACATTTGGACAAACGCGTTGTTTCCCAGTCTTTCGCCTATGAAATCCAAACATTCAATTTCTTTATCATATAGAAATCTACTTGCTTTCTTGCATAATTTTTAGACACGCACGTCGGCTTCAGCAACAGGAAATATAAATTTTACGATTTTGCTCTTGAATTTCACTGTAATGATGCACCACGCACATTCTTTAAAATTATATCATGTCTACTTAAAAAATCGGCAACAACTTGAAATTTAACAATAAACATCGGGTTATCGAAAATCGAAACGATTCGATTTCGACAACTTTTGCACTTGTTTCGCAATATGTAAATCGGTTCTTAACTATAGTAAATTATCGTTTAATAAATAAACCGGGATAGGTACTCGTCGTGGTTATTATCAAAACGAAATAGGCGTGTGCGTAATTTTCAATAAGAAACTGTTAATAAATTAGTTTTAAGAAACAACAAGGTTACTGTTAAAAGCTAAACGGACCTCGTGATACGATGATAGCCTTGCGAATTTTCTAAATTCGTGTCGTGATTTTCTTCGATCATCTTTCGATAGACACCTATTTTTCTCGGTAATACTTTATTATTAATTTGAAAAAAAACACACACATTTACCGTTAATATGCGATTAACATTGCCGTGGCGCACGTTTTTCTTTTTAAACAATTTACATAACCGACTACATTTTCGAAATACTACCGTAATACACGTTGCGTATTGTACAATATATAATACACCTACATATATTTCGAAATTACGGTTACCGCGGAATAAGGCATAAAAGGACCTTCATAATTTCAAACTTTGTCGGACTAAGTTTGCTCGTTTCCATGCTTTTAAATTAATTGGTAGTTACCTTGAGATGATCATTTAGCGAACAATCTCTACCATAAAACCCACATAAACCTACTCGCTCCTCGTCGTCGTCGTTGTGATGTTTCCAAACATTCTTCGAGAGCCCCCCCCCACCCACCCACCCACCTCGCGTCAAATCAATCTCTTCGCATTTTGCAACGTTCGAAATATGCGGATTGGAGGTGTTACAGACTATCCAAACCTATATGCAATTCCACGTCATCAACAAAAAGTTACTAGATTGTTTATTTGTAATTCGGTTTAAAGTTTGGAAAATTACATATTCTATAGATGATTTACTTGTACACATATTAAATAGCGTAAAGAAAGACTACAATTTATTGGAACTGTCAAAATACGAGGTACGAGGTGACAGCACTGCGTGAAACGTAATCATCTAGTAATCTTGTATTGATGACGTGAATTGCATATAGGTTCGGACGAAGTGTAGTTAGTTCGTTTTTTTTTCTTTTAGCCGACAAGTCATCGGTCTTACGCTACAATTTTATGTGTTTAAAGCCGTTTTCATATTTTCCCCATTTTATATTTCCCTTTTACTTTTCCACAAAGAATCTCTGGCCCGCCTGGATCTTTTGAAGCGCTACTCACGACGTTAAAAGCAAATTTGAGCAAGTAATCACATCAAAGAAGAGTCTATATTAAAAGTTTGTTGATTTTTTTCGCTTTTATGATAAAACGATCAGCCCCCAAAATAGCTAACATAATAAAAATGCGGGACTAAATTTGAACGGATATAACTGTCTATCCGTATTAATAGAATTTCTGTTTTGATTAGACGTTACCAAGTTTGAGAGGAAAACAATTCGACATCTGATATTACAGAAACCAGAACGTTTCGTATAGCAGTGACGCGTACAAAGTTGAACAATGTGTGCTCATTCTATTATAATACGCAAGCTATGAAATTACTGGACCGTAATGAGCTGTTTAAAGTTTACGCACCCAAAAGTCAACTCAAAATATGTAAATTAATTGAAATTGATATTAACGCCGAGTCAAATCGGCGAGTTAATGATATAGAAGTAACAATGAAAAAGCAGTCCACATTCTTTTTTCCATATAATAACAAAAAAAAAACGATTCTTAATAACGAGCTCTTTGTCCATATTCCAGTGAAGCTATTACGTTAACACTTAAGTTTCCGCGTTTTTAGATGTTACGTTCGCGCACGAATGTCATATGGAATAAATTGTTAAACGGAATTTAATCAAGCGTACGATGTTACATAAAATTTAATGTATGGAAGCGCGATTAAAATAGATTAGTAGCTTTTAATGTAGAATTTCGAGTTTAGTTAATTCTAAAATTAGGTTGCCGTCCATTTTTAAAATTAGTATAACGTGGAATATCGCGTATAATTAAGTATCCCGTTTAAAAAAGTTGAGATTGTTTAGTTAGGTATTATATTAGAAATCGGTTTTTATAATAAGTTGTACGAAAATTTATGGAAATTTTAAAAGGCTTCCTGTTAACCGCGGTCGGAGGCTATCGATTTAGGATATAATAAATAAATCACCGTTTACTTTTCAACGAAACTACTTACGCCGTTACACGATGCATTTTGCCGCGGGCGTGTCTCCTTACACGCATTTCTTTGACAGCTAAATTACTCCTTTCGTTAAAAAGTCATATTCTTGGCGTTATTGTAAGTGGGGTACGTCGAGAAATTGAAACTGTAAGAAAAAAAAGAAAATTGTAAACTGTTATCTATTATGATATGGACCGTAAGGGTCAATGCGGTATAAATTGTATACCTACATCGAGAGAGGAGGTGACAGTTTCCCGTCTCAAAAATATGCTAATAACACCGTCCTATCTGACTTTATAATCGGCTGCATATAATGTAAGACAAGTTCAGGGTCAAATTACATGTTAAATTATTTATTATTTGTGGGCCGTCTTAACTGTAACGCGTTTTTCTTTGTTTACAGAGTGACAGACTTACAGCCCGAGCTCGGCACCATGAAATCGCCACCCGCCGTTACTGACGATTGCGATGACATTTTTGGGCCCCCAAGAACTTACGCCACCGGCTACTGTCCTCCGAAAAACCGCCCGTCTATGATATCGGCGAAGTATCGTCAAAAAGAAGAACGAAGGAAGGTACTAAAAATTAGCATAAACAAGTTGAAGAAAATCGAAGACCCCGAGGCGAGCCTGTGCAGGTCCGTTTTAATAAACAACACGATGAAGCGTTTGCAGAAGGAGGCCAGAGACGAGAAGATACAAAAACAACAATTAAACTATCCGAGGTGCTACGACAATGACAATTTTTTAAATATAAAAAGTGAATTCATGAAAAACGAAATGAAACACTCGTCGAACTTCGAAGAGCCCCACGAGAACTTTTGCGCGCCCGAAACGAAACTTATAGACAGTTTAAGTGCGGATTTCGTTATCGAAAACGAAATAGTAGACGAAATTAGTGCCCTAAATTCCGATAGTGCTAAAAATATGGAAGTGCTTAACGGATTAGTGGAGGAAAACTTAAACAATCTCGGAGTGAACGCGGGAAATAACGTCGTGAACGTGGAGGCGGCGAACGACGCCGATCGTTTCTCCTCCAGAAAACGATCGTTCGACGACATGGAAGACTGCGACGTCCAGGACGTCCTCTCCCAATTTTATATGCCGCCGACGCCTAGGATGTTGACTTGTATAGACGACGACGAAGACGTCAACGTGGTGGACGACGAACCGTTACCTAAACGCGTCAAAACGGACGATTTAAATAATATTGTGATAGAATCCTCGAGACAAAACGATACCTCAACGAATCTCGTCGAAGCGTTATCGACGTCCATTCCTCAATTCGAACCCTCTGCAAATATCCAAAATTCTTACGGCCAAAATTTAAATACTTCCGCTAGTTGCCAAGAAATGGACGTGAGTAATAGTGTTACGGACAAAAGGCAAGATGACTTTCGGGTTAACAACTACATCAATAATAACATAACGGAGGCGGATTCGCGTCTGCGGTATTTAGGATCCGGACAGAATATGGAAGCCGATACGAATTCTTATAGTTGCGGGCACGCCTCCATGTTTAACGAACTACAAAGTAATGTCTTTCACAGTTTAATTGCGTCTCTGGAAACGTAGCGATTTGTAAACGACACCTAAACGACGAGTAGATTTTTATTTGTGATAACTTTTGTATGAAAACGAATATCTATATATTTATTGTTAACAATTATTTTTATCATCTTCCTTAATTTGTTCAATTCGAAGGTTACGATCGTCTGAATATTTTATACCTATACAAAAATTAACTTACGCGGCACTAGTTTAAGCGAAGGAAAGACTAACGGTTGTTTGTATTTAAAAAATAAATAAATAAATTGACCCAACTATCCAAATTTGCCTTTTTACTTAACTGCGTACAATTTATTTTCTAAATATAAGCTCTCTACTTTTGAAATTATCTATTCGGAAATTTAAATGTGGACGAAAAATTCATAATGAAATATCGGGAAAGTTTTTTAAAATAATATTTCCAATTAAAAAAAATCACTAGCGTATGTATATTTAAGTAGACGGTAGAGAGCACCCACCCAGTCTGTGATATAAATTAAAACAATTGTAAATGTTTATTAGATCATTATATAAGAGATATACGTTAAGTATAAAAAAAGCTATATAGGTTGCAATAACAATAAAATTTGTAAATTATATACTTTAACTTTGATGCTTCTAATAGATAATAAGTTTCGGAAAGAACATTTTGATGGCAAAATTTTCGTTTCGAAAACTTACAATTTTTTGTAGTAAGTAGCTGCATTGTGAAAAAAAATGGAACCTCGTGTCTTTGTCGCTTTAATAGTGAAAATTTGTCCAATAAATAAGTATATGGTCCTATTTTAGAAACGCTCTGTATATTTTTTGATGGTACCACCATAAATCGATACAAAGCATATCAGAATTTGGACGAAAATTCTTTAAAGAAAGACATCTGAAACATTTTTGACGTAGGTATAATAACAGCAGTATTTTTGAAAGATTTTTTATATAAATTTTTGATACCTACCTACAGTAATTAAAACGAATTTTTCAAATAGAAATGCTTTGTAACGCACATTTTTCAACGTGTGTTTCGTTATCTTACGATCTTAATTGGCCGAACGTATTTTTGTTTGTGTTTTTTTTTAAATATATAAATTGTATCACGAAATTTATTGTTACTTGATTTGTTTGAATTGTTCGTTATAGATTATTACGAGTTTCGGTTTATTTTATATTTTTGTTACTTCGGGTTAATTTTTGTTCTTAATAACTATTATACGGCATAGTTCCCCAAGTGCTTATATGTGTACGTAGTAGAATAATTAATGTACATACGCACCTTCATTATTATTTAAATATTTTAGTTTAATCGTGTCGTTATTATAAACAATATTACTTACTTGTAAAATTTGTAACTAATGTTTAAGTTGGATAATTTATAACGAAATCCCGTTCGTAAGCAGCTCATGTTATTATTACTTATTATTAAATTTTGTTTTAGAAAATTGGGCATTAATATTTTCTATTTCGATTTCCGATTTTCTTTACGAGCTACTCTATTTTTGTTTTTGTTGTTTAAAACTTGCTTCGCTAAATTTGTTGGATCATAAACATCAAGTAACCGCGTGAAGAAGTAAGTTATACCAAATCAAAGAGGTTACCGATATACAAATCTTGTATAGTTATTAATTATCATAAACTATTGTAAAAAAATAAAATTATACGTTTAAGCATTATCGAATTTTCAGGTAATGCAATAAAGTACCTGAAAATGAACTGTGTTTGTTTTATTTTCCCCATCACGAATTTAATTAAATATGCGTTTCGACGTTAAAAAAATTGTCAAATACGTAGATAATGTAATAGGAAGACAAGGTTAAATATATTATCGTTCTATTATTTCAAAAAGAAGGTCAGTTTTGTTTAAAAACGTTTCAATCCGTAATACCTAAGGTTACATATTTTGAAGGTTTCTTCAAATTGTAATTTAAATCATGTACCTATGTATGTTTCTTGTACAACAAACGCTCGATTTAAAGTAAGTAACCGTTTTATTTCATTTACGACCATTGGGTAATACTTGGAACTAAGGGTAAGTGAAATTATAAGAATTTTTAAATTTATTTTATTACAGTAGGTGTCGCGCATTAGACTTAAGTCTGATGCATGGCATTTTTGAGTCGATTAAGCGAAAAAATTAACGTCGAATACAAACAAATAATTTAATATCGAGACTGGAAAAGTTGAGGCGATCAAGAGAAGTTGGGCGTTAAAAGGAAATTTTGAGAAATGCGGAGCGTTTGTTCTAACTTTGTACTGTTATTTTGTGTAGGATAAAAGCTTTATTACACATAAAAATGTGCAGACGATTTTCGTATTATCCCGATTGCTTCGTAATAAGTACTAAAGAAGTATAAAATTTACTTAATATTAAAACGTAAGTAAAACGCCTAGATAAATTATACGATTTTCATTTAATTAACTGCGAAAACTAGTGTTTGTTTTCCATTAAAAATGTAAAATATTTCATCCTTGATAAATTGCAAATTTTAAAGCAGAACCCTTGCATTAAGGCTATCCCTCCCGTTTCACGACATAGGGAAATTGCGTGTAGTTTTCGAACAAGATTATCTCAAAAAGTATTGGGTTCATCCAGATGTTTTTTTCGTTAGAATCAGCCGACTCTTTTGTAGAGATGCTGTTATGAAACTTTCAAAAATTTTAATTAAAAACGCGTTTTTTGAAATATACGTCTTTGGAAAAACGTCAATTTAATTTAGAATGTAACAATGTCCCAAGATCTCGATAAGATACAACCGAATTAAAAAAAAAAACAAATTTTTGGACGAACCGTTTGCTCACAATTCCTGTTCAAAAACAAGTGAATTCAAAAGCAAGTCATCTCTTTCCCGTAAAACCATTTTTAAATTTTTGGCAGATTTCTGTTTGCATTACTCGTATATAAATGTCAATGTCAAGTTAAATAAAAAAGGCGCACTAAAGTAAATGATTAAATTGAACTACTAATATTTTAATGTAAACGTGTTTAAAAATAACATAAGTATTAAAATACGTGAAACTGACGTAATTATTTTCAACAGCACTTATTTCGTTACTCAAACAATTCAAAATTTCACTCGCTTAATTAGGGTCGCCGCTACCGACTACAAATGTTTTCAAATGACACCAACATAAATCTGCCAAAAAAAGTGACTTTAGACAAATTCTACTTATTATATTAGTAGGACGTAAAGTAAAATAAAATCGGTAATTTTGAATTGAAATAAACACTCTTCGGAAGGAAAAACATATATATATATCTATCTGTATTACAAAATGTTTCTCTGCATCTACATTATTTGCTCAATAAAAAATCTAAAGCTATAACATAATATATTTTATATCTACAATTAGGTACAAGCAAAAATCGAATAGATATTTTAGGCAACTTTAGTAAAGAAAAGAATAAATTTTCTGATATGGCGATTAAAAAAAATGTGAAAAGCTCTTTCGCAAAGATATAATTTAAAAACAATTTTTTTTATCGAGATCGATAGGTCTTCGAGTATATATTTCATTCATCATCTAAACTGGTCTAACGATAAATGCTATTAAAAGGTTTCTTTTTTATATTACAGTATTTATCAATTAGTAAGTAAATTGTAAGTAACATAATCGAAAGTCACAAAGTTAGTTTTTAAAATTTAAATTGTCGTGGTCGTTAAATTAATGCAAATATGTCCTAAAATAACGAATACAAACCACGTGCGTTTTTGTCGAATATTTACCATAAAGTGATCCAATAAACAATTGGTCTACTTTTAAAAAAATTCAATTCCTTGTGAGAATTAAACGACTATTAGACGTTCTTATGACGAAAATTAAAGAACAATTGCACGCGTTCTTAAATTTAATAGAAACGCGTTAGTTGTGCGAAGATCATTTACAGCTAGAAATTCGCGAAATATTACTCGCGACGAACCCCCACTTGAATTAAAAAAAATAATTATCAATCGTCAATTCGGAAATTAAGAAGTTCGGAACTTTTACTAATTTTAATTTGATGTCGGGCGACATCTTGTTTAAAAACTAATAAACAATCTATAAAAGGAATTCTATTTTTAAAGTCTTAAAAATAATGAATCAAATAATCTGTAGGTAAATATTTTGAGATATTTCAAGGTTCGGGTTTTATTTAGATTGATAAAACAAACGTAACTTCAGCTCCCAATTATTTCATTAAGTATAACTTTTCAACGCTTATTTGGAATTTTCTTAAAACTTGTCAAGGTTATTTTAAATATAACCAAATAAATAATTTAGAAGTTAAAATTATTACTTACCTACTTATGTAGGTAGTTACCAGTAGTATATCTTTAGATAATTCAAATTCAAAAGAATTTAGCATAATTATATCGTAATAGGTAATTATCTAAAAAGGTTTAGAAAACGACCTTGGATATCTTAAAATGTTATTAAGTATTGGTACCTATTTATTCTAGGAATACTGACATTATTTTAATATTTCTAAATTATTTTAAATTTGTAAACTTTGTTCTAGTTTATAAAAATTATGGCCGTTGTTAATAACATGACTTTCAGCAGAAAAACATGATTTTAAACTTCAAATAGAGAGTTCTAATTCTTAAACAAATATTTATAAATATGGAAATACACTTGCTAATGTATTATAAGTAATATTTACATAATTATTATAATATTGTACCCACATTATTTAATTAAGACTCTACAGTAGGTATGCCGAGGGCCGTTCGGGTCGCATTTTGTGTTGTTACCAGGATCGCGCACGTCAACAGGTGCGTTACTTGCAAAGGGCCGTATCGTAACGGTTTAAAAAATTATTAATTTAAAGTGTGAGCATTTTTTCAAATTTGGAATTGTCATTTTAGTTTTCAAATAAAGAAAATCAAGAATTTTTTGTTAATAATTTAGATCAGGGGTTCTCGACGCTATGCCCGGGGGCGACAAACACGTTTTTATTTACATTTAGTTTCAAAAATACTTATTTTGTCTATATTTCTTTTAAGAATTTCCACCACCGCACCGATGAAATTGCTAGTATTTTAGAATACGTTCTAGGGCATGAAAAGGGGGCCCAAGATTTAGATGGTTAAACAATTAAAAAAAAAATTGGCCTATTTCCAACATTAAACTTTTCAATTATAAAATTCGCATAATTCGCGGTTGGGAATCGAAACTTACAACTTACTCTTTTCTAACATCAGAGTAGACGACAAACGGCAAGTTTCAAGTTTTTTGCGAGTAAAAAACGTGCACGAAATAAGCGCAACAATGCGAATAAAGTGGAGCCTTAAAAACTAGTAAGTAATTTAACAACTAAAATCAGGAATCGAAGCCCGAATTGAATATTTGCAAGTTTACTTTGAAAATTTGAACAGTTGATAAGCAAGTTTATCCATCAGTGGGGGTATTAACCGTACATTTGCAATGTCTTCAAAAAATACGGAAGGTCAAAATTAAACGGACAACGAACAATTCAAGATTTAGGCCGACGAAAAACCTTCCCCAAAAATAAATGATTATAAACAACCTGCAGCCGCAAAATGATAAATTGTTCGTTTTGATTTTTATATAAATTTGATTTTACTTTTTAAAAAGTTATAAAAATTAATACATAGATGGAAGGCAGGAATATATAATGTTATAATACCAATAGTGTATACTTAGTTGCCTATACTGTCATCTTAAACACTCCTGAAAATGTTTTATCAAGAAAACTGGGAGGTACTTATATTTTCGTAACAAGCGACTTATCGTTATTTTAAAACTTGTTATATAAAATTCACACTATTTACAGATTTTACTATCGATCAAAAATTAACAGTAGGGGTGCCTAAGAGTGTTTGTAATTTTGAAACGTTAAAAATATAAAAAAATAATATCTCCCGATTTAAATTTATTGTAATTTCGCTTAAGACAAACAGAACAAATAATAAAATTAAAGAATAATTCTTGTTTTAACCATTTGGAAATAATTCCGGTATAAATTGAAAGACGTCACGTCGAAATGGCCACATCGACGTCTATTCAAAATACTGGGACACGTGCATTTTCTGTTGTTTTTGTTTTAATAAAAAAGTCTTTTATGGCGGAAGCCCAGATCAAAATGCGTTTTTAAAAATATTTGTCAAAATTTAATTTCCAATTAATATGTTATTTCATATGTAAATACCACTAAGGCGATCACCAGGTATAGTAAAAACAAATGAAGTGGTTGCAAGATTCTATTATCGTTAGCCCGATTCCTTGTTAACCGCTAAGAAATTGAATATCAGATAATAATAATTACATATGAATTTCATAATTTGTACGATTCCCATCCTGATCGTTTTAGATCGACAAATTTTCATCTGTATCGCGGCACGTCGACCGATACGGTTCGATACAATTAAAATGGGAGACCGACGAACGTAGGAGGACTACGGAACTGTGTAAAATGAAATTATTTAAAATAAAACGCGCGGATAACAATTTACGTTGCAGCGTCTTATTGCGATCCGAAGATTGCGGAGGTGCTCGTACGAAATATTCGAAGACGGGCCCAAGAGCGACCGAACGAAAATTTCCAAGTGAAATTGAATGCGGGCCAGCGGTCCCTTAAAGTTTCCGAAATGCCAGAAGATCGCGATGCTGCAACTACACAACTTGAAGCTTTCAGAACTATGAAGATGTTAAGTGATTGGTTTGGACCCGAAATTTTAAACATGGACAGTTTTATGTCGTTGTTTATGGATCCAAATTGTATTTTCGATCCGTTATCCAGCGTTAACGTGTCGGCCATTATTAATTGTATATACGAAAATTAATCGTTGTTGCTTGTATAGGTACCTAATTATTTATTGTTTAATTTTTAAATGGTATAGGTATATATTTATTATTAGTAAATTGCGTTGTCGATTTATTATTTACACGCTCGATTCTTTGAACGATAAATAACACTAATATCTACAAAAATTGCGTTGTTTTAAATAATAGCGTAGCCCTAGAAGTCCCAAGAGATGTCCAAAAAGGACACTATAAATTTTAATAGAATAACGGATTCGAACGCACAAATATATTGTTACATACATAGGTGGTTGTTATTGCTAGATATTTGTTATTCTGAAAGTCTGTTTTTTTTTTAAATATTAACGAGTGTTAAATTTAAGTGATTTTTATCATAAAATACAACTGATAGTTTATTAAACCGAAAAATATAGGTACGTAAACGTTATTTATTCTAGCGGAATAGTTAAAATACAACGTTATTGATAGTGACGATGAGGTACGAAGACAATAACGCGAACGCCAAAGCAATGTAAGGATAAAGTCTGCGATTGTATACCTAACAAGATTTATTCTCGGTGAGAGATAATAATATCGATTATTCAAATAACGTTATAGGTGATATGCGGACAACTTTAAAGACTTATGACTTCGTACGAAATTCGAGACTATCGTCTCGAATCGTTTAATTTAAAAAACTAAAATACAAAAGATTTAGTTTGTTATATTTAACTTAAAGCTAACGCTAAGTTAAAACCATTTCAGTTATTGTTAAGTTAACAATAAGTGTTGTTTATTTTAATGTAGGTAGAGGCACAGATTTACCTGTACTTTTTTGATTTATGATAATTATTACTATTAAATTTAATACAAAAGTGTAATTTATTTATTTTACGTGGTAGACAAACAGGACAATGTTCGCCCTAAAATGCATAAAACAATTACAGAAAAAAGTTGAAATACAAAAAGAACTAACACACTGCTACAGGTCACTGTAATTTATACGATTATTTAACAATTTAGGCATTAAGGCGTTTATACTTCAGGTTGCGTGGTTTGTAACAGTCTAGGCTAAGTTCGTAAGTGTCGATTGTGTCCATTAAAAATATAATTTAATCGACCCAAAAACTTACGCTGCACACCCTCAATACGATTAATGTAAATTTGATAACGAGGGCTCCACACTATCGGGGCAAACTCCAAATGACTAGCGAACAAGCGCGCAGTAGACAATCACAATGGCATTAACATTAATGAACGCCTGCGTAGATTTTAGGACGAGACCAAGGCTCCGAAGTGCCTTAGATAATAAAAAAGTCAATATGCTTATCAAATAACAATTTGGAATCAAGCATTACACCTAGATTCGCCCTCAAATTATTGATTTATCACAGATCGTTTACCAATTTTCAAAGAAAACACATTATCACTCTAGTATAATCATGAAAGTTGTCAGGATTGTCCTGTAAAAGTTCGACATGCGAAATAGAATTTATTTTCCTAAAGATTGTACAAAATATTAAATAGAAGTGGTCCCCAAGTGGATGTCTTGGGGCACCTCAGAAGTAACCTTGACGTCCATAGCCTCTGTGACAAACTGTGCGAAACTAGCCAAGTTGCTCTCCACCGGAACGGGTTCACTCCACGAAATAGTGGATAAACACGAATTAATCTGCTTGACGATATAACAAAGGCGCTCAAGAAATCCGTTTTTTCGCAAATGATTAAAATAATCAGGTTGTTAGCACACTATAATTTCGTCAATGGGAACGAAAGGGACACTATCTTCCACAACCAAAATATTATCTAAATTTGATAAGACTAAATGTAATGTTCATAACATCATTAAATTTCCTGAAATTAATACATATACGAAAGCGTATCAACAAAAGCAACCGCGCGCGCGCGCCTACTATTTAAACAGTGACCAAAGGCTGTAAAAAAAAATCAAAGTCATTTCGAGACCGTGCGATTGAAGATAGATTGACAAGATAGAGGGCAATAAACAGTAGAAACATATACAACTGTACATCACCAACAGATAACTAATAATTAAAAAACATCGTTTTATAAAAAATATATGCGCGTTTATGTATAAACACAAATTACTTTTTGAACTCGAAAGGCGGCCCAATTAACATTTAAAGCTCGAAAAACACGTAAAAAAAAAGTTAACGAGACGTAACATTCAAATACGTATCGGTAAAAAGTTGTTCAACGAAAAGTTTCGCTCATTCTTTTTTGATCTATCTAAAGATACTTATGAACCGTTTAAATAAAAATCAACATCACAAAAATCAAAGTTGAAAATTTTAAAATAAACGATAACACTTAAAATTAGTTCGAAATGGATTTTGTTAATTCGACGGAGGGTGGGTGGGTAACATTGCCAAGAGATTAAGTATAGGCAATTGTATAGGTAATAAATTATTAATTGTTTTAACATTCGAAAGAGATTCCGAATTTTTAACGGAGACGATCTCACAATCGGCGAGTTTCCCGAAAACTACCTGTAGAATTTTTAATACCTACGAAAATTAGTCTACTGAAAAGTTGGAACTGTTTCAGTGTCGAGGTGAAATTCTAATAGCGTCGAACGAAGACTTTAGAAAATGCCTAAACAATTGCTGCGCTCGCAACTAGAGAGATTTGGAAGATGGACGTTCGATTTAAATAAATTATTTACCTACTTTAGAATTGTTGACCGAAGACGCTATATTCTTGCAACGTTTCTTGAACGTTCTAATATTTAAACAATTAGGTACCTACAATAATTGGTGGTTTATGACAAATTAAATTTTCTCCACTATAACGCGACTTGAATTTTTCTTTTCTTATTCGTCGTTTTCACTTTCAAGAGGCAGCTCGATAGTTTCAATTTTTTTTTGAACAACTTAGGACGTGATTTAATATCCTTACAGTCCTCTAAACGTGGCTGCGAATATTGTTGAGCTAAATGAAACGAGATATTAATAATATTTTGTTTGATTAGAAATGTTTTTGTAATCATTAGCCTATAAAATAATAAATAGGTAGCTAACAGGTATAATGTAAAAATTTACGATTCGTGTACTCGCAATCGGACAAAAATAATGTTTGTTTTTCTTAAGGGCCGTTCACACGTTACGTCTTTTATTACTTGCGCTTGCGCAAATCAAAAGAGCGGCTCGTACACTACACAAGTCAGTTTCATAAATGCAACCGGACAACAAAACGTGGCAATAAATGAAGTTGCGCGGACGCTACCGCGAGTCGCGTCAGTTTGCGCAAAAAACCGTGCAAACGTAACGCTGTCAAAAGGCGTGGCGTGTGTACGGCCCTTTAGTGGCCAGTTTTCCCTGGAAGAAAATACACGATAACGTTTTTACAACATTTTACAACATCCTAACACGACCAGTTCGAATGTCTACTACTACTAAAGCTACAACTAATGAATTCATAATTAATTATAGGCACATTTCAAGATAAAGGCATCTGTTCGACGCAGATCCTTTCACTTTATATATCGTTCGATTCAGTGTCCACGTTACAATTTCTGTTAGTAATAACCTACAGGCTGCAAACGTTTAATTTTAAAAAGTGGAGTCCTTTTTATATATGTATTTTTTTTGTAAATTACGCACATTCAACGTCAAATAAATAAAAATGTTGCTTGATTTCGTACATAAATATTTAGATTAAATATAGATAAATAATTTCAGTCTGGCGTTTTAATTGATTATAGGTATATTTATAAAACACAGTTCCCTTGAACGTTCTTTTAGCATACGATTTCCATGCAAGGAATGATTTTAATTCCTTCGCCGCCTTAACAGTAAAAAATGCTGAAAAATGCAAAATTGTTCCCCATCGACAAATAAAATATTTTAGGAGCTTTCTCCTTCAGAATTGTAAACTACCTTTGACCGTTGATCATAAGCTATCAGATATGACAAATCAGTTTAAACAAGTACTACGCTTTCCCAATTTCGGTTCATTTATTAACAGTTCGTAATTAGCCGCTGATCGTCTGTTATGGAGTTTGAGGTACGTGTTCATTACTATTGTAGATAAATAATTCCGTCACGATTATCCGAATTAAAATTTTCTTACAGAATCCAAGGACAATATTCGACATAACATTGAAGAAAATAAAATCGAACAAAAGATGGCATCGTAATCTGCACCGCTTTGTTATGTTGAAAGGTCTCGCCGCGCGATTAGAACAAACGGACATTAGGTACTTATCAATATTTATAAATTGGTTACGCGTCGTTATCTTCAATCGCATAATTAGGGCAGTCGGAAAAAAACTGAAAACGAACGGAAGAAAAATAAAAGCGAACGATCCCAATATTCGTGGTTTGGGAAGGCGGCGCTTTATCACTTACCACGACTTTTTGACGGAAACTACTTGGGATACGGGAGGATTTTTAATTTTTTACGTGGAACTTGCTGGTCTCAAGGAATCGTCGACGTCTTCGGACATAACCGCCGTAATAGAGCAAGTCTTTGCGAATTGACGCTCACATTTTAGGTAAAGTAAAATTCAGTATTATACCTTATTGCGTATAGCCCCACATAAATTTTTATGGATGTAAATATAATTACGCGAAAGACATTAACGGTTGTAATACACCAACAGGCCTAATAAATTATTTATAAAGTACGGGCGAGCCGGGAATGAAATTTAACTTTTGTGTTGTTTAGTTATTGTAGGTCTCATTTATTTAGTTGTTTATTCAACTATAGGAGAAAAATTATAGGTATTACGGCGACAGTTAATTTTTTATAAAAATTAAACTTAATATTATTGTGGAATTTTTGCGATAATAATAATAATTTACAATTATTCCGAACGATAAGAGATAGTAATACTGCGTTTCATTCAATAAATCCACTGATTGTTAATCAATACTTACAAACTTATTTATAGAAATCAATGCATTAATTTAAGTAAATAATTAAAACTTAGCTGTTATTACTAATTATTTAATTATAATCTTACTACGGCCGCAGGTTTTATTTTCGTCCGCCGTCATTACATTTTTTACGAACAGTAAATTATTTTTACGTATATTTTTATTTGGATTAACTCGAACAATGATTTAAATGTAAATTGAAGTGCAACAAATTCCATTACTGACAAATTGTATTAAGAAATGCATGGGCGGTTTTCTTTTTATACCTATGTAATATAAATTCCTTCGTACGACCGTCGAACGAGAAACGTTGGACACTAGAAGTTGTCAGAATGATAAAATTTAATTTTTACATCGATTAAATGTAATAAGCGAACGAATATTATTTTTTTATATTTTTAATTATAAAAATTAGTTTTTCTAAATTAAAAGCGACTATTTAAGTGTAGTTAAAAATTTTATATGTTGCTTAAAATAAAAAAGGAAACAAATAGCACTATTAATCGAGTATTTAAAGTAAAACAGTGAGAAATTAAACGCGCACAGTTAATTTGCAAAAAAAATAATAAGTAAATAGAGTAGGATAAAAAAAAGTTTTATTATATTTATTTATAATCAAAAACGTTAATTACCGATTGGTGTTAAGTTTTTTATTATAAATAAATGTAAATTAATGAATTACACTGGAGGAATCAAAAAAATATATATTGGTAAACAGATCCACAATGAATTGTCTATAAAACAACTCTTATGTAAATTATCAATAATAAATTACATATTTTGCCTTTATTGTACAACGTAAACAGAAACTAAGTACCAATAAGAGATTAATAGATTCCAAACTTTTAACAATAAACATCAACATATTTATTATTTAGACGAAAATTTAGTCATGTAGGTAAGTCTAAAAGACTATGTATTTTTTTTTAAACCAGATTAGATAGCTACCGATATCGAAAAAGCTGTTTTTATAAATTATAATGTTGTAAATAATTTTGATTTAACGTAAAATTCCTCGTTTAAATGTACTTTCGGGCAGCTTTCCTTTTGATCCTTATCTTATCTCTAGATGATGACTAGTCGAGCTTCGATACGTAAATGGTGGGGGAATATTTTATATTACGTATACACTGTAATCTATGTTTATATTTTCCATTAGTCACAATAAGTTTATGATACCTACTTGTGGTTTCAAAATTTAATCGAATTTCCTCACGAAAATAACATGAACGCCGAGGTAACATCTTAATAATTTTTATAATATGGCCTATCCAAACCTATATGCAATTACGTCATCAAAAAAAAGTTACTAGATTGTTTATTTGTAATTCGATTTAAAGTTTGGAAAATGACATATTTTATTGATGATTTACCTACGCACATATTAGATGGCATAAAGAAAGACTACAATTTATTAGAACTGTAAAAATACGAGGTACGAGGTGACAGCACTGTGTGAAACGTCATCATCTAGTAACCTTTCATTGATGACGTGGATTGCATATAGGTTTGGACGAAGTGTAATTACTTAAATATACTTTTTACATCCTTAGTCGATTACTACACGAAACGAATTGTATTTCAGAAAGCTCCCTATTCATCTGTAGAATCGGAACTCGTAGATGAAACCAAAATGATAAATAGATTAGATATGGTAAAAATGAGTATAGAAAAGGGCAACGCCATCAAACGTCCGCACGAAAACTTGGCGAAATACACCTTAATAAAAACTACCGTCGGTCGGCTAGAAACGGACCAGGAAATATCGGAGAAAACGCCAAACAATTATGGTCCACAGTCAAGTTGCGTCCGAAGGGCCCGAAAAGAAACATAAACGAGCCTAACACGCGACAAAACCCGGGACTCTCAAAAGTTCGTTTATTGTACGAGGAAAACGAGGTTTTGGACGAGATGCGATTCCTCAGCGAGTCATTGGGAATTGGCGTGTTGCACGATGAAGGTTTCGCGTCCTTCTTTAAAAAGATCAGTGTTTCGTCAAGTTGAATTGCTTATTCGATAATTTCGCGATACATCTTAACAATATTTCCTTCTGGGAATCTGCTCCGATGAAATGACGAGACACTTTTTTGTATCTTAAAAGTTTATTTTTTAATATGTTTATCTTTGTTGTAATATATATGACGAAAGGATAATAAATTATTATATAACAAGGGACGCCGTTGAAACTGATTAGGCAACCGTTTTTTTCATCGTTTCCGATAGTTGCTTAAGTTTTATTTATCTATTAAGTACATATATATGTAGTAGAGCAATTTTTTCTCGGACAACAGTTTGATTTTCGGTAAAATAACAAAAGAAAAACTGAAAGGTCATCGCCGCGTAAGCATTGGAACTATGCCTTTGCGCGTTTGACTTTAGCAAAAAATTATTTCCGAAATTTAAAAAAAAATTGTCATCGCGAATTCTGTGGTACTTGTGTAATATTGTGGAGGTACTAAAGGCTCGTCAGTTGCATTTTTTGAAACTCTCCGTGTAGAACAAATGAGGAAAATAAAGAATGTTAAATTAAAATAATTTAAAACTATAGGCAGATTACTCGGAAGATAGTCACTAATTTTTCGTCAAATATTTCTCGTAGCCATCCCTACTATATATGTAATTATCAAAAATTTTCAAAAAGTATAGGTAACAAGTAAATATTTGAGAAAGTTCGTCACTTGAATTTTAATATTCATGTCATTGCAATGATAATACGAGTAGAAAAACTGTCCGAAGGGCTATTCAGCTTCTAGTCAACAAATATTATATAACTATAACTTTTCTTCAAATTATTTGGTGCAAACAACTTTCTCTTCAATGCTCGTCCTCTTGATAAAAATAATTAAGGCGTCACACTTCACTGATTTCATTATCAACAAACAGGAAATGAACCATAAAATAAAAATATTACAGGTATATTAGGGTTACATTCCTCAATTAACACGTTCACTGCCGATTAGGTACTCCACTGTTGAGTCACATGCGATGCTTTATTTTATTAGTCAGTAGTGCTTCGGCTTTTGAATAAGAGCTGTATTTCACTACGGCCTATTTATAACTTATACCTAAACACGTGTGCGATTTTGGAATAATATTGTACCGGCAGTGAACGTGTTAATCGCATTAAGTTCCTGGCATTTTAGTAAATTCGTTTATTTGATTTACAACTTTGATAGACACGACATGGACGCCAAGGTAAACTTTTTTTTAATTTTTATCTATGGCGCGTCGTTTATTTGATTGTCATGAAGTTAACTGCGTCTATACTGTTATCGTTTGTGTTTCAGAAATTGAACGCATCCCCACAACGCCGAAAAACAATTCAAGAGGACGTCTACTTGCAGACGATCGGCTAGTGGAGAAATTGCAAATTCTCAAGATCATCATTGACAAGGAGAAGGTCATCAAGGATCCATTGAAGCAGTTAACGAAATATGTGTTACTGAAAACTGTCATCTGTCGCTTGAGGAGGGAAATCAAATACCAAATAGGATTCGTAGAAGAGTCAAATAAGAAAAAGGGCCACCGTAGAGGGATTAAAAGAAAGAACAGCGACAGTTGTTAAACGAAAAAGTTTAATGTTTTGAAAAATCAAAATGACTAACAGAGACGTTCTAGTGATTATGGTGATTCGTAAAATATCGCAATGAGTTCCTTGTTAAACGCCCGACAAAAAAGAATTGTCGATAGCATAATTTAGTATGGTATTTATGTGTAATTTTATAATGTAAGTATGTATGTAATATGTATTAATAACTTGAACATACAAATTATATTTTGTGTAAAATACCTTAAATATATTACATACATACTTTTACCTATACTACCTATTTAATTTTAATTTTGTTGATGTATGGAAATTTTTTTTATTAATTTTATAGTTTAAAATGGCACTTTGTTATAATAAAAAATAAATATAATAGATACATTATTCAGTAATAGTTTTCAATTTATTTACACGAACAGCATTACTTTTTGCGCCGATTGCAGGTATTTACAAATACAAAAATCGTTATTTCGTGATTTCTCAACCACACCCTATAAAAAATCGTATTTACTGGGGCTACATTTTTATGCCAGGTAATTTAATTGTTCTTTAAAAAATTCGTTTAATTTGCAACTTCGAAACGTCATTTTGACGTTGTAACTTCAAAGTTCTATAGTATGCGTTAATTAATGTGAAGTTAATGACTTATGTGAGTTTTGTTTTAAAAATTGAACACGTTTGCCTGCAATTCGAAGAACCTATTTTCAAATACGCCCACCTGCCGACGCCAACGCCAGTTATTGGAGAAAAATATAAACCTTTAAACTCGCAATCAGTAGGTAATCATAAGTGGCAGGTCGTGAATTTTACCTCATTTCGCCCTCTATATAAGAATTTTTGCTGAAGCGCCATCGAAGGGGACTTTTGAGATTCATTTCGAAATGTAAAAACAAACGTCCACGCGAAAATCTATCTAGAAAAGAATATTTTTTTAAGTTGATAAGATATTTCGCAAAAAAATTTAAATCGCCGGATACGCGCTTAGATTGGCATTTCTTGCATTGTTATTCTCGAAAAACTACTTTTGAAGTAATTCCGGATCTGTTCTATTGCGTAGCAGGTAGTGTCATTTTATCGAGATTATGCAAAAATATTAATGTATTTAAACGCCGGCAGTTCGTCATTTATTGCTTTGTTATACCAGAAATACGAGTTTTCTAATCGTTTTCGACTTGTTCTGAACGTTACGTCTCAAAACATTGCGGTCAAAATTTTTCAAATTCAAATTAAGTGATTTTTTCGAGATTTCGCAAAAATTTTAAAACACCGGAAACGCGCTTAAATTTCTTGCTTTGTTACTCTCGAAAAACCAGTTTTTAAATAGTTCCTGACCTGTTCTGAAGTTTTAGGTTCGGCCAAAATTTTACCAAAATTATGAACGTCTTTTTTCGAGATCTCTCAAAAATTTTAAATCGTCGGAAACGCACGTGTTACGTTAATTTGTGTAATGGTATTCGATATTTTGCGCAGAACTGGACCTATAAAAAGTTATAGATCGTGTTAACATTTTGGGAAAAATCGAATTAATATTAAGGCGTTTTTTTCCGAGACTTCATCAAATTTCGTGGAGCCATCGTCGACGCCGACGTTTTTTAAGATATTCAAGTTGTCTTAACTGAAATTAAAAAAATATGAAACCCGTGTCAGAAATTAACCGAAAAAAATTTAACAGATTTAGATTGTTTTCAAAACTTTTTATAACCCTTCGGGCGTATTTTATAAAACATTTAGTAGACGGTGCCGAATTATCAAGATTAATGGGAAAATGGATTCAAGGAGCGAAAAAGTTAAACCTTATTATAAATGTAACTAACATAAGCATATTTTTAGGTTAATGATTAAAATTACTGTCAAATATGTTTTAGAATCGTATATTGGCAAAAATATGATCTACTTCAGTGGTAGGATGATTTATATCATGTATTTTGTCCTACGTAGGTATGTCTAATTATTAAGATGTTAGAGAATTTTTAAAATTTGCCCAACTGGGCTGTTCAACAAACAAGTTTGTTTACTGGAAATTCCATTAATAATTTCGCAGTTAAACTGGAAATGCGGTGTTTTGATTGGCCCCTATCCGGTTTACAAACAATATCATCACGGATCATTGGACGAAAAGCGGGGAAACGTTAGTTTATATAGTAATTTGTTCCGTTATAGGTATACTGTTTATTTTTCCAACACGAAATGGAGTTTGAGGTAAGGACCTTTTATTTTTCAAATGTAGTTTTCATTCTTAACATTTTTATTGTTCTATGGTTATAATGTAGTACGTTATTAAATCAATTATTTACAATTAGTTAATTATTTTGTTTTATTTGTTGCAGAACATTGTCGATTTTGGATCGATAGTAGAAGATTTCGAGCGTTCGTTATTTGAATGTGCCGACCAAAAAATCGATAGAGAAGAAATGATAAATAGAACCGTCGAAAAAAAGGAGGCCATCGTAGATTGTTGGGAAAACTTGAAAAGATATACTCTTCTAAAAACGACAGCGGACCGATTAATCGACGAGAACGCGAAAGAAAGACGACGCCTGCGGAAACGGGCGAAATCCACGCGAAATTCTCAAGTAGACGTTACGAAATCGTCGAAACAAAAACGTCGCGATACCGTGCACGTAGACGGACCTGCCAAAAAGTTTCTCAGTTATGGGACGCGGACGAAATTCTGGACGAAATGAGGTCGCTAAGGAACATGCTCGTCTTGGGCGTGCTGGACGACGATTGAGATTTGATTGTGTTACTTGTTTTACAAATGTCGATGTATGTATTATGTTAATACTGTTAAACAAACTGTTATTTTTAATAACGTACCGATTAATTCATATTGAATATTTTCTAATATAATACATATAATGTCTATCTGTATTTGAGATAGACGTAATAAATTAATTTTGACTTTATAGTAATGCTATGTAAATAAATAATCTTACGAGAATAAACAACTTACATTTATTTAAAAAGTTATAGGTACTTACGTTGTTTTTGTTTTAAAGTATATTTTCTTTTAATATAAGTTTTATGAAATAAAACGTTTTATTTATCTTCAATATATCATCAATGGAAATTTATTACATATTTATATTTTTTATATCAATATACAAGGTGATTCCTAAGTAGGTAAGTACAAAAAGGGTTATAGAAAATAAACAACATTGCTTTAATATCGATATTAATAATAGAGATGAAATGAAAATGTTGCTATTTTGTTAAGATTGTATGATGGGTTACCTACTCCAATATTTTATTATAAATTAAGATCCGTTAAAAATATTTAATAATAATAATAGGGTGAGCGTCCAAACAAGTTAACTATTATGTCCTAATGACCGCCCGCGTTGAAGGTGCTCGCATTTAAAAGTATAAGCGCCTAAATGTCTTATAATTAGACCGAAATGTGTTATCGTTTCAAACTATTATTTAAAACTATTCCGGATTTGTTTTTCAGTTTGTAAAGGGTGTTACAATAAAACGGATCGATATTAAACGTTAATTAAAAATCAGTGGTGTACAAAATTGAAGATTTCTTTAATGAAACATGTTATTTGATCCATTACAATTAAGTGTGAAAGATAATGTCCGCCAAATGTTCGCCACGGCTCCGGCGGCACACGTTGATCCGCTTATCGAATTTTTTTATAACATCTCGGTATAATTGCTCCTCAATCTCGTCGATGTACCGTGAAATCTCGTCTTTGAGTTGCTGGATGGTGGTTGGTATGTTGGCATAGACTTTAGACATAGACTTTTTCAGATGGCCCCAAAGAAAGAAGTCTAACGGTGTCAAATCGCAAAATCTCGGTGGCCAATTGACTTGGCTGTATCGGGAGATTACGCGCCCGGGAAACTTCTCATGCAGTAGAGCCATTGTGGCGTGGGCTGTGTGGCATGTGGCGCCATCTTATTGAAACCACATGTCATCGATGCCGTAATCATCCAATATTGGCCACACAACGTTGTTTAACATTGCGCGGTAGCGCTCGCCATTGACTGTGACCGAATTCCCAGCATCATTTTCAAAGAAAAATGGTCGAATGATTCCTCCAAGCACAAAAAGCACACCACACAGTGACTTTTTGTGGATGCATTGGTGTTTCGACAATTGCCCTTGGATTTTCATCGGCCCATATTCTGCAATTCCGCTTGTAGACGTAGCCATTGAGATGGAAATGGGCTTCGTCGCCGAAGAAGATTTTGGTGGAAAATTCGTTATTCACTTGTCTTTGTTCGTGTATCCAATCGGCAAATGTACGGCGTTTGAAATGGTCCGTCGTTTTAAGTTCTTGCGTTAATTGAATTTTGTACGCGTGCAACGACAGATCTTTCGTCAATATCCGATGCAAAGTGGCCGTGGACAAGTGCAATTCCTGTGCTCGATGTCGAATAGAGGTGTTTGGGCTCTCGGCCACATTCTCCTCACGGCAGCATTGTTTTTGGGTGAGCGTCCTGCACGAGCACGTACTTGGCTTCTTAACATCTGCCACAGACCCAGTTTCTTGGAATTTCTTCACAATTTTGCCAATAGCACTCTCGGTTGGTCGATTATGCGGGCCGAAAAAATCACGAAGAGCGCGAAATGCATTTTTGTTTGAACGTCCATTTTCGTAATAGGTTTCAATAACTTTAACACGTTCTTCAATGCTCAACTTTTCCATGATTCAATTTGTAAACCACTAAAGATGTCAAAACAAAAAACTAACCTCAAAAAACAATTGCCGTTTAAGCTCCGTTCACATTTAACATCTGTCCAAACTGTTGTAACACCCTTTATTACAATGAGCGTCATCATAAGTTTCTCTCCCTACATAAAATAAGTTAATTTATTTAATCCAGATACATTGGAATGTAATGATCATGTAATTATCCACTGTGGCTTATGGGAAATTTCAAAATTTCATTTTTGTTTCATTAATTTATTTCCCGAAAATATTACCTACCTACCCCATAACTTTTTACTCTTTTTTTTGACATATTTTACATTATTTTATCTTCTAAAATAATTTTAAAAGGAACATTTGCGGAATTTGAAAATATTGAAGATATAAGTACCTACCTAATAAATTACCTCTACACAGATTTATTTGTATCTACAGGGTGTGTCACGACGAGTTTTGGTTAGAAAAATACAGGAAAGCAATCAGAGTTGCGATTTGAAATTTTGGAAATAACGGTAACTTCTGGTTTCGTCTGTTCGCTTTAAAATAATTTGAGATTTCCACTTCTTCCGGTTACACCGGAAATGGATATCGAGTTTCTTATTTCAAATGAAATACCCTAATTTTTATCATTGATTTGTATTTATTTGTATTTTATTGCCTCTAAAATTATCCCTTTTGAAAAAAATTGACAGCTGCAGGTTTATTATAAATAACTACATTTTTATCAGGTTGGGGAAAAAGTTTCTTCGTATTTTCGCGGTAGATGGCTTTAAGATCGCATAACTCTGGTACTATTAATCGAATTTAGTAATATTTACATGCAAATGAAAGCTGATATTTCACAGAACAAATTAACCTAAAAAATTGTGATATTTATTCACTCAGTCAAAAGTTATTGCGTTTTGAAAATGAGTGAAAATAAAGAGGAAATTAGATACATTTTGAAATTTTATTATAAAAAAGGGAAGAATGCGACTCAGGCTGCTAAAAAAATTTGTGATATTTATGGACATGATGCAGTATCAGTACGCGTTGCACAAAGTTGGTTCAAGCGTTTTCAAGCTGGAAATTTTGATATCAAAGATGCACCTCGCTGTGGTCGGCCAATCACTGAAAAAGTCGATGAAATCATGAGAAAAGTTGAGCAAGACCGGCATATTAGTAGTTATGATGTTAGCAAGGAACTAAAAATCGACCACAAAACAGTTTTAAACCATTTGCAAAAGGCCGGATATAAAAAGAAACTCGATGTTTGGGTGCCACATGATTTGACAGTGAAAAATGTAATGGAAATAAAATTTATAGTGGTGGGATTATGATTTTACCTCAAAAGTGGCAAAAGGTGGTCGAACAAAATGGCACATATTTAGTTTAATAAACTTCATTTATAATATAAAAAAAACTTGTTTCATTTTCGTACTAAAATACGAAGAAACTTTTTCCCCAACCTAATATATAGGACATTTACGCATGTACAGATTAAAAATTTTAGGTAAGTATTTTAGAAAGTGTGCTGCATCGCCAAATTCAGCCAAGAAACTAACAATCGAACACAATCGAGATTTTCGCACGTTTCCATAGTGATGACATGTTAACAGGGCGTTAAAATAAATATATTTGTTACAAAATAGACCACTAATGTAAAAAAAAGGTGGTGGGCGTTTAATTCTGTTTATTATTAGGTATATAGGCATATCTGTCTGAAAATTATTTTGATATATACGTCGGAGGAGTTGTTTTGTAACGATAGGTAATTTAATAATTAGTCAAAAGTACGAATCGCGAATCAAATTAGAATTTTCTGCCTCGGAAAATTCGAACAGCGTTTTGTTAATACGTATGAGGTCACTTATTAAAAATTCAAATACAAAAAGCTACGGTTGGTTGCATTTTAGAAACGACTATAATAGTAGAAAATCGGCAAAAGACAAAAAAGCAACTCTTCTGCAAAGACGTCGTTTTTATATTTTTATCGTGAAAAATCGTACAACCAGGAACAGGATCAAAGGCGAACAAACGCTAACGCAGTACCTACCTACATAATCTTTTGTCAAGCATGAATATTTAAATATTTCGTTTATAATAACATACCTAATATTTGTGTAGTATTTAAATTGTATTTCTTGTACAAGTTGAAATATGTTAGATATTTAAAATTTACAAAAAAATAAATGTCGAATAATTTCACTTTGACAAATAAAACGTAAATAGATATATTTGCTATGTATATATGTATTAACGTTCCCCATGTTAGTGTGTTCAAGTCTTGCGTGTGATTTCTATTTATAAATACGCATAACAAAAACTGTACACGTTGAATAAAAATAGATAAAACATATTTTAAACTAATAAAATTAATCGCCTATAAGCATGAAGATTTTTATTCATTTCGAGTAGCGATGCAATTAAACTGAAAAACGCGCCGCATCAAAAAAAACGAACTTTTTCCAAAAATACGATTTAGCTAAGTTTATTTAAAAAATCCGTTGAAGTTTAAGTTCATTATTTTATTGCTGAGAAACGTTTTAATGCTTAAGCATCGTGTTAGACGAATAGGGGCATTTTCAAAAATGTTTCTCTGTCCTTTTTGGAGGAGATTTTTTTTTAATTAGCCAAATCCACTTGCTATATTAAGCTTATGGTGATCGTTTAAAGTTCAAAATTGAGTTTCTGTAATTTAAATAAAATTATAAATGCCTTGATGGCGCCGCGTCGTCGTTAAGCAACCATTAACCGTCCATGTCCCATCCGTGTCAATTAAGTCCAACCACTAGGCGCGTTTGTAGTAACGAAACACTCTCGCGCTTTAGAATAGAAATACAGAATTATGTGAATGATTGGATTATTAATTGCATAGAATTTTTAAATCACCTTTAATAGTTGTAAACGCTTAATTTTCTCAACGAAAGAAAAAAAAATGTAGAGATACAGGAGCGGTGTCCATAACGTTCTGTTTTTTAAAAAAGAAAAAAACAAACAAATACAATAGCGTTTGAGTTTATTAAACAATTGTCGATATTTGCAAATTATACGAGAATAGGTAGAAGTAAATGAAAGATCTACTTCGGCTGGTAATAATTATTGAAATTAAGTATTTTATTTAAAATAACGTCTAGGTAGGATTATCCTTTATTGACATAGCTTGCTAGATTGTTTGCGATTTTTAATCACAAATAAGAAATAATTTGAAAAATTTACTAACAGTATACTTTGAACAAGTATAAAAAAGTCAAATAAATATATTAATTTTTAATTAATTTTACCTTTTACGATTGTAAAATTCGGAACACATTCCTCGACGCGACATCATATCGTTTTCAGCTGTTCGAGATAATATTGCAGGCAAACGTTGCATCAATTAGGCATCACTTTCGTTTCTATACGCTAAAACTAGTATTTCGCTTTGTTTCGCTCGTTCAACATAACCATAATAGATATTATTTAATAAGAATAAGTAGATAATGTACGAAAAATAAAAATGTTTACTTTCAGAAAAAAAATTAACTTATAAATCGTTTTGAAAACGATTCCTCTTGTATCGACGCAACGGGACATGATAGTGGGGGGGGGGGTGTTCAGAATATACGCGTCACTTAGTAAGACATAACATTTCCTATAACACGTTCACTTAATCGTTTCTCTCCAAAATCGCATAATAGAAAATTTGAGGTAATCATTTTTTTTTCATATATACGTTATTCAAGATAGCTTCAATACACGTCATCAATAAAACATTTTAAATTGAATATTACAAATGTACAATTTATTAACTTTTTATACATGACGTGCATCGGAACCTAATTTATCTATTTTCGTTTAATAACAATATAAGCTAATGTTTTATTCGTTTTATTACAGAATATCAATTATTTTTCGTAAATAGCAGTTGTTTGTAATGTTCGTCATTTGACGAACTACTAGAAGACACTACATAGAAAACTGATAAGATATTAAAAAAATGAATAGTTTGCAAATGATAGAGCGTTTCGTCGAAAAAAGAAAATCGATCAAAGACCGTTCGAACAACTTATTAAAATATATCCTTTTGAAAACCACAATTAAGCGCTTGAAAAAAGAAAGGAAACAGAAACGACTGGCGAAAAAAATCAGTATAATCCGGAGGCTAATTGATCGTAGTTTTGTGATTTAAAAACATCGAACAAACAATATAAATGTGTTTGAAATTTTCAGTAAAAGAAGATCTCTCGGCGACTCCCCATTTCACCAATTAAACAACGATTTTTTTATGTACGTATAGTAACGAATCAAGTTTGTTATCGGACTGATATTTTTACCGCGCGATAAATTATCGTTGCCTTTGACAGGTAATATGTACGTTTATTGTTTTGACGTTTTTAAGACTAACAATGTTGCTTTGTTTAACAAAAAATTTATCTTCATGTAAATATATATATTCATTATCGTTAATAAATGTGCTGAGAATTGAAATAAACTGCTGATTTCGTTGGGGGTTTCTTAACTTTCACATTTATTTTTTTTTCTTGGAATGTTGAGATTTTAATGGCGCGTGTTAACCTCAAATTTCCTCGATTTCTAAACGAAATAAAGCTATTATATTCTCTCACGGAGGGCCGTTTGCGCCAATTTGTATTTAAGCCTGGAGTAGGTTAATTGTAGATCAATTTAGTTAACAACAAGTGCAGATTTGAAGTGGCGATGGCGGTGCATTAAAGCAAAAATTGCATTTACCTGTTACGGACGAGGTTAACGTCTGTCGTGTTGAGTTTTCTGTTTGTTTATTAAATCGATTGTTCTGTTGTATTTGTGTATGTATCGTGTTTATTTTGAAGTGTCTATGTAACAAAGAAAACGTGAAAGAGAAGAGTGGTGTGCGTTCGCAAAAGTATGTGCGAGTCAGAAAAAGGGACATATCGTCAATAAATACATCAACACATAGGTAATCGAAAATAAAAAGTCAGATACCGTCACCGTTAGCGCGAAAAGTAACGCGTGGATTTAAACATCGTAAAACAATTTAATGCTAGTGCTCCCGAATTATGGCAAGGATTCGCGGAATTCCTAAAAATTATTACGACAATCAGAAACAAATGAACGTAAAGGGAAAAATTGAGAAAACGCGAGAAACGAAATGATGTATTTGAACGTTGCGTGGCGTGCGCAATGATTGCACACGGACTACAACGTTATCGATTGGCTAACGAGTTTCTTTACGCACGGTCTAAAATCAATAAAAATTGACAATCGTGCTGCATTTTGGGCGAGCAGCGATTTTTGTTTCGGCCTTTGTCGATAAGAGTCGGCCCGTGAGTGTAAAACCGAACTACCGGAACTGGGCGGGAGGGGGATTATCGTTCGGCCGCCATCTTCAAATTAAGGGTCCAATTAGTTTTTGATTTATCTCTGCAACCGCGAGCCCGACAAAAATTTTGTAAAGAGCATTTTCGCAGATAATACAATTCCCTACAATTGAATCTATTTAGTTTTTTCGTTCGGTTCGTTTTTATTGATTTTGTAGCGTTTAATTGGGAGGTAGGCTTTTCGAAACGTGCGTTTTAGAAGATTGTACTTGGAAAATGCACTGCAGATGAAAAATGTGCGATAGGTTTGTGGCCCGACGATGACGTGCGGATTAATAAACGGCCTCGAAACTCGCTGTCTATCCAAAATGCGGGGTCACATACTGCAAAATGAATACAAAAGTGAAAGCGCGTAATGATGTAAAGAAGCTCCATCTCCCTGGGCATGATTCTAACAAATACAAATTTTAAGGTGCCTATTCAAGTAAATTCTGAAAGTTAGATAAAGAAAATCCCCCCCGAAACTTGTTTACAAAATTTCTCACATCGGTCAAGAATGTAACTTTCTAATTAATTGCTTTCTATCCGTTATCTTGTTTGCGATAAGTAATACCACATACCGTTGCGAAGGGAGGTTTGTTGTTTCTCAACAAATTATTAACGAATCATACCTGCTTTGTATAATTATTTGGTGGTTGTGTCGATGTCGATTCGAAATAACATGAAGCTCAAGGTAATAGTTTTGATAAACACTTTTTAAATGATTTCGCCCTTACAACACGTCCGTCTTATTTTTTTATAGACCGTCGATAATTGTCGGTTAGCAGAAGCTGAAGGAAACTGTTTGCAGTTCGATGAAATTACAACAGTAATAGATCGAATTCAAGTGATAAACTTGAGTATCAACAAACAAAAAGCCATCAAATTTCCATGCAGCCATTTACGGAGATCTATTTTGTTAAAAACCACCATCGACAGATTATTAACGGAAGAAAAGAGATGGACTAGGAAACGCAAACGGGCGTCCAAAGCAGTCGATAGTAAAAGAAGACGTTGCCATCTGACATTTAAAGACGCCTCCGTTTCATTACTATCCGGTGAAAACATTGCGGACGAACTGAATAAAATGCGGAGTGACGCAGTTACGCAGCATTATCGCAGTGCTTCAAATGTTTCCATAAGAAGACAATGTGACGCGACGCCAGAAGGCGCTAACGTTCCAAATGTTTCGTTCTTGTCCGCTGCAGAAATTTTGGACGAACTGAATAGGTCGCAGGGTTTATCCGAGACCGATAGGTTTTCACCTTTGTTTATTATGGACGCCGACGAATTAAGCGCTTTAACAGGTCTGGAGTGTTTAAATTATTTTAATGATTAATTTATATATTTATCTATGTACATATGTACCAAGTTACATTGTTTTAAGTGCGACTTTTGTTTTTAAATTTGTTCTTTATGTTGCAATTGTATTTATGTTGACTTTAATGTTTTTGATGACGTGTTATAATTTTATTTGATGTAAAGGCATTTTTCCAAATATAAAATTAATAAAATGTATGGCTCTTTATAATTGTTTTACCTATACATGTACGACCGGTTTCACCAAAAACTCGCTGACAATTTATCAAGGAACGTTATTATGTACTATGGCCTATCCAAACCTATATGCAATTAACGTCATCAAAAACAAGTTACTAGATTGTTTATTTGTAATTCGGTTTAAAGTTTGGAAAGTGACATATTCTATAGATGATTTACTTATGCACATATTAGATGCTATAAAGAAATACTACAATTTATTAGAACTGTCAAAATACGAGGTACGAGGTGACAGCACCGTGTGAAACGTCATCATCTAGTAACCTTTTATTGATGACGTGGATTGCATATAGGTTTGGACGAAGTGTAGGTACTTGTTTAGTAGTTGTTTGCTATAGGTACGGAGTGATTCAAAATTTACATTACAAGGTAGGTAAATATTTATTTATGGAGTCATGTCAGACGATGAACCGTTTATGCGCTACATCAGTCTTTAAAAGTTGCAAACTTTTATTAAATATCTTGTGTTACTTTACGCGTGTAATTACGCATCTAACTTTACAATATGGATTCTGAATCGGTCTTTATGGTAAACAACTATATATCAGCAAAAGTGTTTAGCGAATCAGACCTTATGATTCAATAAAAAAAAACGAAATAACGCAGAACAAGGTAAAACAATAGACAACCGAGTGCAGTTTCTAACAAACTATAAGTTACTATTTAAAAAAAATATCGGACCGCGCGCAAACTCGGTATCGAATTTTCATGTCGCATGTCAAATAACTCATTTTTTTAAAATTTTTCCTGAAAGATAATATTTACGAGAGAAATTTATAAGAATTAAAAAATATATCACTTTTTTTCGATTATATCGAAAACGGTGCATTCTATCGAAAATTATAAAGAGACATGATCAGTGGAGAATTTTATGCCGATTCCAAAACATATTTCATATTAGCGATCGAATGGTTAATAACGGAGATTCCAATTTTTTTAATTTTTGAACGGCCGCCAATTTGAAACGGGTCGCTCGATTTGGCTGGTTAACGAACTCGTCCTTCGTTTTCGTAAAGATAATACGCTGTCCAAATTTTAGCCTATGAAAAACCAAAATGAACGATCTATATTTTCGTGATCTAGGGGTCGCGATCGAAGAAAATCCAAATGGACGTGTCTGGGTGCCGTCATCAGACAGTCCGCAATAGCTTTATTTTCTATGAAAATTCGCTAAATTTAAGCAGGTCGCAGCAGTACTTGGAAAACTATGCGTTGCCGTTTACATGTTTGACAAGGAGCGCTTTTTCAAAAATCTCCCCATTAACAAAATATGTACTTTCAATAAATTTTTGCCTTATTTTTGAGCATCTTTGATGTAAATATAGTACAAAATCTACATTTTATACTATATTTACATCAATTAGTTAGGTTTATTAAACAACGATGTTTTAAAAACGTTTCATCTCATTATTGGTACGATTATTCGTAATTGCTTTCAGTCAAATTCTTAGGTTAAATAAATAAAAGTCGAAGTTACAGTTCGTTTATACTTGTTTATAAAATATGCCGCATTTAGAGATAGGCATCCCTGCAAAATGTGACTTTCTAATTGATCATTGTCTTGTTTACGATAAAGGGATCGATTGCATAAGATTGAAAATGAGAGGGATAGGATAAAAAAGACTTTTGAGTCTTGGAATTGGCCCACTGACACGCTTTTTTATATAGTATACGGCAGTTACATCTCGTATTTGATACTACTGTAAACATGGGTATCTGATCTACAGACTCCCGTCAATATTATAAGGACTTTATTTGATAAAACTGTAGGAATTGAACTTTACTGTGTCTTAGTTTAAAAATGTCGTAATTTTACCGAATTTTCATAGAAAATAAAGCTATTGCAACCTGTCCGATGACGGGATCCAAACGTGTCCTTTTGGATTTTCTCCGATCTCGACCACGAAAATATAGATTGTTCATATATATAATCAATATAATCGTAGCATGTTGAAATTTGGACAACTATTGTCTTTACGAAAAGAAAAGACGAGTTCGTTAACCAGCCAAATCGACCGATCCGTTTCAAACTTTGAAAAAATTGACATACCAAAAAGTTAGGGTGATATTTACCCGCTCCCTATACAGTTTAACATCGAATTTAATTTTGAGCATTCGATAGTTTTAATTGGATAAACATAAAAACAGTAGTGAACGTATCAATTTTCGTCATTTTATTTAAAACAGTAAAACTGACTTCATTTCCGGCGAAACCGGATAATGATTCTTAAAACTGCAAAAAAAGATTTTTAACCCAAATTTACTTATGCAAAAGTTCATTTTTGCATCTCTAAAATCTATTGAATTATTTAGCTTGGGACAGGGTTTGGTTGAATTTCTATTATAAATCGATAATCACATTCATTTACTAATTTATTAATTAAAAGGCTTATTAAGTATTGACAACTTTTATACCTTTAAAATAAAAATAGTGAAAAGAAAACTGCACAACCTTAGTAACTATAGACGTTCCTCAATTGCGAATCATAAAAATCATCAACACTATTTCCAATCGTCGATAGAATATATTAAAGCGGACTCGTCTAATTTTGTTAGAACACCAAACTCGTGGCGATGCACGAACGCGAAAAAATAGTCGTCACTAACTATTTCATTGGATTCCGTAAATTCGCTTATCTGCGTATTTTCTGACGAAATTCGATGGTCGCTGTCCAACGATGATGTTTTCGGCAGAAATTCGTTTTCCCGTTTCTCGAGAGTTTTCGAAATGCCTTTCTTCCCGTCGGTCGAACGCGATCGCGTCTTTTTCATCGATTTTCCGAATTCTTTCTCGACGGTGCTAGTTTTTAATCGTCGTATCACAGAATTTAATAGGATATATTTGCGTAAATTTGTAGAACGCGGTTTTGTGGCATGACGCTTTTCGATACCGATTTTTAGCAGTTCTTTACGAGTTTTGATCTGTGGAGTTTTAGCAAGAGGATGTGTTAAATTAGTTTCCGTCGTTAACCAACAGTTATCGTCTAACTAAAACACAAAATAAATTAGGGAAAAATAATAACAAACATTTCGAAAAAAATCTTACATCAAAATCCATGTTTTTATGTTATAAACTTCGGTAACGGAGTTGACGGTTTCGCAAATGGAACTAATATTATTTTCGTTCGAAAATTTGACGTAAGTACCCCAGTACACTTGCTTCCTGATTACTTGCGCGGTTTAATGTGTTTTTAATTGTAAATATGTACCTAGTTTCCTTTGTTTTGCAGAGGGATACGTTTAAGTATGTCCGAAATTCCAAATATTTGAAGGTCTCCTAAGATTTCACCTTCTCTTTCGATATTAATTTGCGCCCAGACATAACAAAATAATTTATAATAAGTTTTTTTTTTTTAAATAAACATCTTTTTTTAATCAATCATTACTTACGTGCCCTATAATATAAAAGCACGTTTGATTAAAAAAAGGCGTATTTTAGTAAATAAAACTTATAAAGGCTTGACTGAACGTGATAGTCAAATAAAATAGGTAATTCTGCTTACAAAGATTAGCATAAAAAACACTTCGTTTTTTAATTATGCAAATAGGTTTATAAAATTTATAAAATTTGTTTATAATCTGTACAATTGTTACCAGAACGGAAAACATTCGTCGTACAGAGGCTGTAAACAAATTCTTATAACCGCTGTATTTACGAATTATTTACTTGCAACGTGAAGTATCTAATTATCTTCAAGTCATAAGCAGATTATAAATTCAATTATCTTATAAAATGTAAGACCGTGCTGGGTGTAACGTTAACTTAATAATATGTATCTCAAAGTAGCGAACATTATATCGAAAATAAGTCATTTTATTTTTATAAAAAATACGTTTTTGTATGTTTATTGATTATTGTTATTCTATTTTAATACGATCAACGCCAATAATATAAAAGCTAATTTTACAAAATATAGAACAGCGACGAGGACGCTGGTGACTTCTATCGGCACAGCACAGTAAAATATTCTATAATTTTTGGATTACTCGTTTCGGTGCTTTTCTTAATCTTTTCCAGGTAGGTAAGGTTTTCTAGGGGTAAGTCGTTACATAATTCCTTAATTCATTTATATATTTAAGTTACATTTAATAAAAGTAAAAATTATTGTTAAAATGGTGATTGACGTGAGTGGAGGTTAATTGCAAACAGGAAATTAATACTTAACGATCGATAAATTATTCTTATCGCGTTAAAGAAAATTTTCAGTCAATTGATAATCATTGTAAATGATTTGACCGGTAATTAACTAATGATTTGTTAAATTTATTGTGTTTTGTGTAACGGGATTTGAAAAAAGCTATTAGGTGTTTGATGACTGTTTCCCGCAGCATTTTTGGATCAGAAATTGAGTTTATTAAGGCCTTATTGTCGCTATTTTTTTTTAAACTATCATGTCTAATCTACATTTTAGATATTAAAAAAGGCGTCTGACAGTTATTATAGAGCACGTATACTGGGTAGTACGAGGTCTGACCAATAAATACTGAGACTAAGTCCATAAAATACGTATATTTAAAAATTAAGGTACGTTGATGTGATCCCCTTCAAAGTACTCCCCTCCCACAACTACACACTGGTTCCAACGTTTCTTCCAGCTTTCGTAACATTTCTGGAAGACTTCGACTGGAATGCCCTGGAGTATCCTCGTCACGGCGGTCTGGATGTCAGTTATGGACTCAAAATGCGTTCCTTTCACGGCCAATTTTGTTTGGGGGAACAAGAAGAAGTCATCCGGCGAATAGGGCGCTTGCGGCAACACTGCGATGTTTTTAGAGGTCAAAAACTGCGACACACTGAAGGCACGATGGCATGGAGCATTGTCATGATGAAAGATCCACATTTTGGCAATCTCTGGACGGACTCTAATGACTCGTTTTCGCAGCCGATCGAGTACTTTCAGGTAGAAATGTTGGTTGACGGTCTGCCCAGGTGGTACAAACTCTTTGTGCACGATTCCTTTGCTGTCAAAGAAGCAAATCATCATCGTTTTCACTTTTGATTTGCTCATTCTCGCCTTCTTCGGTCTGGCTGCACCAGGAGACAGCCACTGTTGACTTTGCCGTTTTGTTTCGGAATCGTACTGAAAATACCAACTTTCATCGAGAAGAGTTGGATCAGCTTCAACCTGTTGCAGACACTCCTGTGAAATGGACATTCGCTCGTGTTTTTGCTCCACCGAAAGGTTCTTCGGTACCATCTTTGCACACAGCTTTTTCATGGACAAATCATCAGTTAAAATTTTTCTGACGGTTTCTCGTTTTAAATTAAGTTCATCAGCCAACATTCGAATGGTTAGCCGCCGATCTTGATGTACGAGAGTGCGCACACGCTGAACATTGTTGTCAGTTCGAGCTTCAACCGGCCTCCCACTTCGCGGTTCATCCCCGACGCTCTGACGGCCATTTTTATAATCTTTATGCCATCGAAACACCTGAGCACGACTCAGGGCTTCATCACCGAACACTTTGACCAATTTACCGTACGTTTCCGTAACAGAATCGCCGAGTTTAACGCAAAATTTAATCGCGCACCGCTGTTCAATATTACGTCGTTCCATATTCGTGACACGCCTTACAAACACGTTGTCGAAAACACAACACAGCTGGAGAACTAACGAACGTACGAAAGTCGCAAGCACATGTATCGATAGAGAAGGGATGGGAGATTAACCGACCGAAGTTTCAGGTTCGCAGTGTTACCACAAGCGAGGCTAAAAAATCAGTCTCATTACTTATTGATCAGACCTCGTATTACCATTTGTTGTGGACTTACTTATTTCTGATTTTTTAAGAAAATTTATTTGTGTAAAAATTTTGTAGTACCCGAAATGAAACGTATACCTATATTGAAATTGACGGACGATGTGCGAATAGTAAATAATAAGTAGGTACTTTAGATTAGGAGTAATAATGGTTATTTAGGGATTATTTAAAATTCAACGAATTAGAAAGTTATTTGAGACTTAAACAGGAAATGTTCGGGTCAAGAAAAATGACTTTCTATTTAAATCATCCCTAGGTCTCATAACTGTATTAAAGAGTTGTCCTTCGAATTCTTTTGCATTGCAAAATAATTTGAGAAAAATAAGTTAAAGTCTTAAAAACCTTTAGATATAATATCGTTTAAAATCTACATGCAATACGTTCCATAAACAACAATTACACCTACCTGTAGGTTGAAAATATAGAAATAAAAAATGTTATAAAAATACTAAAATTCTAGAATATTATAGGTACTTAAGGCTCTACTTTTAAAAAATATTCTTTAGCTTAGTTAGTATTTAATTTGTCTTATATTAAAATAATTTAAAAAACATCAACTTCCCCCCACTGCTATAAGAATTCCTTGATAAACGACCGACCAATAAGCGTTCTTAACATTAGTTCGGTGGAGGTGGTGGGAGTTACCCTCTAGAAACAGTAAAGGTATGTAAAAGTTCACAGGTCATTTCCGGATGGTTTAAATCAATTATCTATTACCTACTGTGATTTATATGCATGTGCAGTTAGTAAACGTTGTTATTGTGAAACGCGATGGAATTTAAGGTAAACCTGATTGAAATGGTTATCAATAACAATTGTAGTTTTTTTTCCCAATAAAATCAATTTTATTTGCGTACCTACTTGGCGAAATCTTTCAATATTAAATTCGTTTTCGACCAAATTATAAAATAATTTGAAAAATACGTAGTCTTGCAAAGAAATTGATTACCTACTAAACAAAAAGTTAATAAATAATTTATGTGTATTTTTTTAGAATTATAACTCGCAAGTCTCGGTTATGGCTTCGAAAACGTCTACGTATAATCAACGCAATCCGTCAACAAGTCGTGAGGATTTGGACGGAAGAAAAAAATCAAGAAAGGGAAATAGTTCGCACGTTTCAAATAAAAATTCTGCGAAAATCCACCAGCGCAAGTTATATAAGGTATTTTACGTTTATCTATGTAAAAATTTAATTTCTAAATTGACTTTCGAATAAACCAATTAAAATATCTAATCATTGTATTGTTTCAGGATTTAGAAACTGTTCGTCTACATGTGCGCCATACGTTACCCTACTACGAAAAAGTTGCGAATAAAGCCCAAATTATTCAGTTGGCCATAGCGAAACGGAGTTCTGTTAAATATCCCGATACGGAATTACGTTTGGTTACGTTATTGAAGGCGACCGTTAAACGACTAGTGACGGAAGAAAATCGAGAAATGATAACACAAAGAGGAAATCGTGATATTACGAGTCTCGATGAAGATTTGCTGTTTTTTTATCGGGAAACCACCGAACCGGTTCCAGAATCAAATACAAACGGACGCTCGTTGTTGTTTTCTTTCGTCAGACACGGATATTTAAATATTTTACCTCTAGTTGCGTTTTGTTTAGTTAAATTGTATTCATTATTTGGGTGAAATGAAACAAACATTAATTTTGAATTGAATTGTTCATTTAATTATTTCTAGTTCGAAATTGTGTTACTTCAACAATTAAATTTTTATCACGTCTCGTGCGATTAAAGTGTTATTTCATTTAAAAAAAACCGTCGAAATCGGTAACTTCTAGTGCATCTTGTTACATATTATTAAATAATCAAAGATAATTAAATTTAAAAAAAATGTTACGCGTGTCGGGGCGATTAAAAATTCCGGAACTTCAAGTTTCCTAAAATTGTCAGTTTCCGCAAATGCTTTATGCGCGAAAATTTTAAGATTTTAACTTGGAAAAAATAATTAGTAAAAAAATTAGGTTTCTATAACAGGAAGTCGTCGACTTACGACCCATGCGCTTTACTACTGATCGACTTACGGCTGCGAATATTTTTTAAGTTTTATACAGTATCTATTTGACGTATTTTTCATTATTTTTGTAAATAGTAAACCGATTGTTTTGCACACACTGTATGATTTAGCTAAACTGATTCCACTTACGTCTGGATCGCTTTACGACCGGTTGGTCGGAACCTAAAATGATCGTAAATCGACGACTATCTGTAATTAAATAAAATGCCCACGACGTGTATTAAATACTAAACCAATCTATACCTATAAATAATTAGGTAAAAATGCAAACCGTTACCAAATATCAACAAATTTTTGTTTTTAAATTTTTTTCCGCCTGCCAATTTTGTCAAATCTTTTATAATTATGATAAAATAATGAAAAAATATAATTCACATAATATTATTTATAAATTGAATTTTTACAATCTTACAGATTCGTTTCTAGTTAAAATATTATGAGAGATTTTATATTTTTTAAAGATTATATTACCTACGTTAAAAACAAAATCGTCGTTTTTACACTTAAATTAATTAAAACCACTTGAATTTTCCGGATCGTTTTGTAGAACAAAGCCGTTTAGATTTCGTGCACAAAACAGCGAATTTCGCGATAATCGAAATTAGCATAATAGAAACGTAAGACAATATTGTTAACGATAAAATAACGATCTCCCATCTTTGACGCGTGCCGTTGTTAAAATTAATGAAAACCCTCGTAATTAATTAATTTTTCTAAATCCTGGTCGTATTTTGGCAGCCCGAAAAAAGTAGTCTGACTGCAAAATAATTCACGATCTCAAGCCTTTGACGGCTAAATTAATAGGCGTTTTTAAACCCTAATTAAATAAGCATTTAAGATATTTTGGATTTTTTGTCATTTCAAGTACAGATGTTTAATTTCAATTTAACACATTTTACATAAAACTCGAAATTTTTTAAATAAAATGACCACGTATTCGTCAATTTTAATTAATTTTATATCAATTTAATTTAAATGCCAAGAAAATACGAAATAAAATATCTAGAAGAAATATCACCGAAATACCTCGTGTAATCTACGTGTAGGGTACGTGAATTCTTGGTATATTGTTTGCTTTGGAAACCGTCAGAATAGTTTATCCGCCACTAAAATCGTTCAAAGTAGGTATTTTAACATTTAAAACCGTTTTCCCAGAGTTATAAACAATTAACCAAATTTGAACGGTTGCATCACCGTAACGGTTAAATTTAGGGAAAAAGTCGTGCACCCATCTCGTAGGAAATTTAACGAGGAATAATATCGATAATAAGTGTTTTCCCGCTCACGTTAATATTTTGGAAAATACTCGCAAAAATTTGATTTCGACGCCATTTTTCCAATATGACTGTCAACGCCGACCTGTTCTAGGGAGAAAACTTACTTTAGCTATTAGGGGATGTAAATGAAGCGATTAAAGTAAATTCCAGATTTCCAGGAATTATTGGGACTCTTTTTGTACGCCTCACCGCCCGCCTTCACTTAATTATTAGATAAATATTAAACGTACACAACGCGACTTCGATTAAGAATTTTTACCAACTATTTCGGATAATAATGCCTATTAATTTTTATCGCTAGTCGTTTAGTTTAAATACCCGCGGCACGGAAACGCGACTTTTACCCGTATACAGGTTTAATTCTGTTTCTCCCCGTTTCTATTTTATTCACTTACGTTTAAAAATCTTGTTTCGTAAACTTTTTATCTCCATAAAATTGGCAGTTTATCTTTTTGTTGGAATTTCTTAGTTAGGTAAATCGCCAAGAAAACCAAGCAATTTAACTATAGATGCGTAGCAGCGATAAAAGCCGCATACGGAACAAAATTATTTCAGATTTTGGTTGTCCGTTTCACAAATTGTTGCTCCTGTAAAAATTAAATAAGTATTTATTTAAGTAGGTGCCTACCACACATTTTTTAATCGGTAAAATTTCATAAGTAAAGCTACACAGGACGATGAATAAAAATGAGCGTGGTATCACGTTAAAAGCGGGATTTAAATGATAATCAAACGTTCGCTCTTCACTTGTTTGCCGATAATATGGGCACCTACTCTGATCTCCGCTAGTCGAGACGATCAATAATCTTAATAAAGTGTTAGGTGTTACATAAACAAAGAGGTTTAAAAAATAGATGTAATTGCGACAATCTGTTTCGGTTTGAATAAATCAGTTCGATTTTATTACGTCTGCTATTTTTTATAAGTATACTAAATTTTTTGAAATCCATCGCGACTTTTAAACGTAGATAAGAACTTATTTTGAAATTGCAAAGTTACACTTTACTAAAGACCGAACTTAATTCAATTTTGTTAGAGAATCGTTGAACTTCCATTTATTTTTCGCTCGCATAGGTGCTAATAATTGTTTGCTTTAAGATAAGCAATTACGGTGCGGTATTTATAACGTGAACATCCAAAAAACCTGAAACCGCGAAACTTTTTATATTCTAAAACACGAACAGCGAAATAATACAAATTTAAAACTGTTACAAATTGATATATTTATTGTGGCATCTAAGAAAGCGGCAACTTATTTAACTTTAAAAAACAAAATCAAGCTTTTATCGGATGCAAGGAAAGACTTATTTGAGTGACTTTTTTGCTAAGTTAACTGTAATGTGTCCTCAAAAAGAAACTTTTTTTTATTTCTATTTTTTTATATTCCATTATATAAATAAATGTTATTTTAACGATTTTTGGTGTTTCACATTATATTACGTATAGCAATTTTATTAAGTATAGATGAACTCCTCGAAAACGTGAACGCCACTTTCACTAATTAATTCACGTTATCGAGACTGTACTGTATATTCATCGACTTGTTCGATTCCTGCTGTTGCTGATTATATTATTCATTTATTTGATCAAACTAATTTAATGAAAATCGTAAACTCAAACTTTAGATTTGGCGAATATAAAATTTATAAAATCAATATTACCTTGTCCACCACTAAATTGAAGAGGGTCGAATTGTATAGGTGTACTTATGTATAAAGTAGAAATTATTTCCACCAAGTTGTCGATTAAATAAAAATTCGTAATATTATGTGTACCTACTTATTAAATACCGTAAATTGATAAAGTACCTACATAAATAATTCTCTGAGCTTTATAATGGAATCGTGTGATTTGAGGTGTATATCTCAACTATCCGAGGTCTCTACTGTACTATTATAGGTCAATACTTTGTAAAAACGTCTTACGTAAGTATAACTATTTGATGTAAAAATGCATGTACAGTCGAACTTCCCTAAGTCGACTCTCGATTGTTCACTAAAAAATTTGAAATGCCCACACAAAATGAGTAAAACAACACTTTCACACGCATTTAGGTATTATCACTACGCTACATGACAATCGACAAGCTACAGCAATTCATTAATTCCCAAATAAATACCTGGAGCAAAAATCAACATTTTTGTCAACATGCCCGATTTTAATACTTTTATTCTAAGTTAATTTAGTTAAAACTGAAAGTTTATTAATCCGCCCTGTGCACACGGCCGTGTCCCGTCTTTAATGATTAATTTTAACTGTCACTAAGCTACCATTGAAATTATTGTTCCAACAATCGTTTTCACGGCGACAAAACGATGTTTAAAATTAATGGGAGATGAATAGATTGGCGTTTAGCGCCGGTCTTTTTATCGTCGATTAATTTCAGTTTTATCAGTTCGCACTTCATAATTTAATATTACGAAAATAATTGCAACGTTTTTTTCTAAAAAAAAAAATAACGGATTAAAAGGAATTATACCAGTCTTTATAATCTGTCTTTGATTAATTTCAATTATCGGTCGGTTATTGAAAAAGGAAACTTTAAAATAAATTTCAGGGCACGATTTGCTATTTAAAAATGATCGTCGAAGCAGTCATTGCTATGGTAATCGATTGACGATTAGAGTTTACTGGACGTTTGTTTAGTTAAAACTAATTCAAGGTGGAAGTTTTTCTTGGTGCTTCGCTCGGATCTAAATTCCATCCGATTGTTTCGAGTTGAGCTTCGTTTTTCAGCTGAATTGTTTTTGTCGACAAGCACTTTTGTGTGGATTAGATAGTCTCTATTTCAGGTAATTTCATAACCGCACTGTGGGATAAAAATATTCATGTATAATAATAATAATAATCTCAAAACGTCTAGTGAATGAAATCAGCCGCACATAACAACAGCTCCAATTTGTTCCTTCGATCCAATCGCGTTTCTGTCGTCACAATGTGACTCTTGACAAAATTACAGGATCGACTTTAAGCGGCGCATCTGATGCGCCGTTATCTGTTTCATATTGTTTAGTAATTTATTATCAGAATGTTAAGTCTTATAATGCTGGAATATTAACTGTTTTATCAAATCGTTTAGGGGATGTGGCTATTTTAATTAGTATTGCTTGGATAATAAATTATGGTAGATGAAATTATAATTGTTATTTAGAAATGGTAAAATGTGATGTGGAGATGGAGATTATTAGTTTATTGATTGTTTTTGCTTCAATTACTAAAAGAGCTCAGATTCCTTTCTCTTCATGATTACCTGCTGCTATATCTGCTCCAACTCCAGTATCATCATTAGTTCATTCTTCTGCTTTGGTAACTGCGGGTGTTTATTTGCTTATTCGATTTAGATCATGTTTGAGGTATAATTTAATGTTTTTTTTATTATTTATTTCTTTAATAACTATATTTATATCCGGTTTGATAGCTAATTTTGAATACGATTTGAAGAAAATTATTGCTCTTTCTACTTTGAGCCATCTTCGATTAATAATAAGGATTTTATCATTAGGGGATAGAAATTTAGCATTCTTTCATTTTTTAACTCATGCTTTATTTAAGGCTTTATTGTTTATATGTGCTGGTTGTATGATTCATGGTGTAAGAAATAATCAAGATATTCGGTTTTTTGCTAGTTTAATTTATCAGATGCCTTTAATTTGTTGTTTATTTACAGTTTGTAATTTTTCTTTATGTGGTATTCTATTTATGGCTGGGTTTTACTCAAAAGATTTGATTTTAGAGTTTTTATCAATAGGTTATTTAAATTTATTTGTTTACTTGATTTTTTATTTTTCTGTTGGATTAACAGTTTCTTATACTGTTCGTTTAAATAAATATATGTTTTGAGGTGTTTATAATTCCAGATCTTATTATAGTTTAGTGGATGATTATGTAATAATTAAGGGAATAATTGGATTATTTTTTTTGTTATTGTGGGTGGAAGAACTATCATATGATTAATATTTTCGATTCCTTATTTTATTTGTTTACCTTTTATAATAAAAATAGTGGTTTTATTAGTGATTATTATAGGATTTTGATTTGGTAATGAATTTTCTAATTATTATTTAGGTTTGAAATTAATTGTTTTAAATTTTTATGGAAGTATTTTTTTTTATTCATCAATATTAAATTTACCTTTAATTTCTACTATTATAGTTAATGAATTTCCTTTGTTTCTAGGGTTTTCATATTATAAGACTTTGGATTTGGGTTGATCAGAATATTATGGTAGTCAAAATATTTATAATATATTAAAAATTGGTTCAACTAGTTTTCAATTTTTTTCTTTAAATAGAGTAAAAGTTTATTTATCATTATTTACTATTTTAATTTTTTTTTTATTTACTTTAATAGCTTATGTAGAGTATAATATTGAAGATATTAGGGAGATTTTTAAATTTTAAAGTATTTATAAAAAATGATTTTAATTTTACAATGAAAATGTATTGTTTTAATTAAACTATATAAATAGAAATATAAACAGAATTTCACTGCTAAAAATAGAAGTTAGAAGCTTCATTTTGAATAACATATTTCTTTAATTGGAAATAATCCATTTTAATCATTAACAGTGATAGACCTCTAAATTTGGTTTCAATTAATAATAAGGATAATGTTATCATATTTTAGGTCGAAACTAAATGCATATTATGCTACTTATTAAAGATAAAATGAGGCTATCATTATTTTTTAAATGCAAATTAAATATTGTTAAAAACTTTTATCCTAATATATTCAATTTAAAGCTCCTTGTTTTCATTCATGAAATAGTCCTATAAGTAAGATTAATATAAATGTGATTATGATAATAATAAATTTTGTTATATTTATTAATTTAATTGTAATTGTTAATGGTAAAATTAGCGTGATTTCTACATCAAAAATTAAAAAAATTAGGGCGATTAAGAAAAAATGTAATGAGAATGGGATGCGAGCTGAAGATTTAGGATCGAATCCACATTCAAATGGAGAACTTTTTTCTCGGTCGTAAAAAGTTTTTTTCGAGATGGTTTCAAGTCAACGTGTGTATCTCGTAGAACTTAAATGAATATACACGGTCGGATTGAGTTTCCATCCGATCGAACCATCGAGAAAAACGTACCTACTCGTGAACGCCCGAAATTATAATTTAAAATTTTAACGATTGAAACAATATTTCGTAAGCGTCGAAAACCGATAATTTAAATAATTTTCCAATCGCCAATTAAATTGCAGGAGTATCTATTACCTATTTCGATATGCATCTTATGTTAACGACATTTGTCTCTAATTGCTAGCGATCGTTGTCTCATTTAATGATCGATGAACGTTTTGATCATCCACCTACATATCTTTTGTTAACATTCAACACTTATAAATTTAAAAATTGCACGAAACTGACTAACTAACAATAAAAAGATGAATAAAAATTGTGGTAATTATTACAGGAGTTTCTTGTCGACTGTTTTTTCTTCATCTTTCTTTTTTCTTTAAACAAGAAAAAAGGCGAAATAAGAAAATAACAATATATAGATTTCAAAGGATCATCAATGAACTTCTGCAATGTTTACCCCAATTTATATTTATTAGGTATTTCATCCATAAGTAGCATAGTTATCAAGTACATAACAATATATCTACCTAGATAATAACAAAAAAATAATAATCCCGCTTTCCTGTGGTGTATAACACATGAGTGCTTGTTCATAAATTCTATCGATAAATGTTTTTAGTTACAAAACCGATATAAAACATTTGAATGCTCGTAAAAATGTTGTACTCCGTTTTCGTGACTTATGCTTGGAGCTATGTTGTAATACTCGTCGAAAGCTTTCAAATGGTATATGGTTCGTTGCTATCTTCAGTTGGGTCCAGCTCCTTATAAAAACCCGTAAGGTCCTTTTATTTTATCACACTCGACATTTAATATCTGATATATAAGTAGGTACAAAGTTTTTCAGTGAAGTGAGTGCAGTTTTTCAACCGGTTCGCGTTAACTTTAATTTCATTTGATTAATTTTTCCATTGGTGCCGTTATACTCAGAAGATTATGCAGATTCTAAAAATGTAATAATACACAGGGCGTTTCCATTTAAAAATCAAAAATTGATATCAGATCCGGCGAAACCGAAAGTGGGAAAAACATAATTTTCATGTCAAAACTGACGTTTGATGAGTACATTAGATACATAACATTTCATCTTAATAAATAACAAAATTAGGGGGATGTACCATGATACTGTTACACACAGTATACTTACTAAAAAAAAGGCGATTATCTAAAACTGTAACTGTGTTGTTTATGTATCGATTTTCTCGAAAATCGTTTATTTTACAGAAAATAAACAAAAGTACCTTTTTATCCTAAAATGTCTGAGAAATTCGAAAATATTTTCAAAACCTCTGGGCGCACGGCATGAAGTGAAAACGACCGCCATTTTAAACGTGTTAAGATAGAATTTGATTTTAAACTACCAACATATAATTCAGAACCCGAACTTGGGGAGGTAACCTAAAGCCTATGTCAGACTATCAATCAGTTTGATCAAACTGAGTTGATGACGTTAACCATTACAAGTTCGACCAAACTACTCTAACTGCTTGTCGCACTATCAAACTGTTAACATGTTATTTTGATGCGATACGGCTGCCGATTGGCGTAAATTAAATTACCCGTTAATGTTCCAATAAAACATGCAAACGTAAACAGAAACAAGTACGACGACAGAGGGATACCAACAAAAGATTAAAAATCCTAAACGTCTCCTTTGCGCCATTTCTTTTCATTTAAATTAACGTATCGGGTCACAGATCGCAATCAAACTGACTGATGTAATGGAGGTTTTTCTAAAAATTAGAGAGTTCGATCAAACTGTTGTAATGACGTCATCATCTCAGCTTGGTCAAACTGTTTGATAGTGTGACATAGACTTAAGAAGAAAAGTGGACGGCGTCTATTTTCAATTACAATATGTGCACGCAACATACCTTCTACGACAATTGTTTGTCGAAATAGTATTTTAGCACCTAAATATGAAAAAAAAATAGATCCGCTACGTATATTTTCTAGTTATATGACTCACAGTCAGTCGGACTAAAAAGAAAAGTACGTATTGTATATTATTATGATTAAGCTAGGTGATACGAAGACTATTTTATAAACACGTAACATATCATCGTTGATTACGTAGAAATTCCATTCAATAAAATAAACAGGTGATATTTACAGTCGTTGCATATACCTATAAGATTTACAAACGTGCACTAGACTTGAGTTTTTCATTGTCTCACACAGTGAATTTACACTCAATTGAAAGTGTTTGTTTTAATTTAAATGTTACTATTGTACAGTGAATATGGTAAGTTTATTCAAATTTTAATTGGACATTCGTTTACTACGATCAATAATCAGTCGATAATTACTGCCGCAGTAACTATTTGGCAAGTACGCACCTGATGCGAAGTAATAATTTTGACTATTAAACAGTAAGTACGTAACTTACCAAAGATATTTATAGACAATCTTGATGGCACCTCGATTCGCGCGGCGCCTGGTGCGGGGGCGCCACTCGCAACGCCCTCGCCGCGGCGCTATTTAACCCCATTCTTTACAATTTCAATAGCGTTTTGCATCAAACTGCTAAGAATTTTAATTTGCTTCACGTGCAATGATTTTAAGCAATTTGAATTAAAAACAAACGAGGCATTTATTTAAATTAAAACAATTTATTTCGCCGGCGATAGTGGTTTTGTTAAATACCGGTTGCCGTTTTATTAATTAAACAAAAAAAAATCGGTTATCTATCGGCTACGTTTTGACGTAACAGTGTTTGTTGTAAATATTATAAAACCATTTATAATTCGTCAGAACACATTTTTATTGTAAAACGTTTCGTCATCGGCATGAATTTATTGAAGCGCCCCCTAGGTAGGAACTGCGTTTACGTTCAATGCCTGCTTCACTTAATTGCTGAATTGCTAAAATATATTATTGCTGCAAAAGTTAGACACGCACTTTGCCAAATAAAAAGTCCAGGCACCCCCATACTAATACCAGATTTATTTTCTTCTTCGTTTAATTAGAAAGTGCCTTTATCAATTTTATATTTAACATTATTTTGGTATTATTAAAATTTTTGTTTGATTGATTTCGATTTTTGTGGGTATCGTGTTTTTGTCTTTTAAAAATTTAGGTGGGTATATTTTATTACAATCACGGAATCTCGCACTGATAGGTATTTGGATGCGAAGCGCGTGGGTAGTTCAAAATAAAAACAAATTCCCAATTGTTCGGTTAGATATTATGGTCGAGAACTTTAGCGAAACACATAATCGATGATATCAGATATCAAACGATCGAATTTACACATAAAATGCATTTAATGCCGCAATTGAAACTAATCAAAACTGGGATGTTGTAACAATAGTGCTTTTATTTGTGATTACAGAAAACTAATTCTTTGCTGTTTTCCGAGGACGATCATCATCTTCAACCTTCCATATCGAAGATTGTTAACAAAGCACATGGGAAATCTGAAAATCTGCGTTTACAGAGATCCTATTCCATGCCGGATATGTATGAAGAATCGAGACGCTTCGGTGATAATGCAAGTTAAATTATTACAACCATTAACAATTATTGAAACAATACAATAAAATACAGGGTGTTAGTAAACGTTACGTCAAGTTACAGGGAATGGTGAAAAATCTCTCGGTAATGTACAAACCACGTCAAAATAATGCCACAAGTTCCTATAAATGTTTTTTACGACGCTCCCCTGTTGAGATATTTGCCCCCAAAACTTGATTAGTTCGAATTTAATAATTTTTAAGAAATTAAATTAAGATTTTTAGAATAGTATAATAGGTTTTTTTGATATTACCTTAGGAGAGCAAGGGACACACAACCCCTAACCTTTCCAACCCCAAAATATTTCAGAGCTTTAAGTAGTTTAGTTTTCAATTTAATTTTATCGAAATTAAACAAGAGTACCTTTCTTTATCCTAAAATGTAGTTGAAAGCTAAACAACTTAAAGCTCTGAAATATTTTGGGGTTGGAAAGGTTAGGGGTTGTGCATCCGTGGCTCTCTCTGAGGTGATATCAAAAAACTTGTTACGTCATTTTTTGTGTACGACAGCTGAAATGTTTCTAATTTCAAATATTATGGAAGCATAACAAACATTTGAAAAAAGTTTAATCAAAATCGGTTCTGTTCTTGTGGGTTCCGAAGTAAAAACCTAATTTGACTATTGACCTGTCGAGTATCTATACTTAAATTAATAAACATCGAAACCCCTATAAAAGTGAAATGTTCTAAAATATTAGAAGTTTCAAAATTTCGCGAAATCTGTCAAACCTCATCTCCCCAATTGCAATTTAACGTTTTTACTGTTTTACTTTTGTACCCGAGCAGAGATTAATTTATTATACATATGGCGTTAGCAAAAGATTAGGTAAAAATAAATTGTATTTTGCTCACTTTAGAGTCTACAAATTTTATCTGACCTTCTGGCAACACTCTGCATTAATTAAACCCGATTAAATTTTATTATATTGTTAGTCGAAAAACGACCGTAAAATAATTTTCTAAAAGTCTAGTGGTAAGTCGAATACTTAAATAAATATATTTTGGTAAGTAGGTAATTTGAAATTTTCCGAATTTGATTACAAAATTGATAGAAATATGCATTCTCGCTAAATAAATTTGATTTTTATAATAATATGCATGTACCTATAACTAATGTAAGTGATATTTCGTTTGTAGGGGAGAAAAAACCTATGGACAAATACAGAGGAACCGAACATACAAAAATCGTTTTCGACGTCAAAAATCCACGATACAGAAAAAATATATACGTATACAGTAAGTGCGAACATCTCGCAGCTTTTCACGGTTTTCTAAAACAAAAAGTATGAAAAAGGGTAAAAACTGAGATATAAATTAAAAGTTCTAAATGAAAAGAAAAAAAAAACGTTAAGAAAACTTAAGCGGATGTGAATTTCGTTTCGGCGATATTTCCTTTTTAAGTTGAATTAAATTAAACGCAAATTATTTTTTCAAAAAAGGTAAAATGCGAGAAGAAAAATGTATACTTAGTTAAAATATATTTTAAAGGCGTAAATGAATTTACTAAAGAAATAACGACTAATTAACTTTTACTGCACGGATTGTAGAAGTAATTCCCCCGTTCTTCGGCTTGCTTCCAGCAAGTAAATATAAATTGTAGGGTGACAAAATGTTCGATTAGTCTTCCTTACGTATAGTTTCTCGTTCTTTAACATCACTTATGCAATTTGCAAGAACGCAATCGATAAATAATAATAAACATGCGAGAACTGTTTCCAAATTTCCCCATAAAATCGATTACATAGGTTCCTAGTTTAGTTAGTTAAAACTAATTAACGTGTATCGAGAGAATGAAGTCAAGTACATTACACGTAATTGGTCCGCGTCTTCCGATTCGACGTTTTATAGACAATTGTTAATGTATTTTCATAATTAAAATGAGCCAAACAAAAAATTAAAAATTATTAAAAATTGGAAATAAATATGAAGGATTTAAATCGTTCGTAAAATTGACTAATAGAGATACCTAAAAGTATTGAAATTATCCTTATTAACCTAATTTTATTTCCCCTTGAATGTTGTTCGTTCAAACTTAAAAGTCGTCCTTTAATAAAATTATTATCGATGCGTCAAAATAATTTCGCATGCCACGAATTTTTGCGATTGTAAACCAATTATGAGTAAACGCTCCAAACGCAATAATACTAGTTTGTTTGTAATAATTTAAAATAAAATATAATAATCGATTCGATTTCTCATCGACCCTTTATTTTTGACATTGCAAAACCTCCAATTCAAGTGAAACCTATTGGTAACTAAAATCATCAAAAACCACATATATAGTCATGGTCATTAATATAGAAAAACCTAGCCGTTTCAAGTGTATTATTATCAATATTCTAGTTTGCTCGTGAACTTACAAAAGTACACACACAAGTTTTTTCCCGGGCATTAAAATAGAGACAGTTGAAATATTATAGTCTAAAAAAATATATTTTTTGTTGCAGTTAAATTATTTACAACTGCAATTGTGTTCAATTTAATTCAATGTGTTATATAGTTAGCAAAAAATGTGCCGTGGTAAGCACCGTACATCGGAGGAAAAAGCGGTTATGTTAACCAATTGCTAACGAAGGTAAATCACTTCGACAAATTGTCACAATAATTAATCGTTCAAAAAATATCCTAGAAAACGCCGTTAAGACGCCACCTGTTCAAAAAATACCAAGACAACCCAGAAAAATAACCATCCAAACTAACCGGAGAATTGTTGGTGCATCGAAATCGTCAAGTGAAATTAAAACGGAACGTAACCTTAATGTTTCGGCTAAAGATCTGTTCGGAGAAGACTATTGAAAAAGAAAAATGCAGAAACTCGGTTAAAATTCACAATAAATCGCAGAGTGGAGCGGATCGGAGGGAATCGAAAAATGTCTTATGGTCCGACAAAGCGAAGCTCTGGAAATACCATCATCTTAAAAAAAGATGGTTAAATGTGGAGCCGAAAATTTAAAATTGTGTCAGAACACACTGCGTGACACAATGATTTTTTGCGGAATTGCAAATATGCAATATATGCCGCGTAGATGGGTCTTTCGACAGGATCCGAAAACACGCGTCAAAGTTCGTTAAGCAAATCAGCAAAGATAAAAAAATCAATTTGATGGAGTGGCCATAACGGTCCCCAGACTTAAACCCAATCGAGCATCTGTGGCGAGATTTAAAAAAGGCAGTTGTTCAACATGGATTTAACATGAAGTTCATCACCAAATTGTGACTGTTATGGTTTTTGTGTGAATTTATAATAAAACTAATAAAATATAAAGACGGAAAGGCTTTTTCTTCATATCTTTTAACATGTATACGTAGATACAAACATTTTCCAGAGTTTCTGGGTGTCTTTATTTTAATGTCAACGACTGCACGTAGACCATATTATAATGATTATAAATTCATTCAAATTTTTAACATTTTTCTAATACCACTAATGTGATTGCAGGATATCAAAGAACATCGATTATCTTCAGACGAAGATTGTGCCGTACGGGCCTCCATTTCGAAATGTCTCAACGGAAGACGTTCTTTAAAAAAGATGGATTCGAAAAAATCGAAGTGCAAACGTTCGGTGAGTCGATACGTCTATTAAAAAGAAAACGTTACGTTCGTTTTCGTTTTAGAAATTGAATTGTAAATACGATAAAAAGCCGCTCTTGGTAACATGCGATTTGGTAATGGACCGCGACGACATCATTAAAATGGCATATGAAAAATTACACGGGGCGTTATATCACAGAAATAAATTACGTTACATCACTTTATTGAGATCGGCCATAAAACGATTAAAACAAGAAAGTATAAACTTATACAGGGCGAAACACATTCGATATTTATTAAACAGTAAAAACAGAAGTGATCCGTGCGATTGTAAGGGGAAAAATCAAACACCAACTGTCGGTAACAATATACGTATGAGAAATTCCGAGGCCACGTCTCCAACAAATATCGCCACTAACAACAGCTATCATCGCCCACTTTCTTCGATAGTCAGTTTTTTAATAATTATAATGATTGATAATTGATAGGAGTTTTGGTGTGATTAGTGTTTCGCCTTTTATTTAAGTAATTAATTATCGCTTACGACGTAAGAGAAATGCAAAATTTAACCGACTTAATTTAAATAAAACAGGTTAATTATTTCTAGTTGTTTAGAATAAAAACATTTCGATCTACGTATCGTACGTATTTATTAAACTGCCATTCAGAAATTCGTATATAATAAACATGTCGTAAACTCGTATTCTTCGAAAAGAGTATTTCAAAACGAATTTCCTCAAAATTAAAGGTCGAGCTTATATTATCACGCGAATATGAAGTTGTTCAAGGGTTTCTCCCTTTCCAACAAGGATATCTTAACAGGAAAGCTTCGTTGCAATACTCTTGGGATCCTACGCCCCTGTAGTCTAATAAATTACACCATATTTCTTAGTCCCGAAACTATGCATACTTTGTAAAAAGCATTGCAATATATCGTTAGTAACGTGAAATCTGTTTTTTTTTAAATTATTATAAATGGGAAATACTCACTTTTAATGTTCATTTGTATAATAAAGCGAAATTAATTAAAAAGAAAAAGAAACTGATTACAAAAAATTATATGTATTTTTCTTATTAGATTGCATCTACCTATAGTTTAACGAAATGAACAAGTCCTATGCTTTATTATTGCGCGGCAGAAGTGTTGCTTTTAAAGGGGCAAGGGGGTTAATAAATTTTTCTCGAACACGAAAACTATGCGATTAATGAACTTTACCTTGCAAACGGTTCGCAATATAATTTTATACGACTCGTTCGCCTATAATTAAAAAATAAATAATAATAATAAAAATGAACGCAATTAGCATTTTATAAAACAGGGGTCGTTTCTATTTCTAGTAGTTTCGAAACGGCAAAAAATATAAGCCGCCCTCGCACCGCGCATATGAATATTGTAATTAATTTGTGTTCGCGTTTACTTACACGTTTTATGTTTAATTTTAAACGAATAAAAGAATTACTTCGTTAGCTGCGGTTTTAAAACGACCCTTTCATTTGATTGAAAAACAAAAGACGGTTCCGCTTTCAACGTACTCGAAATATTTGCGATTAAAAAAGCTTTGCTGCAGGTGTTATTCTAACATTTTAATTTTTTTAATTGCGATTTTAATTATTGTTGTAACCACTTTACAAGACTGGGCGCAAACAAAAGGGGCGCGTAAACATATCCGACGAGACGAATAGGAACTATTTAGTTTACGTGTAAACGCGTTAAATTAAAATTTTAATAGATAACCCACATTTAAAGCCCACCTATTCATACAAAGCCCGTGAACGATTAAAACGTTAGAAAAATATGTGACGCTTTCATAGTTTGCCGAAATATTCTAATTCAAGTGTTTCTTGTAACGTGCACCGCTTAGCGATTAAATTTTAATTACCGATAAAACAATACATCGCCCTTAACCGAATACGCCGAAGTACTCCGACCATTTTCAGTTCATGCATGAATTTTCCGGATAATAAATGATAGCAGTCAGAGTCCGTCTTTATCTGAGATGTCGCGTCTCGGTCGCACCCACGGGCGCAATCTCGAAGGGTCGTGGTTGTTATAGAAACACCCGTAATGAGGTTTCGGAAGCTCCTCACACCCCCGCCTTTGAAATACACCATCTGCACTCTGCGGACACGCTTACTGAGTAACTTCAAACTTTCAAAAGTCACAAATATGTTAATGTCCCTTTGACTTTCATCTTGTTATCGTTTTACTTTCTTAGGTATAATTATGCAATAGAACCTCTATAAAAAAAAAATGTTGCTCGACGACGAAACAATTTATTGGCGGCGTTGCGAGACGCAAAGAAATTAAAAAAAATAGTCCGAAGCAATTCGAAAGAATCGGAACGGCTAATTCTATGGAACTTTGAAGTTTTAACATGATATATAGGGCGTGGAAATTCCTTTATGCGCCGTCCTACGTGTAATTGTACATCTTTATGAAGGATTCCTCTATTCTTTCTTTATCCTATTTGTATTTTGGCGTTAAAAGAACTATTCAGCCTTCCCACCTTTTCAACTGCTTCCTTTGTTACAAATTAATCTAATTATTTGTTGACTAATTGCCAAGTTCCCTTCACTATATTGTCGGCACGTGAACGAACTACTATGGCGTTTTTTTTTTTATTGTTGACGCCCGAATCTCTATTTAGACAAATTGCAACAACTTAACACGCCACGCGAGCCGTTGTTATTTTAATTTCAAAATATAAAATTTTTATAAATCGATCGTTCCTTTTTTTTTTATTAAGAAATGTTGCGGATAATCCGACATTCTCTTTTATTCGTTCACCGTGATTAGTAATTTCAGTTAAGTAGAACGTTACGTCCATACAATTTGATCATCTTCTGAAAGGGAAGTTTGATTAAGAATAGGAGCCCTCTCTTGGAACTTTAAAAACATCGATTATTATTTTCCTTTCTTACTTGACGTGGCCGCTTCCCACGTACCTAATATTTGCAATATTGTGGATTTCGAAACACAACGAGAGTAATGAAATTACAATAAATTCAAAGCAATTTGGATGCCTACCTACAATATTAATTTCACGACTCACTAAATGATTAAACGATTATCTTGGATATTGTGTTAAATAATTAACGTCGAACGTCTCAACGAATACAATGAATTAATACCTAGTGTAAATTACGTATGATAATAATATCGTGTAGTATGTAAAGCAGATTAATGCGTTTTAAACCTTAACAAATAGGGTGCGCCATTCCGTGTCAAATCAAATTTAAGATTTCAGATTTTTAATATTTATTGTATAGGTAAACCGGGTAAATACGCCTCAGTAGGGAAAACGCCCTACCTGTAATAGTACAGCCATCTTTGGCGAGATAGTGTTACGAGCACCAAAAGCCAGTATGTTTTATGTATTACGCATCGCGCATATGTATCTAACAAACTTGTTGTCGTTTGGTTTGGTGAAAATAAATAAATACTGCAGTCGGCTGTAAATTGAAACCTACAAAATTTATTGGTAAGTATCTTTTAAAAAGAATTTCTCGCAAACGTAGCTAGATATTGTAAATTCGAAAACGGTGAATTATATTAAGTTCCTTAACCTAAAATTCACCATGTTTTCAACTCTGTACCGTGTCCATGAAATGTGTAACGGCAGTGGGGCGTTTTACACATGTGATTGGAAAAATCGCCTCGCAATTTTTGGGGTAATAGGCCTCACTAAATTATGCAATTTTATTTGCAGAAAATTGGTAAAATTTATGTACGAAATACAGCTAGAGCTGGTTTTAGTCAAAATGCTTTAGTAGAAGCCACGAATAAAGTTAATTCACATGAGATGGGAATAAATGAAGCTAGCCGTGAATATGGAATTTCCTCCAGAACCATAAGAAGACATCTAAAAGTGGAAGCTCGATTGTAAGATTAGGCCGAGGGCCGGAATTAGGACAGGAGCACGAGACAAGACTTGTTACACATATTAAATCCCTAGAAAAAATTGGTTTTGCTCCCGATACCACAGCAGTGAAAACTATAGCTTATAAGTTTGCAGAAAAACTACAAATCAAACACAGATTTTCAAAAGTTCATGAAAGAGCTGGAGATGAATGGTTTAGGAGATTTTTAGAAAGAATTAAGCATTCGAAAATCCGAAGGTTTATCTGTAGCTACGGCAAAGGGAATGAATAGGAAGGAGGTAGACGATTTCTTTACTTTACTTCAAGAAATTCTTACAAATAATGATTTGTTTGATAAACCCGGACAAATATATAATGTCGACGAGACAGGGATACAAATAAACAACAAACCAGGTAAAGTAGTCGCTACCAAAGGTGCGAAAGATGTTTATTCGTTAACCAGCTCTAAAAGGGGAGAAAATGTATCCTTGGTTGCATGTTGCAATGCTGAGGGTAATTATATACCTCCCGTTTTGATATTCGAAGGGAAATATAAGAAAGATAAGTTTGCTGATGGACTTCCGCCAGGTTCGAGTGTATTTATGAATCAGAAGTAGTCATACATAACCTCCGACTTGTTCTTCAAATGGTTTAGGGAATGTTTTCTGCCCAAAAAGAGAGCCGGTAAAGCCTTACTTGTTGTAGACGGTCACGCCTCACATTGCAATGCAATTGAATTATTAGATTTGACAGCGGAAAATAATGCTGTGTTGTTATGTTTACCAAGTCACACCACACTGGCACTTCAGCCACTAGATAGGGCATTCTTTAAGCCTCTGAAAACTGATTTTTTTCAAGAAGCAAAAAGTTGGATGATTCAAAATAAGGATAGGAAGCTGTCAAGAATGACAATCGCTAGATTAATAAGTAACGCATGGGGTAAAGCTGCAACTGTTGCAAATGCAGCCTCAGGATTTAGAGCATGTGGAATACATCCGTTTAATCCCCAAGCAATTGAAAATCACTTCTTTTCAATATCGGATGCGTCATTAGAAATATCATTAGAGATATCTAACCAAGACATAAATCCACCTGTAGCATCAACTTCTTCAGCAAGTCCTACAACGGTAAAACGAAAGCTGGAACGTACGACACAACAGCAAACTTTTTTAGGAGAACCTGGACCCTCGAATCAGGAGCACACTTTACCGGCACCACCTATAGAATCCTGCAATAAGAAGGAAACTCCTTCAAAATATTTAAAAGAAATTCAACCGCTTCCACTAATCCCTAATACTGGCGTTTCTAAACGAAAACAAACGGCTCTCGAACTAACGTCTCCAGCAAATCGCATAAAACGCAGAGTATTTTCTGAAAACAAGAAAGCTAATGACAGTAGAATGAATGAGAAAAAAAACGTTGTTCAAAGAGAAATCAGGAAAACGCCAAAACTGGCTTGAAGAAGAAGAAAGAAGTTGTTAAAAAGAGAAAGATACAACTTTCGAGTTCGACTAGTAGTTCTTCGAATCTCGTTTTAAGCTTATCGAATGAAATATCGGATGAAAGTGAAGATTTTGTATCGAACATCGCGAGTGTTATTATTCCACGAAATCAAAAGTTGACTGGATACAATGCGCTAAGTGCTCTGGATGGCTTCATGAAACGTGCACCAACAACAACGACATTTGTAACAAGTGTGCCAAAAAAAAAAAACATAATTAGAAAGTAATTATATGGTGGGGCGTTTTTACCAATGTACTGGCAAAAACGCCCCAATGCAAGTATTTCAAAATTTGTTTTTTTTTTTAAATTATAGTTTCAATTAATAGCTCATTTATATGTTTTATAAAAGATTAATATCATTTTATTCAAATTTTAAAATAACTTTTAGTAATAAATTTCATTTTTGCTAATTACAGATTTTTTTCAAAATGTGGGGCGTATTTGCCCGGTTTACCCTATATTAAAAGGACGCAAAAACACAAAATTTCAGTAGTTTTTGAACTATTGTTTTTAAAACAAGCAAATTCCATGTAATTCTCTTCTGTTTTTAAAGGGCTTTAATTTGATGCACAACATAACTGTGATATTTAAATTTTGTAATGTTTGAAGATACTCTTCAAAACCACTTTTGAATTCTGCTGCTGTTCGTCGGGACTGCGTGTTAAAAATAAGGAATGTACAAAAACCCATAAGTGAAAAATTTTTCAAGAACAAGAACATTTTATCGACGTTTCGTCGATTAATTTAGCAGCTTCGTCAGAAAATAAACACGAGTACATCGATAACTTGGGAAAAAATTAAAAAGCAAGTTAAAAAAATACAACGACATCGCCAAACGCCTCAAAGCCACAGATAAAATTCAGAACAGCGTGTCGCAAAATGGACAATGGATAAGTTAATCGGCGAAACGTTGATAAAATGTTCTTGTAATAAAAAAAATGTTTACTTATGGGTTTTTGTACATCTCTTCTCTTTAACATGCCGAGTCCCGATGGTCAGAAGAAAATTGTATTTATTACAAACAATTAGGTGGGTTAGTACTATTTTTATATTTCGTGTAGTGCAAAAATGATAAAATAAATTATTAGCAATATTCAAACCGCAATTACTCAGTTTACGGTTGTGGAAATCGATAAATTTAGCGAATTTCACGTACCTTACCCTCCTCCTCCACAGTCCGTTTACCCCTCGTAGGGGTACGGTGACATCATGATTTAATTAGTTGAGTTGATGGTCGTCTTCCGGAGAGTTCCATCATGAGCTGACTGGGTAGCTTCGTGCAACGTTTGTCCTGTCAGCGTCTTCATTTGGTCGATCCATTCACGCACCTGCGTTATAACATAAAAAAATTAATTTCGCACATAAACATTTTTTCAAAAAAAAATTAAAAGAGGCGTTTTTGAGATTTTCATGTTGCGTATCAAATTAAATCCCATTAAAAACGGAAGAGAATGACATCGTATAAGCTCTTTAGATCAAATCGTTTTTGATCTACAGCTTTTTAAAGAGCTTTAAGAGCTATATGTCGAATTTGTGCGAGTTTTGCTTATTTTAAAGTCGACAGCTCAAAAAATTTGAAATTTTACATATTTTGTCAATTTTATTGGTACTATCACTGCGCCAAATATGATGCATTTTTGGAATGTCGATTTTAATTAACAATTTAGCAAATGATGGCAAATAATTGAAATCGAAATTCGAGGGTTTTCTATTTTTAATTGTGGTTTTCTAAGTTTTGGATTTCCTGCAATAACTTAGTCTTCATTTATCTAATTCCTGGTAAAAGTCGAATCTGAACACTCTGAACTCTTTCCAATAAATGCAGGGGTACCCCAAGGTAGTGTGCTCGGCCCCTTGTTGTACTTAATCTACACCGCAGACCGGCCAACTTCAGCAGAAGTCCTAACTGCAACATTTGCGGATGACACCGCTATCCTAGCGTCGGACACCGATCCCTTCATGGCTTCGCAAAAACTGCAGACTAATCTTATCTCCATTGAAAATTGGCTAAAGAAATGGAGAATAAAAGTTAATGAATCCAAATCTGTTCATATAACCTTCACCACACGAAGAGAAAGCTGCCCCCCTGTGCAACTAAACAACTCCTAGAACATAACTACAAGAAGTAAAGTACCTTGGAGTTCATCTTAATCGAAGACTTACGTGGCGAAAGCACATCTTCACTAAGAGAAAATAATTAGGAATGGCCCTCTCCAAAATGTATTGGCTACTCGGCCGAACATCTAAACTTAGTCTGGAAAATAAGCGAATGGTGTACAAAGTAATATTAAAACCTGTATGGACATATGCAATCAAACTGTGGGGTACAGCTTCAAATTCAAACATCGAAATACTGGAGCGTTTCCAATCTAAAGTGCTGCGTATAATAACAAATGCTCAATGGTTCATTCCCAACACCGTTATCCGAAGGGATCTCCAAACTCCAACAGTCAAGGAAGAAATGCAACGCCACACCTTACATTACGGTGCTCGCCTCAGAGTTCATCCCAATGTATTAGCTGTGAACCTAACCAATGAGCCTAGCAATAGGCGACTGAAAAGATTAGTGCCAAGTGATCTACTGAATAGATTTTGAATGATCATGTAGATAGTGTAGCCTAAGTTAGATTATAGGTCTTAGTTTGTAAGTTTTAAACCCTAGTCACAAGAAGCCTAAAAGCTTACTGTTACAGAAGTCTGTTGGTGAGCATACTTCTACCTGCCATCACTACAGTCACGAAATTTACTGAATGTACTTGTACAAATTGTAAATAAAATGGAATATCTAAAAAAAAAATTATCTAATTCGTCGTCCATTGGTTTTGTCATTTGGGTGTCTTCCAAGGATATTGGTGATTGGAGGAAGCGTAAACTATCTGTATCTGTTTGTATAATCAGCTAAGTATAACAAAAGGGAGAGTGAGGAGGTTATAATTCCCTTCAGAGCTTTCGACGTCTTGACATCAGATTGCGTTAACATTAAATAGGTGCCTACGTCCGTATTCATTATTTGTAAGTTAACAGTCGAATAACTAACCGTCTGCTAAGTAAAATCAGATTGTTAAATTTCACTGTTATTCATCAGTAACTGTCTGTTTAACAGTCAGTTATTATTATTTAAAGCTTGGTGAATACTGGTTAGTTACTTAACAGTCAGTTAAAATTTAGTGGTTTGTCAAACACCTTCGTGAATACGGACGTAAGGTAAATAAATAAAAACTCCATTTAAATCCCATTCAAAGTCAATTTCTGACTTCGTCACTGATTAAACAATTTATGGCAAATCGCTAAACACAAATCTTATCAATTATTATTAATATGAAAGTTCGAAAATAAAAACGATCAAGCATACGTACAGTGCAAATTCAAAGAAAATAACTTTTGGAGTTTTTGTAAAACACCATAACGACGATGATTGTCGACTTAGTATTAGATTGTTGACTCGATTAATGTAAGTAATTATACAAATATAAAACGTAAACCATAATATCGAGAATAAAATTCACATCCATAAAAAAAAACTTCTAGAAATTAACGATAAAACACGTTGCCCCAATTATATCGCAATAATATGCAATAAAAAAAAACCTTGCGACAATGTATAAATTTAATAAACCACATTAAATTATTCATTGGTCTATAGACTCCCGTCAAAAGTGTATTTTAAGTTGAAGCGCCCTGTACATGAATATATAACGTACAGCATGTGCTTTACTTGCCGTTACAGTTGTCCGAAATTTTACAACTTTATGAATGACGAAATTCGAAGACACACGTTTGGGACACCTTCTTGCTTTCAAGCAACAACAATGTTTTTACACCGTTGCCTCTAGTACCTACTTACGGAATTTCCGTTTAGCTTTGTAAATTATTACCAAATGGCCGTCAACCAAGCGGCCATGATGGCGATTACGTCATCATATCATATTATAAAATATATTTCCCCGTATTAAATTTCAGTATTACCTATACTACACAATTTTCCAACATTTAAGATAGAAAATGCTTGAAAAACTTTGATTTTCAGAAACCTCTAGACGTAAGTCGTGGACCATCGAGAGTTCGTCACAACAAAAATTTTAAGCGAACGAGTAAAACAATTTTAATTGTTAAAACCAATTCGCGGGACACTGTTTAAACACATCACACTTGTTATAAAATCGAATCAAAACAGTTTATTTCCCTAAATTGTTTTAAAATGTTCACTTATGTTATCTATATCAAAAATTCAAACACCGACACACGCGCCCGTTAAGTACGTCTAATCATCGACAACGGCCGGAACCGACTAAGGACGCCATGCGCCAAAATGTCCTACATTAAACACGGCTTATACGTAAAGATAAACCGGTCGGACACCCCTATCGCTAAGCAGACACATTCACAGGTCCGAGGGCACAGGTGTGTTACCTCGAATGCGCGATAACGTTCGTCTCAAAAATGCCCCACAAGTGTTCGTAATATAATTTCTATATTATCAATATTAAAAACGTGCTTTATAAAACATTTAAATGCAGATAAGTTTTAAAAGAAAATCCCGAAACGTCTTGATATTTAATTTCTATATTTCGAACGTTAAAAATTATTTTATAAAATATTTAAATAAGCATTACAAAGAAACTATTTACATTTAACTTTACACATCATACATTTTTCATTTTAAATAATTTTTAATATTGTTGCTGGTTAAAAATAATTTTTGCATTGACGATGTACAAAACGAAATTTACTACAATATAATTTTATTTAACTCCTGTAATAAGATTACTTTTAAAATTAAAATGTTGATTTTTTTTAAATAGGCACATGCGTATAAGTTAGCTCTATTATTAATTTTCAAAAATCACTAGCAATCGGTATAATAATTAAAAATAATCCCAAAATTTCAAATATAATTTTCAAAAAAATTTTCAATTTTCAAAATAATTTCCATTTTGGTTTCGCCACCTACACAAAAAGTTATACCATATAAAATCTATGCCTACTATATAAAAAGCATTCTTTCGATTAGCGAATTAAGACCGTAATTTCGGTCTTATTAACGGCGTAATTCACTTCTTCATAAGTGTTGGACACGACCATTTTTGAATAAACGCTTCTCTCTTGTTATGATAATTATGAAAATAGTTAATGTGTTTTTTATTTTTGAGTTGAATAATGAATAGAATTTGTGTTTGAGGATACTGTTGGATTGGTCTTTAAAAACCTGTATTTATCTAACAAGGGGACACTACATCTAGTACATCGAAATTTGGGATGTCGATTTTTTTGATGATTCTAGAGGTTAAAAACATATATACGTGTCTTGGCGTTTTGTCGAATGCGCGGTAGTTTTCGAGATATAAATTAAAAAAGAAATCAAAAAGTGAAGTTGCTGTTTAATAATCGTCCCCGTTGAATGTGGTTGTGGTGCTTTGAGTAATGTTCTCGTTTCGTAATTAGTATGTTGCTAGTTCGATCCCCGCGTCTCCAAACTTTTTTTCGTTCCAACTTGGTAATTTTTACACAAAACAACTCTATAAATTTATTAATTTCCATATATAACCGCGAGTCGTATAAAAATGCATAATTTTATTAACAATAAAATCTCCCAAAAAGCTTCTGTAATTTTTTCGCCTTTAATGGAGAGAATTCGTCGCACATCGGCGCGATACTCCCAACCAGTTTGATCGGTATTAATAACAAAGTCCCTATGAAATCAAAAAATATATTAAAAAACAAAAACAAAAATTTTGTTTTTTTTTAAATTTATATCTTGAAAACTACGGCGTATTCGACAAAACGCCAAGACACTTATATATGTTTTTGACCTCTAGAATCATCAAAGAAATTGGCATCCCAAATTTCGATGTACTGGATGTAGTGTCCCCTTGTAAGCCTAGAAGGCGTTTAATTGGTCAAGTAGCGTGTGCAATCATTGCACACGGGCCACGTTTTCGATTGGCTAACGAGTTTCTTTACGCACCGACGGCGTATTTGTCTGCAATGTTCAACTTTTATGCACTTTTCATAGTGGTCGTCGGAAAAATTATTTTCCAAACGCGTGTTTGCGTTTTGTCATAAAACAATACAGTAGAACTACTTAAAATTAATGGAAGTGAAAGACATCGATGTACCTTTTCCTGTATTAATTTTTGAAATTTAACAGATTTGACAGTTTTTAAGGACTTCAAGTGACAATCTTACATAATTATGCACATACATCCAGATACTTTTTAAAAAGTCCCGCCCGAAGTTTATCGGGGTGTATTTCTTACACTTACAAACTAGATAAACCAAACAAACAGAATATTGTTAATAATGATCAACAAAAAGTAACGAATACATTCTAAATACTTAATTACGTTAATTAATCGCACTTTTGACGTACTTCCTAATAACCGTCATAGCCGTTTAATTTCTCAATAATCAACACGCTTTCGTACGATTCGTTTAATTATTTTATCATCGTCTTGTCATTAAACTACATAGTTAATCTTCTTCGAGGAGCGCACTTTATTATGGTTTAAGTCAAACGCGGGAGCGCGTTTAAACGAAAAATTCTAAAAGGGAAAAACCTATTAAGATTTCCGATTTACCGTTAGAAAATTATTTCAGAACGCATCACATGCGAACGTTATAAGAAAATTGGCGAAATTGATTATTTGAAAAAGACTACGATTGACCTTAATAAGCGTTAATTAGATATATAGAGTAAATAAAATAAGGTCATCGATTTTCTTTTGTTATACAACACTATTTCATAAATTGTACGTAATTTTATATTTTAGTGAAGAAACATTGATGGCTAAACATAAAAATTGATTGCAACATAAACGGTATATTATTAAATGATTTTATTTCATTTTTCCTCGATAGATTCTAATAATTAGCTCGTCGAGAAAATCCTATAAAATAACTAGGTAATTACTCTGCCATCTGTTGTGGCGAATTACAAAGACCTAATGTTTTATATCGCATCGCCGCGTACAAAAGAATGAAATGGGGGGTCGAAATCACAATTACATTATTTTAAGTAATGCAAGTGTTAAAAATGTAAAAAGATGCCTTGTAGGAGATATTCAAATATTCGAAACTGGTAATCCAAACTGACTGACATGCGAATTAAGAATTAGCGGGGCTACACTATCCCTAAATCTTAAAGCATTATAAAAGCACAACTTTATATTGGTAACCTGTAGCCTAGGGGTGCATGCGGAATGAACCGTCAGTCCCTTTCCACAGACGGAAGCTATTGTGTTCCACGGTTTTCTTGTCGTCTCGAAGGCATATCCTCTAAAATTACGGATGTTTCGAGTTTGAAGTATTAACAGCTCAGCTTTATGCTGCTACTGCAAACGTTCGCATAAATAGAGGTGTATACACATAGTTGTTGGTTAAAAGCCAAAATGGCTCCCGAATCGAACAGGAAAATATACTTTGAGGTAATTCGCTATGTTGCAGTCTAAAATAAAATTGTTTTATTGGACACTTAATTAATTTTAACATGGATTTTTAAATAATGAGAACTTTTCAAATATTGTACTTATATTACCTAATAATATTATGAATATATTGTATATCAATGTTGTGCCAAACAATCTTGGTGCTATATTAAATTTTCAATGTTCAGTTAACCGACGGTTTTTAAACCAATAGGTGTCCAAAATGTCCTATTTCGCAATATCATCTATAGTGACCATGAAACAATATATTCAAAACATTTAATACGTTTTTATTGCATTTACAATGGCTAGCAATGGATTTTAGTAATTAATAAATCAAATTGCGTTATTATGAGAGCGAAACGTTGTGTTTAGAAAAATTTCTTGATAGAAGTCAGGACCAAGTAGATGAGCTAAACGGAGCTTCGCGAAACTGAATTCCTTCAGTACCCCAACAAAAACGATTTGTACTTGACATGTGTCATTATTCGATGGTATTGTTAAATAGTACACGTTTCAACTTTAATCGTGTTTAACGGTGTAATCTAACCACACAATATTTTTACACCGCATAGAGAAAAGATGGTTCTTCAAAAAAAAAAATTAAACATTAACGGGGCGTTATTTGAAAATAAAAACTTTCGTTTTACTGCTCAAACGTCATTAAGTTCTGAAGTAAAATAAATGCACAATAATATACAACATATCGTTCTGAACATCTTTTGATAAGAAAATATTTGCTACTAACTTAACTAACTCTGTATGTGTGCATAACCGACTTGAGTAGGTTTAACAATTTAATAATGCATATTATAGGTACGTGTATACACGTATTACACGTGCAGTAGATTTTACCGTACCAATACGATCAATATCACGTTCATATTTTCTCCCGTTTTAACTAAATCAATTAGCGGGAGATTTGATTTGAGATTCACAATTATCCTTGGTTTTAGTAAATTTTAGAAGAATTTTACAAGAAATAAGATATATATGTATGCACCTATACTTTATATAATGCATTTTAAAGTTTCCTAAAGGCTATCTTCACTGAGGAGTTTAAAAAGTTTACTTTTATCTAACAAATACCGAGCCCAAACAGGTGTTTGAATTCCTATAGCCCGATAATTAAGTTTTACTTATATACCTTTGTCGCGATTAAATTGTACTAAAATATTAAATTATCCGTCTAATTTTCAAACATAACGTTGAACCGTAGGCGACCATCTAACAGATAAATACGGCACTAAAGTTGTTCGTCGTAACGTATCTAACAAGGGGACATTGCGTCCAGTACATCGAAATTTGGGATGCCGATTTTTTTGACGATTCTAGAGGTCAAAAACATACATACGTGTCTTGGGGTTTTGTCGAATGCTTCGTAGTTTTCAAGATATAAATTAAAAAAAGAAATCAAAAAGTGAAGTTGCTGTTTAATAATCGTCCCCGATAGTATGTTTTTTGACGGTGTGGTTGTGGCGCTTTGGGTGATGTTTTCGTTTCGTAGTTAGTATGTCGTTAGTTCGATCCCCGTGTCTCCAAGTTCTTTTTTTGTTCCAACTTGCTAGATTTAACACAAGACAACTCTATAAATGTATTAATTTTCACATATAATGTGAGTCGTATAAAAATGCATAATTTTATTAACAATAAAATCTCCCAAAAAATGTTCTGTAGTTTTTTCGCCTTTAATGAAGAGAATTTGTCGCACATCGGGTGAACTGTGCAGTTGATACTCGCAACCAATTTGGTCGGTATTAATAATGAAGTCCCCATGAAATTAAAAAAATATATTAAAAAACAAAAAGAAAGTTTGGTGGAGGACACGGGGATCGAACTAGCGACGTACTAATTACGAGCGAGAACATTACTCAAAACGAGGGGTCGGTAACTTATGTATTAGTGTGTATTTATTTTTAGAATGTAATACAGAATTACGTTGAATTACTTTGAATTACCTTGAATTACTTATGAATTACTTGAATTACTTTGTATTACTTATGAATTACTTATGAATTACTTGAATTACCTTTGAATTACTTTTGAATTACTTTGTATTAGGTCCGAATTACTTTGAATTACTATAAATTAAGTCTGAATTAGAGTCAACTGCTAAAAATTAATATGAATAAGTTAGTGCTAAATTGGTACTCCTATTATTTATTGTAAGTGGTATTAATCACAAATTATAGAAATAATTTATGTTCAAAAAGTCTTTTAACATTAGATTTACGGACAGAATTACCCTTCATATTGACGGGTCTTCTGAAAAATTGATATCCCACATACGGAAATTTGAAATTAGGGTGGCTAGTGGATAATGAATAGAGTACAAAATATTCATACCAATGAATCACTAAAAGTCTATATAAATTTGCAACAATTTATACGTAAACAACACTTCTTGCTTTTATACCTATGAAATTCGAAACCCGTGAATTTGACGGATCTAGTGTTAATAAAAAATATAAATACGGAGTTACACTTGTACCTCGTACCGGCATCGGCACTTAAAAATCAAAAAATGTGCCGGAACACAAGGATTAGTATAAAGTAGTGAATAAAGCAATGTTAGAAACAGGTTAGAAATTGTAAAATATGATAAAAATTCGCAGACTGATTGAGAAAAATAAGCGAAATCAGAAACGAGTAAATTTTCTGTTAAAAACATCCGTTACGATTCGTTACTGCAATCCGAGAAATGGCGACCATTGACGATCGCCGTCTTTAATGTGCATTTACGTCTTTCTTTGCATGCCATGTGTCCAGGTAAATCATTGGTAGAATATGCCACGTTCAAAACTTTAAACTGAATATTACAAATATACAATTTAACAACTTTTTATGCACGACGTACATAGGAATCTTTCGTGAATAACGTATCTAGACTAAATATTTGATAAAATATATTAGCGTTCTCCAGAACGTCCGATTTGATTGGTAATGCGTCTGAGCAACTCGGTGTAATCTAGGCCATTCACATTTTATTCCGATGCATATTATCACTACAAAGTTAGTAAATGATGCTGTTTCACACATTGGTGCCGTACTACCTTGTAGTTTTACAGTATGAATAAATGGTAGTCTATCTTTGCCATGTGTGCAGGTAAATCATCGATAAAATGTTATTTTTGTGTAATTTTTATTAACGTCGTACATTGAAATAAAATTTGAATGGCCTATAGCTCTTTGTACATTTTTTTAAAATTTTTAATAAGGAATCTGCTGAAAAATGTAACAAACGTAGGCGAGCTCCTACGAAATCGGAACATGTATAGATGATAACGCTAAAAATATGTTTCATTTGTTTATGTTTAGTTAGCGTCTCGATAACCGTTTAGAAATACGACTCGTTGCATGTTTCTATAAATGTATATTTTTGATCTATGAACAAAAAAATGTGCCCTTTATTTTATTCATTATTATTATTTTATAATTATTATTAATTATATTATTATTTTTATATTATTATTTTAGGGTATTATTTTATAATACTGTTAATTTCAAAACAATCGAGTATATATTAAAAATTAAGAGTTCAATCTTTTATTTTTTATATTTTAAAATATCTATTTAAAATCAACTGTACCTTAATACAAAGAACACATAAGTATTTATATGTATATATTTGCATTTACATATACATATCTATGTACATGTCTATTTCTATATATTACTTATTTTATATGAAACATTCATAATAGGTATTAGTTTGAATTGGACTGAATTAGTTTGTATTACATGTATATTACTATGGTATTAGTTTGAATTAGGTCTGAATTACTTTGAATTACTTTTGAATTACTTGAATTACTTTGAATTAGTATTACTGTGTATAAAATTTACTATAGTTACCAACCCCTCGACTCAAAACGCCACAACGACATTGTCAAAAAACGTACTAACAGGATCGGTTATTAAACAGCAACTTCACTGTTTGATTTCTTTTTTAATTTACATCTTGAAAACTACGGCGCATTCGACAAAACGCCAAGTCACGTATATATGTTTTTAACCTCTAGAATCATAAAAAAAAACGGCATCCCAAATTTCAATGTACTGGATGTAATGTCCCCTTAGTATAGGTATCGTTCCAAACTGTAGATACGGTATTGTACTTACAAGCAAATACATAAGCAAAATGTCATTAACAAACATTTGTCTTTCAATAATCACTTATCAAACTGTACTACGTGTCCGCAGTAAGTCAAAAAAATCATTCAAATACACATATTTTTACATAGACGCGTCACGTGTGCGTTGTAAAACGAAAAGTTTTATTATGTACGATCGCATAGATTATTACGGACTTATTGTTAGGGTGAAATTCGCAGACGTCACTCCAAGCACCCCCAATTTCAGTAACACGTATCTTCGGCGAATGCGGGTCCGTGTCACTCGATCGAAATTTATGAAAACATTCTAAAATTTAAGAGGTCAATCGGTGTAGCTAATTGATTAAAGCGTATAATCTAGCGCGATCTTTTTTTTTAACTTTTTAAATATTGATTTTTTTAACTGAAAATTAATTACGTATTGTAAGGTACCTACAAGACATTTTAAGTCCGTGTAGTAGTTGTTAATAGTCAAACTACTTATATAAATTTCCATACTAAAGCGATATATGTATTTTTAAAAAAAATCTCTCTCTTCCCATTCTGTAAGTTGATTCTACTTCTAATGCTTGTTACGGTTCGATTTTAAACCAAAAATATCAAAATAAATAAATCTTGGCAAATTATGAAATGCGTAAAGTGGTGGGATATAAAGGGTATTTACTTTATTGTAACGGTGGTTGCCATTTACGGATTTACGTAATCAAGTTAGATAACGAAACCGGGGTTGAATTCCCTAAAGACTGGATTCTTTTCTATTGGATAGACTTCTGGAAATATGTCGCGATGCTGGGAGAATCCTCGTGTAGTTCAGAATCAGCGGGGTCTTGAGGTCTTGGAATTTTGGGATGTCAAGGGGCTGGGGGGTTTATGAATCCTATTTCTGTTTGCGTTGCTGATGATTTTGTTCCAAACTGTTGAGGTTCGATGGGTTTATTGAAACCTCCCACGTTTTGTCGAAGACCGAGTTTAGTTTTTTTGTCGAGCGTAAAGAAGAGATAGACCAAACATCGCATGAAAAAGAACTACAACGAATTGAACTAACCTGGAATGAAGCAAAAAACGGGGAAGAATGGACTCGAGACAGTGCGCCGGAAACGTCGCTATAACGCCCTTCGCTCAACTACGGAGATACACGATAAAAAAAAAGCGAGCGGCTAGATATGTTAAAACTATGACATTGTTCATACGTCTGAAGCTAGAAACGTGATTGCGACTATCAAGTAAGCGAACGATGTAAAAGACGTACAACAGGTGGAAACGGGTACGTTTCTATCGGGATTTGTCAAACGATGACATCTCCGACATGCAGAAATGCATTTATTTAACTCTACAGGTTACATAGTACATTGAGAACTGAAAATGTACTTTCTTTTTTTAATTGGTTCAAATAGATACGTCCGTGGGGTACAAATTTTTACATAGATAAGTATATCAAATCGCTATAAAATTCAATCAGAAGAACACGAATTACGTATTTACTTTTAAACATTAAAAATAAAATTTATCTTACAGATAAACGAATAATACGATACTGCATTTTCATAAGAATTGTTAGTTTTTCCTATTATGGAAATGAAAAGTTCTGACGATTGAATTTGCAAGCTTATAACTTAAAAACGACGCGGCCAAATTGTATAAAACGTTTAGTGGGTTTTCATCCACTATTTGAGATTGCACAGTGAAAATTTCAGTTTTGCACGTAGGGCCGTTTTGGTGATTTTGTGAGGTATTTCACGAAAACTGTCGAATTTTGCTGCTTGTTTTTTGTATTAGCAAGTATTTCTGCACCAAATAATGTACCTCGAATCTGTTATAAGAAAATGTATATTTTGAATTTTAATTTTTCTAATTAATTGGAGACCTCGTTAAAAGTTGAAACATCGCAATTACCAACGTCCGGCATCACCTGACAAAATTATTTGTGCATATATAATGAAGTTACATTTTGGAACAACAATTGTATCATTGTTTAAATAATAACTCGGCACTCTTTTGCAATATAATTTTTACAATTAACTGTTTTACTTGATAATTTACCTTCTTTGTCCGCCCACGTGTAGGCAAGAATTTTAGAAATATCTCGTCAAATGAGCGAATTAGAGTGGCAGAAGACTTTTATTATAACTTTTTTATTAATTAAAATATCGTTGCTTTCCGTTTAATAATTTTTGAATAATCGCATTATGAAACCAGGCGTTTTTAAAAATACGAATAAAATCACGTTCTTTAATATTGTTGTAGTAACTTAACACCTTTTTGGAAAATTATGAAATTACGCATACATGTGTAGAAATAAAGTATCTTTGGCATGAAGTTAGTTTGAATGAAATCCGTTAGGTATTTTTGGAGATATACGCTTTCAAACTCGACCGCCAGAACTTTTTATTTCTATAATAGTTCTTAACAAACGACAGCGCAGTTTACACCGACCGAATATACAACTGACCCAAAAAAAACAACCACTTTTTCTACTTATTTCATGGTCTTTAACTTCCTTATCTGCTTACAATTAGACTTTAAAAATAGGTAAATACATAATAAAAACTTTGTTGAATTTGAGGCAAAACAAATTATGTAAGTACTTAAAATGGATTTCCTAGCTCGGTAAATATTCTGCAAAGGAAATTCACAACACATTTGAACTACTTTAAACTACAGAAACAGTCCCATACCTTCGAGCACAAAACGAACATCAAACACTGCAAATTATGTTTGGTGAATTATTATAAATGTACACTGTACTAGATTATAAACCACACATTCAAAACTTCGTTGTAAAATTTACATTGTACGACGGGTCATAACTTTATAGCAGCAGCATCGCGAAAATTTTACGTTTAATTTTCCCGTTTAAATCGTAAAAGAAAACAACGGTAACGTTAGAATTTCATATCACCATAATTAAAATTCTCTTACGCGTTAATCGAGTTCGCCGTAATTAAATTAATTCTAAATCGTTGTCGAAATATCGCGCTTTGTTATTATATTTTTGTAAACAAGCGACTTCAGCACCTGAACGCACCTGTACGTTTGTTTTTCCACTTTTTGTTTACGAATTAAGATTAAAAGTAAACGAAAGAATCCCGTATACATTTTCATACAAGCAAAGTAAAATGGACAAACAAAAACTAATGAAACGGTATATTCGTCGTGTTTCTGTTTCCATTTTCAATTTTCTCCGTGACTTCGGTAATGATTAAGAAACATTTGCAGTTTATTTGTAAGTGAATAATATTAAACTTTTTTTCATTCGCAAATTGCGGTTCGACACACCGAAAAACGCCAACTTACGTCAACAATTCGAAAAGGTAGGTACTTATATTTAAAAATATTTAGGTGCATGTTGTGATGATTGTAAATTAATTGTTTAGGTGTACGTGTGCTCGTAATAATTTTTGTACGATTAAAAAATTATACAACTCTCGACGAGATTACTTTATAAAATAATTATCTTTTTCAAGTTTACTTAAACATCAATTTAACTTAAACCGGTCCTAATTTCGCCCTTTGCACGTTCATTAAGAGGCGCCGCCAAGATCGAAAAAGTAACATTTACGAGTCGTTGGATTTTCCACCTTTTTCAGTTCAAAAAGGACAATTTTTAATAGACGAACGTCATAAATAGAGCTACGCGATGAGCAAGTCGGAAATAAACCGGCGGTCGTTTTTTTTTTTTTACTAAACGTACGCGGAATTGTTTAAATAAACCGACATTTGTATATAAAACAAAACGAAGTTACACTTAATAATGTCGACCACTTAATTTGCGTCTAGAAATTCGCACGATACACGTGTAACCCAAACTGTACCCTAAACGCTAAAAACGTGACCATACCCCGCTTGTTGTCTGACGATAATAAAATCTAATTAGCTGTTCGCAAATTAGGTCTTCCTAAAACAGTTATTATAGGTTTAAATGAGGAAAGCGTTGATTACACTATTGTGCCTTACACCTTACGTTCAAGTTTACTGGGATAAGTCGAAGATTTATGTGCGCCGACAAATATTTGTAAGGGTTTTGATACAGTATTGCGCTTAATTCAATTTAGAGAGAAGCATTAGTGCGAGCTAAACCCACATATATGAACAGCGACGACACTAAACGTAAACACAAAAGCGAATTGTTGACCTAAAACGAGCTTATTTACTGATCGGTATTAATTTAAAACGACAAATCAACTAGTTCACTATTTTTTAAAATAGATCATTTTTAATGATGAACGCCTACACTCAAAAAATTATTGTATATAATATCAATGAACACCAGTTATTGACTTTTTGATCATTGATACAATAAAAAGTTCATTAATACTACTAATAGATGTTCATTTTTTAATTTACATGTTCGCAATCCCAATGTTATTATGTTCATTAGAAACTGATGAACATATTTTATAATTTCATGGATATCTTGATTGCTTCGACGACCTCTTTTTCATCAATCCAATCATTACTTGATTGTATCTACGAATTTCTTCATTAACATCATAACTTAAAATTTATGAATTTAAAACATCATATTAACGTAAGGTCGTTTTGAAATAATAACTACATTTATCGTATCTATGACTAAGTTCACTAATATACACTGTAAATACAGATGATTATGTATTTTTTTAATTCTATATTATATAGAATAATCTAGGAATATTAACGGCTTCGCAGAAACAGGATAAATTCAAGACAGTGCAGTTTGAAAACTCAAACTAAATAATTGCAAAAAAAATTATCACGACTTTTACATTAATATTTATGTTATAACTGTTATAGAAAAATATTTCTAAAAACGGTTTGTGTCTGTTATTATATATCAAATTCCAGAGAAACGTCCTACAATCGACAACATTGAACAATAAAAAACTAATAATCAAATTTTCTATGTAGGTATATTTGAGCGATAATTAATTGAAACATTACAAAAAATAAATTTGCTATAGAAACAATATACATAAACATTGTCCTATTTACAATGTGAAATAGTAACTGTACTCTTTTAATAGGAATAGAAGTGTACATTGTAACAATACAAGAATACTCCTTTATTTAATAAACACATTCATCGATACAATAAACAAACTTTGCATTTCAGTGGAATAATTTATTGAATTTATGTAAGAATATTGATAAAACTAATAAACACAGTTATTATCACTATAAATCAAATTCATATTATCTATGTACTAATTTATTAAAACAAAGAAAGCTTGTTCATTGGAGCAGTCAAATTATTCATTAACGTAATGAACTGCATTCGATGTGGCAATGTATAAGGTCATTATACCAATAAACGTTCATTGGCTAATGATTTCGAACATCAAGTAATCTTTGGTCATACGTTGTAATGATAAAATCGTACTTTGGACGAAAATTAACGAACGCCAGTTCTTAATATAATGATTTTTTTATTGTATTTACCTACTTTTTGGTTAAGTGTAACGCGCAATTTTTAGTGTAAAAGGCCACTTTTTGATATTCGACCGTATCAACTTGTCGATGTTCTTTTAAAACATCGCGCAAACAATTAATTAAAAAATCGCGTCGATAAATAAGCAGGCGCTACAAAAGAAGTCCAAAGGAAAGTCCGTAAACTATTAATTGAAAATTAAAGCAAGAGGCAAAACAATTTGAAGAATAAAATAACGCGATTTAATTTTCATAACGAACCGATTAAATTGTTGTGGGTATTTATGCAGTTGAAAAGGGTGGATATTTATTTATCCACCTGGGGGTTTATCCTAGTTAAACTTTGCAACAGCTGCGACAAGCGCCCGATTCGCGGATGCAGAGACTTGCACTCGAGAGTCGACTGCGCCATTCAATTATTATTAACAATGGGGGTAAAGTCGCAAGTTAATATTCGTGTGTAAAGCACGTCTCGGCAGTCGAAAGGCGAAAAATTAATTACGTTCCGTTCGCATTTTGATATCTAAAAGCATTACTTGCGCATAACAAACGCTAAACGAAACTCGATGAAAACGCCCACGAAACTCGTAAAATATATTCCGAGGGTATTTTTAAAAATTTCGGATGAACGTTGCGGTATTGACGAGTGACGAAAACGTTCGATATCGGGTGGAATACATACAACGTTATTGTTGTCGCTTTTTGTCTTTGAAGCCCCCATTTTTTTTTGGAAGAGAAAAATTATCGATTATACCTACTATAAGATCGTTAGGGAAAAGCGAGGCGCATCGGTGGACACGAGTGGATTTTTCCGATTAAAATTGAACGTATAATCAGCTGTAATACTCAGCTTGATCGAAGGTATGTTTTGTTAAACGTTATTATCAATTGATTGTAAAGAAATTTTCAATGAAGTCGCGAAAAACGAAACTTTTCGGTAAGAATTGAAGTTTTCAAAAACCAGTTATGTAAGTAAATATCCGACCGCGCGCAAGCCACGATATCCAATTTTCATGTCGCATGTCGAAAAACTCATTTTTTTTAAATTAAAAAAAATAATAGTTACAAGAGAAATTTATAAGAATTAAAAAAATTATCATTTTTTTTCGATTATTTCGAAAACGGTGCATTCTGTCGAAAATTATAGAGACGTGATCGGTAGATAATTTTGTGCTGATCCTAAAACATATTTCATATTACAGATGCGATGATTAATAACGGAAATTAGAATTAAAAATTTGAACGACCGCCATTTTGAAATCGGGTCGGTCGATTTGACTGGTTAACGAACACGTCAATGCGCTGTCCAAATTTCAGCCTTCTACGATCAAAATTACGACCGGAACGTGACCACAAGAAATTGACTATAATATATACAGTGACCGGCATAAAGTTGGACAAAAATGGAAAACTATTTTATTTGAAATTTCTCAGAAAATTTTATTCTTTATAAAAATCTCTGCATAATTTTAAACTACAAATACGCAAGTCAAAATTTGAATGTAGCCTTTCGTATACGAGGGACGATCAAAAATATGAAATCGCTTCAAGAGTCAAGTACCCTTATTTTTGATTATACACCAAAATTTTATTCGGAAAAGTTTCTTAGCATTGTAAGAAGATATCAAATATCGAAGATGCAGTCACTTTTTTCAAAAGAAATTTTTTTTCCTTTCCGGGCATGTATTACGTAAAAAAAATTATTTAAAAAATGATCTACTGTTAGCTAACGTAAAAGTGCACTATCGAATTTAAATTTCGAACACCTTATGGTTAGAAAATTATCATCATTATCAAAACAATCGAGTTTTTTGTTTAAAGATTAAGGATGCCTAAGGATTATTTCCACCAGAAAAATCGATTTGTATTTTCGTAAAACGCATCCTTCTGTCAAAACGCCCTCGATAGTTTTCATTCATAATTTGTATAATTTACAAGTATTAGGGGGACACTACATGTGGGTCGAGTGGACCCTCCCTTGGTATCAATCGTGGCTCGTTTAATTTTAGAATTACAAGTGTTTAGCGCTTAGTTGGTTCACAATGAAGGAGAATAACCGATGAAGGTTTAACAGGCCCTATAGGTATTACTACGATTCTGGGCTTATTCTGCAACAAATCTGTTATATTTAAATGCCTGTTAAAAAAAATAACAACCAACAATTGAGATTTTCGTGCGTTTTCACGGTGATAACATGTTAACTGGGAGGGGAGGAGTTAAAATTAACAGATTTTTACAGAATAGGCCATGCCTGCAGTTAAAAGTGTTCTTCAAAGGTGCGTTTTATTCGATGTGAAATTTCTCGCACAACTTTTAAATATAAAGCTATACGTTATTCACGATAGGTTCCAATGCACGCCGTACATAAAAAGTTACTAAATTGTATATTTGTAATAATCGGTTTAAGGTTTTGAACGTGGCATATTCTACCGATGAAAGACTAAAAAAAAAACTATACAATCCATTGGTACTGTAAAACTACGAGGTTTTGTTGATGACTTGGATTGGAACCTATCGTGAATAACGTGTATTCAAATTTAATATCTACAGTGAACTTCTTGCGTAAGCGACAAAACAAATTGTGCTTCTTTTAATGAGTTTTTGGCATAAATTCTGAAGATATGTACAGGGTCCGCCAAAAAGGATGAAACAGTTTACGTCTCAAGTTAAAAATTAAATTCCAAAATTGTTTTAAACAGTCGGCTTGGGCATTGCTTTTGGTATCTACTAAACAACGAATGGACGGTTGTGAAAGTGGAAAATTATTAATTATAATTCTTTACACTTGATAAACACATATAGAATTAAAATAAGCTATTCACGTAGATACTGCCCACGTCCAAAGCCAAGTCAGGACTTGCAGCCGCGACGCTTTTGTGCGATTATGTACAAGCTCGTATAAAAATTTAAATAGCCCACGATAATTTATAAATAGCGGCGCATAAATTTCATGTTTTAATTAAATTTTTCGAAAAATGCAAGCAGTTTAAAGACCTACCGAATTCTGCAACGACGACGACCTTCGGTTTTCCATTTTCAGGCGAAGTCCCAATGGCACTGCACATGTTTTTTTAATTGTTCGACTGTAACGCATCGGTATTATTATAAAACATTCATAATATCATAATTTGCAGAACGTATACGACACGACGCCAACAATTGAAAAAAAAACAAAACGCATTTCGTTAGATCGGTTAATAGTTTTTAATTCAATGTTCTAAACGCACTAAAAATCTATATTGACGCCGACAAAATTTTGCAATTAATTAAAATATTTGTTGGTAACAAAACGTAATCGAATAGCCGCACGAAATTACTCTCACAAAAGTTATGCTCGAATTAAAGAAAGCGTACAGACAAAGACGGCCCTTATCAAAATACCCACACTCTCGATAAATTATTATTATTCTTCGACCGAACATTTGGTGATAATTTTGAAAGCGTATAAAGTAATTCTAGATTGCATTCGGAATTATCTGTGACGCGAGCGTTTCTAAAATATCACTGATAAATGCATTGAAATTAGTTTATTTTCAATATAAGAAGCCCCGCTTCCGCCAGCTAACGCTGTAAAAAAAATAAAAAATAACCTTTTGGTTTACTTAACGCAAGCAATATTTTTGAAATAGCAAATCAAAGCAATTAATGCCTATTATTAAATGTGAAATTATTGAAATTCGAATTATTAAAAATGGATCGGTACTTCTGTGGGATGGGGGGCGTGGGAGGGGGGCTAATACTACATTAATCTTAATAAAATATATATCGATTGTACGAATTCAAATTCAGTTACACGATAATATGTACCCTATACGTTATTCACGATAGGTTCCAATGTTACTAAATTGTATCGATGCCGTTTTTGCAGAACGGCATAAGCGCCACTTTTTTTTGAAAATGTGTTGTTCTGACTATCTTATTTTTGTCACTAGAAAAATCGATTTGTTTGTCCTGCTATAATTCAAAACATCGTAAATATCGCGCCATTAGCAACGAGACGTTTCCAACAGCTGGTGCTGTTGAACTGCAACGTGTTGCCACTGCGCGAGCTTCGCGAGTACGTATAGCAAACTGATTGTTGGATGTTTTTCAGTTAACAGCACTGCTAGTGACATTATAGAATAGCAAGTTGACAACAGCATTAACGTGCTTTGCATGTTTTTCTTCACGGTTTGGAAGGGCGAGGACGATGTCTGATGCACATAACATAGGTATAACCCAATCGCACTACGGTTTAATATAACCAACGCAGGCTACACTAAAGTATGTACCGTGCAAAATACCTATGTCACGACAGTCGCGTGTAAACTACCCTCAGTACCTAACAAATAGAAATAAACTGTGACGTCGACGATGAATTGTCCCGACGACGAATTGGCAGCGGTGAAACGGCCCCGATGAACTGGCGGTAATGAATTGTCCCATTCCGCTTTAAATCGAGCTTTTTAGGGAGCAAAGCGCGCGGGCTCACAACTACGGCGCTTGACTTTTGTTTTTATAAAAAAAAACAACAAATATTTGTTCGAAATGGGACAATTCATCGTCGCCACTTCATCGCGGCCGTTTTATCGTCGGCCATTTCGTCGCCGATTACCTTATTACATATATTATACTATAATAAGTACAAAGAATAAGTTAGTGTAGATGAGTTGAGCTTGGGTTAGTGCAAATGAAGCCAGTTTATATTGTATTTGCTCAGTTGCAATAAACGGCGATAAACTTTTCGGCGATGAAACGGCTGCGTTGAATTGTCCTAGATCCTATTTGTTAGTATGGCCTATCCAAACCTATATGCAATTCACGTCATCAACAAAAAGTTACTAGATTGTTTATTTGTAATTCGGTTTAAAGTTTGGAAAGTGACATATTCTATAGATGATTTACCTGCGCACATATTAGATGGTATAAAGAAAGACTACAACTTATTAGAACTGTCAAAATACGAGGTACGAAGTGACAGCACTGTGTGAAACGTCATCATCTAGTAACCCTTTTATTGATGACGTGCATTGCGTATAGGTTTGGACGAAGTATAGGTGCTGCGCCAATTTTCAGTTTTCCGTAATTAGCACTTTATTGTATTATTGTACCTGACCGTGAACGTAACATGTTTTCAACTACTTACAATGTTCACTTAAGCCTGCGGCAACTTCGAACGAATTTACAATTTCGATCACAATTAGTTCGGATTATCGAGGTCCCACTATATCACTTACTTTACATGTCAGTTATAATCTCTTTTAATTTCGCGACGCGTTAATTAAATTACAGAGAGTAACAACATAGCTTTGGAAAAGTATCAGTCGATTATTTCAGGGTTCATCATAAGTTGCAAGGCCCGTTGAAAATGTTGGCTGTTTTTAAATATGTATATATTTTCTAAATACTTTCAATATTTAATCAGAAATATTTACACGAATACTATAAAAACTACTATAATGTATTATTATTACCTTAAGTGTAAAAGCAATTTTCATTTTATTAAATCCCAAATTATTTTCATTTAAAATTATTTCAAACACCTAATTTTCCTACGAGTATAATAAATTATTACCGAAGTACTTTACAATTTACATTACGTAATTACAAGATATACCTATCATGATAATATATATATATCTCTAGTATTAATACAGTTTAAAACTACAGATGCAGTGACATCTATGATCTAATAGTGTAACGAAATCGTCCGGCAAGTGCATAACTTTTTTAGTACCCTGTATTAGGAAAATGTAAAAGTTAAAACCAACCAATCCTGTTTAGCCACACCAAACCACAACAGTAATCAGCCGGTTAAAACGCTGACAGCTGTTTTAAACACATGGTCTGACGTGGTTTTCCTCCTTGCGAACGTATCGTTAATGTAATAGGTATATGTTAACAAGACATTGTAATTAGGAATAAATCATCTGTAAGTACTTACGTTACAATTAATTCTTTAATAAGCTTTGTAGTTTTCGTTAATTCAGTAATACGACGTCCTAACCTCAATTTCATTCGAGGTTCTAATTTAATTTGTATTTTCAGCGTACACGATGAACTTCTGCACATTATTAATCTTCGTCGCAGTCGGTCTTGCAGCCGTGAATTATGTAAATGGAATAGATGTTATGTCCGTCGACTTGGGATCGGAATGGATGAAAATAGGTATCGTGTCTCCAGGCGTGCCCATGGAAATCGTCCTAAATAAAGAATCGAAAAGGAAAACGCCGGCAATTATTAGTTTTCGAGACAACGCCAGAACGTTCGGAGAAGACGCTCAAACGATAGGCATAAGGTTTCCAAAAAATTCGTATTCCTATTTAATAGACTTGTTAGGAAAAGACATCAATCATCCCGTAGTCAAGTTGTATCAGAAAAGGTTTCCCTATTATGAAATAATAGAAAACGCGCAACGAGGCACTATTTTGTTTAAACTCGACGACGAAACATTCTACAGCCCCGAAGAATTAATAGCACAACTGCTCACTCGCGCCAAGGAATTTACAGAACAGAACGCGCAACAACCTATCAAAGAATGCGTACTGACCGTACCCGGATTTTTTAATCAAGCAGAACGAAAAGCCCTCATTCAAGCAGCTAATTTGGCTAACCTTAAAGTTCTACAGTTAATTAACGATTACACTGCCGTCGCACTTAATTATGGCATTTTTAGAAGTAAAGATTTCAATGAAACTGCACAGTATATAATGTTTTTCGATATGGGGGCGTCGTCTACGTCCGCCACGATTGTCAGTTATCAAACGATTAAAACTAAAGAACGCGGTTACGTGGAAACTCATCCTCAACTCACCGTAATCGGAGTCGGTTACGATCGTACATTGGGAGGATTGGACATGCAGTTAAGGTTAAGAGATTATTTGGCAAAGAAATTCAACGAAATGAAGAAAACTCCGAACGACGTCTTTAAAAATCCACGATCCATGGCCAAGCTTTTTAAAGAAGCCGGACGCGTCAAGAATGTATTGTCGGCAAATGCAGATCACTACGCGCAGATCGAAGGTTTATTGGACGATAAGGATTTCAAATTGCAAGTGACGAGGGACGAATTAGAAAACTTGTGCACCGATCTGTTCGATAGAGTCGCTGCGCCGGTGGAACAAGCTTTGAAAACGGCCGGTTTATCTGCCGACGTTCTAAATCAGGTCGTACTGTTCGGTGCGAGTACTAGAGTTCCGAAGGTGCAGGAAATTTTGCAAAAATTAGTAGGACAAGAGCTCGCTAAAAACATAAACACGGACGAGGCGGCCACGATGGGTGCCGTTTACAAAGCTGCCGACCTTAGTACAGGTTTCCAGGTGAAAAAGTTCATAACAAAAGACGGCGTTATATTTCCAATTCAGGTGGTATTCGAACGAGAACACGAAGGGGGAACTAAACAAGTGAAGAGAACCCTATTCGGTCTCATGAATCCGTATCCGCAAAAGAAAATAATTACTTTCAATAAGCACACGCAAGACTTCAGTTTTAATGTGAATTACGCCGAACTCGATTATTTAAACGAAAATGAAATATTAAATTTAGGAGGTTTGAATTTAACCGAAATCAATTTAGAGGGCGTGCCTAATGCGTTAAATAAAAATAAAGGCGACAACGTCGAAAGTAAAGGCATCAAGGCCCATTTTGCTCTCGACGAGTCCGGCATTTTAAACTTAGTCAACGTCGAATTGGTCGTAGAGAAAACCGTCGTGCCCGAACCGGAAAAAGAAGAAGAAAATCCGTTTTCCAAGTTGGGCAGCACCATCAGCAAATTATTCACGGGCGAAACGGAAAATACGGAAAAACCGGTCGAAGAGACTCAAGAAGAGAAACCGGCCAACGTCGAAGACAAACAAGACGCCAAAACGAACGAAACCGATCCAATTAAAATGCGACCGAAAAGGAAACGGCGCCCGAAAGAAAGACGTGAAGCCAAAAATAGTGACGCTAAAAGAACCGATAAAGGCCACCGAAAAAATTCTTCACCTCGACAAACTAAGCAAAGAGCAGCTAGAAGAGTCTAGTAAAAAGCTCGAAGGTCTGAATGCTATCGATCGCGAAATAAACCGCAAGGCCACAGCTTTAAATAACTTGGAAAGCTACGTGATCGATGCGCAAAATAAACTGCACGAGGACGACTACAAACAAGCGGCGACGACAAAGGAAATCGAGACGATTCGAACGGCTTGCGGTGCGGTATCGGACTGGTTGTACGAGGACGGGGCGGACGCAGATGCCGATACTTACGAATCGAAATTGAACGAGCTGAAAACTTTAACTAGGGAACTGTACATGCGCGTGTTCGAGTCCAAAGAACGTCCGGAAGCACTGAACGCTCTAAAATCGATGTTGAACGGATCCAATCATTTCTTAGAATCTGCCAAGAACCTAACGAAATCGGTAAATCCGGAAAAGGACGTTTTCACCGACATCGAAATCGAGGTGCTAAGTAAGGTAATCAACGAAACCCAAGAATGGATGGATAAAATGGTGAACGAACAGAATAAACTGAAAAAATCCGAGCCCGTAAAATTAACCGTAAAGCTGTTGTCCGAGAAAATGGCACTCTTAGATAGGGAGGTTAAATATTTAATTAATAAACTTAAAATTTGGAAACCGAAGAAGATAGAAGTACCTAAGGAAGACATAAATAAGACAAAGGACGAAGAGACCGAACCCGAACCGGAAGCTACAGTTGAAGATAAGAAGGAAGAAGAGGAAATCGCAATCGAACAACCCGAAAGCGAAACGACGGAAAAACAAGATAAGGAAGATATAAGACCAAGTAATCCTGTCGACGATACCAGTGATCATACAGAATTATAATTATTTAGTGAAATTAGTAGATGAACTTATTTTGAACAATTCTTTTAACTCGTTGGGTTCAAACAATTTTGCTCATGGTAGTAAATAGTATTTATTGTTATGTAAACCAATTTCACAATTTTTCAGAAATCAAAATTTTAAATGATTATATCTATAAGAATATTATGCTTTTACTTTTTAAAATATCGTCAACGGTCTGAACATTCGACGATTGATAGCTTTACACTTATTATATAAATATATATGTATATGTATAACATAAACGAACCAAATGTAGGTATTACTTTTGGGGCGGATTAATGTAAAATAATTTAAATTCTACACAAATCCGTAACTGTTTAATTTCAATAATTATTACTTCTAGTATTCGTGTACTGACTAGCTTTCTTATGTATTTATTTTGGGGCCGTGCAGGTGCATTTGCACGGTTCCGAATGGTCTTATAAATGTTCTGTTCGTTGTTGGTGTAATTTGTAGAAACAGGGTTGTTAGTTAATTGGAAATATTTAATTTAAACGATAATTTATTATTTCGGTCTAAGGGAGAAACATTTTACGGTGATAAAAAGTTTAAAATGATGTACAAAATCATTCCAACGTGTAGTTATTTATTGTGCGATTCTTTGAAATATATTTATTGACACTGACGTTTATTTTCAGTACCGCCGTTTTTCAATTTTTTTTCGCTGCGCCGCAAATTCGGTGGTTGTAATAATTGCGAAAAAACATAAATGTGCAGTATTTTTGTTTTAAATTTCAAAAAATGAACAAAATATCAATTTTCAAAGTTAAATTGGTATCAAAAATACTGGGAATGTTACAACATTTTTTGATTTTACCATTTAGTAAGTTTCATTTTGAGTTTCGCGGACGTTAAAAAGTTTCAAGTAATGAAATGGTCATTTTTCAGTAAAAAGGGGGGCAATTTTAAATACAAAAGGGTTGGAAACGCGGACTAATTTTTTCATAAAAATTAGAACACCAAAGTTGTAGTTTCTGCAGACACGCCCTTCTCCAAAAGGTACCTGAAATACCTGACGAAGAAATATTTGAAGAAAAACAATCTTCGAGATTGGTTACGTGTTGTTGCAAACGGAAAGGACAGTTACGAATTACATTACTTCCAGATTAACAGTCAAGATGACGAGGACGAAGAAGAAAACGAGTAACTTATATAAGTTTGGAATTTTGACGTTTTCAATAAAAATTTGTGAATGATGATGCTCCTTTGTTTCTTTAATACTTTAGTTTCTCTAGTACTAGTAGTTTCTTTCTTGTACTTTCTTTTTTTCTTAGCTACTTACAGCTTGTGATTTGTAATATACTTCGTCCAAACTTATATGCAATCCACGTCATCAACACAAAGTTACTAGATGATGACGTTTCACACGGTGCTGTCACCTCGTACCTTGTGTTTTGACAGTTCTAATAAATTGTAGTCTTTCTTTATACCATCTAATATGTGCGCAAGTAAATCATCTATAGAATATGTCACTTTTCAAATTTTAAACCGAATTACAAATAAACAATCTAGTAACTTTTTGTTGATGACGTAAATTGTATATAGGTTTGGATAGGCCATAGCTTTATAATATTACAGAGCTCTTTTAATTTAATGTTTCAAAATATGAGCTTATTTCTGTTTTGGCTATTTTATGTGATTTTAACTCGATGTTGACTTTAAGGCATTTTTAGTAAGTGCCATTAGTAAATTTGAATTCTAGTCTTCAAACATTAGTTATCTGTAAAATTGTTTAATAATTTTTAAAAAACCACTCAATTTTCGATAACGTCAATGGGTCGGAAAATCAAAATAATTCGATAGTAAGATTTTGAAGTAAGTGATTTGCAGCTCCTTATGGTTGTCGTTTTTTTTTTTTTGAGTTCAAACTTCGAACAAGTACCTACCCAATAAGAATGTCGATTTTTACGAATTACCTACATTTCTTGAAAGGTGAAAATGATACCTACAAAATTTTAATGATTCAGTAGTTTAACTATTAATAGTTTACGGTCTATAAAAGTTACGTTTTGTATTTCACATAAATTTAAAGCTCTACAAAAAGTAAAAAAAATTACTGTAGGTGTGTCAGTTTTCGGTTTTTGTAAAACTTGCAAATCCGACGCTTGAAAAGGCAGAAGGATTCAGAAGAAGGAGAAGAGAGTAAAACCTCTTAATTACCTCCAATGGAACTTTGAATTTCATACAAAATCTTAACGAGTTTGCGTAAAATGTGAAATACAAACAAATTTTCATTGGCTGAAGCAACACGTCACAATATCAATTCGTAGGGTTAAATATTTGCAGTGTAATTAATTTTTTTTTAATGAATTAACGATAAGTCTACATTAATAAAGGCAAACGTGACAGTTTTAATTTTTTTAATAAAAAATATATTTATAGGTACCATAATACGTTTTCTGTATGCAGCTACGATTTGGCGGTATTTGTTGCAAACTGATAAATACTAATATAATAAGCTAAAAAACTGATTTATTATTTGTATAAATACGTAAGTAGGGCTATATATATTTTTTCTGAATGGCTAATATGTTGTTATCAATAATTGAACTCTGTTTGTCGTTAGATTGGTTATTTTAAGACCCAGGGGCACGGGGAGTCATTGGTATGTTTTTAGATGGGATCCTGAAATAATGAAAAAATGGTTCAAAAATATAAGAGGTCTTTTTATATTTTGTTTGTCTTATATTTATATTTTATATTATGTTAAAAACATGTCGCTAAGATTTTGGAGTAACGACCTACGTAAGTATAAAAAATCGACGTGCTCGTTTTGAAAATAATTTATAAATCAACAATATGTTCACAACAAACTGTTCAAAATATTACAGTATATTGCGTATTCAACACGTCCTATTATCGCACTGTTTCACAATAACAAAGCTAAATTGAAAAGCATTTTAAGCCACCCCATCGCGGGGCGCCTCAAAATAGTCACTTGTATTTTTTTTAGGAAAAAAATTAGATCTCGTTTTTTCCCCTCTAGAGGGCCAAAGGTAAGATTTTCTATTTTTTTTATTTCGCCGAATTTAAAATTTATTTATCTTCGAATCGTTATCAAGTCGACCCCGTATTACGGTACCTATATAATTGTCTATTGAACCACTTTTGATAACGATGATGTTTTGTTTGTCGCACCACTAGTGTAAAATAATTTAACAATTCATTTCATTAATTTTATCTACAGCCGAGTATCGAAATAATATTTCACCACATTATAGCACCATATAAAATTGATGAATAATCAACGAGTGGATTATTTTGTTAAAATGGGAAAGTTATAGTGATTTTTATTGTATATTATTTCGATGAGAGAATTTTAAGAATTACCTATAACATTGTAAATTGGTACCGTTTTGCTGTTATAAATGCAAAAAGAACATCGAATATCGATTTACGCAAAGGGGAAGTTATAAGGCCAATAAAATAACGTAAGACTCTTTAACTTAACTTTTATGTTATTCCGACGACATCCGTTTCATATAGGTATTCTATACATGTTTAAAAATAAATATAAATCCAATCTCTAGAAACATTCCAAATTTCTAACTTTAAGTAACTTAAACAACATATGTTCCTACCACTTCACATATTATGGCTTCCCTAAATGAAAAACAATGCATTTAAGTGTTGCTTATATCACAAATGGTGTTTATATTATAATAATAGATATCTAATACTTAAATCAATTTACTACTCATCATCATACCTATACATTTAACTATTAAAACCAAATACATTTGCCCTCGATTTTATAAAATTAAAACCGAGCCGCTAGAAAAATCACATAAAATTAGTAGATACCTAATAATTGCGCATAAATTACATGTATCACCGTACGTTTGTTAAATATTTTATTTTTACAATACATCGCTAGACAAAAGGTATAAACTGGCAGTTAGTGTATTAATTAATTTTATAAATTAAATATATAGGTTACTGCCAATAAGGCAAAAATATTGTATAAACGATTAAGTGGGTAATTTATACTTTTTCACGCTTATTTTTAACTTTATAATCGATAATGATTTCGTCACCGGACCGTATATTGTAACTATATAATTGTTTGTGAGGGTACCGCATCTCTTCTGGCCCCTAAAAATAATAAAATTATACGAAATTTTTTATCTCGGAATATAAACGTTTCACATACTTGACGATCGCGCAGCTCTTGGTCCACGTAAAACAAACGCATTTTAGAAGCGGAAAAGCCGGCGAAAGCTTCTAACTTGATCTTGAGATCGCTGATCGTTCTGTACACATCTACGGATCGAACCTCACTGTTATTACCACAAGTAAATGTAACTTTTACCCTTTTTTCAGGTCGTAAATCGACATTTACCAAAGGATCTAGTTTTCCGTGTATAGATAGCAGCTCGAAATATCTGAAAAATCCAAATTAGACAGGTATCGTACCGAACTTCGATCGAAATCTTATACCTCTCCGGTCTGTCGCTCTCCGGTTTATCCATATAATATCTTATAAATGCGCGTTCCGCGTCTTCCCTTTCGTCGGGCTCGATTTTACCACCTCCATTAAGCATTTCGACATTAGGTAGTCGCGCAATTAATAGTTGTCTCCTTTCGTGTTCCGTGTACTCGTGGCTCTCCCATAAACGGCAGCCCTATAAAACGAACATTTCAATAAAATTGTTTATCGAACACAAATCAACAAACAATACCTGGATACGTAAACAGTGAAGCGCTGGAAATCTCGCCAACCGTTCGATGTCGTCCCATGTGGATATATCTGTTGAATTCAAATTGAGAAATTTCAACTTCCTAAAACTGTCGTGAGGCGATTCCGATTTATTCCCGGATTCGCATTCGCTCTCGCTCCTGTTATAATTATGACCATTCTTCGCGCCGTCCTCGTCCTCGTTGTCGATATCCAAGGATTTAATTGGACAATCTGCCACCACGAGCGATTCCAAACTTGGAAATGCGTATCCGATTTTACAAATTTCGCTCCATTTCGCTATCGGGTTTCCCGTGAAATGGACTTTTTTGATGCCGGCGTGTTTGTGTTTGTTCTTATAATCGACTTTCGGGCAAGAACATTTAATCATTTCTTCGTCTTCCACGTCTTCGTTTTCTAAATTTTCGCCTTTCGCTTTATAATCTCCGCATTGGCAATTACAAGAACATAAATCGACGTGATTGTACTCGTTTAGACTTAAGTGTAATTCTTCGAGGCTCGGCAAATGATTAAGTATTTGTTGTACGTTTTCCCAAGGTACGCGAGTTGAATTCATTACGAGATTACGTAAATTTTGCCACTTTAAATCGTCCGTCAGTTCGACTTCGGTTAGCGGCGACGATAACTGATTAAAACTTAAATTGACGAATTTAAGTCTTGGCATTTGCATTAGAATCCTAAAACCTGAAAGATTATCGTAAACGATGAGTTTGGTAAAGATTACGTGTACGGGGCGGGGGGGTCTCCGCTTACCTCGAACCATCGTTGCAACTTGTTTTTCGCAAGATCCAGTTCTTCCACACCTGCACACTTGTCGACCAAAGCCTCTTTATCACCGGCGGAAGCGATATCGCAGTCGTTCAGGACTAATAAGGAAGGAATAGTCATTCTGGGAGGTTTTCGCGGAACAAAAATCGCCACCGATATGCCCTCATCTTCTTCTGAACCTTCCGATTCTGTGCCGCTTTCGCCGTACTTTTGCTCGATGGCTTCTAATAGGGAAGGCATAGTTCTGTAAAGAAACAAATTATTGTTCGATTTTCAGTAACGTCAAATGCGGGCGATTACATATTAGGAGTATAAATCATTTGAAAGCAATAAGTATAAATATGAAAATGACATTTTAAGACGTTTTATCGTCAGAAAACAAAATGACGTCGCTTTCGTAATTTTTAGTAACTTCGATGCCGTAACGTTTAAAGGTAAGCGTACACTGTGCCGGGGCGCAGCGGGTCGCATTTCAGCGCAACCCGATTGCTGGGGTGCATTTGAAATGAGTCAATGCCGGGATCTCTGTAGGCGTGATCAACGATCGTTTGTAGAGTAATGCGATGCGACTCGCTACGGCCCGGCATAATGCGCGTTTATCTTAAGGAATAACTTAAAATTTAGAAATGTACACGTTTTTGTTGTTTTTGTATGAGATTTTCAACAAATTTTCAACTACTGTCGTTCGTTAACTTTGCCCTTTTGCTGAAATTTTGCCTAACCCGAGGCGGTTCGCACCTCGAATTCCCAAAGGATTCACGTCCCAAAGATTAAACAGCTGACGCTTTAAAAAGTTATCGTTACATTTTTCACGAGAAGCATCTTTTACTTCACTATTGTTTTTATAAAACAAAGTTAACGTTTTATAATTTAATTTCGTTAAAATTGATTTTATAAACGGTTTTACGGCGACAGAAACTTCTCGTAATTTGTTAAATATTAATACTGTTAAATTAAGCCGCGATTAACATTTAAAAATTAGACAGGTCGCCGTCATTTTCGGCGAACGACAAAATATAATAATTATATCAAACGGAACTCTACATTTACGCAATTTCCTCTGCAGGCAAACGAATAGGTAATTTTATTTAAGGTCGTATTTTAAAACAGAACTGAACGAGAACGAGAAAACCGTTTTAAAAATACGTCATGCAGGTACATTTTTTTATGTCCACAGTAGAGAGTTGTTCGGACCCCTCTAGTTTTCAAGTACCTGTTCTTTTTAAGACTGCGCGTGACCAATTCCTTCGTCTGATTTAAATCCGTCACACTTTCATTTTTAGGCACATTTACAAAGCATCTACGTGTGGTACGTGTGGTTTGATCAATCAAAAATCACTACCGTCATCGTCGTATCGAAACAAAAAACTTAAAATCTTTGAATGCGTTTGATCTCTTCACCGACGAGAAAATGAAGAACAGCGCATCGAACATTTATTCTACAATATTAATTTGAATTGAAGCATGCTTTACATATATTTGGCTACTACCAATCGACGAGTTAATTCGTCCATTTGAAACGCGCGTTTTTTTGCAACGTGCCACGCAATCGAGAAAAAACAATCAGGATATCGCCTCGTCGAGTTAATTTGACAGCAGATTCCGATTGGTTGGGAATTGGTGTCCGGCCGCTCTTCTCGCTGCGTTTTCCCCGATGAAATTTTGCCGAAAGGAAAGAGGAAAACGAAAATAACCGTCAGACGAGATGCGTTCTGAAAACGCTCGGCCGATAGAAACCGTTTAACTCTACAAACCGAGACCCGTTTGCTCGCTTATTTTATTCATTACTATATATAGATATTACCTATAGTAAAACTTCTATTTTTCGCAAAACGGACCCCCGGGCGTGACGCCACGTTTTGAAGAACATCTGGAGAAAAGGCATCCGCGTGCCCTTAAACTTTTTAATATTATTAATTAATAAATTAACAACGGAATTAATAACAAGCCAGAATAAACTCAAAAAGACGAGGCTCATAAGGGGGCCCAAAAAGAAACTTACGGAGAGGTACAAAAGAAAACTCGATGGGAGCTTACGAGGTTCTTAGGCGACAAACGACTTCGATAGCATAACTGTCGCAAGAGAAAGTTGAAAGCTCAAACCGATTTTGACGAAGCTGATTAACCTGGACGCGGCTAACTGGCCGACAGGACAACTGGGCGCCGGGAGAGACAAAATGAAATAATTAAACGTTCGTAAGAAAAGGCAACCTGATTATTGGAAATTAATCGGTCGAAAATGTACTTCGGCGAAATATGCGAGTAAAGCACATCATCTGTCTATTTTTTCTCAAAGCGCATTACATAGTTGGTACGAACAAAAGAACTGCTAACATACGATTTATTTATTATTCATTAATTTGCATACACGTCCAACCTCTATAAAGACGTATTAATTCGCATTTAAACTATAACGTATAAAATTCATATTTTTCGAATGTCGTTTAAGATATTATTGTAGTTAATACGGTTAAAATTAAATTGATTTTTTAACAATTTCACATAAATCAATTTTTAGCGAGAACGACAAATTTATCAAACTTTTCGGTATAGAAAAACTGAACGAACGTAAAGAATATTTTAAATGTTGAACTTCGGACAACTAAAACCCAAAGTTTTCCAGGCAAATTATATGACGATACTTTGTTCGGGGAGAATTTAAGCAGACAAAATTTATAAGCCACGTCAGGGGCATATCGTCAGTTATATAAGCTTATAAATTCATAAAATTAAACTCTTAATTGTCCGTAGCGAAATCGTTATACTTGTCGAAATAGTCGTCCTGTGCCGAGTTTAACGGGAAACTCTAATCAGAGTTAGAATTTGATGCCGTTTTTAATAGAGTTAGTATAGAAATTAGCTAAATTAAGTTTTTGAGATGACAAAAATAATCTTCTCATAAATATAAAGGCAGGTAATCAAAAGTGCCTCTATAATGGTTTGATAAGCACGTTTATCTCGGTCGCATTATAATGACGAATTACTCGACCAAAAGACCGTTTCAAATTTCTCGCGTTTGCAAATGTAAGTAATCAAAAGGCGATCGATAACATGGTGAAAGATAAAATTGAAACGGAACTAAAATGGTTATTGCGCAAATGCCCGACCAAGAGAAATTACAAATAGACAATATAAAATAGTCGGCAGGTGAAAAAAAATAACGAACAGGTTTTGTAAGTATTGTAATTTTATTCTGCCACATGTTGCGATATAGCGCCGGGCAACGATTCCCTTACAAATTAAATCCGTAGCAAGTACGTAATTGCATTGCAGAACAAAAAATTACTTTTCTTACGGTAACGACTACGCGACAAAAAGCATTTTCGACGTATGTAGGTATTCAAAAATCTACAACGGGGGGTAGAAAAACGACGGCGAAGCCAAGATAATACGGGCCGTATGATACGTTTTGATACTGGAAAGTTTATTTTTCTGTATTTAATCGTGTGCCACATTTCTTCCGTTACCTACTCACGTAAGAAAATAATTCGAAAAACGAACACCCCGTGTATTTTGGCTTTTTTGAAATCCTCTCTATCGATTTTTGACACATTTACATCATTTTGAAACGTTTTTATAGCCTATTTGATTTTTTGGGATAAAATCATGAAAAAGTGCACATTTTTACAAGACATAGTTGTAAATAATAGGACTTAAGTAAATAACAAAAGCAATTTTACGAATTGTGTGATAATATGAAATTATAAAAATGTGTTTTTATAATTTTTCTTAGGTTAGTTAGATTGTATTTGGCCCGACCGCGACATTCTAGACGCATATAAATAAAATTGTCTAAAAAAATCAAGTAGGGTATAAAAACTTTTCAAAATAATGTAAATATATTAAAAACCGATAGGGGATTCCAAAAAAGTCAAAATATATAGGGTCTTCCGTTTAAAAATCGAAAGTTGAAGTCATTTCCGGCGTAACCGGAAGTGTAATAGCAGTGCTCCAACAGTCAAAATATAGCACCGGTGTACTATATTACTCACACAAATATTTAAAACGACACCTTTTTCGCCGTCGAAAATAAAGACTGTTTAGTGATTTCGTCGACACCCGGTATAATAATACTTAAACTCTCAGTTTTAAGTACCACTGACTTACATTAGCAACAAAAACACCAGCGATTATACATTTGAGTATAGAAATATGAATTCACAAATTAATGTAAAACGTTTACTTTCAGATTTTATTTATTTAAAAAAAATATGGAAATTTTGTTAAATTGCGCAAACCGGAAAAGGATCTACGCGAAATATCGTCCATGAAGCCTACATCGTTAATTAAACAAATAATATATAAAAATTATAATTGCGCATATTTTTAATTAATCTTTAATTTATACTGTTATCAATGTCTGCATTTCAACTCAACTTACCCAGATTCAAAAGATTTCCCCTTGAAAATGTTCGTTTCTTCATCGAGGTCTCGCACGAACAGAACCCTACTTTCCGGCTATTTATGTTTAAACAATTGCAATTTTCTATAAACAATTAGATATTGTTACTTCGATTTTTTTTTGAGATTTCAGTATAAGAAATTATATTTGAGTAAATAAACAACAGAATTTCCTTGGAAAATGATTTCCCGGACTTTTCGCGTGTCGGCGAAAAATATTCATCGAATACATTGATGACATTTCGAATGATTATTCGAAGTACGAATCTATTTAAGTAACATTTCACAACAAGTGTTCCGCCGAAATTTACATCCGTACGATTTTTCCGCACGTCATCGTCAGCTACAAATTCATTCGATGCTGCGTTACGACTTTTAAACGTTCAATTAGGAATTTTTGTTTTCGACGATATTTAACACAATTCTAATAAACGTATTTGGTTTATTCGTAACACCATAAAAATCCGTTGGTGTTTTTAAACCAAAAATCGAAAACTTAAAATATTTTTCTATATATTTCGATAATCCCAAACGACGTTGAAATAATCACAAAAGTGATGTTCTCTTGAAAATTTATTAGGTGTAAGAAATAATATTGGAGCAAATAAGCAATAAAAATTTGGAGCGAAAAATTGGGGAAATGATTTATCTGGATTTCTTTCTATAATTTCGTTTTTGTTTAAACATACCTAATATATGGTAGTTTTTAGAAAAACCCAAAATCAAGTGAATCAGTGAAAAGTAGCTTACGGTTTAAGTATCTATAGGTAATCAAGAATCTTTATTATCATATAAAAACCACAGGTAAATTGCATTTATTTATCAGTAGTTCTTATTTCAATGGTCGCATTCAGGGAATTGTAGCGTTGAAACGCTGCAGCGCTGTAACGCTTTATCTTGCCTGAATAAACATTTTTGGTACTAATTATTTTTCATCTTTTAATTCTTAGGTTGGCAATTTTGTTTGTAAAACACTCAAATTTTTATGTAAAACTTACCTTGTAATATCTTCAACCTTTCTTCTTACGTTACTGCAAGGGAAATGACTTCGTTTCCGAATTGTAACGTTATAAGCCATCTTTATTTTTTGCATAAACCAAAACATACACAAGCAACATAATTTGTTAGGTTAGAACGCATGGACGCGTCATTGCTTTATTTAGTTATAAAGCGTTAAAGCGGAACATTTATATGCTTTAATGCTTTACTGAAGCGCTGCAGCACTGCGAGTAAAGTAGACGCCATTCAGAGCATCGCTTCGATAAAGCGCTACAGCGCTACCATTCCCTGAATGCGACCAATAACACGTTTGGTGAAGAAATCGGCAAAATTTGCAGAACGTGTCAACATTGACATGTTGGAAGGCCCTATTAAAATGTAGCTTAATTTTTTTTTAATTTAACATTTTTTTTTAAGCTAAACATATCGCGAACTTAACAAATTCCCTAATTTTACAAATCAACTATTTTGAAAGAATATATATCAAATAAAATATAACGTTCAGACCATAGTTTTATTGTGTTGCTATTAATCACAAGGTTCAACGCTCCGGATTTATATGAAGCAGCATTAAAATTTGGGTCTTCTTCTACGAGCTACTAAACAAAGAAATAGTAGGTAAACGTTTTATGATACATAGGTACCTAACGCTTATTTAATGAACCGTATAAACACACATCGAGTTTTTCATTGCACGTAATTTAGCTGTTGCGTAGTGAAATTAATTGGATATTCGTGTATCTGATTAAGATCCATCAGTATAACAGTTTATATTTAAACGTAGCATGTATTTACAAACAAACTTAAAGAGTTCAAATTAAAAATGCGACTCCTCGAGCAACGTAACAGACTTTTATAAAATCAAATTGAACGGTAAATGTGATCGGTAATGAGTTTCGTGAAAAATCCGTTTCGACGAGTCGCAGACAATGACGACTCCGTCGCACAATGGCGGCGACTTTGATTCGAGAACGTGCGCACCCTGGAACAACCTTTGTGGAAAGGTCAACAACTGTAGCTGTGGATGTTGCATCAACACATAAAGTATAAATTAGAAAAAAAAGGACTTTCCTGTTATTAAAAGTAACCTTGAGACGACATTTTGCACTTTATAAAAATTGCCGGATCCGGCGTAATGTTTCCTTTTGAAAATCTAGACGGGGGGAAATCTCTCGCTCGTTACCGTTTAAATAATACACGCAACGTCGACCAACCGAAACCGAAACTGGGAAAATCGCTTCGGTTTCGGGGCGATAAGTGAATCGGCTCATCGTGTCTCCCATCTTTGATAATACACACGAAACGCACAAACGGCACCGACAAAATTTAAGTTAAACCAAGTGAAAATTATGCGCCGCGCCCGTTCCGAAACGCTTTCGGTAAATTAATTTTTAACATTTACGTATAAGCAACGAAAGTTTAAATTCGAAAACGCGTCGTCGTAAAATTAACGAGTTCCTTTTCCGAGTTACTTCTTCGAATAATTGCTTTAATAATATTATTGTGGGTATAAGTAATCAATTATGTTATACAACAGGAAATGATTGTTAAAAGTACGGCTCGAACGTTGGACGAATCGCGAGATCGAGGCAATTCCAACAAAAAGTTTGACATTATTTTTTTGATTTGATTTCTAATAGACTCGAATCTTCTCGCCGGACACGCCTCGCAATTAAATAAACAAGAGTTTCACTTGCCGATCGCAGACCTTAACATAAATAAAAAAATATATTTCACGGAGTTATGGTTCTTTGAACGATAAACAATAAAAATTAATGTAAAACGGAAGTTAAGGTACCTCTAGTAATTTCTCGTTCAAGCAAAATGGTAAAAACGCACGCAATTCGGGGTGAGCAATTCGGAACGATGATCCCGATGCGATGAATTAAAGCAATTATAGGCGGCTTTCACCTGTATTTTGACTATATATATATAGGAACTAACTCGGTGCAGAGAAAGCTTATTAGATAAGCGAATTCACAAGGTTAGTTATTTGAAATGTGTATATACGACATACGGGTGACGGCACCGTAACCTTTATGAACGTTATTTGGCGCTTTTCTTAAAAAAATTTCGGAAACGACATTTGAACTTTGTCTAATTTTCACATTTCGATTTTTAAGGTCAAGTTAATGCCGATAGTTTTAAATTGGAACGTTTCGAAACGCCGAAATGAGTTCACGCCGTGTGACACGTTCGTTCGGAAAATTTAGTAACTTACAGATTGCATCATATTATGCGCGTGTAAATTATTCGAGTATTAGAAAAAGCCTGAAACCTTGCCAAATAACAAGGAAGATATAAGGCAGGCCCAAGCTAAATGTCTGTGGAAGCTTAAATAAACGAATTTATAAAATCGCGTCTTTCGGCTTATATACCGGGCGATTCGGCCAACTCGATAGATTTTAGAGATACAAAGATGAATTTTTGCATAGATAAATTTGAATTTATTATTAGAGCCGTTTTAACAACCGTTATATCGCTTCCGGTTTAAATTTACCAGAGTAATTACATTTTGTTAGTTTTTATAAGAAGGCGATGAAATAAAAACGACAACGTTTGTATCGTTAAATAGAGGAAAAAAATCTTTATTTAATAAGCGAAACAACTACACGGCATTCCATTTAAAATAATAAAATTGACTTCATTTCCGGTGAAACTGGAAGCGACATAACGGCATTTAAAATTGAACAAAATAGATTTTTTAACCCATGCAAAAATTCATCTTTGTATCTCTAAAATCGATCGAGTTTATTAGCTTGGGATAGATTGGTTGAACCACCCGGTATATGTCGTATTTAGCAAAATAAAAATAAAACAAGTTAAAATTCGATTTTCACGGCAGCGCAATGCAAACCTGGAAAATGTCACAAAATCAAGACAAAGTAGCGAACGGAACATGTCAAATAGGCCTTAAATAAAAACAAGATAACGTTAATCAAATCTACATCGGCCGCGCAAATATCTACATAGGTTCGGCGTAAATTTATTCTAAAGAAATGCGTGAATTTGTTTTAGGCTTATCGTTAACGGTTAAAGTTGTTTAAAAAAAAATTGATATACGAGGTGCGGACAAAAATTTTTTGCCGTCGCGGTTTCGCGTAGACTCGTAAGCCATCGGTCTGATTTTCGCGACATCTTGAACAAAGGCCCGTAATATAATGCGTTGCGTAAAAGCTTGAGTGTTATTCGCAGGTGTTCGTTTTCATCCGAATATTTTCTCAGGTAAATTCTAGATTCCTTCTCAAAACAAGACGACAACGTGGACACAAAGAAAATCGTCTGTTTTCAGAATTCAGAAAGTAATTTAAATAGATCGACGATAAACAAGCAATGCGATGTAGATAAGTAATTCGGTATTTGGAACAAACAAAAAAGCATCGGTAATAAAATTAAAACGCAACGGAATTGCACAAAGCATTATCTAAATAAACGCAAACATCATTATTCTCCACAAATAATCTGATAAGATTTGATATTTGCGAAGATTAATATGAAACAAAGCAAAAAAAATCTACTTAATAAATGATACTTGAATTTTCAAAAGAAACGCAATTACTTTCCTGATTTGTGTTTATTAACTACGATTTCGTAATAAAATTATAATCTGTACGTTGTTGCTTTAATAAACATGTTTTTTCACAAAGATTCGACGTAAAGATCATTCGGAAATTAATAGAAAATGGAGATAAAACTATAAACATCATAAAGTCAATAAACGCCTACGGTAAATTACCAAAGCATAACCCACATACACCCAAAGTAGTACATCGGACGTCCTTGAAAATTTGCACGGAAAACAAATTCAAGAAACACATCACAGGTAAAAAGGAAAATAATTCTAAAAATTAAATTCCTTTACAATAGGTCGCGGAAGTAAAATTCGATATATGTATTTTTGAAAACTCCGGTGCGACTTAAATCTTATAAAACAAACTAAAAAAAAAACAACTTTCATCAAGACGGGGCCAAAAAAAAAAGGAATGAAAAATTAAACCTGTAATTTTACGCGCCAAAACTTGTAACGTGCATTCGAATCTATCGCGATCAACGTATAGCACGCTGTAGAGTTCCGCACTGCAGTAAGTATTAATACTAAACTCTCTAGCAGAAGATCTATCAATGCAGGACTACCGCAAGGTTCTATATTAGGACCAATCCTCTTTAATATTTCTGTGTACGACATAATTGAATCACCAAATACGCTTCTGGCAATGTATGCGGATGACACTGCAGTAATTGCCCAACACAGCGACATCATTGAGGGAGCCAGGCAACTTCAAGAAGCCACTAACTGGTGCAACAATTGGTATTTACAACTAAATCCTCATAAATGTGAGACTAAGATCTTCACACTACGACACCCCAATAACCCACCAAGAATAAAGATTAATAATGCGGAAATAGAATGGAATCCCAAAGACGGAGCTGTAAAGTACCTTGGCCTCTATCTTGACAAAAGACTTACATGGGGCATACATATTAACAAAAAATTAAATCAATGCTATACAAGACTAATGCAGTTGTATTCAATTATTAACGGAAAATCTTCCTTAAAAATTGAATGTGCGCTTCTTATCTATAAAGCCTTATTAAGACCAGTAATCACGTATGGATGCACAGTTTGGGGAGCAGCCTCAAAAACACACATTAACAAAATTCAAGTTTTGCAAAATAAAATACTTCGAATTGCTACAAATTCCCCTTGGTTTATGATGACCTTGGAATTCCAACTATTAGACAGTTTATATAAAAATGTAACAGAAAATTCTTCAATACAGGAGCTGTACAGGAGCTATCCACTATTCAATTGGAGAGCGAAACCTATATGTAAGGCTAAAGCGACTTCTTCCTCAAGATCTACTGATAACAAGTGATGATAGTGATAATAGTGAATAACAATAAAAACGATTAGTGCTATCCTCTCAAGTGATAAACAGTGAAAACATTAACGTGCTAAATCAACTGTGAATAGCATTAATTTGCTGAACCAGTTATTGACCTATTAAAAAAAAAAGAGTTCCGCACAGATTTTAAATTAAAGTTAAAACAGTACTAAGCGAGCCGTTTTCCCCTTTTCGAGATTAAACGGCTCGTCGTAACTCCGCCAAAACTAAGTAATTGAAAAAAAAACAGGAAGGACCGTACGGTCTAAGTTAACGATCTATTTGAAAATCGAAAAGCCAAGTTTCGGACAATGGATAGATTTAGAGCTTACTCGAGAAGAACTACGAGAAAGAAATCCGCACACAAAATATTCCAGAACGTTCTTGGATGATTTGCAAAACGTTGCGAAACATTTGAAAAACGTTTTCCTGTTTAGCCGTCTGCGATTTCTATAAGTTTTCGTTACTTTTTCATGTTCAAAAGGAAAGGAAGCGCGACATTTCGAAGAGTATAAAAGATATTGTCCCTCTCTTTCTCGGTCCGATTATATTATCAGTGGACTACGTTCTCGATACTAACCCGTTGCGTCTCACAAGCTCACAACCCTCCCCGAAGTCCACATGGAAAAACGTATGAGCTGATCGACCGAAAAAAATCAATTGATCGAATGGTGTCTGGGTGTCTGATTAATCCACTTTTTGGATATGGACAAGCTTCAAGCTCTTCAACAAAAATTCGAACGCAGAGTAGCGTGGTCTTCTAAAATCAGCAACTCAACAACGAAGATCTTATAAGAAGATAATCACCCTAAACATCGAAACCGACTATGTAGAACTCGGAAAGGGGAAAATGTATCGCCACGACGGACTCGCCATTGTTGCGCGGACCAATATGAAGAGCCAAATCGCTGGAAAGCCTGTCTACAATCTCGAGGATCGCTCACGGGTTATTCGAACGATATGGCGTTCCCTTGCGACTGAATACGGAAAAAACTGGACCAACAGGTGCCAAGCCATTCTCGACAGCGACGCGGTGGCATTTTCGACGTACTTTTACGTCAAACAAGTTACAAATAAATGTCATTTGTACTTTTCAAAAAATCGCCCTTCCTTTCTTGTCGAACGGGACGATCGTCTCAAGGACAAGACACGCGCATACAACAAAATCGACGCTTAAAATTTATTTATTATTTACAGTTAGAAAAGGTTGGTGGGCAGTAAACGTGAATTTCCTGGTCGATTCGGTAAACCATCGCGTCGCGACACAAATCAATCACGTTCCAAATATCAACAAGAAACCCTAAACGATTTTAAAAGAAAATTACCCCGTCAAAATTCGTTAACATCAATTATACATCCCTTAATCATTTGAAGCCAATTCGTTTTGGGTGGCGCGGGTCGTTTACTCAACCATCGCAACGGCAATCTTTTTTGTGCCTCATTTTCCTCAAAAACATGCCCTCATTTAGAGCATTACAATTAGAAATCGACGTTAAATGTTTTATTGCGAAGTCGGCGATCGTCAACAACATCAAACAGCCAAAAACCACCGCGCGAAGACCTAATTTTTTCATTCAAAAATTTCACATTCGCCGTTGCATCATGAGCACCGCCGCGTTCTGCAATAATAATAGAAGCTAAAATTAAAGCCATTAAACTAATTAGGTCACACATGCCCGCTCAACAGTTTCGAAATGGGAACCTTATTGCACCTTGAATGTGTTGGCATTCGAATTTCGATAGATAAGAAAGCGACGTAACTCGTTCAGTTATCAATGTGTGTCAAGGTCGCGCCGTTTCGTCAGGAAATCGATAGCCATAAGTAAGAGTAGTACATTGTGTAATATGGGAAAGTCGGAAGCCTCGCGAGCCAAATGAAAACGTTTATCGATTCATCAAGAGAATTGGATTAATCCCGAGTAGATAGGAAACGTCTTGGAAGGAAACGAAGGGTGGAAATAAAATGGGCCGAAATAAAATGTCAAATATAATGTCTAGAGGGTCTTTTCCGTGTTATTGATGTTATTATCTTTGTTGCCAAAAAAAAAAACGTATAAGAACTCAGCTATTACAGGATTATTAGAAATTTAATTTGAAAAATTGGTATTTCCTATTGGACGAAATTTCACTTTTAATAAACTTTCTTTAAATTTCCGTTATGTCTATCGAAACTTGGAAATATATTTAATAATGTCGTGGTAGAAGGACCGGCGCTTTAAAGAAAAACCACGCAACATCGCCCATCCGACCGAGTTATTTACTTAAACAGTATAAAATAATAACCACAATTAATTTTTGTTTTTTATCTTAAAAAAACTTTCGTTCGCAATTATTTCGAACACCTCACAATTTTTAAATTACGTCCGAAGAAAACGATATGCCCGAAAAACACATATAAAAACTGCCCGTTACGTTGTGCGCACGTGAAAAATTACAACCGCTTTTAATTTTTTTAATTATTTAAAAACGGCGTTCGTCATGAATTATTGCGACCTCAATCACTTTGTTCATTGTTTTCCTTATTATTTTCGTCAACCACATCGTACACTCAAAAAAAAAATCCGATGAACGCGTCCAATGTACATACATTAACGTACATTAGATGACTTCTTCGTAAATACAACGAGCGTTTTAATTGCATAATTAGGCACTTATTTTCTTCAGTTTATTAGTAGTATTAATGAACTTTTCATTGTATCAATGATCAAAAAGTCAATAACTGGCGTTCATTAATATTATGTACAATATTTTTTTGAGTGTAGCCTAAAGCTGGATACAGTTCTTTTATGAGGAGTATTCATTAGCAAGGCAAAATTAGAAAGATGAGCGTAACAAAAATTAAAATAAGATCCGTCCGTGCGCGATCCTCTCCCGGTATCGAATGCGCCACACAAAACTCCTATTTTCTAATTTCTTTTTCTTCGAAAAAATTACGTATAGGCATTAAAAAAATATTCTCAAGAGTATTTTATAGGGATTAAAAGAAAAATCTCGCGATTATCTCGAAAACGGTGTATTTTTATCAAAACTTTCGAAGAAAGACGTTTGCTAAAGAATTCTAATTTTAAATTTTAACAATAATAATCAAAAGAATCAAGGCTCGAGAGTCTGCTGTACCCCGTGTCGAACGAAATCGCGGTTTTTTCTTGTGTGTTAATGACTTTGGTCTAGCCGAGGATCTAACCGATTAGCCAGTCGATTTTTTTGGTTCTGAAATTTTCAAAGTTTGTGTTAGTAAACATTCACAACATCCATGGTTGTAACGGGATTCGAACCCGCAACCGTGAGGGCGCTAGAAGGTATATACCTATACTATATACCTATACTAGTTTAAACTGCAAGTTATAGTTAATCCTAGATCGGTACAGATGACCCTTAGAACGTTAAACACTAACAAAGAAAAAAAAATGATAACAACGAAAATGTTTGAAGAAATGTTCAAAACTAAAAAAATTAGAACGTATTGCTTTACATCGACAAACGGGAAACTAGGTCGTTTCCCCATTAGAAATGATTAAAAACGGCATTTTTAAAAGCGCATCCGCTAGATCCTGTTTTAACGGAAAAAAAAACGAACAGAGGAAACGTTCTAAAATGTGCGGACGTTGATTCTTTGGGGATATGCAATGTTAAATTTTGGTGTTTTATTTGATGGTCGAAGTTTTAAGTGTCGTTCAAAATTTAAAAAAATAATAATAATGGGCGGACTTTGCAAGTTAACCCCCCCCCTCTGTTCGTTTTGAATATAAATCGTTTTAAAGAGGCGACCCTACGACTTAATATTATCTACACAAAAAATTAGAACGAGTTAATATGCATTAATCATAATGGAAAGTTTCCAAAGTACAATAGAGGAATTTATAATAAAGCAAACGAATCGAATGTACGGATTCGCTGCCAGCAAACAAAAGCATCTAGCACGCCTTTTCATCGACATTATCCTTCGATAGGGGCAACAAGTTTAATTTGTTTTTTTTTGACGTTAAACCTATTTCAAAAATTAAAAAAAAAATCATTCTTCCTTAAATCATCAGACCGAATAATTGAATATTTATATAATTTATTACTCGAACACATTGCTTTCTGCGGTTAACACAATAAAATGAAAGTACGCGTACTTTTTATTTAAAAAAACCACTTCGAGTTCATTTCGCAACAACTACCTACACGTATTATTTGTTAGCAATAATCAAAAATTGTGGATTCAAGGATTTTTCAAAAATAAAACATTCCAATCGAATGTTTACATAACAAACCGACGCGTCACGAATCTAATCGAAGCCGGACGAGAACGTACAACAAAGAAGATAATTACAATACTTACGAAATTAAATTAATCCTTATCCTGTACGTAACGAAAGAAATCCCACTTGTTGAAAACAACACGGAACAAACATTTAAATATAAACTATTTACAATTCTGGCTCGAGTCCAAATTTTAATTTGTAATTCAAGCGTAAAACCGTGGCCGTTATACAACACTATAAAGTCGGAGATAGACTGTTTCGCGGCGCTGTATTTGTTGTTGCGATCAGCTGGGTTTAGGAGCTTTCCACAGCTGATCCGACGAAAACTCGATATCCCTCCTACCGCCCGAATCGCATAACCTGTTTCTGCGGCCGCGACGTAATTTCGACTACGACCAAAAACGAACAATTTTGTCGAATTTAAGATGTCGCCGATCCACGACGGAAATATGGAAAATTTTCCCTCGCTTCGGGAAACCGGGCGGCAGGAGGTTTTGTCCTTCGGCCGGTAGGGCGACGGCTCGCAGGATCAATAATTGCGGGAATTGTGGGAGTGAACGCGAAGGATGTGCGCCGTCATCATGATTATACAAGATTCTGTATTTTCAATGAAATTGTTTAATTTTTTTCCTGTCCTTTGAGCTGAATATGTAAGTACATATACGTTTTCGTCCTGCTCTACAGGATCAATTACGTGGGGGGTGGAGGGCGTTCAAGTTTACGTAAGCATAATTTCGTCGATTTTAGACCAACCTCTTCTTCTATGTAAGATAGAATAAGAAAATATTAGTGCCCCCCTCCACGCCCCTGTACCCTCCAAAGGATAAGACATAATAAACCTTTTTTGGGAGTATTATAAATCAAAAGACAAAAATTAAATCGTTTTATAACATTATTAAAACTATTTATCTGAGTAGGTGCTGCAAATTTCTGAATGTGACGAATCATCTTTAAACCACGGATATCTAGGTTTCAATTTTTGGTATAAAAGGTGACCCCCCCCTCCCCGTCTTGAAATGTCTGGCTTCAGCTTTTTTCGTCTGGATCAAAGACGTCTTCGTCGCTTAGCCGTTCGACATCTTCGTTTCCGTCCGCATCTTTAATTACGCACATCAACTATTTATGTGCACGCCAAACGGTTATGAGCATGGGGGCGCATTTTCCGCGATTTCAACTCCTGTTTTCGGTGTACGTTTGGATCGCGTACAAAAAAAACTGGCGTAGAAAAACTACTAGATTTCAAGTATTTGATTATTTTAAATTTATTCTCTATCTTACGTAAGATTTTTGTCCCCCCTCCCGCCGCCTCTTTAAACGGCAAACATAAAAAACTTTTCAAGTTTTAAATTGCAAAAGATCTGGGAAATCTTAATTTCGGGACGACCCTCGTTTATATTTCGATGTTCAAACTTTTGCAAAGCAAATTGATTTTATACATTTACTTAGAATCCCTATTGTAATAGCCTAATTAGCAGGCTAATTAGGCAAATAGCCTAATTGCGGCAACGGTATCGGCTAAGCAAGATTTTATTTCCGATAGAAAATAAACCTGGATTAATTTTAATTTATCTTCGCGAGTGTTAATTCAACTAAAATACAACAACGTAGATAGGCTATATCGTATCAAAACAGCCAACTAACTGTCTTGGCTCATTGTAATTATTATTATCGGCGATAAATCGCGCGATAAGTCTTAACACGTAAGTGTTTTCATGCGAAATTAGCAAGATCATCGGCAATCGCCGATCATCGGATCGATTTTTATAAATACTATAACAACAAATTGTGGCTAATCTGTAAAACGATAAATTTATGACGGCCGAGGAATAAGTACAGTAGACTCTCGCTAATCCGGCACGTATCAGATCAGGTAGTGCCGTATTACTGGAAAGTTTATTAAAACAAATGCGTTTTATAATACCACAAACTATTGCATTTTTATTAAAAACGACAAATAAATCGTATCGATAATCGTAAAGTAATGATTGCGTTTCGTTTCGATAAATTTTGAAATGCACGTACATAGGTCGCAATGCGACCTATGCTGGTGCGTAACCAGCATAATTTATCGTATTTTCCTGGACCGATAAAATGTTTATTGTTAGTAAATATATTAGGGCACGTGTGGGTACCTATACTCTTTCATAACTAAATGTATCTATTAAAATTGACAAAACAACAAATTATTCACACTTTCTAAAATAAAGTCAAACTTTTTGGTCTTTATGTAACAAATTTAAAACATCTATAAACGCCATTTTGGCAAAAATAACTTCAGTTGTGTCCGATTAATTGTACATACGACGCGGTATCTAGTTTTGTTAATTAGTGTGTACCGTCAACCGGGGCGACTTTGTGACTGTAGGGGTGACGTTGCGACAGGGGTTTCGTTATTCTTTATCGTAGTTGAGAGTGCGAAAATACGACCAAGAAAATGATTTTAAACCCGCGTCACAAAGTCGCCCCTGCCGTCACAAATTTCGGTGTGTCGTACTCAGTTTTCTTCGAATTTAAGAATTACTTATGGCAAGGTAAGATTTTAAGGTTCTCAAGTAACTCTCTGTGCGTGACTATAGTTCTAATATTATGTAGATAGCAATTATCTGAAACTCAAATTGTTGCGAATATCCATACACTAGAAACTTAGGTGCATTTATGTAATTAGGCTCTTATTTTAAATATTGGATGGTCCGATTTCTTCACTTTTATCTAGCAAATTACGTTTTATCTTAAGAAAGTCGAATTGAAATTAAGGAACCATCTTGCCCTTCGCTGGAAAATACCAGAATCATTAAAACGCAAATACGCATTTTCGTAATTGAACTGTTAGTAAAAGAAGTAAAATATACGTTTAAAAAGAGAAATTTAAGGATTCACCTAATATCTCTAATCGTAATAATTACCTATTATAGGCGTTTAATTTTCTTTCTGGAAAAACCAATACATTTCACGATTAACAATTTCATAAAATGAATTTTGGTTAATTTCGCAAAATAAGCCATGCGAAATTATTATTTAATGATTACCTAAATATAGAAAATGTTTAATTTGTTTACAAATAAAAAAGGTAAAATTCCAAAGGTTTTTATTGCCATTATGATTGTTTGATTTTAGTACGACCAAATTTACTTTAAATACTGTAAAAACCCTCTAATTTGGACGCTTACGATGCCATAAAAATGTGTCTAAACGAACTTGGAATAAGGTTTATCTTGTGACCGATTCCAATCAAACAGATCCAGTATTCGAAATATACGGTTGTCCGGAGTTTCCATTGTAATAATTTCATAAAAAGGTAATGTTATTTTATTTAGAAATTATTTTTAATTAAGCTAAGTACGAATAAAGCAAATGAAAATCAATAATTTACAAAAATTGTTTTTTTCCTGTCATTTCGTATGAAATGGAAAAATTACGAATTCGGTTGTAATTCCGCATAATTTCATCATTTGAAAGAAAATGGTTTCCAATTCAAGAAATTGATGACATTTTTATCGGTATGTTGCGAAACTTTTAATTTGTTACAGCATGTGGAGCCACTTATAGATTTGACATTTATGTGTACATATGAGTATCTACCGTTTCTATAAACATTATTTTATTATAAAGTTGCTGACCTTACTTGTGAGGTTTACTATTGATTTTGTCTGGTTCGCACTCGCGCTGCGATAATTTCTAACATTTTTACATTTTCCACTCTTACGAGGAAAAGCAAATCTGCAATTTCTGTAGCCGTTCCTTTAAACTTTTGATTTAATTTAAAATTAATTTATAATAAATTTTATTTAATCACGTAATTGTCTTTTTTGGTTTTTCCAAACAACTGGTGATAAAGATTTAAGACAGACAAAGCGTTCCATGGTAAAGAGCGTAAGGTTACCCACATACGTATTAACTTAATTACCTTTATGATTATAATTTGTGGAATATTTTACTCGATTCCAGGTGGGCGAATGCCTTATTTGCTCCCCTCTGCGAACGCCGAAATATTAATTGTCCTGCATTTTTTATATTCAGTTTTATGTTTAATTATTTAGGTATACATAGGATTGACACAATTTATTGTTAAATTGTATTTTTCTTTTTATTTTTTCCATCGGTTTGGTTATTTATTAAAAAGCAACTGTGATAATTATGTTCAGCAATTGCCACAATCGTACAGATTTTGCACTCAAAATTCGTCTATTTGCATTTCAAATTCACTTTAGGGCGAACTAGGCGAAAAAAACCCTCGCGCAACCGCGCCAACCGTTCAGAAAATAGTGTCACACGAAATGATTAATTCAAATATTTTTTGGGGAATTTCTTCAGAGATTACTGCAGAAATTGGAGGGAAGATAATCTGGAGGAAGTGCGATCAGTATTGGCCGGAACATCAGCCTTCACAAAACCAGAAGACGCGCGATCTTATTAGTCGAACAAGGCAGGCGAATTGAAGAAGTTTTTTTCAAAAAATTAAGTTCTGCAGAAGAAATATTTTGGCTGATAATTTCTTCTTCTTCTTCGTTCTTCAATCCGCCGATTGGTTGGCAGCCATCAGCTGATCATTTAGTGGACGTCATTGTATAATAATGTAAATGAAATTTCCAGGAGCGACGGCCGCGTTTGATTAATAATTGTATTTTTTAATAGATTTCAAAAAACGTGACTTTTAAATTTTATAGAATTTTTTCACAGTCATCCCCTCCAAGGACAACTCTTTCATAACTTTCTTTACAAAGCAAGTTCGATTTCAATCTAACAGTTTTTCGTGATGTAGATTTATGTATGTTTTATTAATTAACGTAAGTACCTACTATCTAAGTGGGTAGATAATTTTCTACTTATAAAGCGTATAGTGTGAATGTGCCTTAACTTCCGTAACTGAACTTGAACAAATCCAATAAATACATAGGTAGGTGCCCAACAACAATCAGAGTCGTCAAACTATTTAACTGGAATTAAAAATGTCGAATCGAAACACATCGACACTAAATACCGCCCATTATGCTGGTTAACTTGCATAAACCCCTTGCGTGGTTCATTAATTCTCGCATAAATAAATAATAACTTTGTTTGCAAAATCGATATTATCATTGAAATGAAAAGTTGAACATGCGGTATGTATGCATGTACATCCGGAACCCGAGCACCTATATATACGTATTACAAAATAAACCATTCAATTTGCATATTTATGTTTTCATTTGTTTTAATGACGTGTTCATCTTAAAACATTAATTACCTACTTATATTTTCGCATTTGCATTTATTTTAATCAAACATCGCGAACGATTTTTGGTTTAGTAGTTATAGTCAAAATTTGAAATTCGAAAAAGTCGTCGATTATTCAATGCCGTCATAATAATTATCGTCCGTCTCGATTCGACGCGTTAAACAAATTTTATTTTCGGAGCGCGTTCTAAATAAAATAATTTAAATTCAAATTTAGAAACCGTTTCGGTAAATAGTATATAGTTACTCGCGCAACGTCTTTTGTAATGTAACAACGTCTGCCTCATCAGTTGAAAATAGTTCCCACTTGACCTGTATTTCTATCTGCTACACTTCAGCAACTGACCTATTTCATTAACATTTGTTAAATGTCAGCCATAACCGTACCCCGACACGGTTAGTAGATTTGAAAGTAATAAGAAAAGAATTACCTGCATGCGACTGCTTTATCCTTGATTATGAAATACAGCACGTGTACAATCGTAAAATAGCATTAAGATATACCTAAATTTATATAAATGTATGTATTATGTTGGTAGAAAGTGAATTTGATGAAATGATTTCTAGTTGAACCGAATTAATAACATTATAATGACTTCCTATAATGATGCTCTCACCGTATTTCCGTTAATAATAATAATTCAATTTTTACGTTTCTTAAAATGATCTTAATCGAGCAGGCGCGCGTTAATTACAATATAATTCGCATCAAGATAAAACTTGAAAATGAACGTCTGCATGAAGAAGATAAAACGATCTAATACCACGTCGTTATCTTTCTAGAACCGATCTTTCCACCTTTGGTTAAAATTATCTGTCAGATAATGTAATAACATTGTTTTCATGGCAAATAGTATTGATCAATTAGATTTATTCAAAGGTAAAATGACAAGTCGTTGTAGATTTAGTTTTTCATTTAATAAATATCTATCAGTGAATCGACAAAAATGTAAAGATCGGTAGTTACGTACAGTCGTGGTCAGAATTAATGTCGCCGTCAACGTTCAATATGAGTAATAATAAAAAATTACGCAAATTGATACCTAAACGTATCATAAATATTATATATGGGATATGTAACATAATACAATATAAACACATATATACAAATAGCCCTGTAAAGCACGTTGCCGACAGAATTAATTACAGTTACTTGCTGTAGAGAATATATTATTAACGATGATTTGTAAACAGCCATGTAGCATAATGAGTAACAAATAATTCAGCGTAACCTAACATCACCAAGAAGATCGTTAGGTAACTAGTTGATTAAATAATTCAATTATAGGAAGGGACATTTTCAAGAAACGTAATTAACGATATTTAATTATGGTCGCATGAAAAGTGTCCGAGAAATCGTTAATGCTTTACCTATTTCGTTATATAACAAACAAAAATCGATGTTTGTATTCCAAAGTATTGGACATTATTTCGAAGACGAATTGGACCCGTGCGATCGAAGGTTTTTCCCTACTTCCCCGTGTTTGTAGAAACAACCTTATTATTTTCGAAAACGGTCCACATTATTTTAATAGAACAAAGTCCACTTATTCTTATTAAGAAAATCAATCGTTACAAAATTGTGGAACAATAAATCTTTACATTTAAAAAAATATCGCGACGCCGGCGCCGCGCCGCGCGCATAATATACGTCAAATTCAGAATGCGAAAAAAAAAACATTTACCAATAAAAAAATAGGAGCAAGGTACAATTTAATTTCCAAAGTCGCGGTATTTAAATTGACAATACGAATTGAAAAAACATAAAATCGGCCACGTTTGCATTTAAATTGAAATTCGAATGTCTCGTTTCAATTCATGGAAACGTACTTTAATAACAAAACAGCGTGAAATAATAAAATATCACGGATCGATCTCGAATTTTCGACAGTAGGCTGAAACGTAAAGGTAGGTAAAAACGCCATTATAAAATAAATTTTAGTGTACTATGTAGTAAATGTAGGTAACATTTTATAAAACGAGCTTATTTACGTATCAGGAATATATATAATTTTAGGTATGAAACATTATAATATTTGTATCTGTAATTGAAATTGTTTATGAACTCTTTTTCGATTAAAAAAATCTGACCGCGCGCAAGCCTCGGCATCAAATTTTCATTAAAAAATACACATTTGTTGAAAAATAATATTTGCGAGAGAAAAATATAAGAATTAAAATAAAATTATCACTTGTTTTCGATTATTTCGAAAACGCTGCCATTCTATAGAAAATTATAAAGAGACATGATCGGTAGAGAATTTTATACCGATTATACCAATCCGATGAATAATAACGGAGATTAGAACTTTAAAAATTTTTTGAACGACCACCAAGGCTGCAATAGCTTTAATTTCTATGAAAATTCGCTAATTACTGATTTAAAATTATCTGGATAATCACTATTTGCTGCCTTTATACCGCATAATTATAAAGTTTACTCTATTTTTAATTTAAAAACTATTCGTGTGCTCCTCAACATTGAAAATTTCCCTATTACAAACTATAAACCAGATAAAAGTTTAATGGCATTTTTATGCGACTGATAAAATTCAAAACAACTATTAAAACATGTGCGCCACCTACTTTCATATCTTATCGAAGTGCCAACAAAGAACTGAATGTTTTTAAAATAAAAATGGCATTTTCTAGTATCTATAGCTTATCCAAACCTATATGAATGTTCACGTCATCAATGCAAGGTTACTAGATGACGACGTTTCACACAGTGCTGTCACCTCGTACCTTGTATTTTAACAGTTCTAATAAATTGTAGTCTGTCTTTATGCCATCTAATATGTGCACAAGTAAATCATCTATAGAATATGTCACTTTCCAAACATTAAACCGAATTACAAATAAACAATCTAATAACTTTTTGTTGATGACGTGAACATCATATAAGTTTGGATAAGCTATACGTATAAACTTGAATGCATTTAAATATAGAATTCCGGCAAAACCGTTTCAGTTCACTTGCGTTAGTGGTACAGAGCGGTAGTGCTCGTTTCAGTAGTTCGAATTTTAAATTACGGCGTCGTATTATTGGTGTATGCGAGGAGTGCTCGTTCGGTTTATAAGGCCTTTTTGCGTGTGATTGCGCGAGCGTTGTGTGTGGATTAAGCTCTAACACAAATTCTACGAAAATGGAGCTTGGCTCGGCTCTTGGATACGGACTAGGTTAGGATCTTGGTTATGGTTTCCTCGAACATTCTACGGTCTAATTTCGCGCATCTTACGCGCATTTTCGCAATTATAGTGGTTGGTGAAAAACCGTATAAATTGGCGATAGAGGGAAAACGATGACGAGAAAAAGGTAGGAAATACAAAGAAAAATTTAGAAGTTTATAATGTTTTCTTATAGTATGTTACAGACAAAAGGCAGTCCCAGCGGCTGCAGTATTAGTTTGCGTTTTACGTAAGTGTTAAAAAAAATTCTTTCACGATTTTAATTTTTTAATGTTTTTGATTTTTTTTAATTTCCCTTATTTTGAGAGATTTTACCTATTCAATGCATTCGTTTACGGATAAAAAACGAAATTCAAAGTTTTGATTGCCGCAACAATTTAGGCTGACAAGGAGACAAAATTTGATCAATTAACTTTTTATTTTGCCGCCTTTTATTTAAAAAAAATATTCTAATAATTCCAGTTTTTTCGTGGCATTCTTTTAATTCTCCTTGTTCTAAATTTCTTCCTTTTTTTTACTGACTATTATAATACTTTAATGCAATTGTTGTAGTTATTTTACTAACAAAGTAAAAATAAGGCAACGTGTGGGGGTAAAGATACGGTTCGGTTAGATTCCTGATTACCTACTTACTCAAAAAGTCGACCGCGCGCAAGTCTCGGTATCGAATTTTCATGTCGCACGTCAAAAACTCCTTTTTTAAATTTTTCTCGAAAGAAATACTTTTTTTGAAAAATAATATTTACGAAAAAAAATATATCACTTTTTTTCGTGGTATAGGTGTACCTAAACAAGATGAGGTTATAAAAATGTCTATTAAAATTCAGGACGTTACAAAAGTAACGCCTGTCCTCTCGAGCATCAAATCGGTAAGCTAAAAGAAATCGAAAGTCAAGAGTGATAAAATTTCCAATTGGCCTTCCTTACAATTTTATTAACAGAATGTTCAAATATGTTTCTTTCGTGACTAAGCTCCTTCGCGGTTTAACAAGGAGTTTAATTGGGCCTCTTTTAATTATTAGATTTGTGTGATTTATTGAAACGACAGCTGTGCGAAGACGGTCAATAACGACTGCTGGTTCCACGACTGATTCAAGGTAAACATATTGTTTGAAGTGTCCCTCATAAAAGTTGAAACATCTACTGGATTGAGGTCGGGTGACCTATAAGGAAGGCCAATCGGAAATTTGGTCACTCTTGACTTGACGGGCGTTACTTTTGTAACACTCTGTATATACAGTAAAATTTGTAAAACGTTATTAATATAAAATAACGTTTAAATGAAAGTTGTAACATTTAAGTGAAATTTCGAACTTGCAAAAAATTAAAAATATACAATTAAACTCGATTTATATTTTATATTGGTGAAATTTTTAGATATTCTATTCATCGTCAATAAAAAAAAATTAATTGGTTAGTGAAAGAATTCTAATTTTTAATCAATGCCCGAGCTTACGTGCCGTCATTTCGATTAAATGGCTTATTGTTAGTTATTTACTTGATCGCAGAAAGGATCTTAACCTATCCAGAAAATTCAAAGTAGTTAATTAGATTACTCGTTTTACTTAAATTGGTTCAAACAACCCCTACACGAAATTTAGAGATTAACGATCTGTTATTAGTTAGGTACGAAAAAGTTCAACATCGTTTATTATAACTTGTACAGGAGTGCGTTACAAGAGGTACCGAACTTATCGAAAAAATATCCAATAATTACGCGCTTAAAAATCAGATTCGCCAGATTTTTTATAAACGTCCGAAAACCGAATTAGCCGCTCTTGAATTTTGGTTGTCTGAATTCTATCGTTAACAAGAGCATCAAATAATTTTTAGTTATCGCCGAAATTTAATAATTTTTGGTACACATGCGTAATAAATAAATGTCTTTAAAATGGCCTAACAAGCTTTTTGATATCAGCTTAGGAGATTCAAAGCGCACTACCCCTAATTTTTCTAACCTCGACATTTTTCAGAGGTAAAAGTTTTTAAATTTTTAAGGTAATTTTCGGATTTCCCAAATATTTTAGGATAAAGAGATTTTTAAAAAATTTAAAAAAATTATACATAAAGAATAAGAGATGTAGGGTATGCTAGATATTATTTATAATTACATAAATACTGCAATATGGTTCATTTTTATTCTAAATTGTCTAAAAAAATTAGTGGTGTCGACTATGAAAACATCAACACGTCGGTTGTATCGAATACGTGACCATGAAACAATCGAATGTCATTTTTTCACCAAAAATGTACCTACCTACGATAATTTCATAATAATTTAACCTATCGGCAATTTGATTTTTTAATTTATCTCATTCAGTGAACAAATTCGAATTTTATGGGCAGTTGTTTGAAAATAATTTTTAATTAACAGATAAATATTTTTTTTAGGAAATAAAATCAACAAATTGACAGTTAAAATTGTTCGAAAATTATACGACAAAGTTCTACGTCTGCGATCAAGTAGCAAATATGCCAGTCACTTGGTGTAAGGTCGCCACACTTGATCGACCATTGTTATACATTCTTTAAATAAACGACGTCGCGCCGTCGTCTTCTTGTTGCACGTAACATTTCATGTCCTTCAATTGCACACGACTCGCTTGCGAATTTCGGCAAAGTTGTCGGTTTTGAACAGTATTTCTCTGTAATATGTTAATCGGCAGCAATTACAGACCGGACTTTAATTTCCGGACGCGCCTCCTACGTTCGATCTGTGTCAAGTTCAATTAGGTAACTATGTATTAATTTCTTATCGCTTTTTTGAAATTCACAATATCGTCTCATCAGTTGGTCATACGTTTTATACGTCATCTATTGCATTAATTTATAAAAAAAAACGAGTTCTAAACTTTTGGCGGTTAATTATTTTCATTTGTGACCGACGTACGGTCAAGTATCATTCCGGTCATTGAACCGAACATACGTTAATTTGGTAGAGATAAATCCCGCGTTAATTATCTCGACTATCTAACTTGATATGGTAACTAAAAACCGATTAAAATGTTACGTAATTAAAAGGGCGGAATTTGGAATATTCCGCGTGAATAATCTACGAGAGACAAGAGGTCGCCGTTAACGACAAAATTGTTAAAACTGCATCGTAATAATAAAATTTGGGAAATTTCAAATTGGTCGCGTAATGATTGTGCTGGTCATCATTCCGTATTTGAATGTGTGTGGGATGCACGTAATATGAATGGTCGCAACGCAACGGTCGATTCCCCAGAAGAATCCGGTCGAAGCAGTTTGCCTTGTCGAAAAACTGCAGCCGAATGGTAGTCAAAGTTCGCACATCGTTTTTACGTTAAATTGTTAAGGGTTAATGGAAAGCTTGTTAATAACAATCGAATGATTACGCGATGTTTATTTTTATTCGAATTCCGAAAATCGAGATTGAATATCTTTACGAGACGCACACAACGTCGTATGCAGCACGTGGCGTGGCGAATGTGCGTTTCAATTTGAAATGTAAACAAAAATTTAGAAGTTTGCCGAAGATTCCGAAAACAAGTGCGCGCAATTTACATCAATTCATAATTCATAAAATCCTCTAGTTCTGGGTAGGTGGGCGTTTCGAAACGTTCAGCCGCATACTAATATCATTTCGTACAACATGACGACATTACAAAATGAACTCGAATTAAAATTATTCGATAAATCAGGTCCTAATGACGTTTTTAAGCAATTCGAACAACAAACCGATTAGTTCGCACTCATTATAATTATCGGTCGATTACTTTTGAACGTTTTGCAAAAATGACGCAATCGAAAAAAAAAGCGATCTTACAACAAGGTTCAATTGCATTTTTTGTCGCGAAGTCATTAAAAAAATAATAAATGAACGGATCGCAGACAACGGCTTAATGTCAAAAACGTATTTTGAACGTAACGTTTATAGGTAGCAAGTTGGTTAGAAATTTAATTTTCCAAGACAATAGTAACAAAGCAACTGCTCGAACACAATACTGCTACAAAATTGGAAGCTCGCGGTCGAGTGGTTCTTTAAAAATTAAGTTAACGTTTTGCCTTTATATTGTTGAGGGCACTAAAAATCATTAAATAGAGAAAACTCAATTTTCGATTGCATCGTTATTCGACGAAACAATTTAGTTGCACAACTAACTAATAATATTTGCCAACTTCACGCTTAAAGTAATTTGCAATTGCCGCCTAACGAATACAAGCTAGTAATTTATATATTACATAAGTAACAATCATTATAGATATACACCTACGTAGTAACGACACGCGTATTACGTACTTTTCTCCGTTATCAAACGAATAAATTGTTTGTTTGTTCTAATTCATCGAACCGACAGTTTCATTGTTATACAGATGAAAATAATAAGAGTTCGTAGACTGTCTGGCTGCGCGGGAAAGGCGATTTAATTTTTTTAACAAACAGGATCCCCAGGTCAATGTCTCTACACGAGCAGGCGTGGTCGCTAACCATATTATTATCTTCAATGAAAGTTAACAATTACATTTTAATTTGCATTACGGTTGTTTTTTTTTTAATGGTAAATCAGGGCACCGCCGAAATTTTCCACGGCTCAACGCGACGAAGGATTACCTACATAATATAAATGCATTAGTAGGCGTAATGTGCAGTAGGTAGCGTATGTGCGAATTGCGAAAAGGTATCCAAATAAACAAAATCATGTCGCAGGCGTACCGTTAACTTTCGAATTATTTTTAAAAGAGCAACTTAATTTAGCGGACGCCACGTTAACTACGACTTTTTGCGTTTTACGCGAAAAATGTGGAAATTCTGTATGAATCATGTTAATCGTCGTCATTATTTTCTTTGATTGGCTTAATCATTATGCGCACGGTCGCGAGCAGGAAAAAATGTTTGTTATTCGTCCGATCACTTGTTTCAAAGGATTAAAAAAAACAACAACAGCTTTTATATAACGAGCGACGACGTAAGTAAATAATAACTATTAGAAAAAAAACGCCCGTAATCAATAACACATTAAATGACTACACAACTTCCGTAACATCATAAAATATACAAAAACACATACAAATTAACGCGAGAAAACCTGCACAAATTTTCTATCGGCAAATTTTCGATAAAGAGAAAAAATATTAAACTTCTGCAGTCAAAGATATTTTCTACGAAAATTGAATTACACCGTACGTTTGTTTGTTAGTGAAAAATCGTCATTTTTAGAATTCAAAAAGTTTAACTATTAAAATCGATTAAAAAAAAACAAACTAAAATTAAAAACTAAATCGATTGAGACCTTGATTCGTTCTATTCTTAAAAAAAGTTTTGCTTTGTTTTTAATGTATAAATATGTTTAGGACGCGCAATGATTTATTAATATGTAGTTTCGAAATAAAACTACCGAGAAGAAAAAAGACAAGCGACCAGTTCCTCCGACTAATTTTTCTTGCCGACGACTTTCATCTTGAAGTTCGCTTACAAACGACGAACGTAATTCGAATTTTTATTAAACGGAACTTTTTTATAATACGTATAAGGGATGTTACAAAAATAACGCCCGTCCTTTCGAGGATCGAATCAGTAAATTGAAAGAAATCGAAAGTGACAAAATTTCCGATTCAAGTTTATGAAAATAAAAATAACAAAACGAATTATCAAAGTTGTTCAAATATATGTTTACTTCGATATCATTGCGCGGTTTATCGGGGAAATATTGACGCTCCGAAACGTGTTAATTTGTCGAAGCGATAGCTGTATGGCTCTAGGTAAACATTTTCTTCGAGGCATCTTCGTGAAAAATCCACCGGATTGAGGTCGTGTGGTCTAGGAGACCAAGCGATTGTGGTTCAACCCTACCAATCTACCGGCCAGGAAGAGTAGAATTCAAATAATTTGCAAATGCAGTTTTCCCCGGAATATCACGTGATATTATAAGAGAAAACGTTTCGATACTTTCATTGTTAATGAAACCGTAAGGAAGGCCAATCGGAAATTTCGTCACTCTTGACAATCGATTTCTTTTAGCTTACTGGTTCGATCCTCGAAAGGGCGGACGTTACTTGTGTAACACCCTGTGTTTATAATAATTTTTAATCGTTCAAGAACGGCAGGTTTTAAGACCGCATTGGTTTGGTATTATTAAGTACGATTTTCCCTTTTAATTTAATTTTTGAAGGCCGATATCGTTCGCCATCGTCCGAATTCGACGTTTCGACGTCGTGTCACTATTTCCGCGTGAAACCCATTCGACGAAGAAACATTTCGACGTCAAAAATCGCCACGTAAACAATTGTTTAGACGATCATATCAATGGTGATTGACCGACGACCTTGGTGATTGGCCCTAAGTGATTAATTTGCTATTAGGCAAATATTATTATTATTATTTATTATTTGCTTTTATTATTATTTGCTATTTTCCTATTTACAGGTATATCGCCTACACTCTTTAAAATATATATAGAACACGTATTGAAAGCCTGGAAAAGAAAATGCGGAATGATGGGTTATGAAATTAAGAACGATACAACATTATTTACATTACAATTTGCAGACGACCAGGTAGTAATCGGACAATCTAAGGATGACTTAGAATATATGGCCAGGAAACTAATGGAAGAATATCAGCAATAGGGCTGGAGATGAATGTTACCAAGACAAAATATATGAGTATAGGAGCAAAATTAGGAGATTTAACACTTGAGAATAATGTAACGATTGAAGAAGTAAAACAGTACAAATACCTAGGGGTAACATTTACAAATGAAGGTAAAGATACGACAGAAATTCAAAACCGAATCATACAAAGTCGGAAAGTCATAGGGGCTCTCAATGGTGTATTATGGTCAAAAAACGTTAAAAAAAGGAGCAAACTTAGAATATACAACTCTATAATAAAAAACGTACTATCATATGGCAGTGAAATATGGACAATGACCGAAAACGATAAAAGGAAAATATTAGCTACGGAAATGGACGCCATAAGAAGATCGGCAAGAATTTCAAGACTAGAACATAAAACAAATGAATATGTCAGACAAATAATGGAAGTAGAAAAGACCATTATAGAGGAGATAGAAGAAAAACAATTAAGATGGTACGGACATATCCAGAGGATGGACGAAAGTAGGCTGCCGAAACAAATACTCGAGTGGACACCACAAGGAAGAAGAAAAAGAGGAAGGCCAAGGAAAAACTGGAGTCAAGGGATCCAAAAATCCATGAGTGAAAGACACCAGAATGACGGAGAATGGAATGAGAGAAGACAATGGAAATTGGGAATCGCAAGGCGTAAAACGCTATAACGCGAAAATATATATATATATATATATAATACAGGGTATTAATAAAAGGACGTGTACATATTTTTGGACGTATTCTGTGCATCAAAATAAATAAAAACTATACGCACACGATCAAACACGCTTCATCCGAAAGTTATAAGCTTTGGCCAAAAATAATGGATCACCTCCGAATTTATGTATAGGTGCGATATACCTTCCTGGAATTTGTCAACATCGTTTTCCTAGCCATATAAAAACAAATAACCACATTTTATTTAAACACGTAACGACATTACTTTTGAGTTTCTAAAAACAAAATTGTTTTGTATACGTATGGTATGTTATGATCTATTAGTTTTGGCCGAGGCTGCATGATGGTCGTTTAAAATTGTAAATATGAAAGAAACGATCGAAACTTAGGTGAGAGATAAAGTCGCGACTCATCACTCTTCCGATAACATAAAATAGTTTGCAGCGTTTATCTCTCAAAAAGGTGTCGGAGTTGCTCTCTACCTTTCGATAGTGGAAGATCCAAATCAAAACGAACCGGAAACAGAAATATATGTAGGTATCGGTGCAGTTGTGACAGAGATCAATAACATTATATATATATTATTATTATTTCAACGATGTTGGTGTTATAATAATAATATAATTTCTGTTTTTGTAGTGTAGTAGGCAACGGCACCTACTTTTTAAAACGAGCGATACAGTTAACGTTCTCACATTTCGTCAAAATGGAGTTCACCGTAAGGTTAGTAAATAAGTCAGAAAGAAATAAGATAATAACCGTTACATAATTAAAGAAATTCGTACAACTAATTGTGCTACTGAGGTTTAAAAACGTAAAGCTTTGCCGATATCGGCGTAGGAGAGCCATGGTGATGCACTACCTCTAATGTTTATAAACTTAACATTTTTCAGAAGTTTTTAAATTTTCCCAAGCATTTTAGGATAAAAAAGTACTATTGTTTAGTTTCGATAAAATGAAGTATATTCAAAATCATACATAAAGAATAAAAGTTACAAAGTATCCCAGATATTATGTATAATTCGATATTATTTAAGTGCGATTTTCTCGAGTATGGTTCATTTTATCGAAATTAAACAAGAGTACCTTTTTTATCTTAAAATGTCTGGACAATCCTAAAATCTACTTAAAAGATTAACAGCTTAAAACTCCGAAATATTTGGGAGTTAGAAAGTTTAGGGGTTGCGCATCTCTGGCTCTCCTGAGGTGATATAAAAAAAACCTATTACACCATCTTACAGATCTTAATTTATTACGTATGCACATCAAAAATTATTAAATTCTAACGAAAAATAATTGTTTTTACTCGTCAATTTTGGGGGTGAATATCTCAACCAGGGGAGCGCCATAAGAACAATATTTATAAGAACTTGTGACATTATTTTGACGTGATTTATACGTTCCCCGGAGATTTTTCACATTTTCATAACGTTTTCTGACGTCCCGTATTTTGTTGTAATAATTGTTTAAACAATATGATTTCAAATAATGTAATATCGAATGCATTTAACAATAAAATCATTAAAATCGGTTTTGTTCTTGCGGGTTTCGAATTGTTCACGATTTTTCGGCTTTATTTACTCGACTATTAATACTATTATAGAGTTGTTTGTTTATATTTTAACGATTATTATCGAAATCTGTGAGTATTTAAGCGTTAGTTTAGAAGTAATCATTATAAACAAGTTATCTACTAATAAAACAATATCCTCAAAACATAAATAAAAAATTAATAGTACTAATACATTTCAGAAGAAGAAAACGTGATTCGTGAGAATTAACAGATCGACGTTCAATAACGAAACATTATGATTTAATAAGTTTGCCTTTTACAAAACGATAGGCTACGTTTTCGTCAACAGAAAATCAAATGTATAAGATATAGTTGCATTCCGTACTTCCGCGTCAAAATTTATTTGTAATAAATCCATTAACGCCCGTATACAATCGCTGTTCCTTTATAGAGAAGTCGGAACGCTTTAAAAAAGAGTAGACGATAAATCATGGAAATATTTTAGATAACAACAGGCAATTTTTAGTGATCAAATAGGACAATCGAAGATCCTTATTTATATATATATATATATATATATATATATCTTTCAATTCCATATTCGATTCAATTTGTTCCCGATATCGCAATGCGTCCTTCCATCATCTTCAAGACCGACGAAAAAATAAATCTCGAAAGAAATCGTTAACGTTAACGTCGTTTATCGATTAACACCCAATAGATAACCTAATTAATTTGCGATTCGCGAAACTACTTACTTACACATATTTGAAATTCAGTTTGACGAACGCCGATGCGCAATTATTTTGATTTACACCATTACACGTCTTATTATAAATTAACCTTCAGTTCGTACGTTTAAAAATTTGAAGACGCAAATAACAAAGAACGTGCAAATGTAACGGCCGAATTCCTGCGGAATAAAATAACATCCGACCTCGAACCCGTCCTACCAAATTTGGAATATCGCCTGGAATTCGTTTTTTTAACTATGGCCACTTCGAATAAACGCTTTTTCGTCTGTTTCTACGCAAGGCAATTTTAATCTCGAAAATAACGGTCAATTAATTACGTGTGATTATTACGTCGTCGACAATTAAAATGTAAGGGCTAATAAATTGACGCTATTATATTACCTTTTTATTTGTGATTTTTGTACGTGGAAAAATTTACCAGAGAAAAAAAAACGAAATTGCGCTCACCTTTCAAGGTTTAATAGTGCGTTATTATTTTTTTAAATGGGCAATTAGTTAAATTTAGCGCTGCATTTACGGTGCTTCGAACTAAAAATTAGTAATTTTTAGGACGTTCGACCGAACGTTAACAACGTTCAAGTTTATGTCAAACTTGTGGCGAAACTTGAAAAAATAAATTCTTGACCTATAGGTAGTTGTACTACCGCTCTTTGTGACTCAACGTCTGCTAAACTTGTATCCTGTATTATCCATATAGAGAAACGGTATTTCTTTTACAAGGCTCTACCTATTCTATTTTTTTAATTCTTGTATAAGTACAACAATAAAACGACTTACCACTTTTATACATATAGGTTGAACAGTATTTCAAAAAGTCCATAGGCTGAATGGTTACACTACAACAAAAATAAAAACGACAAATGTAATTATTTTATGTGATTAGGTGTTTTAAACGACCTTCATTTCAGCTATTAATGCATTTAGCAATTCGAAATGTTGCAATCTTAAACAATGCAACTTCGAGCGCGAGTTACAATTATGTGTATGGACACTTACCAATTAATTTCGCGTTCGTTTTTTTAAAATGGTGTTGATAAACCAGAATTTCGTGTAGGTTCGAAAACCTGTCAATTTTAAATGTCAGTCTTAGAAAACGTGATAATGAAAATGTCGTTTTTTATCATGAAATGATACGTATGATTATTTAACCAAAAAGAGTAGTGAGCGAAGACAAGAAAAGCAACCATCATTTCAATGCTGTGGAATTTTTCAGAATTCGCAAAAATATCAAACAACGCAAACTGCCTTATTTTTGAACAATACGCATCACGCGACTCGCTTTAGTTAAATACTCTTCGTAATTGTTTAAGTGGTTGAGGTGGAAGTTCGTAATGGACAATATCAGCTTTATGTTGCCATTTGGCAAACGCGCGTGGCCGAATGTGTTTGATTGGGTTTAACGAGCCGCACGATTGTTGGGTGTTTGTTTTTCAGTCGATGAAAATACGCACCAACACCACCGGCTTCGTCTGTTACAGTTAATCTTTTGGATGTTCGATCTAATCGTCATTAGATGATTTATGTCCCGCTAAATTTATGTTTACGTTTGTAAATTATCCTTTTTATATTATTTTACCAATATGTACCTACGTCGCGATTGCTGAACATGAATTAACGCGGCGCCACTTTTGCTTTTTAATTATTTCAATCAATAATTGCGATCCACATTAATCTGTTACTCATTAACGAAGACTTTTGATTGCGTTGGTTATAATCTGTTTTTAAATTTGTTCGTCGTTATTATCAACAGTACATAGAGGCGTTCCTCAGGGATCGGTTTTTGGTCCCTTGCTGTTTCTTATTTTCAACAATGACTTTCACTTCAAACATAAAGATTCCCAATATGCCGATGACACAAACTTGTTAACCTTGGCAAGTCGCGTTTCCGACGTTGAACTGCAACAAAAAGTTAATATTGCGTCGCACTCCAGTGGATCTTCATATAAATGAAAACGAGAGATATAATGGATACCAATATGATTTGGGGAGAGTTGCGTGGATCGACTATTAAATCGACTATTGCATCGTAAATTATGTTCATAAAGCTAAAATATCTTATACCCTGTTAACCTGGGGACATTCTACGCATATTCGGCGAATTTTTCTACTACAGCATTATTTCGTTAAACTGAACTCGTCGAAGGCGCCTTTTTCTTGAGTTTGGTTGAAGTCGCCGGTGGTCTCATTATAGTACTCAATGCGTCCAAATACCTACCTACATTAAAAGTCGTTCCTTTAAGCGATTTTATAACAGACACATATCCGCACAAATAAGTTTTTATAAAAACGTACTGTTTTCATACTGTTCACGAACGTCGCGACTTTTTACTTGAACAACATTTCAACAAATTTAAGTTAAAGTCAAGTCAAAATTGATTTGACGGCCGAATAATATTACATTGTAACGAACCGATGAATAATTTTAACATGGGCGATTTTTAATTTAGGTCAATTTAGAATTTGCTCTAAGGAAAAATAAATATAAAACAGGTTTTTAAATCGTTGTGAAATAAGGATAACGAAGTGGCGCCTATATTTAAGCAACCCATTATACATAATTTGTTTACGTCGTAAATGATTATTCTGTAATTACGCAAAACTAATAAAGTACTTCGTAAACATATTTAAAACCAAATGTATGTAAATCGTTTTTGATATCTACCTATTTAAAACGTCAAAAGTTTCACGAATAACAAAAAAGTTATTATTTATTCCTTTGGTAATAATTACAAGCGGTAATAAGGCAATGAATACCTACGTTCGAATAATAAATAAGAAAGTCAGTCGAGACATTATTTAAATCGAAGGACGGTCTTTTTATTAAACTTGATAAACTATCGGAATCGTCTGGCACGACTTTATTACAAACATTATTGAAAGTCGTCCGACATACATATTTTGAATAAAAATGATGAATATTGCACATTAAAAATAAGTAAAAACTCTTTAAACGCCACGACATAACATAATTATACAACATTAGCTTTTACACGCTAGACTTCGTCTGCATGACTTCCCCCTCCGTAGGAGTGAAATTTCGAAAAATTTCTTCTTAGTGCGCGTCTACATCATAAAACGAACGTATCCTCCAAATATCACGTTTCTAAGACCAGCGATCTAGGCTGCGCGTTGATTTTTCAAATTGTAGAAAAACATTAAGTGGAATTTCGAAAAATCCTTTCTTGGTGGGCGTCTACATCAGAAAAGGAACATATCCTTCAAATTTCACGTTTCTAGGACCAGTGGTTTAGGCTGAGCGTTGAGTTGTCAGTGCGCTACATTTTTATTATATTTACAGTGGAACCTCGTTAAGTCGAATCCAATTAATTCGCATCTCCGGATAAATCGCACTAAAAAAAAACAAATTGTAATACAAGTGCATACTAATGCCCGAATGAAAACGATGTTTAAACAATTAAATATGGTGCAAATATGGACATAAAGGTGATTTTCTTGTTTTTTCTTTATTTTTTTTTACTTTATTTGGTCAACCCGGATTTTCGATAACCCGAACCGGCTCTGATCCCAGTTGATCCGACTTAACGAAGTTCTACTGTGTACAGGGTGTCCCATAATGATTGGGACAAAGTTGAAGGGGAGGTAGGGCATGTCAAAAGGATTCAAAATTGCATAGCAACCCATGGTCATAAACATCAGCGTAAGCAGCTAGGTGGCATTGGAGCGGAAAGATCCTGAGGGGAAAATCTGATTTTTCGGAATAGGGAGCTGGCAGATATGTACTTAGCGTATGGACAGGCCGATTGCAATGCGCGAGCAGCTCAACGACTGCATCGACACCACAGTCCCATGACGTTTGCGACCGTGGGTTGCTATGTAATTTTGAATCATCTTAAAGTTTGTCCCAATATTATGGGACACCCTGTATAGAAAACGACTGTATATATATATATATATATATATATATATATATATATATATGCGAGTTGTTTGTGTAGCAAGCACACGTCCCTATCGTACGTAATACTTATGCATATTATGCGTTTTTGAAAGTAACCGAGAAATGCCGAAAATATTGAGAAAAAGTAATTAAGAATATTACTCATTAACTATTACTCATTACACTCATTTTATTCGTTATCATCTTATCCTCTTATTAGTCGAATGCAGACTTTCGGGGCCGTTGTCCGTTTCGATGGCATTTTTCGAGGTTTTCCCGCGTTCGTCTATCTAAAATTAAAACTTGATGTTTCGCCGAAACATTTTGTCAGCTTCTCCAAAAGTTTTATTTGAATAAAACTTGCAAACTTATCCAATTTCACACGGAAAAACCAGAGAAATGCCATCTAAATCTTATCATCTTCGCAATTTCTTTCGTCGTCTTTACATTTTCGACGTGGATGCCCTGCAGTTTCTCTTTTATAAACAAAACAGGGTGTACGGTGAAACCTCTCAACAACGAACCGTTTCTTATTCCCCAAACTTAAACTCCCCTTAGCGGACACCTTCCAAAAACGACCAATATTTTCCACCACACAGTTGTCCGTGATTGGGAGGTTTCGCTGTACCTATTTGTTTCGTTATTCATCGGAAATTCGAGTTCTTTAATTGTTTGCGGGCTCATTTCTGTATAAGTACTTGACTTGCCCTTGAAGATTGAAATTCTGCCCCCTGAATGTAACGAAACATCTCTGTAATGGGTGGAATATTTTAATTATTGAAATTTTCGGCATTTTACTAAATGCGTAGTCTTTTTGAAAAAAGCCGGATTTATTTATGTATATGTGTGTACTAAAACAAAAATTTACGTATACAAAATAAAAGACAACCCTTAACAATTTTTTATGCGACACGTTTTCGTTGTAAAAAAAAAAACAAACAAATAATTTAACTAAACGTCAACTATTGTTCTTGACAGCTTTGTAATAAACCCATTTAAATTTTAAATATACAATTATTTCCGGCGAGTTTTCGAAGAAACTCTGGCAAATATGGGGGTGCACCGTTTCAATTTGCGCGAACTGCCCTTAATTATAACGTGTTATAAGGTTAAATACGAGTCAGTTTTTAGATGTTTTATTGTTAATAGGTAAGTCTATAGACTGATACGACAATATAAGTCGTTTAAATAATCTTATCAGTTTATTTTTGAATATAAAGATTAACGATTGAATAATAATTGCTTTCATATTTTAAACTCCAACTAACAAGATGGCGTCATCTATGCGCAACGTATAAAAGTACAAAATGTAATTCCGAATAGTTTGTTAACTTGAAACATTCGCGATAAACAATTACCTTGAGAGTGACCTTCTTGGCACGATAAATAATGGCAATGTCGATTGCATCATGTTCAGTTTTAAAAAGAATACCGTACAGGTACAATTATTTTCGATCGTCCATAAGAAATTTTACGACCACCATGGCCGCACAGATACCTTTTTCGAACGATTTTATATTTAGACAGGTATGTTACACGCGCCAATGTTTGTTGTTTAATAAAATTGTAAAACGTAAATTAAATTTTTGTTGGTTTATGTTTCAGTTATTCGACACGACGAGCAGCACGTACACATATCTGCTTGCGGACACTACGACACGAGAAGCCGTCCTTATCGACCCCGTATTCGAGCACGCGAACCGGGATTTTCAATTGTGCAAAGATTTAAATTTGAAACTCAAATATGCCAGTAAGTGAACGTTTATGATTATCCAGGTACCTATCGGTAAAAAATATCACCATGACGCGACGTTTTAATCGAATTGGCGATAAACGAACTACGAACGATAATGAATTAATCGGTCGTTTCGCGTAATCGTATTTTTAAAACATACATACAATCGTTGCTTAATTGATTTTTTTTTTGGTTTACTTTCTCGAAAACGAGCAACAAACATATTTTCGCTTTGAATTCGACATAAAGAAGTCGTTGCATTGTAATTTTGGAATTTCCACTTACTCATTGAAATCGATATGATTGTCTGTAGAGGTGAATTGAGGGAGAACGTGCTGCCCGAAAATTTCTGTCTATCAAAAACGATTAAAAACGGAGACTAAAACATCAAAGTCGATAGGCCGACGCAATTAAAAATAGAAAAAGATCGCTTTCGTAAGTTCCCCCCCATCAAATTAACCGATTAATAGGAGCAATTTTATTAGATTTGTTATTATTTCGACAAAGATTTTTCGACAAGGATTTAAATGTATGGCTGTTCTTTAATCAAAAGTACCTACACGTGAATTTCTTGCTTGCTTACAAAAGCGTGGTTTTGATGTGAATTCACCCGGGATATTCGTGGTGAGCAACATCCCTAGCGACCCTAGTTATCCTTATAAAGTGGAACGTAACCTTTCATGCCATGTAGTACATGCAACATATTATTATTAAAATGAACGTATCGATGTTACGTTTATCAGTTACTTAGTCGACGTCGTTTTGATAGACAGCAAATTAATTAGTTGCTCTAAAATTTCGATTTAAACCAAGTGTTAAATAAAACAAAGTCGCCGAAAAAAACCCTCGTTTAAATACCCACTAATAAATTTGCGATCGACATGAAAATATTAAAAACAAAAACGATCTTTTGACGTTCGATAATTTGATTAAAATTGAAATGATCAATTTCAATAAAAACGTCTTTTCGTCGCATCCACGTTATAATATAGTCGATGAAAAATAAAACATCCACGGCATCCCGGAGATACCTCGAAGGGAAGTCGTCCCCGTAATGCCCGATTCTAAGAGTACCTAACCAAACGAAAATGGCGAAAATCAATCGGACCGATTAAGTTACCAGCTTCCCAACTCATCGGCTGATTAATTTCTCTTATATTACGTTGGTATTTCCTGCGAATGGAAGTCACATCGCAAAAATAGCGTGTTACAGGAAAACCGATTAAAAATTACGCTGCCAATTAACCTGAAGGCTAATCGAAATTATACATGATTTGCACATTTTGCTAAACAGTATGATTTCGTAACGATAACGAGAACAATCGTGCACTTTGCGTACATTCGGCCAAAGTATAGGTACTTTTGGCGAAACGTCGACGTTCCAACTTTTTTTTTGGATTTAGGTGCGCGTACCTACCCGCATCTTCCTGGAAATAGGTGCAACTATCGGTTTCTGGGAGGCCAGATTTTTCTCCCGTGAAATTCTTCCACGAATTATCTTTGACGCATTTAGGCGTTTATTTAATTTTATTATTTTACGTACTAGATACATTTTGACGTTCTTATTCGGAATACCTAGTGTTCATCGAAAAGGAACCGAGCGCCAAATTTCAACAAATCGTTTTGTCGTTTGGAGCGATTTTCACGATTTTTGATTTTTGCTCATTTTTGACAAACACTTCAAATTTATGTAAAAAACGATCTACTCGCAATCGATAGAATGCGCAAGAAAATTGAAACATCATGTGTTTATTTGTCCCTTTTGACAGAGTATATTTAGTGAAAAACTTAGTTTTTGTTATTGTGTCGTAAACGGCAAATTCCCTAGTTGGTTAAATTATACATAAAAAAAAGACAACGCATTAAATCTTTTAAATCTTCTAAATCATTTTAAAATGCCTTTAAGAAAAACTGTAGGGAGACAATCGAACAGTAAGAGAACATATTCTCTCAATTTATAATAAAAGAAAAAAATGATCGCTCGATACTGTTCAAAAATGCGAGTTTACGATTTTTCGTGAGATCACAACTGTTCTTGCGAACACCCCGACGGCAGTTCAAGTTTTGCAAGTACAGTAAAATCTCGATGAAACTGAAATGACTTCGCGAGTCAGAAGAGTGGCGTTTTATCGAATCAATCTAGTTGATGACTAACCAGAGATTTTAGTTTATGTAGGGTAACAGCCCCACTACTACACGTTTTTCCGCCGACTTGCTAACACATACCTATCTATATGTATATAGGGTAAAGCCGGGTAATATGGCAACATGTTTTTTTTTGTTTTTTTAAGTGGCCATAATCGCGTGCACGTGTATTCATCACCAATTATTTGCGTAAGTCAAACAACAAGTTACCCACTTTACTCTAATAAGTAGATATTCAAAAGTTGGAGGACGTACGTGATTTTAAACGGAAATCCTAAACGTATGTTTTTATAATAATAATATGAATTTATTATTATTGTTTTACGATTTTTTTAAATAGAAAAAGCGACATCGCTGCTTCAACCGACGTATATTTTATCGGCCAAGAAATCTTTAGTACTGGCACTTGAAGTGTTTTGGGCAATAGCGTCAAACTACATGTAGGAACAACCCTCAATTTTGTTTGTCGACCACATAATATTTCAAACGGTCACGTATCCTAACTCCCAATAAAAGCTGGTTCGAAAAGCACCAAAACTCGCTTTAAATTTCAACTTAAAGGACGTTTTTCTTTTGCGCAGCAGTAGGCCAGTATAAATATAATAAATTGCATTAAATAATAATTTAACGAAATAAATTATCTGTATCATTTATGGATAATCTATTTGACTTGAAAAATAAATCTATAGGTACGTTATTACGAGCACTAAAATAATCGCCATTCATTTGTGCAATGTACATTTTTTATTTATTTATTGTTTTTGCGCCGCCACTACCAGGTCTTATCGTATTTACAAGTACATGGTTATTTTAATTATAACTTATTGCATATTTTGTTTGTTTTAACCCTTTCGGTCGCCGCGTTCACTACAGTGTACACGTATTTTTAGCATTTATTTAGATATACGGACATTCATAAATATGAATTGGTAGAAAAATTGTGTTTTGCCTGTAGAAAATGTGTACACTACAGTACACTCTTGTTTTTTTTTCTCAAAATAGAGCACATAGGCCCTTATGGCCAGCTTCAAAAATCTTTAAAAGAATCAACCGATACTTACCAATAGAATTTTATAATTTTAAATAAAAATTCACGACTGAAATGAACGAGTCGCTTGGGATGTGTAAACTTTTTGCGGTGGAGGATGATAAGTTTTATTGGTAAGGCTGTTGCGCATCACATGTCTCAGGTTGGTTGGGATTTCTTGTTTAGTTAGCAAATATTCATGTGTTAGTCGCGTGTGCCCGATCCTAATTATTGTTAACATTTTCTTTCCTACTTAGGGAATTGTTACGATTGGACTGATTGGGTTTTTTTGTATTTCTCTTAATTTGTCGCTTTGGAGATTTATTCGGCAAATATGTTCCGCTTGGTGTATAGTATGAGACCTTGTGGGGTACTTTCGTTTTTTTATGTCCATATGGGAGGGGATCATATTGTTCTTGCACTAACTGTATAGGTATATTCTCTGTGTAGATATTTCGAAGTTCTCGCGGGGCACTAACAATAAGTGAATTGGTAAATATAAGATCGTGCGTCCGTTTAATATTTTGACCAGTGTGTTTTAGTGATTCTGCGATTGTAAAAAGTTCGGCACTGTAAACTGTCGTTTGTTTTGTGAGTTTGTAGTGTGTTTTTGACGTTTTAGCAAAACGTTTGGTTTTTGATTCATCCGACGCATTTGTTTAGACGTTTAGTGTTTACATTTTAAGTTAAAATCTATCAAAAGAGTCCAATATATTAATTATACCAGCGTGCCGGTATCTAGTGGAATATTATACAATTTAACCAATTAATTAAATATGACAATGTAAATCTCTGGAAACCGATTTAATATACAACCCAAAATTAGGACGCCAATATCGAATAAATAATGATCTGTAGTTACATATTCATTTTGTTTCAAATTAACGTTACCCATAAACTAATCCCTATTAATTTTGCGATACAAAAATTATTGCAGAATTACGCGCGATTTGTTAAAAACGAATTCTTACCTACAAGCAATTTAAGTAAATGAAATTGTAAGACTCCTAACTGGGGTTTTGGATAAACTCACTTAGAATCCCACAGATTATGCAGAGATTTGCATGAATAGGAGCGACCAAAGACGACTCTATAATATAGGACGTTGTATACAAGATTAGGAAATTAAAATGCAAATTCTGTGGGCTCGATCCTCAATTTTAATAATTATTATCTGTTATCGAATCCCAGTTTTATTTCACCTATACATAATTCCGTGCAATAAACGAATTCGAGTGGCTCGAGCAAAACTTCGGCGAACTTAAAAGATTAATAACAGTCGTCGTATCGAATAATTTTAGAGAAAAAAAAATAATTAGACGATCCGTCAAGTGCCTTAAAAGCGCCAAAATAGTACTTTTGTTATTTCGCCGAGTATAGCCATTCTTTAAAATTAGATGCTAAACACGAAACGCAATTACCTACGTATATAGTCGCGCTACGAGAGGCTGAAGATAATCTGAAAGTTCAAATTATAAATGTTTACAAGCTTTATATTGTACGACACACAATTTCTGGTAAAAATTGCATGTTAAAACACGATGACAATTATTTATGGGGCGTAATATATTTAAAAAAGAAATTAAAAATGTTTGCGTTGTTCTTTTTAAAACGAGTTTCTCTTTTATCTCGGTCATTTTATTATATTTTGACATTTGTTTGGTTTTAAAGCAAACATAATATGTAAGTATTACATAGAGTGCGTCTCACGTCCTCGCTCGTTTAAAACCGATCCCGATGAAAACAACATAAAAACTATTATAATGTGTTCATGTTAACGAGCCTTTGCGAACCTTATCTACTTTCGTCGGTTTGATGGCGAAAGTGTTGTTGTAACGTTACTTTTATTATCCGCTCTTTCTTATTCCATTTTTATGTGGCTAGTAAAACTTGTAACAAAGCTCTCGGCTTGAATAAATACAAACCTGAAATAAATTTAAATGGCGCTCTCCTAGCGTCTCATTTTCGACGAATAAGCATTTTGACGTTCTTGAACATCGAAATAACCAGCGATTAGTTTGTGGGTTGCTTGCGAATCGCGCACCCCCGAACGGTCTTCATAATAGTAATAAAAACGTTGTCTCAAATTGCACCTGTAGTGTACCTCTACTTTAAATTTTCGTCTTTCGGATTAAAATTTGTCACCACCTCCTTAAGAAATGCATTTCGTTAATATTCGCCTATCTTTGTTTACGTTAATCATTAAACGATCAATTTTTAAACTCGACACGCTTGTCATCGTTTACCGATCGACGTAAACAAAGATAGGCGGATATTATCGAAATCGATTTCCTAAGGTGGTGGTAACAAATTTTAATCGGAGAGACGAAAATTTAAATCGAAATTAATGAAAACAAAGTAAAAGCCCTTACTAAAGGATTTTTTTGTAACTTGATTGTCATACGCATAAAATAATACCCAGTTAGGTGCCAGGTTATAGATTTCTACTCGATTTTTCATTTTTAAATTAATTTTTCGAACAAATCAAACTAAAATAGTTAGGAAATTTCCTGTTTCAAATCGATATTATAATTAACAGCATATTTGCGTTTATTTCGTGCAATCGCACGATAATTTCCGTTTTTAAATGTGACTCGTGACTCGATTTCTAATTTTCATTCGTCTTGCGATTTGCGAGCAATTTCAAAAAAAAAAAAAAAACTATAACACCGACTGGGCGTCTTCTGGCGCCAATAATTGATTTTAGTATTCGATGAGTTATCACGATAAACGTGCTGACCGACTTTTGTAAGGCAAGACAAATGGATAAAATTAATTAAGAATTGAAGGGTCGGCGATTTTTTTTCGAAATCTCTTGGGAGGGAGGGGGGGCGGGACGTTATTTACGAACGGACCAGAATTAAAATGTAAGGTGGGATTAAAATATTTCGTTCCGAATGATAAAAAATGTTCGTTGCAGATTTAAATAAATCTGTATGTGGGGTTGCCTAAATCGCCGACATCAATTAAAAAATCGGATAATTCGCTAACGTTTAAATTTAATTTAACGAGCGAACAAACCAAAATACCGACGCCGAAAATTAACCTTATTTATTTTAAGATGCCGCGCACTTTATTCTTATAATTACGCAACGTTTTAGAATCTATTTAGGCTGCCGAACGGATTTTACTAAATATTCTTTAATTTCGGTAACTTCAACTGTTTTTTTTTTGCAAAATTCCTTTAACGATTGACCAATACTGTTTAATTGGTCGAAGTTCAACAGGCGACCCTGTTATGGTTGGCAAAGTTCGAGGCCTGGCCAGATGAATTAATACCTAGTTGAACTTCTTAGAGAGCTTAGCCTAACTTCTTTCTCTTGCAGTACTCCGGGGGGCATCTTGATCAGTAAGATATTTAAAGTTGGCGAAACAACATGTTCTATCGTCCGTTGTACCACACTAATTGTACTTGGTCAACAAATTGTTAGGTATCTGTATTTCAATCGAATCTTAGTTTACGTCCCGATTCGGAGCAGTCTATGCTTTATAACTTTTTAATTCAACGCACTATTCCACTTTTTTTTGTAACGTCTCGCCAAGAAAGGTTTGATTTTTCTTTGAACAACTGTCTAACCTTTCACGCTTTGGGTCATTCCATGTCAAATCAACCAACGCAATGGTCTGAACCTTGACGTCCTAGAAATTCATCATTTTTTTGACACAACGGTAGTGTCAATAAAGTTGACAAGAACTGTAAAATTCTAGATTTTGAAAGAAGTAAAAATCGCACAAAAATTACAACATCTTTACGGGCTTTAATTCGATATGCAATACGAATATGGTATTTAAATTTTGTAATTCTTGAACTGATAAAAGAACTGTTTTTTTGAAAATCTCATAAACGCTCCTTTTAATTATTTTGAAAAAACTTACGCCCGGTTCCACCACATCGTCTTGAGCTCTGCTTAGAGCTTAAGCTGAACTTGACAGAAAAATTCAGACCCACCACGTAAAACCAGACCTTAACTTCGCTAAGTCGAGCTTACATCTGAGACGTGAATAATGAGAGCTTGAAATCATGTTTATAACCTCACATTGTTCAAGTCTGTCACAGTGACTGTGAATTTGTTACTTACAAGGGAACATCGCCAAGTGTCCAACGCCGATCGAGCTGATTTTTGGCCCAGAGGTAGACCTATATGAGACTAGTAAAACCCTAAATATTAGCTGCCCTAACCCGGAGAGTGAAAAATTACGGCCATTTTTTGTTTCCCACTCGCCGATTGTCCACCTCATAGCCAGTTTTGAACAGTATAGAAATATGTCTATTTGGCGCAGTCGGTAGTGAGCTCGACTACCAGTCGGGAGGTCGGGAGTTCGATGCCCGGAGGGAGAGGAGGGGTGTTTTTGTGTTTTCATGTCTTTTTTGTTTTGCAACAAAAATCTTCAAAAAAAAATTCGACCACAAAAGCCGACAAACAAAAAAAAATTCGAAATTCGAGGACTATATTTACCAAAAAAAATCTACCTCTAAAAAAGCAATACCCCTCCGGGCATCGAACCCCCGACCTCCCGACTGGCAGTCGAGCTCACTACCGACTGCGGTAAATATAGCTTATCCAAACCTATATGATGTTCACGTCATCAACAAAAAGTCACTAGATTGTTTATTTGTAATCCGATTTAAAGTTTGGAAAGTGACATATTCTATAAATGATTTACTTGCGTACATATTAGATGATATAAAGAAAGACTACAATTTATTAGAACTGTCAAAATGCGAGGTACGAGGTGACAGCACTGTGTGAAATGTTATCATCTAGTAACCTTGTATCGATGACGTGAACATCATATAGGTTTGGATGAGCTATAGACATATTTCTATACTGTTCAAAACTGGTTATGAGGTGAACAACCGGCGAATGGGAAACAAAAAATGGCCGTAATTTTTCACTCTCTGGGTTAGGGCAGCTAATATTTTGGGGTTTTACTAGTCTCATATAGGTCTACCTCTGGGCCAAAAATCAGCTCGATCGGCATCGGACACTTGGCGATGTTCCCTTGTTAGTTATTAATTTGTGAATTTGTTAGTTACTATGGAAGTGGATATTATTAATATAATTCCCGTTACTGTCGTATCATTTATTACTGAGAGAATCAAATATTGCGAATCATCGGTTGATTTGACTGTTGATGGTCCTCCGCCAGTTCTGTGCAACTCTGCACGGTGTTTGGCTTTGCCTTTCTTCGCCTCTTGTTTCATATCACTCCATTGTTTCCTCAATGAATCATTACTCCTAGTCACAGTTTTCCCCTGAGCGTTGAGTAATGACGTTATTTTATTCCACGCCGCATCTTTTTCTTTATTTGTTGTACTGTTTGTGTACCGTTACATTCTATTACATTTTTATAGTTTGCAACCAGTGAGGTGAGAAGGTGCTTCTCTTCTCTGGTGTAATTGCACCGCTTCATTTTGTTAATAATAATATGGATAACATGAAAACAAGAACAAAACGTCGCAAACAGTAACAACAGTAACAGGCAATTTGTTAGGTTAGGTTAGGTTAGGGAATTTCATTTTGAACGTTATGTCTTACTGTCGCAGTGCGGGATATTTAAAAAACGGAGGAAAGAACCAATCACGCGCAAGTTCTGCAGTGTTGCCAACTTTACGTACAACTTAGCCAAGGCGTGCTTTGAAAAGCGTGGTGGAACGCATTTCCGTCTTGAGTCGTGCTTACATTTGAGCTCGACTTAGATAAGTTCTAGCTCAAGATGCAGTGGTGGAACCGGGCGTTAATCTTTTAAAGACTTTCATGTGTCAAATTTCATAATAGGACACCGATGGAAATTAATTTTTTCATATTACTATATAATGTACTAAATTGACTTTTACAGTTATAAATTGAGTAATATTGTGGTTTGAAAGTTGCTAATAATCTAATTTTATAATTTTTGCACTACAAATAATATAAAAATAGTACCTACCTACCTAATATTTATCAATTGTAATAATAAAGTAATCTTCATAAAGATTAAAGTTAATTTTTATTGACTATATATATACAGGTAATCCTCCTATAACACGGTAGATAGGTTCCTACAAAATGCCGTGTTGTGTGAAACCGTGTTATATGACGCCCTTATATCTAACAAACTTTCTTAAGGCCTTTTAGGAAATGTTGTCATTTTCGCGCGATTTTTGCTTAATTAAAAAAACAATGGTTCAAGAACTACGAGCTCAAAAAATCCGAAATTTTGCGTTTTTCTTCCTCTTGATAGGTATGCATACAATGAATATTATAAAAATCTGTACAAATCTGAAATCTTAAGGTCCAAAAGTATTTCTTTATTGGTTGATTTGACATAGAACGATTCCTTTGTCAAGATTAGAAAATCTTTGTTTACCACCGTTACCGCGCGCTTCCTTTGGATAGCGAGACGTTCTTTGAAGTTTTCCAAGACGTTCGCAACCGTAGATTGTGGAAACTTTACTTTTATAGGACCCGGATTTTCACCTAAACGCGCGTGCACGAAAAATTCCGTTCTCTAATTACCGACTCGAAACCGGAGCGTCCCGATTTTGGCGCGTTCGCGCCTCAATTTAAATATTGTTATTTTATAACGGAACAATCGCGTTACTAAAATAGATAACCGACACAGCTTAAAACCTCTTCCTATTTGTTATGTGCATAATAATAAGAAAACTCAATATAAATATTATACTTTTAGCTTTGCAAGACTTTTATAGTATGCAGTTATATAAAATATCCAACATAAAACGCAGTAAATGTGGTGCTTGATTTCATTTAGAATATACGAGGGACTGAAAGGATTGTGAAGGCTGTAAAGATTATTTATGAACCTATGCAAATTCACATGCCGTATATAAAATTCGCACCTACTTTGTTTTTTTTTAGGAACGAAAAGGGGAAGTTCGCGCGACTATTCATTATTCAATTTTGCGCGTTTTATTAATCTGTAATATACGTATGTTCTCTAAAATGTGATTAATTGTTTTCAGTAAACACTCACATGCACGCGGACCACATAACCGGCACGGGAGCCCTAAAGAAATTGTCGGGATGCAAAAGTATGATTTCGAAAGCCAGCGGCGCCAATGCCGACATTCACTTGGACGAATCCGACGTTATAATTTTTGGACGACATCAGTTGAAGATCTTCGCCACACCCGGACATACAAATGGTTGCGTTACTTATTACTCCCCCGAACAGGTTTGTTGTTTGGTAAAATCCGCTAAAATATTCGCCACCTGGTTAAATTAGGTGCGTATAGGTACCCGTTGATGGTGATTTACGCGAAGAATAAAAATACTTAATACTTAATACTTACTAAATACTAATATAATACTTAATACTTAATACTTACTAAATACTTAATATAATACTTAATACTTAAATACTAATACTTAATATAATACTTAATACTTAAATACTAATACTTAATATAATACTTAATACTTAAATACTAATACTAATTGCATACTTAATACTAAATACTAATACTGATGATAAATCAAGTAGAATATTAATTCGGTTAATTTCGATCCAAGCAATAATTTGGGATCAATTTCAATAACGCGACGCACGGATACGGGCTTAATTTAACCAGGAAAGTTTTAAATATTGTAACGCGGAAATGTTTACATTTCGAACATAATTTGATTTGACCCTGAATAATTTATCGTTGGCGATACCTCAAAGCCGAACCGGAATAGAGGGACGAGATGCGAAATTTAACTGGCTCTGTCGAACGGATTTTAAGTCGTGGTATAATAAAAATTTTTTAAAGGGCCTAAAGTTTATCAATTTGAAAATGAGGGCAAATTATTATTTTGACGATACGCCGAATTTAATACGGGGAGAGGGCCACGTAGACTGTTTGTTCGTCGGAAGTACTGATATTATTATATTTATGGAGAACAAGTCCCAACTTGTACCGACTAATCGATTAACCAACTAAGTTTTCTTCGTATTTTTCTAAAATAAACAATAACCGTCTGATAATTAGTTTATTCGTTTCATTCTTTTTAATTCTGTACCTAAAAAAATTCTCGAACTCATTGTAGTATTTTGTTAACTTAACATTTTCAACGCGTGCGCACCCCAGGTGCTGCAATGTGCAAAGGCACACCTTTCCTCCATATCTTCGGTTTGAATTAAACGTATCGTAAACGGCGAGGAAAGCCGCTTACACGCTAACTAAAACGTATGTTGCTGCTATCCCGGCGCTAAATTCGTCCTGACTCGTTAACTAACGCGTATGTATCGACGCGGATCCGTGACGTACGCCGTAAAAGTGTTATTAAATTGCAATTTTTGCGGTTTTATTTTTATATTTTTAACAGATCATGATTTATTCGCTTGTTTTTACGTTTTATTCGATACTAATTGCATCACTAAAAGTACTGATAACGTGCATATACTAATTAGTTGGTAGTCAGAACGTCGCCGTCGCGACGCGTCGGCGTCGGCTCGTGGTTGAAGCACCGTCTCGCATTAATTTAATTTTGGCCCCGAATGCTATCGATTATACAACGAAATAACGAGCGAATCGTGAAATGATCTTGAGCATTGATACATAATAATAATTGACGATTTGTTGAGATTTAGTTAAAAATTCAATTTTTGGAATAGGTGAACAATAATTTTTATTTCGAGTACTTTTAATGTTCTTCTTCTATCGTGGTTTATTGATATTTAATTACTTATTTAAATTTATATTTATAACTATTTTTGTGCAAATTACAACTTAAAGCGTATACAGTGTGTCCTCCTACCACGAATATCTTTCTTATTACCTATTAAAGATAGAGAATTGGTTAAATGGGCAGTGTTGTGAAGTATCGAGCGCTGATTCAGATTTTGTTTAAAAAAGTTAAAAATTCCGAACAGTTTAGAAGTTATTCCAGAAAAACTGAAAATTGCGATTAAAAAAAAAACAATTATCTCAGTAATTATATAAAAAACCATAAAGAAATGTTTAATATAAAAGTTATTTAGACCTTCCTCAGCGCAGTTATGTGCAGGGCTACAAGTAAATTTCCAAGTAGCCAGACCTTAACAACCTAACATATGTTAAGAAATTTTAATGAGACCGATTTCTGGGACAGTCTCAACCACGTCCTCAAATAATTTCAAAACATTTGCTTATTGTTTTTTGTGGAACAAATTGCATGTAACCCTCGAATGTCAATTAAAAAAAATAAAAGTTATTTGATTTGACGAGGTAAACTTAAAAATGAGGTCAAAATAAAATTCAAGAATGCAGCTTCCGAGATATTGACAGCAAGACAAGACGTTTTCTTTCAATTTCTTCGCTTTTTTTGTATAGATAAATAACTTGTTTCTTATTATAGTGTTGCGCAGTTATTTCTAAAGGCCGGTCGCGTAATTACCTTCCAATAGTATTTTTATAAATATTTTACGTTGTGCACTATAACTATACTATTCTGTAATCTGTAAACGATCGCGTTCGTTATGACTCTGACATTGTGCGAATCCTGTTGCGAGTAATTTGTTAACCGTTTAGGTACGATGGGGTTCGTTAAATTTATAGATCTATCGTTAGCACATGTTTCCCAGTATATTTTTTGGGGGAGGACGATCGAATGATTGAGACGCCTTTATAAAGCGACTATTTATGTCAGCCTTCGAATTGTTTAGTCAACTAATTTTACTGCCATAAGTTGCTGAATTAGTTGTTATTTAAAATAAGCGTAGGTACCTATTGAGCTCAAATAATTTCCTTGATCGACTTTATTATCGAAATAGTGGCTGCGTGAATAGTCATTTCCTCTTTGATGGCAAATATCTGTGAAAATTTAGTGAATTCGGTAGTGTGCGGTGAAATACGAAATAGATTTATTTATACACGAATGGATCTACATTTAACAGAAATTTAAGAAAAAAGTACCTACGCGCGTTTGTTGCCGCAAAATAATAAAAAGGTAATTTTTTTCATTTTTATTCCGGGGTCGCCAGTATATTAGACCAGTCGGTAAGTCGCTTTTAAGAGGCCATTATGGAAATAAACGGTGACAAGGTGCAATAATTCTGCGCAGTCTGCCGGGCCCGGATTTGATCGTCATCGTGAGGAAAAGACGCCAAAAATGAGTTTTTCATCAGAATCTCTTTTGCGATACATTTTACGACAACAATACTTATATGACAAAATAAACTAGCGAAAATTTCCCACAATTTATGTCCTTATCATTTTTCTGTAAAGTCAACAGTTACGTCGTGCCAGCTACACAAAATTTACGTTACCAGATAATTCGACGTTAATTAATTAGCATAGAGAAGTTACGTTTTACCTTTCGATACAAACACGAAAATTTCTACGTCGTTTGACCCATCTAGTATGTACAGTTTCAGGTAAGGAGTTATGATGTCGTAAAGTTGTGGTATACCACAGAAATCACTAGTTCGACTTTCGACGTAAGGGGAATTTTTTCGTTTTATTTTCATTTTTCGAGGAACCTGTAGAGTATCTTTCATCTTTAGAGTATTTACGATTAGATTTCTTTGAATTACAATTTGAAAAAATATATTTTTTATTTCGTCGTAGAAAAATAATGTGAGAAATAGTGGCCGAGGTGAACTTTATGACGTCATAACAATTTTTCTGCGCTACCTAGCTGAAAATTTACGCCCCAGATTGACCTAACGACGTGCCTACAAATTTTCATGGTTGCATCGGAAGGTAACGCGTAATTTCTCTATGCTAATTAATTAACGTCGAGTTACCTGGTCCGGTAAATTTTGCGAAGCTGGCGCGACGAAACTATTGACGCGACAGAAAAATGATAAGGACATAAATTGTAGAAAATTTTCCCTAGTTTATTTTGTCATATAAGTATTTTTGTCGTAAAATAAGAGATTCCGGTGAAAAACTCATTTTTGGCGTCTTTTCCTCGTGACGGCGGGCAAATTCGGGCTCGGCAGACCGTGCAAAATTAGTATGACTTTTTCGAGTCCCAAATAAAGAGAATGAATGTTGTTTTAGCTTTCCCCCTATTTATTTTTACCGAAAACCCCTTGTCGACTGGCCTATATTAGGATACATAGGTATTTATTACCTACACAAATTTTTACTTTACTTATTAAAGTATTGTTATTTTATTCATAACAGGAAAATTGCAAGTCAATTCCTACGGAACTATATTCCGAATCATTGTTTTCGCATAAATTCCATATAACCGAGGATGCTCGACATTAATTAGAAATATTGATTTATCACTGTATAATCACGCAAATATTTACAGATCGTTCGAATGTAAGTACATACGGATTCGATTTAAAATGCATCGCGGGAGGTTTATTTACATTCAACATGTTAATCTTTAATAAGCGATCCCTCATATTAGTCGACGTTTTATACAAGTGAAGCTTGCCCCACGTTAGTACTTACCACTTTATACGACGATCTAGCAACGTTTTATATTTGTCGAAGCATTTCACTTTACCGTATGTACAACATTCTTAAATCAGTAACCGCTTTATACGAAAAATTTGGTTATAAATGCCATTCTTGACCTTATTTTTCGGCAACAATGACACATTTTGAAAAGGATTTGTGTCTCAAAGCACCTTACGTGTGCAGCTTACGAGAGAATGCTTTCATAGAGAGTACATCTCTCCTCTTAGCCGCCCAAGTTCTAAAATTCCGAAGGATAAGAGACTCTTTACTCTTCAAAAAGCCGTAAAGCTCGAATCTTACGATTTTCGGAATATTGCACTTTTTACCGAAGTTTTTTGATCGTACCATCTAAGTTATTACTTGCCACGCGATTTTAGCGCATTTTATTTCCCTCATAAGCCGAAAAGACGAAACGCGTCGTCGAAACATCCGTTTATTTCACATTCAGAATCTGCCAGTTTAATAAAACATGTTTTCAGAGTAACAGTTTGTCCGTGAGCTGCTTCGTTATATTTTTCTTTGGTCGAGCATTTGTTTTTACTACTCACTTTATTTATTTAGTTCGAATTACTCTTTTATTCGGTATGTAATTTTTGTATTTATGGCGTTTATCTGCGTCGACGCCGACGCCGACGCCCCTATTTAATTTAATATTCATTATTGATATAAATAACGCATTGTATTAATATTTTTGTAATTTTTATGAGAACGTCGCAATTAAAACGGGCAAATTTATTATAGGCGGATATTCTACATATTTTAATATAATTTAATTAAATGCCCCTTGACATTTTTTAGTACCCTGTAATAATTGAAAATAAGGGAGGTATTTAAAGAATCTCAATATATCGCCCTTATGAGAATGTTCTTAACAAATTTTACTGGCTGTAGATATTTATAGAGACGTTTCTCTTGACTTTCAAACAGATAACGAACGACTTTCTTTTAAATTTTTTAATTTATAAAAGAGCATCATTTTACATTTGTGTAACCGCTCGATTAAAATTCCACCAAATCTACACTTCCATACTAGGTTTATTGTTTAATGTCAATATTGGCAGCGTTTTCTCGTAACTTTAACCCGATCTTGTACGTTTATACGAAAAAGCTATTTTATATAGGTGTATTAGGTAAGCATTAATGTTTGAATAGAGGTGATAAAAGCCGCCTATATATCGACTCAGAAAATTCGTACTGGTGGATTCTTCTCCGAACTTATCGTTAGAACGTTAATATAAATTGATGGTTAAAAAGTAAGCAATCTTATTCTTTTTTATTTCGACAAATCTTAATTTTCCATTCTGTTACAAGTATAACATTGCGTAGGTAATGTAGGACCTAATCTTGGAAACCGATACCCTTTCCCTTATGCCCTTATTGAAATTTAGTCCGTAAACGCTAGAAGTAATAATGGGACACCTCTAATCCCTTTTTAATTGATTGATCTAATTAATTTAATCCGCGGTTTAATTACATTAAAACGCGAATTTCCCGGAATCACGCGTAACACCGCGAAATCGCGACATAATTCGCGTTTTAATTTAATTAAACCGCGAATTAAATTAATTAGATCGTTTAATTAGATCGATGAATTAAAAAGGGATTAGAGGTGTCCCACTACAACCGCCAGAGGACTGGGAAGCGTTAAAACATCAACAAAATTTAAGTTTCAAAATTAAAATGACGCCTTTTTGTCGATTAAGATTTTCAAAAATAATTTGTTTCTTTACTATTGACGTACACTTGATATTTCTGCGATTGTTCGTCCATTATTCTTTTATCGAGTGTTTCTTTTTACGTTCGACGAAAATGGGTATCTACCTAATTGTTAAAAAAACAATCATTTGTCCGGTAAAGAGTTTTCATCCACGCAACGTCGCGGAAAACAACATCAAACAATACGTGAAACCGATATTTTAAGAGATTTTTGTTCGTTCATAAGAAAAATAATTGACGTACCCGATTATAATTTTAATTTTATGGTCTTAGTTGAAAGTAACTAATAAACAAATTTTAACACCGTAGAAAATACAAAAGGCGCGCGTGCAGCCAGCTCATTAGACATTTTAAACCCAAACTTAGTTGACGGCAATGAAACGTTTTATGTCTTTCGTCGTGCGTTCACGCAGTTTCTAAGCACTTAGGTCAATATGGCACCATAAAACAATCATTATTTGTTGTGTAAATTTGACGCTTTATCCTTAATTTCGACATTAGAGGGAATTTTAAAGCGCACAAAGCGTTTTAAAATCATCGAAACCATGTACTTAAAATCCGTTTCTTACAAAGTCAAAGCGTTCGTTCATTCGAGCTTTTTGTACTACTTACCTAGGTATATCAGTAGCCGGATTGAAGCCGAAACCTAGCGAATTTAAATTGCCATTGTTCTTTGTTCAAGTAGAATCTTTTCTTGTTCGGCAGAGAAGATCTGATACTTTTAAATGAAAATGTCTTTGATCCCTTTGCAATCGTAATTAAGTCTCCAATATCAGGGCATCGCGTTCACCGGGGACACTCTTCTAATTCGTGGTTGCGGGAGGACGGATTTCCAAGAAGGCAGCTCGAAGACTCTCTACCAGAATGTTCACAAAAAAATCTTCACCTTGCCACCTGCCACCAAAATATATCCGGCTCACGATTATAAAGGTATGACGTGTACGACAGTTGACGAGGAGTCGCGTTTAAATCCGCGCCTGACGAAGAAACTCGACGAATTCATCAAGATCATGGACAATTTGAATTTATCTTATCCGAAGATGATTGGTAAGTAATTCAAAAATATACATACTTAGGTAATTAATTTTAGATGTTCGATTAATTAAGGGTAAATACTCTTCGGTATTTTTATGCTGAACCATCGAAAACATCGAATTGCCGATTCGGCGTAGCTGCGTATAACGAGACATTGTAAAAACTAAGGGCTGTAACTCTCTCGCTCCTATTTTACGCTTGACCAGTTAGAAAATATCCTGCGGATGTTTAGCTATTTCCAATTCTGCCGTCGGCATCGGTTACGCTACCCTATATTTCTGCCAACCGTATCGAATTCAGATACACTTCGTATCAGTTTTGCTACCGTCAGACGTTCGGAACTATATTATCAGCCCTCTAGGACCCTTTAATTGATCAAACACATGTTGCTACAACAGCCCTTACGTTCCATACTCGATAATATGCGGTTTCGTGGCTTGACCGATAATTCCTGGCTTAGCAAAAGTTTCGGCAAACGGATTAAAATTATATTCTCTAAACACGCCCTCGCGTTTTATTTAGAATTGTTACCGTCCGTACGTCGTACTTAAACATCGACGAAAAGACGGATTTGTATTTAATTTTATGCACCCTAAAAGTCGATAAATTTTTCAGATACTAAATCCCACCGCAACTATAAAAATATGTACAGATACGAATTTAAGACCATTAGGGATTAATAATCAATTCGATATTTTTATGCTCGAGAATGTTTTGTTAATTCTGTAGTAGATGGACGGCACGAACGAACTGATTCGGGGCGTCGATGTTGGGATAAGAGCCTGAATAAGTGCGGTTTTTGTGCTTTTCCTTGGTCGATTAAGAAATGCCCGCGTGGATTTCCAAACAAACATTACGACCGTATATTTTTAAGATTATACATTAGTAACAAAACCTATAAAATCAATAATCGATTCTGATAGTTGTGATTCACGCGATGAGTGATGGTACGACTAATATTGTTCTCGTGTCTTTAAAAGAAAGCTCCCAAACGAACTCGTTATGCGATAACAATGGAATTTTCAATATTTCACACGTAACGTATATTATTTAAACAAGATGCGTTCACGTTAGAAAATATACGTTTCCACCATTGAATTAAATATACCCGGCTCTAATTTCGTGCAGAAATTAATCTTAATAATATACGAGTCTCGGACGTTACTGTAATAAATTTGTATATGATTTGTTTCGGAAACTTTACAAGTTTTGTGTGTTATTTGAAGGTGTCACAATTCGTTTTGTTGCAGATAAAGCGCTTCCTGCAAATAAAGTGTGCGGGGTTTTCGAGCTACCCCCTCAATAGATCAATATGTATCCCCTATTACGACCTATGGCCCATGTAGACGACTGAAATCCATTGCAATATTCTACACTTTATAGCTACCAGTTTGTGGGGCGAAGAATGAGGAAGGCGTTATTTTTGATCGACGACCACTGGTTTTATGGTTACTTCTTGTACAACTTTATATTTTATTAATGAAAGTTATAATACTTAAATACTATTTTTGTAATGAAAAGTATTTATTAAACGAATAAAACGAAGAATTTATGTTCGTCAACGGACTATTATGTACATACCTACGACGTACTAAATAACCATGGGTTGCGCGAAAAGACGGCTAAAACTTTATTCTTTAATCAAGAGCTTTCAAAACATTATCGGCTTGTTTGTCTATCGAGGGTCAGAAGCTAGGGAACAACAGGCCCCAAGAGTCCCCTTCCATTTCAGGCACCTCTGTTTGCGAGCACATGAAAAATGCAACAATTCGCATTAATCCCGAGTGAATTTCGAATTTCTAATGCCCCAAGATTAATTATTCTTTTACTTTCACTCCGAGAACGGCCATTGTTGTAATTTCGATTTCTTTCCTCGCTTTTAAAGTTAATTGAAATGAAGTGGAAGTTGGACTTTCAAGATTTTGCGTTGCCCGCGTTTCGGGAACAGGCGCGATCGCGTCGTCAACGGAATTTATTTGCATAGATTAATTGTTTTGTTTATGCGATCGTTGGGTTCGGATCAGCAGCAATTTTCGTAGATGTCCAACGGGACGATGTTCGGAAACGGCGATGGCCGCGACGAAATCGAAAAGCTATTTTTATCCACGAAATGGAAAATTCTATTGCAACGAAACATTTTATTTCGATGCTAATAACAAATCGAAACTGGCCCCATCTACACTAACTTTTTCATTGCACTTATAATAATACGTGATGAACTGGCCGCGATGAACTGGCCGCGATAAACTGGCCGCGATAAACTGGCCGCAATAAACTGGAGGCGATGAATTGTCCTATTCCGGATTCATTTCGATCGATTCATTTGTTTTGACTCGACTGTTTAAATATTATTGCCACTAGAAAGTATCGTGATTTTCTAATTTCGAAAAATAATTAGAATTAATTGAGTATAATAGGTAGAACGGAATTTCCTAGGGCTCATTTACAAGAAACGCACACGACACGTCGTACACACCAATATTGTTGACTTAATACAGCGAATTCGAGAGTACACATATATTCGAGGAATCTCCGAGGAAATGTTACATTGCGTTATGATATCCTTATTGTCTGAATTCTATGAATACATTGAACGAAATGAAGATCACTAACTCATTTTGTCGCGTTACTTTGTGTCGTGAAATATTACTAAATTTTTGCATCCACTTAGACAGTGTAGAATTCTTTAGAAACGATTGAAATGCACCACGTATCCACTGAAATTTTATCTTGGCATCGATATTCTTCTCTTTTGTAAATAAACGTTGCAATTCCGTATTACGCTGTAACTCCGATCAGTTCAATTTGGCTGCTGTCGCTCGTGTTGCACTCGATGCATTCGCAAAACGAAAAGAAATTTTCAATATTTCCATTTCAATAATATAAAACGCTGGAACACAAAAAAAACAATTAAGCGTGCGATCCTATAATTCTCTCGATAAAGATTATAACAAGCCGAAGGAACACCCGAGACTCGTAGGAAATGATAGTGTCGAGTCTCCGGCTCCCAATTTACCCGTTGCAAGGGCTGTAACTTACAACGAGCCCAATTTGTATCCGCCCTTCTAGTCATACATTTTATTTAAAACTAAGCTCTTAAAGGAACTTGTTTCCTAAATTTCTAAAGCTATAAACATTTCGTGTAAAACAAAAATCACGTTCGGCGCCATATAAAAGCGAATCTCTTTATTAACTGATCCATTTATTATTATTATTATTTTTTATATTTAACGTAAGAGTAATTTTAAACTAATTGTAAGCACTTAGTAGTTGAAGATGTTATTTTTTTACTTGTAAACTTCGTTATTATAATTAATGTGAAATTTATTTACTTTGCATCTCTACGCCCAATCTATTTATTAATTAAATTTAATGTAAACAGAGATTGATTATTTGACCTAACATCAATTCAATTATTATGGTAGATTAGAATGTTCAGAATATTCCTTGTTTTATTACGAACATAAATTTAATTAAACGGGAATTCTTTATTTTACGAGGCCGAAAAACAAGGGCAGGTATGCGGATTATTTTATTTTCAGCTTTTCGCGCTCGTACTCGTACTCGTTTGTGTTCGTTTAATTCTTTATAAACGAATTTCATACGTTGAACTTAAACGTTTCTTAACTTGTGCCTCCGATTAATTTAATTTTTATCCTTAAACCTATAGGTGTATGTATTTAAAAATTATTTTGAAATGTTCTCAGTCGACGAATGGGAGAACTACCATCAATTAGGACGAACTTAATCGAATCACCGATAGTGCAAAGGAAGCGCACTAAAAAAGAGTAGAGTTTCTGGAAATATTTTCTGTTATGTACTTAGAAACAAGAGGAATATCGAGTTCCCGACGAATTCGAGAGTTGCCGATAAACCATAATATGGAGTGTTAGAAATTATTCCGAATAGCTTGAAGTTTGTCGATGTTGGTATCACAATGAGCACCCCCCCAAATGAAGCCGTGCGCCCATGCGTGAAGATTGGCCTGATAATTGTCGCGTAAATTAATAAACCTCATTGGACTTTTTGTTTAAGTTTGGGCAATGGGGTTTTTTGCTAACGTGTAATTTCCAGCCGAGTTAGGTGAAGTTCTAAATATTTTACGTTGTCGATGTCGTTTTGGCAATTTCGCAAATCTATTTTTTCATAGGTTACATACTCGACGAGTGGATGAATTTTTACATTTTATGCGTAAGCACCGACATTACATAATTTGTTACGTGAATGCCTATCAGAATATTAAGTAGTTAAGCAGTAATCAGCATGTTTTTGACGTTCAGTTTGGAAAAATTTCCAAAAGTAAAACTTATTTATCGTCTGCTCGGTGAAAAATCTAGAAGATAATAAGCAATACTGGTAATTGAAATTTAACATCGTTTATATTTTTTGATAACCGAATTTTTTAGTTAAAAACTGAAAAGCTAATTGTTCGAAAACTTGCATTTCTAACGAGAATGCTATGCGGCACGCAAACACGTCGAAATTGCGCACAAGGAGACAATGCAACATTTCGAGCCTGAATACTTGAAACTCCAATCGCCCATTAATTCTCGTATTGGGTACTGCTCGTTTCTTAAAACATTTATTGATTATCGTTGGGCAGTTTGCCAGTTAAAGAAAAGTTAAGGCATCAGCAATAAAGGAAAGGGATTACATGTAAATTAATTATAACAAAATAAACGAATATTGCCAGTCACCATTCCGTTTTTTTTTCTTCCTGAAAACTCCCTTAAGAGGATGATTACGCCAAGCACTAATATAGGGATTTCAATGTAAATTCGGTCAGGTATTACACCTATATTGATAGAAATTTTCAATTTTTTATTAAAAAATCTGAAAATATGTATCATCAAGTATGTGAAGACGTTCTTATTTTCTTAAGAATATATATACTTCTTATATAATAACTATTTAAAGTTGGAAATAATTAGATTAACTTTTCGATGTCACTTTCTTGAATTAGAAGCTACTTATTAAAAAAATAAACACGTGTACACCTTCTGCCATCTTTTAATTACCTAAGAAATATTTCTTAATAGATACTTATAAATAAAATAAGGGTTCAAACATTTTCGTTTAATAATCGGCGAATCGCGGTCTTCGTGCTCGCGTGTATGCTCTATCCTTGTATCGCCGTCTTGCTCACGTTATCCCCTCGCTGCGTAAACTAAACTCGAGAAATGTTTATTTCAAGATATCGGCTTGCATATTACCTCATATAATCAGTAAAGAATGCGTTCGTCGAAATTTTATGTATGGCAAAAGACCACTAATAACTTATGGTTGTCCCATTTGGCTGGGAACGTCTAAAACTTTTACATCAACAAAATACAAACTTGTATGTAATTAAATACATTATCGAATGCAGTTAGTCGAAGGCACCATTGGTTTGTAGAAATGAGCAGTACATCACGAACTCAACATGCCAACAATAAAACAACTTATGCACCAAAGTGGCAAAATTCTTTGTGAATCTAATTAATAGTGAAAGTGCGATGTATGTACAACCTCGAACAAACTAATCTACATACAAGATTGAAGAAGACTATCTCAAGACCTGTTGCAAAACACGGACGATCAAATAGACTAACAGAAAATTAAAAAAACATAACAACTATGAATAACATTTATTCGTTGAGCTGGTTAAATAAAGAATTAAAAACAATACTTTTAATTGTCTACACTTGTATGTATTTTAAATACATATCGAGCAGTTATCGTAACGCCATTTTGCGAATGAGTTATTCTGTTATCTTATGCATCAAGATCTAGGCAAAGACATCATATGTCAAGAACAGAATCTGGTATCAATATTCGATTTTCACAGAAAAATCGATTTGTATTCGGTAAAACGTATCTTCTTATATGTAGCTACGTAAATACAAAATCTTCTGTAAATCTACTTTTTGTCGTTTACGATAATCTGCCACAACTACCGTCGATATAGTTACTGTTACTTTGAAGCGATGCCGACGATTATCTACATAATTTTCTATTTCAACAGGTAGTAAAAAATTCGAGATTCACATACACGGGGTTTTATTGTAGTTACTCAAGTGAAACATTCGTATCTTACTTATTAGACTTATTGTTAGAAGTAACTGCAACAATTACTTCTCCAAAACGTATTTATGTTTTAGCGGATGATTCAATATACAACTGTCTGAATACGATCTAAACTTACTACAGAACGATTTTTAATGTATTTAAAATTTAACAGAATGCAGGTTTAAGGCAAATCTTTCTTTCTTCTGATAAATTTATCTGACAGATATTTACCATGAAAACGGTTGTTCGAACAAAAGTTTCTACAGGAAATATCTGTCAGTTTAATCAGAAGATGGAAAGATCGGCCCTTATTGTAATTAATCACATCGATATGTATAAGTTACTCTGGATTTTTATATCATGAATTCTTTTTTGTCAACAACCACAAGTTGTTAACATGACAAGGTATAACGCACTAACACGAGGGGTTACGAGGATACTGTTATAACATTTGCCACTAATTTTAGAATTATTCGGCTGATTTGTTGTAATAATTGAACAATTGACAAACCAAATACTGTAGAATATAAATTTCGAACAAGTTACCGAATAATTATACCTATTTAATATAATGTCTTGGAATTTAATAGCTAGATGTTTATCAGAATGTTTACTAGATAAGCATAAATATTTTCTGCACTGAAATGAAGTGTGGCGTGGGCAAACTTGTATACTGGGATACTTAAATAACGTGTAGATAACATACTTGTAAAATTGTATTTAACTTTTCTGTGTGAGCGTAATCATCTCTTAACGGACCAAAGAGATAACATTATGATTGAATAAATTTGGACTGTCGGCGAATTTAGCTTTGCAATAGATTTTCTTTTTATTTTCAATTTTTCAGCAGGAACAGAATGGCAAAGTAGACAAACAAAGGCAATTCACGTTTATTATAATACAAAATGAAAGATTTCGTCGATAATACCGTAATAATTATTCTAAATCAAATCGACGTACGTAGGTAAGTTAAAATAAAACTTTTGGAGAGTGTTTTAAATGCAACTGGCATATTAACACCGTGCTTAAATAAACGAAAAACAAAATTTTTATCGCCCACGTGCGAAACCAACAAGTATCCTTGGATAGCGCCGCCGTACCTCTAGATAACGCAACGGCTGGTTTATTACTAATGAGTAATTGATAAAATGCAAGTACATAATAATATATTTGGTGCGACCTTTTATGGCAGTACATTATAGATCGTCACGTTGCGAACACCTATTCTTCGATTTAGTGCATTTTTGAATTCGTTTACCGCCCGATTTTTTGGAAGATTCCCGTCAGCTCTTTCGCCGCCCCTTAAAATAGTGCTACAAGTGCGAAGTTGGTGAGTACGTTTTTTTTCAATTTACGCACCTATTGTTTTCGTTTATTGAAGACGAAACAACGACAAATACTCGGGCGTTTCTATAAATAATTTTTAACATCAAGTCTCGAGTAAATTACTTCGCAATGAGCGACTGTAATACCACAAAAGTCGTACCTATTAGGTAGCAGTAATTACAAAATCGTATTTTTAGGCAATTTGAACCGTATGGTACCTAACATATTTTGAACAATTCCAGTCACACATAATATTATGTTATAGTACAAAACGATAGATTTTTATTCAACATTTAAAAAAAAACAAATGATAAATGAATCAAATTCGCATCTTTTAATTAAGATGAATTGAAAGTGGCAGTTTCAAAATTCACAATTCAATGTCCATGGTTGCGGCGGGTTTCGAACCCGCCGCCGTGAGTGCGCTGGAAGGCCAGTCGATAGGCCGACCCTCTACAGGCCACGCGGCCTTACCTACATAATAAAATCAAAAAATAAATGGTGCAATTTTTAAAGTCGCCGCGAAACGAGCCAGATAATCATTTTTAAAATGAAAGGCCAGAAACCTTAGCGGTCAACAATAAGACGCCTCTTTATCTAAACGTGCACGATTAACTAGGTAGGTATGTGAAATCGATTTATGTAAGTTACCTTGACAAACTCGTTCGATTTTCTAATCTCGAAATGACCCGTCACGTTCAAAATCTGGAGTGATAACACTAAAAACGCGCCGTTCTGAGGACATTTACTTTTTCCTATAAAAATTGAATTGTCCGTTGTATTTTTTATGTGCTTTTATCGTAAAATTGTCAACTATATATTATACATAGTATCAAACATTTTATTAAGCTCTACTTACGATCGATACCGCGTATATTCTAAAATTAAAACGTCGGCGTTGAAGCGGCGACTTTTTCATATGGGTTGTTTGAAAACAACGTCGACGTAAAAGTTTTAGATGGCTTTTCGTTCACTCGAATTTCTGCGACATTTCTTCGCGTATTTTTGAATCGTATAGCAAACTAAAAATTGTCGAGGCTTCATCAAAAATAACACGGGAAATCTATTAATTTTTTTTACTGAAAAAAATGAACTTCTATACCGAACAATTTGATATATGGCGTACCTTTAAATGCGAGTTCGCGATGATCGACACCACATTATACAGATCACAAATATGTCAGCGCATACAAAGGCAAATGTCTTTCAGGAAACGATCGTATTTTAGGTAGGCACCTGTTTATCATGTCTATCGCAGTCAATTCGTATTTACATTATCATTTTTATTCCGTACGTTTTTTTTTTTGTTTTTGTTGTTATGCATTACGTTTAATTTTGGTAAATTTATTTAATTCATTTAAATCGGGGCTAATCCGAAACGTATCAAAAACTCTAACTAATTTGAAATCGATACAAAATTTAATAATAAGAAGCCTACACAACAGATAGCCTTAAATGGGCGCAAAGGTGATGCGGAAAGTTGTAATAATCGGGCGAAGTTGGTCATAAATAATAGGTTATGAAGCATTAATGGATGTATAAAATCATTTTCGAAATCTCCGGATCTAAAATAAGGACCTGGTACGACGCAATGGCCGCAGTTTGGTAGTCGTCATATCAGGCAATCGATTGCGTCGCCTGGCAACCTCGTACTATCACGACCCAACCGAGCGTCGCGACGACCATGGCCTAGCGCGATGCAAGAGTTCTCAACGATGTCATTTACTGCCATTTTGGTGCACAGGCGTCTGTCGCTCTTGTAAAATCGAAATAGCGTTAAATTTAATATATATATATATATATATCCTTTTAATAATTTATATACGGTGTATAATTCAAGTATAAGATGTCTACACCGAGCATTTATTCTTTGAATAAATTTGCGTGCATAATTCTCGCTTTCAAATTAATGAGGATAAAGACTTAATTAAAGATCCTGCAAGGACTCTTTAAAGATAAGTAGGACTTTCCGTCACGTGAAAGTATGTATAGAATTTCGCTATAATTTCGAAAGATCCTTACATTCGCACTCTTTGCTCTTTTATCAGATGAAAGGAATAAAGACCACGTCTCTCGAACAAGAAAGCCGCAATCCTTTAGTTTCGCAGAAAATTCGTCCTCGTCAAAGGAACCTTTGATATCTACACTTCGTGCAAATTAAATTTCGATAATTGCTCGTTTAATTTACTTTCGGATATAATAGTTACGTACAAGGTACTGCAGTCTGTTTCATCATTAGATTTCGTAGTGTTGTTTTGGTAAAACTATCACGATTTCTCATCTTGATTCTTTTAGTCAAACTTGGCTCGTTTGTTTCTTAAAACACAAACTCGGAAAACTACGCATATAGGAAGAAAAGCGTCTAGGGTAATAAATATTTCTATAATACGTACACCAATCGATGTTCTGCAACTTTTAAAATAAACCAACGCGAAAATTTTCAAATTCGGTCGACAACGGCAGCGTATTGGATAGAGTTTCGTGGATACGGTCAGGTTACGAAAGCGAAACAAACGCCCCATCCCTTAACCTTCCCCGTTCGCATAGGGAAATCATCTATGCCTTCCTGCCCTTTGAATTATTAGATATCCTATTAGAAATGAATAGCTCTCGATATCTGCGTTAGACATTTTTAACTATTATCAGTTTTAACGTCGCGCGAATTTTCGACGCTTTGTCGGTTTGTTTTGTTTTTTAACTATACAACGTCTGCAATTTTAAAAGATTCATAAACGAAACAGACGAGTCCACGTTGTGTTCGACCGACGTAAGCACACATTCGATCAAACGGGCAAATAAATTCGACAACTAAACAATCATCGAACAAACATTGCATCAGTTAATAAATTAAATTATAGATCCTAATTTATCGTGAAATTCATCTTTTCGATTTACATAGGGCCATTTCCTGTAATAATCGAATTTATCGTCATAAAACGGGTTCGCAGCATATTCAATCTATCAACAGTAATTACAACAAGTAATTCGATAAACACGCCCTTCTAATTTTCCGACGTTTTCCGATTATGTAATTTTATTTCAATTGCAAACAGTTCCCCGTCAGTTCGCTGTCGAAATTCAGTTTTGAATGTTAATCGAGAGAAATGTGTTTTGGCTTGGCGTGAGCAAAGTTTAATTTGGAAATTGTCTAATTGTAAAACAACTGATTCATTTATGTAATAGGTCATATTTCACGGAAATTCACGGATTGCTGTTTACGATAAACGACCGATCGTAATGGTGGATGTCGATTTTAAAAATTGCAAGCCCATCGATCGTTAGAAAAAGTGGGTTTTGCAAATAACGTAGTTTTGCTTAATAGCTTTGCAATTTTTAAATTTTAACCCACGTTTATTTGGATATAAGCGAATCGAAATCCAGAGGACGGTGCCGTCAAAATGTTGGTCCCCAGAAAGAGGCGTTCAAATAAGAATAGAAACAAATTATTTTATTTGTCCGGGGACCACAGTTCCTTATTTATTGCTCGGTAATATCTGAAATACGAGTTTTCTAATCGTCTTCTACTTGTTCTGAACGTTACGGCCCAAAAGCTCGAGGTCAAAATTTTGCTAGAAAAAAGAAGCCGTGTTATAGTAAGGGATTTTTTCCAGATTTGGCAAAAATTTTAAATCGCCGGAAATGCGCTTAGATTGTCATTTCTTGCATTGTTAATCTCGAAAAACTACTTTTCGATTAATTCCGGACCTGTTCTATGCTTATTACTCCGGTATCCGGTTGTGAGATCGAAATTGAACGAAAACTTTGAAGTACCATAGAAATTTGATCATTGGATCTTCGTACCAAACGGACGGTAATTATCGCGAAACGATTTATTGACGGTCTTTCAAATAATGACAGGTTGGGTACGTAATTATTCAAAGTTCACTGCAAAAGACTTTTCGAAGAAGCTAAGAAAATAGGCATTTCTGGGATTCGGAATTTGTTTTGTACAAACTAAACATCTTCAGAGATTGCAGCGCTAGAATCTGTCGAATGCTGTTGAAATTCAAACAAAAATGTTGGAAATTCGTACCTATATCTATATACAAGGTGTGTGTAAATTGGCGCAAAAGCTACACCGTTACCGGAAATTTAATCTAAAATTTCGCATTGTAAGAATTTCACCAGGTTTTTTGATGATAATGTACTTGGTTATTTTTTAAATTTGTTTCTAGTTTCATTGTTAACGTCAATTGCTTCTTAACGATACTTTCCCCTAAACAGAGATATTAGAAAAAGCACTTATCCAATAGTTACTAGAATTATTTCAATGCACAATTATTACGAAAACGCAATAATAATAAAACAACAAGACTTTCGACTTCGTTAGTCAGCAAATTTCGATGCATTTTCCTTTCGACGAATTGTTTTCGAATCGGTCTTCGTAATGTTCAAGTTAATTTTTACTTTTGTTAGCCCATTCAATTGTAAACTATCTCGAGATTTCCATATAAATAGCTTCCTTAGCAATGCAAGGTGAGGCTCCATTAAATTCTGAGACTGAACTTTCACAAAACACGCAGGTTTTAAGATGTTGAACTGATTGTGATCAGTTGAAATGGAGTTGCATGTTGAGAACACACGCGAATTGATAACAAATATACAGGGTGTTTAATTGAAAACGGGACCTCGATACGCATCGATTTCACCCCGTATACGTTAAACGAAATTTGTTAGTTTAGTTAAAAACTATTTTAACTCCGGGTTTTGCCCACGAATTAAAAACAACTTCTGCATCGCAGTGTTCAAATTCTTGTAGATATAATCTTAAAAAAAGTGGGTAAAATAAAACAAAACTCAAAATGCGAAAACATTTTAAATAACTCGCTACTTGTACCTTTGGTTGCGATTTAAAATGGGGCCTTTAAAGTTACTCCTCTTAATATAATTGGCCGTGTGCCCTTTTCGGGTTTTATTATTCACGTCGCGAATGATAAGGAAAGGTGCACGCGCCCTAACACTTTTCTCGCGTTTTTAAAAATAACTCCGTTTTATTGCAAAAAATGTATGCAGAATCCTTATTGCGAAGCTTCTTCGACATCTTTGGCCGGTTTAATGCGCGATCGCGTATAAAGGGCACGAGTAATTTAACTTCCCCATATTTACCGGATTAAAATTAATTGGAAACATTACAAACGGCCGTTGTCGATTATCTATCTATATTTGAATAGTAAATTCCAATTATTACTTTATGGCGAGCTGTTTTCGATGCGGGATTAATTACTGCCCCCTAATGAAAATGCCGCAAATCGTTTTCGAACGGGGCCGTAATCGTCATTTTAATCGTTGTCGCGTTACCTAAACAAGCGAATCCCGTATAAATGCGAATAAAATGTAAAAATAAGTATATTGTTGCCGAAAAGACGTCGCTAACGACTAGATTTTAAAAAGGGCGGTGCAAAACCGAAGTGCTATTATTGTACTTATGCGAATGTTCCTTCGAGTGTGTACGAATAACGATAAATACACGGAAACGGCAAGAGTTTAAGGGCGAGCAATTCAATCCGGAATTTGTGCGGTTAAATATTACTTATCGTTAGTTGTTATTTTTAATAGGGCTCTCGTCTCTTCGACGTACGACCTATTCATGTCGAAGGGCGCGTCTCGAAGATAGCCGATACGATTTTAATCTACTAGAACTGACTAATAGGTGATGGAAAGACGGCTCGAGAACACCTGCTAAATAAACACCTGGCTTGCACGGTCGTAACGATTACGAAGAATTCGTATTCCGAAACCCGATTAACACGAGCGGCCCTTTTCTTCTGCGAAAAACCGACAGCGAGATTTTGTTTTTTTTTTTGTTTTTGTTGCAACGAATGCGGTTAGTTCGTTGAAAAACCTTCCTGCACATAAGATCTTTAAAGTGATCGCCGATAAAGATTATGAAAAGGATTTTTTTTCCGCCCGGCGAACAACTACTAGACACGCACCTTACGCATATTTGCCTACGTTTTTATCTATCCCGTGCTTTCGCGCAGGAGTTCCGTGAGATGAAAAACCGTCGCAGATGACTAATCCTGCGGCTGCGCTATTACTTCCTTGTAGGTGGAGCTGCCTTCAGTTACGAATACACCCAGCCGGAGTAAAGTCGTGTTTGGTGGCGGCGGGTTTCGGTGACATTTTTTCACCAAAATGCTGCGTTATACGACGTTTATTCTTGTGGTTTGTCTCGTCAATGGAATTTTAAACTCTGCACTGGTAAGTCGTAAAGTCGTTTTTAAAATTTTCATTTATTTGCGTTCGCAAATTTCGAATAAACGTGCCATGAGGACGCATTGATTTTTAAGGTTCGTTTCGACTGTGTAAATACACCAAGAAATACGTCGCGAAAAGCCCTTCATTGCGGCATTGATTGAATGTATAAATGTATAAATTAGGTTTTCGAAGAAATATTCAAGGGGAGTACCGAAACGTTAATTGAGCGAATCGAGAGGTGGGTTGCTTTTTTTTTTTAATGACCGTTTCGAATGTCTCAAGTTTTTAAAAATGCACGACGTAAAATTTCCAAGGACGAAATTATCTCCAGACGCCCTTTAAAAAAAAATAAATTGATCGAGTCGGCATTTATTTTATAAGTTCATTTGTTGTAATTGAGAAAAGTCGTTTTTTAAAAAGGGAAATCGAGAGTCGTAAGAATAGGGGGATTGTTTTCCAAGTGAACGATTTATAGGTGTAGAAGACATTTTTCTTAAATGGGCGTGGAATTGCTTTTGTTAAGAAAGGTTCGTGAAAGGGAAAAAGGTATTATTAATAGCTCGGGAGTTACTTTAAAAAAAAAAGGGAAAAAACGAATCCGAAGGGTGTAGCTGGCGATTTTTGTTCTTTTATCGATATAAGCTAATTATGTCGCGGTTTATTGAAAGCGTAGCACTTTGTTTTGTTATATTATGTAGTGCCTAATAATAATCGACCTCCACAAAGTTATCTGTCGCTCATTAATTTTGCGTGTAATTTAATTACGATAAATGAATTTGATGTCGGCGATGTTTCAGTAAAAAAATCGATTGCACGATAGTTGACGACCAGGTTTTGCCCCCATTAAAAATCAATAACTTTTTTGACGTATTTTAAACGTACATAGTCGTGCGGCTGTAAATTTTAAAGCTCCGGCAGCCGGCGAAGTTCATTTTCCAAGAACTTAAAAGGCTTTTCTTATTGCGGCAAGGATTTCCTAACTTAAAACAACTGAAAATGTTTATGAGGCTCATTTACTGTGTACATTAAACTAACAAACATCCTATTTCAGTCGGGGAGCTTTTAAGTACCTGCCTCGAGAAGCTTTATAAACTTTCAAAACTAAAAATAATAAAAGTTCCTCCTGAAAATTTTTAACTTATATAAACCTAAAAGGAAATTTTATTCTACCTAACGGTTCTCCCTAATTTCATCTGTTAAACAAGTATTATGTACCTAGATATTAATAGGCAATTACCCGGGAAATTTGTTTGATCGATTGAATTTTCAGGGTTGAACTGTTCCCGTAGGTAGGTAATTGTTTTCGTCTTTATCGACGTTATTGCGTAATGATTAAAAAAATAATAATATCTTTTTATTTGACGTCGACGATCTAAAAGGTATTTTATATTTAATTATATGTCGAGCGAAAAATTAGCGCATTTTCTTCGTTTAAAAATATAACAAGCAATTAGCCGCAATCTGAAGAAGACAACAATATAAACGCGTCGTATATTTAAGATTTTTAAGCTTTCGTTTTCAACAAAAGAAAAACAAAGGACGTTCTCGCGATTGAAATTTTATCGATTTTATTTATATTTTAAACTACCGATTATCGATGTTTTTAATCTAATTTTCCTACGCGTCCGTTGCATCTTATCGAAATCGAAACGTTAATTAAATCCAGAATGCGAACTTTATACGTTGTTTATACGAGATTTTGGCGCAATCGTTGGGTTATTGCAGCCTATAATTATACCGGTAACAACGTTAATTAACCAATTATCTATAATGGAGCTTCATTTTACGTTTGCACAAAATAAACGATACGGCATTGTTTGCGCGAACTTTGCCTGTTTGATCGAATATTTTAAACCAAATCGTTTTCGTCGCAATTTTGAAACCGGACGATTTTTGACCGAAAAACGTCGTAATTGCAAGGGAGAGGAGGGTGCTGTACCTCCGCGTACCGTTATATTCGCTTCCGCGAAAAAGATCCAGACAACGAAATTACATCAAGTTGAAAAATAACCAGCGCGCAAATTTCCTTGTTCGTTTATTCAAGTTCTCGTAACAAAATTTGAGTCCCTCGCAAATATTTCAAATTCGTAGTTTATTATGTTCACGGGTCACTGCGGTTGTACATTTTTTTTTTAAATACGTACGAAAAACTAGGTTTCATTATTATTTATATTATAATACAAAATTATAGTCGTCTATGTTATCAACAGTTTTAATATAGGTATCATAAAACTATTACGTATTAAAGTAAACAAAACAATTAAGTTACCTCACTTAATATTTTGTATATCTAGTAGGTAATAAATCAAGATAAGTGAAACAACTAATCTAAATCGTCGCTTTTAAAAGTCGCGTCAACGATATGTAGCTCTACCTAAAAACCATACTTTCGTTGATTCTACGGTTGACTTTACACAGGGTGTTTCAGACGACATCTAATTAAACACTTTTTTCTAATAATGTCGGGAAACGCAAATTTGTGAAAAGAGTAATGAGGTAGTATCTCGGGAACGAAACACTTTCGAACTTGAGTCTATATAGGCTTTTTTCTTATCTCGATGCTTACTGAAACTGTATTTAGCCCAGTTAAATTAGACGTAAAACGACGAGTCGGCGAACAGGGTAGTTTTGGAAATTTTGGGTATGTCCCAAAGAACATTCTAGATTTCCCCGGTCGTGCGCACGTTGCTCACGGTGTGGGGGAAGGAAAAAGGCGCTTCAAAACGATGTTTTGGCTCGTAACTCGAACACGCTTAGAAATATCAAAATCGAGTTTATTATAAAAAATGCAGTCCTTTAAATTTTCTACAAGAAAGATTCTACACAGTTTTTCGGTACAACTTATAGTTTTTCCGTAAATGAGTTTAGAATATGATCATATTTGTATTGTATATGAAAAACACGAATGATCAATTGTATTTACACGGTAAAATGATAAATTTAAGATCTAACAATGTGTACAGTAAGTTCTCGACTTACAAACTTAATTCAAAAGTTTTTATTTTATATAATTATTACCAAAAATTAATAATAAACATGCTGTATTTGAATAAAATTATAGAACACTGTTAAATTTTTTTTAAACAAGTCATATTCACCGTATTGTACTTTTATTTTGAAGGCGATTCACTTAAGTTGTACCTGAAATGTATACCTAAGTACCTACTTATTGAAACTTTCCTGCATATGCAGGATGTTTAAAAAGGGGTCGGAAAATGTAAGGGCATACTTAGGGGACACTGCTCGAAAAGTACAAAAAAGTCCGAAAGCCAACCGTTACACAAATAATAATGATTTTTCCGTTGTACTTTACCATTCATGGAAAAAACTTATGAAATTTTTTGTTTGGGGATACTTAATATCTTCAGTTTATATCACTATAATTTACAGTTTAGAGCACTTATAACAAGATGTAGAAAATGCCTGTTAAAATATGGAATTTCAAAAGGTTCGCAATTTATTTACAAGAAGGGCCGAAGCTTGTCTTGAAGTGGAAGGGGACACGTGGAACATATGTTTTATTTTAAGATGTTAAATATTTTGTTGAAACTGGTCTGATTGTTTTTCCATTGGTCATGCGGTAAAGCACGACGCGAATATTGCTATATTCGCAAAACGGTTAGTCTTAAGACTCATGTTGATTAAGTCCTTTTTTTGTTTCTGACCTTTTTTGAAACACTCTGTATCGGTATAATTCCAATTGCAATCAATCGGATAATTTTATTTGTGCATGCTATCAGTGGATGTGGCGCAACATCTGTTCTTTTTCAAAAAGTTAAATTAAAGTGTCTAAAATTGTTGCGATAACGATAGAACTTGTAGCAATTTTAGCATTTGTTTTTTACAAAACGAACGTTGCACGGGAAATAATTAAATGTAAAATTGAAGAGCAAATATGTATTTTTAACCATGTACGGGACACCGAAAAAAGTCAAATTTTTGAATAAATTTCGCTATAATCTATTTATCTTATTAGTTTGCGAAACAAAATTTCTTGTTTTTTTTTGGCCATTAATCCATAAATGAGTTACCATCGGAAGACTTGGAATGGAAAACAACTGACGATTTTCTTAAACCAGTTCAAACGTTACTGCCTCCAGTTTCAGGTAATCTATTAAAGTTATTATCCTGCAAATGATTCGGTTACAGAAAAACTGGTTTAAAGTGAGCGTTCAATTTATGGGTTTTGTCACGGACAATAGTACACAAATGCGAAAGATTGCGAAATCGTCGATAATAACGAAGACATTAACGTTAAACCAGTCGTCTAGGAAATCGAAGAAGAATATGTACGAGAAACGTATAACGTAAAAGAAAACGTTTTTCAATAAATTTTCCTGTTACAAGCTGCTCTATTTACGAAATATTATCTTACCTACCACCTGTAATACAACTTATTGCTTGCGTTTTTCCTATACAATACAAATGTGCCCATATTCTAAACTCGTTTAACGGAAAAATTATAAGTTCTGCCGAAAAACTGTATGGAACCTTTCTTGTAGAAAACTTAAAGGGCTGCAGTTTTTATAATAAACATTATTTTTATATTTCTAAGCGTTTTCGAGTTAGAGCCGAAACGTCGTTTTGAAGCACCTTTTTCATTCTTCCAGTCCGCGAGCAACGCGCTTTTCACCCGGTAAATCTAGAATGTTCTTTGGGACGTTAAACTTGAATATATTCCCAAATTTCCAAAACACTCCAGGTCGTGTCAGCTAATATTTCTTATGTAAGTTGTCTAATTACGAAATAAATTTTTCCATTTCACGTAGATACGCTTAAATAGGTATGAAATTGAATTTTGTCGTTTATTGCGAAAGCGATGGGTCGCGCGATAAGAATGCAAGCGGTTTTATTCTTGCAAAACACGCTGAAAAAATTAAAAATGCCGCCAATTTTGCAATAAATCCAGTGGCGTAGAAGTTTTAATTGAAAAACAGTATGACGTATCTCGGAAATTAAGCATTTCCGGGGATTAATATATCACAAAAAAAAAGTTTAATTAGTTACATGCCCTTCGCCACATCTGAAAAGTAAAAATAGTCGTTCTGAAACGCCTTGTATAATTCCAAACGCTGCGTCATTAATTTTCGATTATTTCCAAATCGGTACTTCGTATTTAAATTAAATATCAATTTATATGGACTTAAAACTGTTAATAACGACCGACATCAATTTAGTTGCTCTTAATATTTATGAAGTCAAAGTTGCCGGGCAGTTGTGAAATTTTCCTTTGTTCGAAACATATTTCCAAAAAAACAAAACATTTACCCGTATTATAAAGCCGCAGGTGCGAGGGAATGGAGGGTATGTCATTCATCATTGGTATAAAAAGCTGGGTCGGAACGGCAAACACGCGAGTGCCGAAATCGAGTTATATTTTGGGGTCCTGTCACAAAAGTAGAATTAAAGCAGGATTATTTGGGAAGGAATTTCTGTTTACTGTTTACCGATGAAACCTAAAGTTAAATCATCCAATTTATTTCCATTATATTTCGGGATTGCGATCTTTTTTTCGTATATAAATTTTATTGCCGCCGCTGATTGATATCGACGGCAATTTTCCCGAAATATTATTTGAACGGAGGGCGGTTTTAACGTGTCAAACTTAAGACGTTTCTAATTAATCAAGCTTCCGCCGTGATTGGACCCGCGACCGCGAACGTAAATATTTCGTATCGATCGGAAAGTATAATAACACGAAGAAAGGGCGGAAATAATTGGAATAAAATACTAGCGCCCCCACACACAACAGCCATCAAACCGAGTTTTTCTTCGGTAAAGGGAATGCAAATTAATTATTCAAAAGTTTAATTAAATTTTGAGCTTTCGGTGCGGACGAGAAGAATCCGTTCATTGTAGACTTTAACGTTAAAACACATATCTTATCTTTCTTCTGGTTTTGTTACTATCGCATAAACAAGCGGGGAAAACCGTCAATCATTAGGAACACGAACGAAAGGTATTCTATCTATATACATGTGTATATATATATATATAATGAAAAAGAATTATTCAGCACGAGGAACCTGCTCTGAATAACTGCGAAACTGTAATACGGACTTTATCTCGAATTTTAAATTTTCTGTGATATATCTTTGCATTTTAAGGCCGAATTTAATTTATCAGTAATAAAAATTTATGGCCTTTATACATTGTGCGAACTAACTTACGAGAGAAACTTTACGTTTATTTAGTCGTCTTGCCGCGACGTCTTCGGAGATTTGGTTAAAAATTCGGTCGACAAACGTCAGCTTAAACTAAATACGGACCCCGCTAATTTAAATATTTTAAACGGCGCAACAACAATAAGTAAGTAGTATTTCTTTGCGTCGCATACCTTTTTAAAGCTTACTGTCACTTTATTCTCGTTTAACGTGGGCTTAAAACGTTTCCATAAATACTCATCGTTGAAGATCTGCAATTTATTTAAAAACATAAGCACGCACACGAATATTTCGGCGAACGCCATTTTGGGTCGGCTTTCGACAATAACTTTTACTCGTTGAAAATAACATTGCGAGGAGCGCCCAAGTTTTTAGAATTTCAATTTAATTTCATAATTTATCGTCAATTATTGTGTTTATTTCTAATCGAAAAACGGGAAGATATTAAAATCTGTAAAATTTCGCTTCTATTTGACTGATCGGTTCCATTGACCACCATAAAATTGAAATTGTAACGGTTAATCTGATCTAATTTTTAAACGTAAACAGATTAAATGAATTTCGGAACTATCGGCAATCGATTACGATTTTTTTGTTTGTTTAAAACGGCACCGATCGGTGGGATGGTTCGATAAAATTTGAATTTCGATTGCGTTTAATTGTCGTTAAACGATGCTCATTTTTCTCTCGACAAAGGTATTCGATGCTTCGAACGTTCAAATTTTAAGGGTCGAAAACAGATTCGTTTATATCGAGTTCGTAAACATTTCAGTTTCGAAACTGAAATAAATCGACCTGTATGCGAATTCTTGCTTTTAGTCTACAATTTAAGTACGGCCGTCTATTTGTTTTGTACCTGATGGTTAGGTTGGTATGCACAAATCTTCCCCCCATATTTACTTAATAAACAAGCAAACAATGGTGGAACTTTCGGAGAAACGTACGCACGTACGTACGTACGTGACAAAATTCAATATTATGCATATTAGAATTGTTTACAGATTTATTAGTTTGGTTTTTGCTCGAGTCGTTAAATAATTTGTAAGCGTTTTCGCAAATGGGGTATTTTCGTTGAACTGAAGCTCCAAGGGAGAACTCTCGAGATAATCCGATTAACGATTATTGGCTATTTTTTCCTTTCGTATTTATTTTATCGATGAGTCTTCTTAAGCCGCCTTTTCACTAAAAGGAAGAGAGAATAATATTTTATTAGCGCAAACTTATCTGATACATTTAATACACATCCATAAAATATAATAGGTTTCCATTGTCATTTTTTTTATGGTCTATTTACCGACATTTTTCTTTCTTATTGATACAGCATAATATAAATATAACGGTGTTTTGCGGAAGAATTTTTTAATATGTATTTAAGACTGACCCGTATTATGTTAGATATATATAGGTATGGAGGGCAAGTGTGGGGCAAACGGACATGTTTAAGAGGTCTTTTAAAAAATGTTTTTAAATGGGTAATAGTTACGTGTGTGTATTTATTTTTTGACATTGCACGTACGTCTATACATTAAGTATTTAAATCGATTATAAAAGTTATATATTATGGAAGAATAAAGATATTTTTGTTTCGGGAGCTTCATTACGCCCACACTTGTCAAATCAGCGAAGCCTTCACTGCCGACACCATTGCCAAGCCTCACGATGCGTTGGACCTCTTCTGATAAAACGTTTTTAAAGTGACTCAGAATATGACGCACGATGTGGTTCGTTCTCTTATTCCTGTTTTATAAATATGTTAGAAAACAAATAGAATTGGTTCTGAGATTGAATCAATTGGCGGAATCGTTCAGGAGCTTCCGATGCACATTTTTTTAGAGAGTATCATCAGCATTAGAAAATCCAGGAACTTATAAAAATTATCTTGGAATGTCATCCGCTCACTTTGATCGATATTCAAGTTTCGGGAAAACTAGATTCGCAATCTACATCACTTGACCATTAGATTCAAGTTAAAACTGGAATTCGAGAGTCACTTGAAACAGTGTTTGTAAACATGTTCAAGTCGACTTAATTCAAGCTACTCGATAAACATAAATGCGGCCTTAATAGTAGAAAACTAACCTTTATGGCACAAAAATAAGGATTATTTCCATCGTTCGCACGATTTAAGGCTCCGCGCCTAATTTTCGTCCTCTTTGCACATTTTTGTGCACTTCCCGCATAAATCGTTCTTCTTTCGTTTATTGCCCTTTGATAAGTTTCTCCTTTTTCTTTTGTTCTTTGATCTTTTCTTCGTTGTCTTAAGTTGGTTTTCGACTCCGCAGTTTTTTTTCTCTTGTAAGAACAACCCGACGATGATGGCAAGTGGTATAATTTTTTAAAACTTATTGTTGTTCTCAAATTTGTTGTTTTCCCGTGATGTTCGTTACTGGACGTCATAAGCTGTTGTCGGAATAAACACATTCTCTGAAAATCTTAATCGTTTACGAGATACAAACGATTTTTACCGCGGGAAAATGGTAGTAACTCGTTATCAAAAGTGATGGTACTCTCAGCGCAGTGCGCGCTCGCCGGAGGGTTAATTTCTGTATAAAATAATTAAATTTATAAGCGTCCGTTTGCCCTTCTTTGCACTATTTTGATTTTATTTTTATAAAATACCATAAGCGTTATAGAAAAGGATTTTCCATGTCAATATTCACCATAAAAAGCTTTCCCATTCCTTATTGTTTTATTATTATGTTTTAACGGCCGAATGAATGATTTCAGTTTAAGATATCTCTTGATATTTTTGGCCGCACTTCTCTAATAGTCTACTCGGACATATCACACTGCAAAAAATAGAATTACCAACTCCTAATATTTTAACCCGGCGTGAGTAAGGGTGGATGAAAAACATCCATTGATAGTCATATTTGTCGATTTTTATTTATTTTGTTGTCAATTACTAACAATTTTTTCAACTTAAAAAATAATGATTATCCACTTTTCCTATATGACATTGTATTATTGAAAGAAACGATAAAAATAGAAAAATAATAAAACAAAGTTTGCTTAAAATTGTCACGTTGTTGGTGGGTTTCATTCGATTGTGCCAAAGTGACCGTGTCAGCTTAATAGACGTATAGTTTCTTACGTCAATTTTTAGATTGACTCCAAAAATTGTCGTTACGCATACCTACTTACAGTTCATTTTCTTTTCTCGTTGGTCCGGTAAAAAATGAACCCCTCCGTACTTCGGCCTGGTTTCTCTTTTCCCCCATGAAAAGGTGCCGCCCTAATAATGTTCCTTTAGAATTACACCTACGCTAATGACGCAACTTGCGTTACATTGCATGTCGAAGCAACTTTCGCCTTTATTTACTTTAATTTCTTGCTTTAAAAATCTTGTTTTAAAATAAATACTTTACAGTTTCCGCAAGCATCTGCACTCTTTACCGGACTATCGCAAAGAAATTAACTAAATATATTAACCAGAGAACAAAATCGATATTACGGAACTATTAATTTTTGCATTTATTAGCGTGAATCAACTGTCGGAGGATATTCCGAGGAGAACTGTAATAAAATGTGTACAGTCGTGTGCAAAATTAATGTCGCGGATTAGGTACACAATGAACCGATCTAAAAAAAGCGTTTACGACGAACGAGACAAATTACAAATACAATTCCGATCATAATTTGTTCGTCGCGTTGCGTGTGTCCGCATAATACTCGCGATTAGTGACATTAATTCCGCGCCCGACTGCGCCTAACGCGTGCTCGATTTTATATTTTCTCCCATCAAATAAAATATAAGGTGTTTTAGGTGTTTAAAATTGCATTATGGCAATTAGACGAGTAGTCAGTCGCGCGTAAAACGTTCGACCTTGCCATTTTACAACGTAGGTACACCGCAACAAATTAACAGATTTTGGTGCTGCACTTGCCCCTAAATTTACACGTTGTAAACGTAATTATCCCGCAGTTGTTGATTTACTATTATATTATACATAACGCGAAAATTTGTTCGCGCTTTTGATATTCGCCGGAATTTTGCCGCCTAAATAGAAATTTCTCCATTGAGGAGAATAAATAACTAAATGTAATTTTCTACCGACTGAACTTTCTGTAATTTTATTTAATTTACTTTTCCATTATCGCCGCATTTGATTATTCCTTCTGCAGGTCGGCCCTGTCGTCGGCTCGGAAATAAATCGGATGCCGCATCTACTACATTCCTACAAATAAACTATAGAAAAAATCCTTTCTTGTTTGCGAAATATGTAAACTTTTAATTAAAAATAATCGCATTCGAAAGGAACGAAGTTTTCGCCCGTGTCGATTTTCCGAAACATTCCGAAAGTTTCCTCGGCTAATGATAAATTGTTGTATCGAAAATTTAATTCGCGAACTCGCGAAAACTACAAACTTCGCCGTTAATCGTTTAAAAAAAAATCACACATTTTGTTCGGTATTAAAACTGAAAGAATTTAAAGGATTTTCGACCGAAGAAGTATTTGACGCTCTTAAATTTTTACTTGCACGGTTTTCTACTTTTGTCGAGTTTTACTACTTTCTTATACCACACCAAGAATTTTTGCAGGGAAATACTTGCCGCTCTTTAGTTTTGAACGTTCCGTTCGTATTGTTGGTTTTATATTTTGAAGTTTTAACGCTGGACGATTTTTTAAACCGAACTTTGTAGATTTTTCGCAAATTTCAGGGCTGGGAACGAATTAGTCGGATTAAGGGCAGGGTACCCATGATTTCAGCGTATTTTACGCTCATCCTTAAACTAATTTTTGAGAAATTTTCGATCATTAAAATCAAAATGTTTTTATGATTAGTTGTTTATCACTATTTTGTTTATGTATACTCGTAATTTGAGTACATGATTTTTATTCGTTAATTTGTTATTATAAATTATAATTTTGTTAGTTATGGTGGAATTTTATAAAAACTAAATAAGTTAAAGTGAAGTGGATTTTTTTATTTTACAGAGAATAATGTACTCGAGGACTTAACGAGTTCTCACAAAATTTTATTATTGTTTACATAAAAAAAATTGATTTTAATATATTAATTTAATTTTTTTATTAGTTTAAAATAATTCATTCGTTATGAATCTTTTATATGTCCTCGAGTACATTATTCTCTGTAAAACAAAAAAATCCACTTCACTTTAACTTATTTAGTTTTTATAAAATTCCACCATAACTAACAAAATTATAATTTATAATAACAAATTAACGAATAAAAATCATGTACTCAAATTACGAGTATACATAAACAAAATAGTGATAAACAACTAATCATAAAAACATTTTGGTTTTAATGATCCAAAATGTCTCAAAAATTAGTTTAAGGATGAGCGTAAAATACGCTGAAATCATGGGTACCCTGCCCTTAAGAGGATGATTACGCCAAGCACTAGTATAGGGATTTCAATGTAAATTCGGTCAGGTATTATACCTATATTGATAGAAATTTTCAATTTTTTATTAAAGAATCTGAAAATATGTATCATCAAGTATGGGATGACGTTCTTATTTTCTTAAGAATATATATACTTTTTATATAATAACTATTTGAAGTTGGAAATAATTAGACTAACTTTTCGATGTCACTTTCTTGAATTAGAAGCTATATATTAAAAAATAAAACGTGTACCCCTTCTCCCATCTTTTAATTACCTAAAAATATTTCTTAATAGATACTTATAAATAAAATAAGGGCTCAAAACATTTTCGTTTAATAATCGGCGAATCGCGGTCTTCGTGCTCGCGCGTATGCTCTATCCTTGTATCGCCGTCTTGCTCACGCTATCTCCTCGCTGCGTAAACTAAACTCGAGAAATGTTTATTTCAAGATATCGGCTTGCATATTACCTCATATAATTAATTAGTAAAGAATGCGTTCGTCGAAATTTTATGTATGGCAAAAGAGGTTGTATGTATTGTAAATACATATCGACGCAGATTATCGTAAACGCCACTTTTGCAAAAATGAGGTATTCTGACTGTCTTATGCATCAAAGGATCTAGGACAAAGACATCATATGTCAAGAACAAGAACATAGTATTTTGACGAAATTAAAGAGTGCGGATTATTTGTAAGTAAACAATATCCATTTTTGGCAGCAAGCCCTGATGGCGTAATAGGGTCTGATGGCATTATAGAAATAAAATGCCCTTATAATGGCCAAAATAGTACGCCACATGAAGCTATTGTTACCAAACGCATAAAATTTGCTACAATTGATAACAATAATGTGGTAAAATTAAAAGAAGTGATAAGTATTACTTACAAATACAGGGGCAGCTCTTCGTTAGTGACCGCCAATATTGTTATTTCGTCATTTGGACTCCCAAAGGAATGGTATACGAGAAACTTGAAAGGGATATCAACGTATGGGAAACTAAAATATTACCAAAATTGAAAGCGTTTTATTTTGATTATTATCTCCCAGCTTTATTGGTAAACCACAATTTGTAAATAATACTTTGCTTAGTGTAGTGTAATTAGTGTAATTTGCACGAATTCTCCCAGTTACATTTTAAAACAATTTTCCTGATTATCATGTGAATTGTGAACTGTCGACGTTTGGAACACTTTTCTCTTGGCTACCCTTTATATTCGTTACAGGTAAGCTTTGACTTGTCATTTTGAATTTTATTTTATTTTCATCGATGAAGGCATAGTAATGCTGCGTTTATTCGAATAAAACCCATAGTAATCCGAATTCGAGATTCGCATACACGGGGTTTTATTGTAGTTACTCGAGTGAAACATTCGTATCTTACTTATTAGACTTATTGTTAGAAGTAACTGCAACAATTACTTCTCCAAAACGTATTTAACGAATATAGGTTTAGAGCAAATCTTTCCATCTTTTGATAAATTTATCTGACTTATCTTTTTTATTTACCATGAAAACGATTGTTCGAACAAAAGTTTTTACAGGAAATATCTGTCAGATATAATGGAATCTGTCAGTATCTGTCAATAATTTCCATCTGTCAGATGGAAAGATCGACCCTTATTATAATTAATCATATTGATATGTATAAGTTACTCTGGGTTCTTATTGCATTAATTCCATTTTATAAACAAACACAAGGTGTTAACATGACAAGGTATAACGCACTAATACGAAGGGTTACGAGGGTACTGTTATAACAGTAATTACAGCATTTTCCACTAATTATAGAATTATTCGACTGATTTGTTGTGAAAATTGAACAATTGACAAACTAGATACTGTAGAATATAAATCTTAAACAAGTTACTGAATAATTATACCTATTTAATATAATGTCTTGGAATTTAATAGCTAGATGTTTATCAGAATGTTTACTAGATCAGCATAAATATTTTCTGTACTGAAATGAAGTGTGGCGTGGGCAAACTTGTATACTGGGATACTGAAATAACGTGTAGATAACATACTAGTAAAATTGCATTTAACTTTTCTGTGCGAGCGTAATCATCCTCTTAACGAGACGGTGCACTTACGTCACGAATTTGTAACGACATCGCAGTTTGTTATGATGTTTATATGTTATGTTCTTGGTATGGCGGTTGACATGTTTGAGGTTATGTTATGATTTTTAAACGTCTAAACACCGTTGTATTCAGAATATAACGAAAAACATACTCGTCGATTTATAAATAGCTTGTAATCACGTCGGATGCGCAAGTTTTCAATTAAAAAACACTAAAACTCGTAACTGTAATATTATGTTCCACGGCCTTACAATTCGACGTTCTTTTATTTTTAACACAAAAAATAAATTCTTTTAATGGTCTTTCACAATAGTTGGCATTACGACTTGCCAAGTAAACGTCCTCGATGGCGAAAGTGCACGGTCTCGTTAATTCAACGACGTGGGTACTACGAGATTGCGATATTTGCAGCCGTTGCAATTCGAAAAAGAATTTTACAGAATATATGTTTCGGGCGGCCAATAAACGTAAAACTGTGATTGGGTTTTAAATCTGCTGGTTTTACGGTCGATCTAAAATTTTAGAGTTTTTCCGTGACCGTGCGACAACGAAACGTAAAAGAATTGTTGATGAATAATTGATTGGAAATTTTCTAAATTACCTCTTCGGCCTCTTCGTCTACTTTGCTCATCGCCCTGAACTCATTATAATCCTGTTTAACTTTAGCTTTCTCATCAAAGTGAGCTGTGAAGCTAACATAATATTTACCCATGAAATTCTTTTTGTTCTTGATAACCTTTGTGTTTGTATTTTCGATTACAAAAAGGTCTATCGGGATTTTGAATTAAATTTATAAAACCCTGTTATTTTTAAAATAGGTGCGTACTTATATACCTATATATAAAAAAAATATATCGGCATATTTGAGGGTAGAATGGCTTTTTATTTTAAAATGGGATTTCATTTTTGAAGCGATGTTGAACGTAAAGTTGATTAAGCATTCTCGATCCGATTGTGTCTCCTGAAATAGTAGAATTATATTTAATACGAGACAATGAAATTTTGTTCTCGAAATTGGTAATTTGTTGTTTCGCTAATAAGCTAATCGTAATTAAATAATAATAATCTAAGCGGTATTTCCGTCGAACGGACGAATTTAATAAACAAAATTGTATATACCTAAAAGGTATTTCGTAAATACATACAAATTAAACAAATTTAATAAAACTGCGGAAAACAAGGGTTTGATGGCGAACAGTCCTTTTTTGAAGAAGGAACGGAATATCTTTTTATACGAACTGAATACATGACGAGGATAGAAAAAGGTTGGGGTTATTTTGGTGGACAATTTTTCATATAGAATGAACAGTCTGTATAAATGTTCGCATTTAGGGAGATTACGTTCTACTTACGTTGTATTATACATAGGTATATCTCTAATTTTTATTTTATTTTGACGCTTTATTTTTGTAATAAGTACGCAGGTAATTAGTGTTAGCGATTGAAGTTTTTAAATAAAAGATTGCACGATTTGCTTCAATCGACAATCGTGACAGTCGCAGCGATACATCGGTTTTTTTTTTTTTTTAATCAAATTTTGTCTACGTCAATTACCTATACACATAACTTTTGTAAATGGATTTGTTAGGGGTGCCGGATTTTATTTATCAACGTTTTATTGTTTATTTTAACGATCGATTTTGCCCTATATATTTTTGTTCTACGATTGAAATTCAAAAAGAACATTCCAGGAGGAAATTTTCTCTTCGGCTTCGCAGGGACGCATTACAGTATGGGGCTTAACAATGTGACGTAATTTAAAGAAATACAACGTTCAGTACATTCGTTCATACAATTATTCAGTTCTGTCTTTAATTTCGTTTGGCATTAATAACACTGCTAAACAGAATGTTTGATTCTTAAACAAAACTAGGTAATCCTTATGTGACTTTTCACCCTGAATTCAAATCTGATTTAGTTTTTTTCTATCACGTGTAGTTTTTGAATATATATGAATTTGAAGTTCCACTGGAGAGTGTAATTATAATAACATCAGGTAATTATGGATTAACGATAAAAAGTTTTGGGAATATCTAATAAATAAAATATTTTACATGAAAGCCTTGTGGATAGAAACAATATCTGTTTGATCCCTTTGCATATCAAGTTAGGGCCGATAAAGAATTTTATAAAAGGTATAAGGACCGTGGTGGAAGAAGTTTTCAGTACATAAAAGGAAAATTTCCAAAAATCGGCGAAGCTAAGATAAAGGAGGGCATATTTGTGTGTCCCCAAATTCGACAATTAATGAATGACAGCAGCTTGGATGCGTTTCTTCGTTGAAAAGAAAAGGTGGCCTGGAATTGTTTCGAATCAGTCGTGAACGGCTTTCTAGGCAACAACAAAGCGGACAATTTCAAAACCCTCGTCGACGAAATGTTGACGGCTTACCATAGAATTGGATATAATATGTCGCTAAAGATGCATTATTTAAATTATTCCCATTTGGATTTTTCCCAGACAATTTGGGAGCCGTAAATGATGAGCATGGAAGACGTTTCCGTCAAGACCTTTCAACGTTGGAAAAACGGTATCAGGGAAGATGGGATGTGAACGTGTTAGTGATTACTGTTTAGAGAAGACACAAAAGAAAACTGTCAAATAGAACATTTTAAAGGGTTTTATGTACATTTTGTAACATTAAATGCATCTAATTATTTGACCGTTTTATTTCGAAACAAACTCCAGTTTTTTTCTCTAAAACTATACGTGCTAGAAAAAAACCAATAGCAGATTTGGATTCAGTATAACAATATGAATCAAGATCATCTATTTGTAATTAGGAACCAAAAAAAAAACTTTAAATTTGTTTCAACTTTCAACGATGATTCGGTTTTAAATGGCACCACACCTGGACAGAATAGTTGTTTACCAAGCACGTGCGAGCTCTAATCACCGTCGTCGACCCCGACAAAACTTGTATCATTCTACAGGCGGTTACTTGTCTAGGGTCAATCGCGCAAACGCCGTGTTTTTTTTTAAATGCCGCTTATCCGATTACGTAGGTATCTAATTTAAAACGAATTTGTTTAATATAAATTATTGCGGCACCTTCGGGAATGACGTGTACGTGTGGTTTAATTCGGTGTCGTGCGATGATTTGAAGACTTTTCTGAACTTTGATGAATTTTCGCGCTTCCTCCTCGGACTGCAAATGAAGAATTTAGTTTACTTTAGAAGTATACGTAACATATGCTAATTAATTTTTTTGCGTGATGAACTCGTTAATTTTTAGAATAATTAAATCTGATAGGTGACTTAAAACGAAACTAACCATTAAGTACGGTTTTTTACAATTTTTGATCCATTACCAATCGCGAACTCGATCCGATTAGATGACTGGGACAAGCAAATAGGTACCTACATGAGGAGATTGGTCTAATTATGGTTAAATTATGTAGAACGGCGTTCATTTAGTTCGTGTTTTAGTAGAGAATATTATATGAATTGATATTATAGCGATTACTTGATTATAACGGGCGTCCAAAAAGCCTTTCAGTCTCGGTCGGTGCGAAAAGATAAAAATGTCTTGGTTTAACAATAAGTAATTTGATTACTGACGAGAAATAATTTTACGACACGATTTAAGTTAATGCGCTTTTCGAATGCGGTTTATTAGAAAAGGATCAGTTAAAGGATCCTTAACCTTATCCTCAGACACCACATCATTTTTTCTTATTTACTTATTTATTTGTATTCGTGATTTTTACATTAAATAAGTGGCAATTGCACTCTCTCTCTCTATTCAGCTTTTTCGTCCATGAGTGGACATATGCCTCCTCCATCCCCATCCATGTGTTTCTCTCTTGTGTCAGAGCAATTTTCATCTTTCTCTTCGGGGATTCTTAGCACCCTCTGATCTTCCATAAGGTTCACTGCTGCCATGGTGGTTCATTTCCGGTCTGCCGAGGGCTGAGGGCTTACATTTTGTATTCACATGGAAAGGTTTTGAGAGTAAATGGCCGTAACTCACCCCGCTGGCCAGACGGGTTGGCGAGTTGGTAGGGATATGGTTAGGATTAGTTATTGTTGGTTAGGAGAATTAAGGTTTGGGACTTGTTTCTCTCACTGAATAGGGAATTGTAAGAGACACAAGGCTCGCGTGAGCAGGGGCGCGTCCCTGAAGTAGATCTGTCCTCTGTTTGGATTTACACAGGATCTACCCGCTACCCCGACAATTGCACTCGTCAGAGCTTAATTTTGAAATTACAGAAAACATTAATATTTTTACTATACAATCTAAAAATTCAAAAAGAGGTTTTTGAGAATAGGGTTTGGGATGCTTGATATGTGAATCGAGGACTACCTTTTCAACCAAACCGCATTCCAAAAGAGCGTTTTCACTTTTGGCTCTCCCCGCGGAGGGCCTTCATCTTCCACGGCCAACCAAGAGACTGAGAAGTTTATGATTACGCAACAACAGAATAGATTGCATTAACTCCACGGAAATAAGCAGGTATTATTTATACGTATCCAAAACACGAAGTCGTTTTGGAATTGTTCCAGGTTTAAAAAAAAATCCTGACAGTGTATCTTTAACTTGTGTTTGCCCAAACATCGTTGTTTAAAGATTATTTTCGGCTTAAACAATAATTACTTAGCGATTATGTCACATACGTATATGCAGTTATCGACATAAATCAGATATACAGGATCTTATTTTTAAGGGGTGGTTTTACAGGTCAAAATATGGCGATAGACAGTAAAACACCTTACTAAAAGTTGGATAATAAAAAAGTTATGAACTGTTATAATTCCGAACATGTTTGGGCACTCTGGTATCATCAGCTGGGTACCTGCATAACGGAAATCTGTATTTGTTTATTTTGCATTACGTCTAGCGTTAAATGACCAACTGACGCTGGGTATTATTTTTCATATTTGTCAGCACTTTTCATACTGTTGACGAGTTACAATGCCTGACCTCTCCTACTGCAACACAGTAGATATTATGAGGTGCTTGTAAGTGTACGCAACCCAAAATCGCCATGGCCTATCACTATTCAAATAATGAATTAGTTAATTTATGGAGAAGCATTGCAGAATGTGGCTGCTGCACGTCGGCTTTACGCGGAAAGATTTCCTGCACGTCGACAATTCATTGTTCTCGCGCAACGTGGACACATCCACATCGAGGACGTGATGGAGGACCTGGTCGAGCCCGGCGAATGTTAGAGGCTGAGTAGACCTGGTACATGACAACCCGTCCACCAATACTCGGCAAGTAGACGTTTCATTCCACTGTATGGCGAACAGTGCTTGAAGAGAAACTATATCCATATCACGTGCAACGTGTGCACGCTTTACAACCTTTACCAACGCTTTACCTTGGTGATCATCTTCGACGCGTTGAGTTTTGTTCATGATTTGTAAGACACCATGTCTTAGACACCAATTGTCTTAGTGATCGACGAAGCAACGTTTACAAACAATGGAATACACAACACCCACAATACTCATCTCTGGAGTATCAATAATCCACATGCTGTACATCGGACGCACTTCCAGCAAAGATTTTCCATGAACGTCTGGGCCGGTCTTGTCAACGGTCATCTTATTGGTTCCTATGTGCTGCCACCTCGCTTAACAGGTGCTGACTACTTATTGTTTTTGCGCAATAATCTCCCTGAATTTTTAGAGGACGTTTCGTTGGATGTGCGTATGCGAATGTGGTTTATGCGCGATGATGCCCCCCCCCCCCCGCATAGTAGTCGCCTAGTTTGTCGATATTTGGACAGAAGGTTCCGGAATCGATGACTTGGTCGAGGAGGTCCCATCGCATGGCCTCCTCGATCACCAGATTTAAATCCGGTAGATTTTTATTTATGGGGCCATACGAAGACACTAGAATACGCAACAGAAGTCGTTAATATACGCGATCTTCATAACCGTGTAGAAGCCGTTTCAGCAATAATTCGACAAGGCGTGGGTTTAACGACGTATGCTGCTGATTCATGGATACGCCGAGCTCAACTATGCCTTCAAGTACGCGGCGTTAACTTTAAACATTTATTATAAATAGTTAGATACCAGTGACAATAAAACTGTTTTGTGCCAGAATTCGGAACATTAATAACTTTGTTATTATGCAACTTTTATTAAGGTATGTTAACGTATAACGCTATCTTTTGACGTGTAAAACCACCCCTTATAAATAAAATCCTATGTTTGAAAACATCCTGTATGTTAAATTGCGATGAAATTTAATACGACCATTACCTGATTATATCGGCCTACCTACAAAATTTGTAGAAAACGAAATTGACGAATTATCAATAACAACGTAGGTAAGCTACCCCCTACCTAATAAATAAATTAGATGGACGTTCGTCTTTCTCAACAACTTCACATCGCAATTTATGAAAACGTTTACTTATACACACAACGTTTTGTTCCCCAGTGACATACATAGCTCGTGGGGCCTGCTGAAGTTATGCTACGAAGTAAAATTAAACAAGACAGAACTAAAATACGAAATACAAATAGGCACATATTCAAGTAACTTTTGTTGATATAAAACTGACGTGGAAAACTTGTGTTATTAGCAGCGTATAATATTATCCTGAAAAGGATTTCGGACAAATATGTACCTGCATAGTTACGAGCGATTAAATTACTCGAATTTAAACGATTTTTTAAGTAAACGTTGAATCGATGCACCAATATCTGTTTAAAAAAAATTAAATCGAAAACCTCGTTCGCCCTTCGCTTTTCCATTTACTTCGGACAACTATAATCGAACGTCGTGGCCAGGCGGTAACGTCTCAATAAAATCCTAAACCTAATTCGATTTAAGTGTAAACTAACCAATTGACTTTTCGGCGGCCTCCAATTTGTCACATATAGATTAATAGCCCAAACGTTATTAGGTTAACGTCGATAAAAACTTAAGGAATGTTTTGATACAATTGTCGAAATGAAAACTTCCGTTTACTTTTAATAAACGATGTCAATAAAGCTTTACGACGTAGTCGAAGTGCTCTCGTTTAGAATTCAAAGCAATTCTCGATTATTTTTTGCCGTTAGGGGGTGTTGTACGTTATTAATCATATCGCGGTTGTAGCGGTTTGCTTACTTTGTGCGATTACAATTATTTTTGCAATAGGAAATGGGTCAAAAGTCGAGTTTGGCCGTTCAAATTAACTAACGATGAGGAAAATCGACGTTTATCTACTATAAGTATTTAATACTATCCAAACTCTCTATTAATTCAAGACTTTACCCACGTCAAGAGGAAAGTCGATGATTATGTTAAATGAATGGATTTTATCAAGGAAATCCATTATTAGTTGATTATTTTTAATAAATCTCCACTTCGTTATTATGTAAAAGAAAAGGCGTTATACATTTAAATTTTGTCCCGTCGTCGCTGTTGTGCATTCAAAGTTGAAAAATCGATTTTGACGTGGGTCGGAATAAAGAAATGGCCCTCCAACTGATAAAAGGTAATTGTGTGCAACCTGTGTCACTTCTTATAAATTTTTAAGCGCCGGTGCTAAACAATCGATTATTGAAGAAAAGTTCGGACATCGTGTCGAAATGTAATTTTAAGAGAGCTATTCGTTCTAACGGCCCAGCTGACACCAATTGAGTGCTTTATAAAGCATGTAAGAACCTATAACCCCTTACAGCATGTCGGTTAAGTTGTGGAGGGCATTTCCTACTCCCGCGCTAAGAATGGGCCATTCGTTATTTGCTCTGTCAGATACCGAGACCAATAAAATAAAGAACGTACATTCCTTATATAGTACGTACTGCTTGCTTATACGTTGATGTTAAATTTATCGCGAACGGATGGCTTGCGCCGTTAAAGGACGTTAATCGTTAATAAAATCAAATAAAACCTTCTACTCTTTCGAATTTCGAAATAAAATTGCCGCTATTGAATTGGAGAAACTCTTGCGACGTCGTTGTCGGTTTTCGTTAATTCGTATATAAATAAGCCCGCCGAACACCGCTCAGGTCTGAAACTTGAATATTCCGACGATCACCACGTAAAGTGCATAATTTCACGTCGATAAATGTTGTAATAAACTACAAAAAAATTCAAGCTCGTGTGCAATCATTGCACACGCTTCTCGGCCAATCAAAAGACTTTACGCACAGTTTCATTAGCTTATTAATTGTAGATGGAGGTCGCTTCGAAAGCGTCGAAACCTACACGTTAAACGTCAAAAATCGAAATTTTGTAATAAAAATACTTGTGGTCACGTGCTGAAAGGACATTTCAGCACTATTTACACGTACAAAATATACTGTCGAGTTTTAGTTGAAACTATGTGAAATCTTTCGTAACGTAATGACGATCGATACTTGCAGGGGTAATTGCAAATACCTCCCAGGACATTATTTTAACCAAATGAGAATTAACGATGGATTAATAGGATTTTCACGTGCCACAACGTAATATTCTGGTGACAAATTGTACGGTCGATTGTTATCTGACGACTCCGCGCCGATATTTTATAAGATACGTACACTCGTCGTATAAATTCAATGCAAGAAGGAAACATTTCGGTAAAGTAGTTAATTTTGTTTTCCTTAACTTTATTCTGATGGAAGGATAAGTAGGATTCGTGTTGATCTCGATTTACAACGGTTTTTTTTCTAACTGGAATAGATAACGAGCTTTTAATTATTATAGTTGGTTTGGTTGTTTACCTAGTGGCTGTTTGAGAGTAGGAGAGGGGAGTTTTGAAGATTGCATTACGATTACAAATATAGAATTTGTAGATTTAACGTTGCTACAAAATAATTTGTGATTTTTATTATTTTAAACGTGCCACAACTAGATAACGTTTCCGATTTGGGCTTATGGTTGACATAACGTTTTTCGCTTAAAATTACTCGCCGCTAAAGTTTGGCAGATTCCTCCCGGGACGCCATGTATAAATTTTTAAATAACCTACACGAAATACTCGATAATTCTAATTTGTTTTTTCTTTCTGGTATCATCAAGTAATTCCCAGAAATTATTATGATTCACTCGCGCGTCGTTATAAACGCCCTAGAAAATTAAAAATCGACTAAAATTGAGTTGTTATTATAAACAACTTGTCGCTATTACCAGCTACGCTATATCCGGACTATTTGTACGTTATTCACAATTATAAAAATCCAACCAAACTATTTATAGTTTATCGTTATGTATTATACGAATTTTCGTTATAAGCGACTTTTACTGTATTTTAAAAGTGCATTTAAAAGCCTGTCAAGACAACAATTCAATAATGACATAAATTCGGCTTTTAAAGCACGACGGAGTTCCTTAAATATTAAAATATGCATTAAAACTGCTCTACTTTTTTCACGAACATTTCTGTTTTAAACAGACATTTGCTAACCTTTAAATAAGTTATATTCGAGTGATCGATCATCAAGGCTATAGGTTCAAACTGATGCTTAAATATTCCAAGGAATTGACGAGGGAGCTTTGTCTTTTGAAATATAAAATTCCGCGAGAGGTTTTCAGACGTACGTAGTGCACAAATATTTTTCCGATATTCTCTGCCGTCGCACATCTCAACATCTCTACTAGATATTTACGTGCCGAACATCGCCGTATTTTTTGAACAAAATTTGAATTTACAATTTTTATTAAAAGATTAAGAAAATGTAGACGACATTACGAACAAGCACAATATGTTTAACAATTAAAGGATTTTAGGTATCGGTACTCGAAATCATCGAAATATTTAACGAGTACAAAAACTCTTAAGGTTATCATTTGATTTTTACACGTTTTTAAAAATCCTATAGTTTTATAATAACTTATAATATTTTGAAATTATTGGGCGCATTTGGCCGGGCTATCATCCCTGAAACAGCGGAAAGTAAACACTATGTTACAGTAGCTGACTATGGTTAATTACATTTTCCATAGATTACAATTTACTTTATTTTTAATTTAAAAACTATTCGTGTGCCCTTAAGCATTGAAAATTTCCTTATTACAAACCATAAACCAGATAAAAGTTTAATTGCATTTTTATGTGGCCGATAAAATAAAAAAAAACATCTAATAAAACATGTGCACCCTCCTACTTTCACAGCTTATCGGTGTGCGATCAAACAACTCGATGTTTTCAAAATAAAAATGGGATTTCCTAGTATCCAATGCATTTATATATAGAATTCTGGCAAAACCGCTTCAGATCTTTCGCGTTAGTGGTACGGAGACGAAACAAGGACATTCGTATCGTGTCAAAATTTTGCAAAAATCCCTGAACTATAATAAGGGATTTTTATCGAAAATTAACAAAACTCGATATAGGCGAAAACGCGTGTAATACATTATTTTATACGTGTTTTACCTGGAAATCGACATTTCTCGACATACACAGACCAAACAAGGACATTCATGCCGAGTCAAAATTTTGCCAAAATCCCTTAACTACAATAAGGAATTTTATCGAAAATTTTCAAAAATTCAATGTCGGCGAAAATGCGTTTAATAGATTATTTTATATGTATTTTACCTGGAAATTGATATTTCCCGACGTACGGAGACGAAACAAGGACATTCGTGTCGTGTCAAAATTTTGCAAAAATCCGTGAAGGGATTTTGATCGAAGATTAATAAAAACTCGAATTCTCATCAGTCTTTTCAAATTAATTCACGTCGATTTTTAAAATAAATAAAATTATTGTAGGCATTTGCGATGCCATGTGAAATCTTTATTTGCGGTTGGATCGGGATGAAAAACACGCGACTCTTTCCCACCTTTTTCAATCTAATCGCGGTGGCGATGTCGCGGAAATCTAAATGGCGTCCACCGGCCTATCTGAACTTGATTTAGTTGTTAAAGAAAAAGGACTTCGAAACCCACTGAATTAGATGGGGCGCGGAAAACCAACCTCATACGCTACCCGTCGACTACAAATTTAACCCCTAAATTGTATTGGAGGTAACGACGTCAGTACCTATAGTAAGTAGTGTAAATAGTATAGTGGTGGTTGATGTTGGCTTAAACTACTTATTTAGACAAAAAGATTTGTATACGTGGTTTCTATTTACACTTTTACGTCCAAAATAATAAAAGTTTTAGAGTCACCGAAAGGATTATTTAATGGGCTATTCCGTGCCATTGTTAAGAAGAAACGATTGACAGCAATGTAATTTGAAATGAGAAATTTCTCCTTGTTGGGCCACTGATAAAATTTTTCATTATTTGTCGAATGGTATGAAAATGATCAAAATCGACTGGTGTTCGGTTTTCCATTTAAATTCCGTTTTTACCGCAGTCACAAAAAATAAAAGTATTCACTAATAGCTCATGACATGTACTTCTGTTGGAGTTAAAATAGTTCCGGCGCGCTAGGTAAAACACGAGGAAAAAATCATGAAAGATCCAAAAAAAATGTCAATTTCTACATTTTATTCTCAGCAAATGAAAAGGAATCGTTCACTTGTAATTTTTTTTACGTTGCTGATGACAAGAAAAAAAAATCAGGCAGGTGGTGTTTTGCCCTTTTGTGTTGTTGCTTTTACATTGCTAGTACCTCTTCGAAATTGCTTCGCGTTGTAGCGGCATTATTCTTGAACAATTTCCTAAAATTTCGGATCAATTAATTAAGTAGTTTTTCTTTAAAGTCAAGTACCTAGTGTGAAAAATACGATTGCGAGAAACGTCTTCAAACACTTGCGTTTCGACAAGTTCGACGTCTTATATACCTATTTTTCTTATTCGCCTCTCGATTGTATTTTCATTGAAAACACTACTCGTCCGCCATAAGCTTCAAAGTTCTAGATTTTTTCCGACCGCCCACGATCCTCTGAACGTTTCTTTTAATTTGCAAAATTAACTTTTTTAACAATAATTAAATTAACAATAAATAAAAAATGGATCGTGTAGGTAATTTTATAAGAGCACGAAATACCAAAGAAATGCTTAATTTGTTGTATTATGCATGCATACCACCTATAGTTTCCAACAAAACTCGTTAAATTACCGTTAAACCAGTCGAGTCGATTATTATCCTTAATTAACGAATCATTTACCTACTACCGAAAAATTCGGTGAATAATGTATTGCCCGCGGGTGACGTTTAAGGGATTTTCAGTCGATCGTTATTTTACATTATCAGTAGATATTGATGAATGAAGAGGGCGAATGTAAAATTCAGAACGCGATAGTTACATTTATTTACGACATGCTACAGTTCAAAGGAAAAGGGTTTCTCGTAGTCATTCTCCACAATCTATATTAATGGAATATTGAATCGAATTCGTGTTGGTTTTTTTTGGTATAAGATGTCGTGTAAATAACTTGGAAAACTGCGTAATTATTTCACCCACATTATTCATTTTGTTCGCCGATCTATCTTCCCGCTACGTAACGCATTCTTCTTATTGTCTGACGCGACACTCGTATTTAAATCGATTCGATTCTTTTCGAACTTTTCTTTTCGATTCGAACTTTTGTTATAAATGTGCCGTTATTGTTGCGGTTGACGGTTGTTGTGTTAAATATTTGACATGACGTGACAGACGGGTTTTAAAATAAAAAAAAAACAACTTGTCTAACTAACACTATAGCGTGAGATTCGTATTCGAATGGATTTTTATTACCTGAACACGAATATTTAATGACTCACACGTAGTAACTACGCCCTCGAAGTACATGCACACATACAAACCACGCTATAGCTAATAAGTCGTAAAGATATTTATCGGTGGTGGTGAACATATGCATAAAACAGAAAAGGATGATGTTACAGTTACCAGACTACATCTGCGGTTCATGCAAAGTGAGTGACCTTATTGGTCACCATGTGGTCATCCAAGATTGCCCTTAGGCTAACGTGATGCATACCAAGCCTGTACGTACGCGACCACTAACTCTGTTATTTACCCAACTCGGACAGAAGCCCGAACTTAAACAAAAGTGGGAAAGGAGGCGTTCGAAAAATCCGTCGATCTCTCCTCCGCAGTTTTAATTTTTCCTTGTGCGCGATTAATTTTAATATTTTTTCCACGTGCCTTCGCATTAAAAAAATATATCAAACGCCCAGCTTACTTACACATGTAACACAATAGTAGAAACGCTTATTATTCTAGTCGCTTTCGAAATCCGCCAGAACTTCGGCAGAAAATGTTACGCAAACTAATTAAAGGATACCCATCGCAAGGGTTTAAAACTTTTAATGAGGGGAAACGTTCGATACTTTTCCGTAGGATACTAGTCCTAGCGCTGACCATTTGCGGCATTCAAATCACAATAACGTAATGGATTAATTCAATCATTTTCGAATCGTGTACGTTGTAAATGTGGTTAAAAGATCAAAGGTGTCGAGGGTCGAATTAAAATAGGCACGATGTCTACGGAATAATCGAATTCGCATTATCGGGGTGCGTTTATAATTTGTTTTTTTTTTCGGTGTGAAATAATGATGAAAAGTGTTAATTAATATTGTACCTATAGGTGGTAGTTTTTTTAGACTTACACCGCGTAAATGATTCGTTCAAATCACGAAAGCGACTATTTTCATCGGTTTTTACCTGTTTGTTAGTAAATAATTTAATAGTCATCTAGGTAATCGATTGACTGAGTCATGGCGTTATTTCCTTGAAAAATTCCACGTTAATTGTTTGTGTTGTAATACAAAATACGTCGATTGTCGTTATCTTTATTACCTATTATAAAACATGTGCGCGATTTACTCTTATCAAATAAAAGTAAGATCTGGTAATATACATAATATTGATAATCAGTGTTTTACAAAGAGGTCAGATTAGAAGTCAACGACCCTAAGACGGCCGAACAAAAAGTAGTTAGTTATAACTGTTTGCAGGGCGGTTTTATTAATTTTCCACCGCATTACCTATAGGTAATTACTTCACATACAAACGATATGAAAATTCTAAAAGACGTTTTATTAAAAAGGCACGTCTTTGTCCTTTATTACGCGCGACGCAATATGTATGTGTGCGAATGGGAAGTAACAACATCCAAGTAGATTAAAGATAACCATCTCTTTTGCCGTTTTATTACTTCGAGTATACAAACGCATTATCATTACGAGTAACTGCCTATTAAATAAATAAAGAATGGAAATAACCGCTAAAATGAACAAACTCAAAAAAAATGTCGGTAACACATTTAATTAATGCTAACGTCTCTCTCCCTTCACGCCCAGGGAAATAAATAAGCAAGCTCGAAAATGTTAACTGCTTTTTGAAATAAAAAAGAATCGGCGGGCGCCTTCTTTTTCCAGTTTTCAGAGGCCCCGGTAACCGGTCTAATGTTGCACTAACGTGTCGTTTGACGCTTATTTTTTATGGGACACTTTCAAAGCGAAATTGGAAGAATTAAATTTAGTGTGTTTGTTTTTTAATTCTTGGATTTTTCTTTCCGCGACGATTTTCTTTATCGTTTCGCGTGTTATCAAATACTGCGTGGTAGATACGATGTTCTTTAATTAAACAAACCCGTATGAAAACGTCCACGTCTGTTTTTTTTTTGTTTTTAAATAAGTAATATATTTCGCGTTTTAATACCGCTGGAAATGACTAACATTGTTAGAAATTTTGGAATTTTTACCAACCAATACTCTTTCGTGTTGTTTTAGAAAACTTTTATTGTTTATTGATGTGTCCGTCTAAATTCAAATTAGGCCAATTATGTTGTTTAAAGCTTGGGCAAATTAAAAAGGGACTCTGAACACGGGCTTTAGGACATTTCGACGCCGCCCATTTTAACGCGAGGGCATTTCGGCCTCAATTTTTTTATAAATAGACATTGTATAACAAATAAGTATGTTAACTGACCGAGAGGGTAACGTTCATGTGATGGACTTAATCTTTATTGGTACACCTATTAATTATTGATTTTTTCCATTTTATTAACAATAACAATAGCCGATCTATATGAGCAATGTTTGAGCACTAATCTAAACTGACATCATCTACACCATCAATCTTTTTTTTTTGTTAACCAATTACCTGTTACCGCAACCAGTAGCATATTTTCCATTTTTCTAATATCCTTAGCGTCGAGATGACGCCGTTGATACGTTCAGTGCCTTTGCTATCAGTGGCAAGAAGAAATAGCAGAGGAAATTTCTTCGGAGAAAGAAGAGGGGCCGAGGAGAACGTTAAGGAACTGCATTCTGTTTGGGTTAGAAAACGGGCGATCGTTGAGTGGTAAATTAGGGGCATTAACATGTTCAATGTGACGGTCTACTTTAGGAACGTTAAGAAAAGTCGCCAACGCCAGACTATACTGGAAAAATGTCGAAAAGAAGGAAAATGAACCGAAACCTTGTTCAGAAGAGAGCGAGGGAATATCAAAGGGGTAGTTGTTTGGTGTTTCTATGGAAGATAACTCGTCCTTTCGAAACAATAACCCACCTACTCGTCGTGCAATTTTCATTTACATCCCTATCAAAAAAATGGAAAATTTACCATTTTTTGAGATAACGGTGATCGGTCGTTACACAACGAGCCCCAAAAGTCGCCTTTATTATAGGTTTCACATTGACCCACGCAACGAAAACCCTTTTTCCATTATTTCCAATGGGGAAATTTGATTCGGAGTTCGAACGATTTTGTGGAACGGCTTAAGTTCGAGGTACGAGGCGCCACTGCATGGGAATTTGAGTTTAGCTTGTTTCCGCTTTATATAATTAGGCGAGCAACCTTGCAAAGGCATATTTCGATCGTTATCTCGGAAACAAACGTCGATGTCGTTTTCTGAGTTGCGGCTGTGCGCTGTGCGCGATTAAAAATTAATAAATATTAAGTTGAACTATAAAATATTTGCGTATTTCTTGTAAATTTTGTTTCGTGATTATTAGTAAATAGGTTAAAATTTTAAATTTCGGTAGTTGACCCAAAATTTTTACTTCAAAAAGCAATCTGTATCTACTAAAATAGCTTGATAACGCATGAGTTTGATTAGTAGATAGTTACGCATCATACAAATCTCAGTTAGGATAACAACAAACCGAACACTTACTGAAGGTAAATACGATTTAAGCGAAGACGTAAATCTCATTTTAAACTTTGTAATTGAAAAGTACGACCTTTATAATTGTACAAGTTTAAAGCTTGTAGGATTTAGAACAAAACGCAATATTGTATCTCCACTCTAATGGGTTTGTCAATAACAGAAATAAACTCTCTATGAAATGAAGCGGGGACGTTATAAATTTTCAAAATCACAAAAAATCAAGTAGGTTATGCCTACATTTATATTTCACAACGCCGCGCCGCACAGTGGGGCCAAATCCCGAAAAACTGGTCAAAATCTTGAAGAATCAAAATTCGAATTTGGGAATCGTGACCGGTTGGGTTACGTCGTATAACGCGATGGTCCAAGTTTACGGCTTTAGTTCACTTTATAACGTTTATGTCCGCCGTATTGAATCGTCCATTATGTTTACAAATAATTTAAACTCCAGATTCGCAATCGACGACCCCAAAAGCTCCTGTATATACCAATTTTGAAACGACGCTAAAGCTTTGGGAGCTTTATTTCTCAAGCACCAACATAAGTCACCAATCCAATTTTTATTTCGAAAGGACCCCAATTTTGGGCTTTTATTTTTAGTTTTTACGTTTTTGACGCGCCCAAAATCTAGTTGGGCCCGTGGCGGTCGCCTCTTTCGCCACGCCCTCGTTACGGCGTTAAATATTTCAATCCCGTTTAATTATCATTTCTTTGTTTTCCATATACATATCTACGTGTAATTAATTTTTTAACGACTCCGTCATTAAAAAATTTAACGTGACCATCGATTTTCCAATCATATTCGTTCGAAATAGGCGTACATATAGAAGTTGATCTACCAGATACGAAACAAGCTCGGAAAAGTCATTTTTGGCTTCGACATTTTCGCCGTTGCGTGAAAAGTATGTTTACGCGGTATAGGAAATGTCAATGTTGGAAAGGTCGCAACAAGTAAAATGTATTTATGATACGGTGCTGAGACCTATATATTTACGTGATGCGGACCCTATCTAGATATTTATGGCGCTATTTAATTATCGAGATTCCTTTGTATACCTACTTACATAGCTAGGTAATTACGTTATTTAGTAGCCAGAATGAATGTCCGTTGAAGCAACGCTTTTATTAAACGCCTCTTACTTAGAGACGTAGATCTAATTTTGCGAAACGCGATCTTGATAAAAACTCGCAGTAGCGGAACTACTTATTGTTAGTGTGTCTGAAAATGTTTGTCGAAGCGAAACCTGAACTTCTGTGGAAGCTCCTGGCGAGCGAAGACGCGCCATCCTCCTCCAAAAATGTAATCCCGAAGCAGGAAGCGCTAATAAAACGCACCTGCTGTTACTCGACACCCAACGTACTTTAGTTAGAATGCGAACAAATACATTCCCTTTTCAGTTTTATACGTTTACATGTTTTATATTTTATGTTGTTACAATTTCGGTAGCTCGTTGCCTTAGTTAATTTGCATAAGCAGACGTGTGCTTTCGACAACAACTTCAAAGAGCTACCTCGGTTAGAACTACTTCCAGTCCAATTCCACTTGTAGAATTAAATTGTTAAAAGGCCTCCTTACGTTTTATGTAAATACGCCAACGAATGCGTTTGAAAACTACTCGATGCGGATGAAAGAAGAGTTTGGGCACTTAAAAAAATTACGGTTTATCTGTGCAAGTAGTCGATTAATCTATCTCGAAAAGGTTCGACCCTAAAAATAAAAAAATTGCAAGATACGAACTCTACAATTATTAAATCAAACCACATACTTACGAAAAGTCCAGTTAAAAAATTAAAATTAAATCGGAAAATTTAACTGGCGCGTTTCGTCGGACGATTTAAATGATAAATCAAAACGTAAGTCAAAGTAACGGCCGAATAATCTATTTAACGTGATTTTCATAAACTTCATCTCTAATAGAACTTTAGTCATTTTACCTAAAATAATTAAATATGAAAAGTAAAGAATTAGACCTCAACTGACAATAGGCGAAAGCCAGTCACAGTTTCGTGTCGAAACTGAAAAACGCGGCGCTTATCAATCTTTCGACGTTAAACGTCAATACAACACCGACTAACAAAACAAAATATATCTACATCTACATGCCTGTTTTATGTTTCAATTATCGTGAGAGCACCTAATTCAATTTGGAAGCGAAAATTGCAGCAAATCGCCGGTTTTTCCTCGCTTAGGCGTTTTTCTAATAAACTCGGAGGAAAACGATTAAGAAAACGAATATGTCTCGGGCGCGCGCGTGCGGGAAGATTCGATTTTAATTAGATAAATAAAGCGCCGTAATCGTCAATTTTTAATTAAGCTTTTCGGACCACCCCCCTCGTTTGGCGGGTTGGTAAATTAAATTTTTCTAATCTGATACGTGGCTTTCCGTTGTTATGTTGACATTTTTTTTAGATCGTCAAGATCTCTTCGATCTTGAACAAAAGTCGACTTAAAAGTTTTTCAAATTTTTAATAGGAAATGAGTCATCGATTGTTCATTTCGGCATGAAAATAAATCGGAGAATCACCAGCGATGCAGAAATTCGATCTTCTCTTGGGGGTTTCTAGACAGTAACGGAGGAAAAGAGCCAAAAGCTCACACCCGGCTGATTTCGTCAGGAAATAGAAGGCCAATTCCGTAAAGTGTAAAGTGTAGAATTTTTATGGTTGTTCATGTGAGAAAATGCACCGTCTTATTAAAAGAAAATAAAACTTGGAACTGCTCGGGTCCTGCAATAAAGACTCGTGTCTTTAGACCGTGCCCAACGTGAAATACGGACAATTTAAAATGGTAGTCGACATTAAAAAACGGGGAGCGGAAATTTCGGAACTTCTATACGTGATAAATTAATGGCAAATAATTTTCAGTTTCTTTGTTAGGAAGTTACGTTTTAACAACAGAAGTTTAGGGAGTAAGGCGGTTACGAAATAATAAAAGAGTGATTTATACCTTTACCGATAACGGGGCACGTTCATTGACCGAGCTTTACTACATTTATCAGTGTTAGTCCGGAGTCCGGAACCGGCGCTGTTGGTGTTAAACTACACAAACATGCCCTCACTCTCTTATCCTGTAAAATGCAATGTCGCTGTCAATGAACAAACACCGTCGGATTTAAAATATGCGCGGGTAATTTAAAACTGCCGGTCACAGTGCACACTTAACCAACGCGCAGTTTGAAAATTTATTATACCTACTCGTGTTCGTGCTAGTCGTAATTTTGATGATAATTTATACTACATAATATAGATTACTAGTGTCGGAAAAATACCGCCCGAAACGTAGTGGATTATTTTTCACTTCAAATTTTGTAACAATTTTGAATCGCCACGACTTGTCGTTATTTCTGATAATTAATTCCTTGTGGATAGATTTTATTTATTTATCGAAATTTATAAGCGAGAGGCCGTGTGGCCTAGAGAGTCGGTCTCTCGACTGGCCTTTTAGCGCACTCACGGCTGCGGGTTCGAATCCCACTGCAACCACGAACGTTTGTGATTGTTAAACCCCGTAGTGACCAGATTTAGAAAAAATCGCAACAAATTAGACTGGTCCAAAGTCATTAAAAAGAAAATAGTAAATTGCAAAAACATTTAAAAATAGGATAAAAATTAAATTAAATAAACAACATTCTGAAGTGTCGGAATAAATTTGATACCGATCTTGATCGAAACAACTTACGTAATTATCGTGCGCGAAATTACAAAATAATTTTGGGGATATTTTAATAATATACCTAAAAACCACCGGTAAACTTTCTGTGGCCAGTTATATAAGAGCGGATAAGTACCTACTAAATTAACTTTCAATCGCCGGATAGGAGGCATCATTAAGTTAATTATAATTAACGTAACAATAATCCAACATTTTGTTTAGCGATCGAAATTTTCACTTGAAAATGAGATTATGGACCAAATTTAAGAGACGGTGCTACGGTAGCTGACTCGCTCGTTTTGAAATTCATAAACAAAAATACCTTGTCGAAAAATATTAAAAGTTTCCGACAAGTAAAAAATCTAGTTAAATAGACGTCGTTTATTAATTCGACCCTAACAATGAGTATATTTTACTGAAGATCCGTTTTAACCCAAGAAAATGCTCGAATTAACTTCGATTCGAACCTGTGTTAAGCCGGTTTTTTTTACGGTTGCGTCGTACCAAATTTTCATTTCGTGCGTCAAATTTAATTTAACTCGGCTTTTAAGTATTTTTACATTTGAAGCTCGGAATATTTTTTCTTTTTTTTTTAAATGACACGTGACAGTCGCGGGCCCATTTTATGTTTCAAATTATTGGAAAATACGTACAGCCGAGGTCGCGGTAGATTTCCCGACATTTTCAAATTTTAATATACGGTCGAGTTTTATTTGCGACGTTCAGTCCTAATGGGGATTTATTCTCAAATAGGTCTGTTTAACCCTTAGATAATTATTGTAATTGTTTATTTTGTGATGACCAATGTATTTAAGGATCTGTTGCTTTGTTAATTAAATAGTTTAATTAGATAGTTTTAATTTTCGAAAAATTAAAGGAAAAAAGTTAATTAAAATTTTACTCTCTAAAGAATAAATGTGGTAATAATATGTTAAAAATTCATTCGTTGCCAAGAAAAGTCGATCGTATTAAAATTTGAAAGTGTCGGTAAACAGGTCATTTTCTGCGTCCTCGGCTCTGTACATACATAAGTAATATCTGTTCCTTGAAAATTTACTTAATCTTTAACTATTAGTTCTCTTGAATATCTTCGACGTTCGACCGATTGGCGCGAAACTAAAATAAAACACTAAAACACTAAAAATACCTATCCAGTATAAGTACTTGGGGGGATATTTTTAATTCCAGTCTTCTAATTCAAAGACATCATTAAAAACTATCCGTTCGGCTCGCGAGTTTCGAACGAAGTAAATTCCTTAATTAAATTCTGGAAGTGGACTTTTTTCCATTCTAATTAGTGCAAGATTAAATATGTCTTGGGGCACGTTTAATCATCGTTCCGTTTTCTTTCGCATTAATTTTTTTCTAATCGTGTTCTGTGTCGTCACTATATAAGTACTATTGCGGGCGGTTATTACAGTTCTTATAGAGACCATTATTGATATTTAAGCAACCCATGAAAGTTACATCAACTGTAAGTAGTTTAAACTCTGCGTTCGGATGGAACTTCAAGTTTCCTCTGGGGCTAAAATTAGTTTAATTATACCTTCCATCGAAACTGTTGCTTGGATGAGTCTCTTGTTTAGAAGTGATACGTACGAAAGGGTTCAAATTATTAAATTTATTTGTAAACTGTTATATAGTTATAGATTTTAACAAGATTATAATGTTGGTTCTGCCGACGTCATTGTTAACGTAAACCAACAATTAACAGTACATGGTTAAACTTATTTTTATTAAGGCGGACAGGTGCAATTAAAAATAAGAAAAAAAAATACAAGACAATCGCTTATTCGCCCTACATAAGGAATTAATAAGAACGTTTCAATTTTATTCCATTAAAGACCATTAAAAATATGCATATACATATAAAACACGCTTACTTGCATATTCAAACAGGAAATAATAAATACAGCGAAAAAAGTTGATGAATACCTGCGTGTAACAAACGAAGTACCTATGTTAGAACGTAATGGTTGGTAATTCGTACCTTCTGTTATTTTAACTTTACGGCATTTCCATCGATACACGCTTAAAATTTGTATATATATATATTCCATTAAAAACTCCGTCGCGATGTTTTATTAAAGATGGCCGATAGAAATAGTACAGAAAAACTAATAAAAGGAAGACGAATAGCGATCATTGCCTAGAGCATTAGATTAATGTAGGTTAAGTGCAACGACGATAAACGTGAAATAATCATTCGTTTGAGTGGTTTGAATAAATTTTATCTGGAGACGTGAAGTGTTTTATTGTTAAAGTGCCTCTTTAGATCACAAAACGTCCAATTAGAAACATAGAAACGAACGGAGTTTCGCGTTAAATCAAAATTTCGGACACCGAAATCTAGTTCGTGCTACTACAATAGCATCAATAATATGTAAATTATGGGCATTAGAAAGTGAAATTCGTGGAGAGTGGATGGCGATAGAGGATTATAAAACATTTCTAATCTCTAGTTAAATAATAATATCTTGATTTGTTGACTTCCGTTTAAGCCATTAAGGGATAATATACCTTCGACCGCAATTCAATTAGCATAAGTTAATGATCGTTATTCTCTCCATATCTACTTTTCGTATTGGTATTTTAATTAACCCGATATTTACTTTAGATATGGGCAATTATTAATACCCCCGACGAGTAGAAGAAAATCATCGTAATTCTCAAAAAAAAATAATAATAACGTAGCGTTACTAAAAGCAAAAGTCAACAATAAGTTGAAGAAGTGGAATTGAAAATGACAGATGCTTCACATTGCTAATTAGCAAACGGTTCGACTAGGTACGAAACGGCGCTTAATTGCAGTAACGCGTACATACAGCTGGCTGAAATGCATTTAACTGAAATACCATTATATCGTGAAATCGTTGCGCACTTTACACGTTTATTTAATGTTGCCTTCAATCAAAAATCGTGACTTCTAAACACCTTGACCCGCATTTTTAATTTTATAAAGTAACAAATCGAACTTTACCAATTTTTTGATTTTCGATTGTAACATTCGTCATCGTAACAACCCCCAAACTTTATTAGAGAACATGTAACGGCTATGCCCGCCCTCGTGTCTCGCGAATCGGCGACAGTTGATTCGCGATTTGGGCGGGTAGAGTCGTTTCCCTTTGGTAACAAGTGAATTTGGTTTTTCGTTTGTTTTTTATTCACGCTTCGATAAGTTCTTGGGAAGTTTCGCGCCCAGAATTTCGATGGGAGTATTACTTTCGTGTTCTTTGTCAAGTCCTTAACTACGAGCGAAATTCTTAAACGGAATAATTGCATTTCAAATCTCGTGCTGAACAATTTTAAACAAGTCCCCCCAAAGTTTGATCTTCTGATTTACGTTCGTCCCTTTGACGTTGCGTTGTTGTCGAAGAGATTTTTCAACAATTTCAATGCGTATGGCACGGATCCGCGCCAACACGTTCGAGTTAATTAATCGAGTCGGGTTGAATTCAGCAATAGGCAGAGAGGGACATGCGTTTTAATCAGCAGTCGCGATTATTGCTTTTCTTGCCGTTTTCGATTAATTTTATTCAAAGTACTTATGCCATTGCAAGTCCGGCCGTTTGAAATTCCTGTTTTTTTTTCTAATGATTGCCGTTTAGTTGAACTGCAGTTTCGGGTGCCGATGATCGTTTGCGCATTTACGCGGGCAACCCCTTGGTATTTAAACACTCATCAGTAAATAAATAGGATATATAGAGAAGCTCCGTCGTGGTTAAATTGAGGTAAACGCAACGAATCGAATCATACACTTAGCAACTCGAAAATATTACCTACAACAGACTGCGTAAGTAGAGGCATAAAATATGGGATTTCCGTGTCTCGTTTGTGAATTATTTTCAACCCGAACCAAAATAAGTATTTCACTACAACAAAATACGAACTTACGCCATAACAATTTGCGGCTTACGTTCGTAATTATCTCAAAATTTATATCTGCGCATGGTAAACTACGTTTATGGCCTCCAAATTCGAGTTTGGTTAACTGAAATAGGACTCATTAATTTTTACGTACAACTTCATCCCTTGTTCGCTAGTTAATGAATAAAGTTGGTTATCAAGGGAGAACGACTGTAACAACAGCTCGAACGAACGAATATGTGGAACGGATTTGAATTAGGAAATGCGTGTTAAATATTGTATTATTAAAGCGTCGTCGAATTAATCTAATAAAATATTTTGTTATCTAGATAATTTTTTTTATTAAAAGTTACTTTTTTGTTTAAGATACCCTAATTCAATATTGTCCAAGCGGGCGCGGCCTGGCAATTCACGTCATCAGTAATTGTAATTTAGTTCAAAGTTTGGAAAGTGACATATTCTATAGATGATTTACTTAACATATTAGATGGTATAAATAAATATCACAATTTATTGGAACTGTAAAAATACGAGGTACGAGGTGATAGCACCGTGCGAAACGTCATCATCTAGTAACCATTCATTGATGACGTGGAATTGCAAGACCGCTTGGACAGATCATAGTTACTTTTATTTTCGATGCGTTACTTTCAAAAATTCGCTAATACTTTTCAGTTTAAAATTATCTGGATAATCACTATCTACTGCCTTTATAACGCAGAATTATAGATTTACTCTATTTTTAATTTAAAAACTATTCGTGTGCCCTTGAGCATTGAAAATTTTCCTATTACAAACCATAAACCAGATAAAAGTTTAATCGCATTTTTATGTGGCCGATAAAATATAAGGCAAATAATAAAATATGTGCACGACATACTCTCATAGTTTATCGGAGTGCGAACAGAATGTTTTTAAAATAAAAGTGGGATTTCCTAGTATCCAATGCATTTATGTATAGAATTCTGGCAAAATCGCTTCAGATCATTCGCGTTAATGGTAGAGAGCGGTAGTGCTTGTTTCAGTAATTCGAATTTTAAATGACGGCGTCGCATTATCCGCGTGTGCGAGGAGTGCACGTTCGGTTTATAAGTGTAAATACACGGACCTTTAGACTTTAACATAAATTTTCTGAAAATCGAGCTTGGTTAAGCTCTTGAATAGGGTCTTGATTAGGGCTCCCCTCATACATTCGACGGTCTAATTTTGCGAACGAAATTTTATCTTACGCTTACGGTTTTATCTTTCATCTTCTTTAGGTACGTAATAATGCAAGTTCGCAGACAACGCAAGAACCTACCCTGGAAATTGGCTATAGAGGGAAAAGATGACGAGAAAATAGAAAGAAAAATTTAGAAGTTTCTAATTTTTTCACGCCTTAATGCAGGAAATACTGCATGCAAGAGGAAATATCACTGAATATGCGGCCCTATTTATGGTTGCGCTACTTATTGAAAAAATGTCAATTCAAATTACAAAAAAATTCGTAACTTACAAGTTGCACCAAATTACGTCAAACGCATTGAACTGACCGACTCGCCTTAAAGACTTATAACGATAAAAATGTGAATTTTTGTCTGGATGGATAGCGGTGTCGGATTGAATTTGGGTGTCATCGCCTATTACGCGGGCTCATTTTCTTGATCACTAACTGCGAAACGGTATGTCAGAGTTTTTTTGTGGGGGTTTCTTTTTGGCCTCTGAAACAAATATTGTCTTATATATATTGTCTTATCTGACTATTATTCTCTTATTAGTAATATACTGTATTATTTAATAATGTAGGTACTATTGTAATTTTCACGGTTGAGAAGAAATGGAAGCTTTAAGAAATAAAGGTTACTTTTTACTATAAAAAAGTTACTTTTTTTTTGAAGATGCAATCCGATCCTAAGCCCTGATTTAGTACTTCTTGGCCGAATTTGTATTTAATGAATTTTTCGATTAAATTTTCATTACTACTTATGGAAATTTATGTCGGAATGTAAGTGAAAAATTAAATATTAAATTTTTAAATATTAATTAAATATTTATATTAATATTTATTAATATTTATATTTAATAATTTTAAAATAGGTACCGAAGAATGAAATAAAACACATTCATCTGCACATAATAGCATCTAATCTTACATCCGTGTCTATTCGGCCATTATTTATTAATCCGAAAAAACTGTAGACGTATCTATACAATCGGCAGTTGTAATACTCGTTTTGGAATTGTAATTGGTATACCTACAGGAAACGTTTATTGTCTGAATGCCAGCTAGAAATCCAACAAATCTGTAATAAAAAGTGTTTTATTTGCATACCGTAATAGATTTTTAATTAAAACAATTAACTCGCATTCTTGACACTGAGGTTCCACGAACTTAACCGAAGTAGAGATACCCGACATTTCCTGAAATCGGCCACTATTTTACACTGTATGACGACGTTAAAAATAACTTAACAACGTCGACAAGATTTGGCCACCTAAAAATAAACTTCGATATTAGTAGAAATCTGTTTACGTTAATACAATAGAATAAAATTAATAATTTCACAATTTCATAAATGTATCAAATTAAATGCAAAATTACTTAAAAAATGCAGTTAAATACGAAATAACTTATATAAATTCTAACTAAATGCATCTTTTTCATTTTTTTTCTGTTAATAAATTAGATCGTCTTTTTCTGAAAAAAAAAACGAACATCTGTCTGTCGTTCATAAACTTGAACAAAACTGGTTCGTCGTACGTAATATTGTGGGATCTGCACCTTCCATTGTTGCATAATAAGGTTAAAAAAAATGTGTCAGTATAATTCAGAAAGCGACGCGTGTCGCAAAAAATAAAAGGAAATTAATTAATTTGTTTTCACAGTATGTATGGCCGTTTTATGAAGCGGAATGTGTTTGGTATAAAGAAACGTCGAGAGGTCAAACCGGAACGCTTACCCTAAACCCCACAAGCTTGCGGTTTTCTAAATACAAAGAGATGTGCGAGGGGGGATATAAGTTGAGTCGTAGGGAAAACCAAAAATCATGCGTCACTTCGTCTATTTAATATATTTACACATGCACGACTATTCGGCGTTAGGGGTAGACGGTCGACGCAAATTAATAACAAAATCCCCGCTGATACTGATTTGGTATTCAAATTGCAATAGTTGTTCAGCTTACATTAGTTAATTCCATTTGTGTAACTTCGTCAATTGATAAGTGACCGACAACGTTATCTTCGAATTGCAGTAGTGTTTCGTCGTTGCCGAAATAAGGGTACTGCCCAGTAATAATTTGCATTAAAATTGTATCGCTTTCGATCAAGTTTGCCTTAATTGTCGTTTAGAATCGGCCAATAAATGAATCTCGATTTTAAGACGGAGTCCACTCGTATTATTCGAACACAGTATTTAGCAGGACGACTGCGCATTGTGTGGACAGCAAACCCTATTGATTATGGTGTTGGTGCTTGGTGCAGTGTACGACTGTAGTCAAGGAAATGTCTATGTAAACAAGCGATTTTACTACGAGCCCGATTAATATTTGTCCAACTAAAACGATGGCATCCCGAAAATGCGCCGTCGAATTATAAATGGCCATTTTCCTTCTCTGATCGATAAAAATATAATAAAGTCGGAAATAGCATAATTTACCCGAAACCCCTCGTGATTTTCGTTTTAATAATGCGACGTATTTACATTTCCTTTGGGAGAGAATTTCTTGCAATCAGGAATTTACAAATCGACCTTCCCGAATTCATTAAAATGTATTTTTCAACTTCCAATTGTCGCGGTCGCAAAAGTTAGGTATATTTGTCGACGAAGAAAATGTACGTGTAGAACGACACCACTGCTAATTTTAGTTTTTCCGAAACTTTCCTTTAATTCTCCTATTCGCGCGCAACGAAAGAAATGGGCATTTGATGGACCAAAAAATTTAAAAAAAAACGAATCTCAAACTCTGATGTACTAAATAAGCGGCATTATCAGCAATCAGTCTCGATTTTTCAAGGACAAGTTTAATGCGCCCGTCGTGTTTTTCTTCGATCAATAACTGATTGTGAATTTAAGCGTGCCGAAAGTGTCGAAATACCTACGAAATTAACATCGAAAAGTTTTTTAAATTGCTTCGTTTAACAAAAACGGAACGTAGGGGGGGGGGGAGTTTTATTTTAAGCTAGCCCGAAATTAAAATCGATTTCGTTTTGATTAAGGACAAAGTGGCCCTTGAATGTTCATCAACATGTTAATTATCAAAATTGTGCGCTTGTATAAGTATCCAATCAACTCCAATGTTCGCAACAGGAACAAAGTACATGATTTTAGTGGAAGTATATATAGGGTATATCTTCAATAATTTATACTCTAATAAATATGTTGTACCTTTATACCTAGTGTTGTAATTTATTGCGAAAATTTGAACTTTAATGTACTGCTGCAAGCAGTTTACGAATAATTGATTTGAACATACGATATGATGTAATATTGGGTCAGCGCCAGCATTTTCGTAATATACATAGTCTACAAATGGAAATGTGTAAAATAATGCTTAATTATAAATGATCATTTTCTACATTGTTTATTGCACACCTAAGTCAAGCATTATAACGATCAAATCGTAGATAATTATCAAGTCGAAGTGGTTGCGCCGAAACGTCCTAGTGTCGAAATGTTTCGAACCAATAGTAACTAGTTTTGAAATTAGTGAAACATATCTTATTTTTTTTACTGCATTACATTCATTTTACTATATTAATTGCATAATTCACGATTTAATCATTATTAAATCCTTACAAATTTAAATAAGGCACCTATCTAACGTTAGAGCTTAAAACGAACCCTTCGGTAATTGGAAAATATAGCCTTTGACCGAAATTGCAATAAATAAACGGTTGCAATAAAATTTGCTTATCGATGGCGCAGCCTGCAAGTATTCTAACTCTATTTCTGGTCTTATTTGGTATAATCGTGCCACATATTAGAAAATAAATAGATAAGTAGGTAAATCTATGTACAGTGTGTCTCTGAAAAGTCTATACAACGCTTCTGAAAATAATATGCCGATTTATCACAACTTACCTATATCCCAAACTGCCTCCTTTTCGATATACAGCCCCTCGAAGAGAGGCATTATCACGTTATCACGACTTAATCTAAATACTTTAAATTTGGTTTATGTATTGTTGTAATTAAGGCTAACACACACAAAAGTAATTCTTAAAGCAAATGTTTCAAATGACTAAATGATGCAAAGTGTTCAGTTCAACTTTTTGTGTAGAATTCTCTATGTGAGCGCGTTAATGATAGTCACTTTGAACATTTGCTTTAATAATTATCTATTTTTGTCACAGTTAACTAGATTTTGCAGCCATTTTTCTTTTAATGTCAACGTTGTCCATTTATGGAGAAACCAAGCAAGATATTAAATTTTTATAATGGTAATAAAAGTTGCTAAATCAACTTGTCTTTCACGAAAAAATTACCGAAAGAGTCGGTGACGTGCGTATTAAAAAAAAGTTGTTGGTAAAAAATGAGGCTGCGACCTTTAAAAATGAACACCCCGTGTGTTAATTTGAGTAAGGCGCCGTCGTGCGTTTGTTAACCTTAACTGCCGAAAGTTTTTAGATTAAGTCGTTAATAAGTTATTTTGAAAAAAGAGATACGAACGAGTACCGTTACGAAAAAGCGTTCGCAAGTCGAATTTGTTCGTAAGTTGAACGGAGGTGTATCAAGGTGAAAAATAGGTGAAAGTATTCTCAACAAAAAAACTAGATATAATATTAAACCAAATATTTGATCTTTGAAAAATGCAATAGCTGGCAATACAATATTATGTAAGAGCTGACGGTGAGTGATAAAAACTGTGATTTACTGCATGTGATAATGCCTCCCTTCGAGGGGGTTATGTCTCGGAAAGGAGGCAATTTGGAATATATTTTCAGCTCATAAATCTGTGGTCTGCGACCATTCAGAGTCATCCTGTAGATTTAAATTCGATTAAGTTTTTTTTCATTTCTGAACCATCGATATACGGGTACAACAATGCATCACGTAACTTATCAATTATCAAGTAATGCGTATTTACAAACGTGGAAAATATGTAGGACTTGTTTGGATCTAAAATAAAACAAAATATCTATCTAATCCTATCAGTGCAGTGTGGTGAAATTAATAAAACAAATCCTCAACTTTAAATATTCGACATTTATATAATCATTGTCGTTAAAAAGTATCTCATCATTTTTCGGTAAAATGGAAATATAAAAAAAAAACAAACGCTCCGTCGATCCGTATAAAGCAAACCCGTGGGAAATTAATTATACAAATAAAAACAAGAAATCGCAAAAGTAAACAATATCCGTCCGCATGTGGTTTACCTATATAATTTCAAAGGAGTAGGTTTCTTACACAACGTGTTAGTTAAGTCGTCCATGTTAAAAGACGTCCGTTAGTTTCCGACCGTTAAAATTTATGTTTATTTTTTTAATACTATACCGCACATTCTCTAATATTTTAATTTACGATCTATTAAATTCATGCTAAAAATTTACCTAAACACAATCATATTATAAACTTCCACTTAAAAAAATATCGGAAATTTTTCGCATAACATTGTACTAATTTTATATTTTTCTTTTGTTTTAGGTGAGTACCTAATTCGAATTAAGACGTTTGTCGGGGGGGGGGGGGGGGTTCCTTCACAATTGGTGAGTCAAAAATGTAGTCATTTTATACACGTTGAAATCCGAACAAACATTTACTTTGTGCGTAACCTAAGTATAAAGGTTGCTGTTGTCGGGCTTAATTCCGCGATAACGAGACATTAACAAGCATCAGCAAATTAATCTTGCACGTTCATAATACCGGACTTATGATTAATTAATTGGCGACGAGATTATCACGGGAAAATATGTAGATTTCCTATTTGTTTCGGCGTAGCGCCGGCACTTAAGTGATTTTTATGAAAAGGGTTTTAGAGTTTCTATAAAGTTCAACAAAGAAACTTAACTTTTGACTTTCCATAAAACTCCGTCTGATATATATTTCAGCGGATCGAGTTAAGTTTCTAACTTCGACTTGGAATTAATCTGAAAATTTAATCTAAACGGGCCCCACTTTCGCGCATAGTCACGTCGAAAAATGAGCTCCGTTTAGTTGTAGTTAAAAAAATTGAACTTTCAAAAACGCGATCGTGTTTTACCACTTAAAAAAAAATTGTCACCTCCCCTAAATCCTACAATCGGAGGTTGAAAGTTGTAACCGCTGCAGTTGTTATAAGTGCGTTTAAAAGTTCAATTTTCAATTTTTTTACAACTAAATGGAGTTTGAAAAAAAATGGTTTGTTTCGCGATCGCCGCGTTTTTGCGCGGCAAATATTTTCCGACCCCCGTTCATCACGAAAAGTTACACCGCAAGGAATCTTAGGAATCCGACGGGGGTGGATTTTGGCGCAGGTTAAAGGTTATTAAACTTAGAAGGAGGTCACTTTTACACACGATATAAAAATAAGTGAACGTCTTTGAAAACATAAAGTGCGATGGTAAAGTATAATTTCCCGTTCGTTACTCTTTCTATAAAAGTTATGCCTCAACAAAAATTGGCAGAGGAAATTGCGTTTTGAAATAAAAGGGCTGCGCATAAAAATGATACTTTCCATTTTATTATCCTGGTAATGTCATACGGATTGACACAAAAAAGTTAACCCTTGTCAATTTGGAACTCTTCCGGTATGTTTGGCTTGTATCGAGATGGCTAATCTATAATTTTTGAAATATATGACGTTTTCTCCCTTCGTATCTCTATTACATTTGCATATAAAACAACAAAGAAGATATTTCTGTTTGGTTTGCCGGTTTTTTTCCGTGCGGATTCTATTTAAAATGGAAAAGGTAATCGATATGAATTTTTAAAATTGCGCGTTATAGAAAAATTTTTCAATTTATCTTTCGCGTAAAGCTAGGCGACGTCGACATTAATAATTATAATCTAAATAAAATAAAATGTTTATCGATTGAACTTCTAAACTTTCAAGGTTTATTAAAAATAATTTTGTTCGCTAATAGATTTTACTCCACCTCGTTTATAAGTTAATTAAAAATACGTCCCCTCTGTTGTTTATGTAGGGTACTACTAATGAAACTTTAACCATAAATACCCATCTTGAAATTGGCCGTTCTGTTGGCGACACGCCGATAACCATCTCCAGGCCAATCAACCGCCCCCATTCACAGCTGGCGTTATTTTGAAACGCAAGCTCGATGTCATTGTTAAGTGAAACGTGTGCGAACGACTAAAATTTACATTAAAACAATTATCGTAATTAAATTTTTTGTACGATGTAAAATATTCCGACCCCGCGCGCCCCGAATATATTTTTAATTATAAAGTGGGGAATTTTGGTGTCGCACGTTCTGACCGCGTACTTCGCACATAGTTTACGTTTCGTCAATGCGCACTTGTTATATAAAAAAAAATTAGTTTCTCTCGCACGTTGAAATATACTTAAAGTTCCTTTTAGGCGATAAATGTGTAAATCGGCCTATAAAGAATTATAAGAAAAGCGTTTGTCGTTGATGTTGCAGGTCATGTAGGGAAGCCGAACATGCTCGCCATATGGCGGAAATTAATTTTGCATCATTTCCGCATGAAATCCTTGAATCAAACGTGATTTGGTGTGGGAATCCTTTAAATTGCGGCATAATCTGTGATTGTCAATTAATGACTTCGGGGCGGGAAGTGTGTTGGATCCTTTAGTTGCCCACATCCGGGCATGTTTCAGTTTCAGTTTCAAAACCAGTTTCTTATCTTTTTTTTTTGTTTGAAAACGTTTGTCGATTGATTTACTTCGTACACTCGTCAATTCACTCTATGTTGGAATTTTTAACCGAAACTACTCTCAACATCTCGTGGCTAATTCGTGCCGCCTAACTCGAAATTTTGTGCTCCATCCCCTTCGGCAGATATACGAGCACTCCAATTTTTACCACTAATCTTATTCCGATTTCCATGATTTGGTTATGAATGTAAAGCTTATTTAACGTAGTTTCTTTTTGGTAACGGCAACTTTTTTTATAAAATGCGCGGTTACAAAGTTATTCCGTGAAATATCTAACGCTACACTGCGTTCGACTTAATTACCTGCATTTCGGACTTTTATTAATCGAAATTAGAAAAAGTCGGATACGTCATTTGGATCTACAATCAATGGGCTTTCAAACAAAAAAAGAAATTTCAAAATAGTACAAACAGTTCAAATGTTATTGGCGATTCTATGAGAATGCGAGACGCCATGTTTAATAGCTACCCTTCGCAGATGGTCGTCGTCGTTTCTGGTGATCTAAATGCCCTGAAATTGACGTTCAGTCCGCACGACTTATACCGAAATCGCGATTTTAGGCTCTTGGCACACGGACTTTTAGATAAATGTCTTAGAAATGTAGTTATTTATCTGCAACTGTCAATTTTTTCACAAAACATGGGATAATTCCAAAATGACTAATTGTAAAGGCAATATTGATTAAAACAAAAAAAATTATAATTATCTCGAGAACACAAATCAATAATAAAAATGAGGGTATTCCCAAAAATTGTGGTACAAGGCATCTTGCGTGAAAAATTAAAATAGTTGATTAGGACTAAAAATGGGAAACAACATCTCATACATATTTTGTGGGAAAAACACGAAAATTACAAGACTCGATATTTATATGACGCTCGAATAAGCGACACGAAGAACATGAAAATCGAGCAGTCTCGCGAAAAATCGCTAAAAAACGTTGTGGGCAGCGCATTGGAAACCGGACATGGACGAGGACCTCAAGTTTGAAAAGTATGGTTAATCGGAAACGATTAATCGTTTCGAAATACTCCACTTTAATTTATAATAGGTATTACTTATGAACATGAAAAAAATAAACAATTTTAGTACTTGCACTGTAACCTGCTGCCGTTAAATTCGGTATTAGTTCACGGTATTTAACAAACTCGTACGTATACGGAAGTGTTTTGCCAGTTTCGTGATTACGAAAGTTCGGCAATGCAATTTTAATTATAAAACCTGCTTTCGATCGATTAAATAGCTTTTCAAGTTTTAATTTGCTTATATTTAACGATACAGAACGACATAAAAACATTTTATTGTTCGTTCGAAGTTATTGCGCTCGTAACAGGGTGGATAAAGCCTACAATTTCATTGTAGAGAAAATTACTTTAAGTTTAATTAGGCAAATAATTTCATGTTATTTTATTAAAAATAGAACACGGCATTTTCGTACATAAGTATAGGTACGTGTTATCTAGAGATAATGTCAAATCAATCATCCATGATAGATTGCTTGTCAAACATAAGTGCGTGTTCGAATACGCTTTCTTCGACTGTATTCACTTGTCCTACAGTAGGTACCTATAGTTTTTATTTACTTATCAGATGGAAAATACAAGGTGTTCAAATATTTTAGGACACTATGGAATATTCCGAGTAAAATAGTTCATATGAACATGTGTCCAATTTTCTACGGGTTGGAACTGTTTGTAATTAGCGCGTTTCAATTTAATAAATTTATAAATCTAACATTCTCCCGAACGATGAAGATCGACCGCGCTGGTCACGTTTATTGGCCATCGAGGTGTCCAGACCTTATTCCGTTAGATTGGTTTTTTATCGAGATGGGCTAAAAACGAAATCTACATAATAAAGAATAGGTAAATACAGGAAACGAACTGTTCGCTCGCATTTTAAATGGTGCCGCCCTTACAAAACTACGACAAGACGACTTCTTAAGAGCGCCGCATGTATGTAGGTATATACTCATTGCCAAAAGAGCTGATAAGTGAAATTGAGTTTGCCGTGGAGTTGAATTATGGGAAATTATTGAAATTGGTTGAATCATTGCAAAGTTAATCATCAATTAATTACTGGTTCTATACAATTTCTATACCTCTCCTCTTTCTTTATTTCTTTTGGACTTTTATAATCGATCTTCTGCGACTCATTTTTCAGACTCTTGGGGGGGGGGGGATTATAACTCTCAAACTCTCCCCCTCGACGTGCCAGTGATTTAAATATCATATCTACTTTATATAAGGTTTTTTTCCTGGGTAACATCCATTGAAAATTGGACACATGTTTTTATGAACTTTTTTACTCGGAACACCTGCTAAAATACTTACCATTCCTCCCGAAACGCCCTGTATATTAATACGATCTTTGTAAAATAGCACTTACGAACATCCAAAGACACGTTACCTGAACAAATAAAAATATTTATGAGCAAAACTGAATTTCGGAACGGCGTCGGCGCCGTTTCGGTAATTGAACGCATCGGTGTATTTTAAATTAGACCTCGCGATTAAAAATTTCATCACCTACATTTCTTGCCCGACGTTAAAATCTAATTACCGACAGAAAAGACGCTCGAATTTGCATTTTCCGTTTCGTTATTTCGTTTTGTCTTATGGAAATCGTTCGTATTTTACATTTACATTGGAAAATTATGAAAAAAGTCATTTATTGGGTCGAGGTTTGTATTCTATTGCATGATCAGTCGCGTGTTTGAATTACACACGCAAATTGATTCTCGAATCCATGTAACCGAGTAAAAATATTCGAAGTACCTAATGGACTACTTTACATAATTAATGATAGATATTATAACGATTAAACTGTGCGTGCGTTTCCCAAATAATGGATGAAAAGTGTTGGTTTTATACCTAATATAATAATTCAACACGGGGCAATTTTAAAATTCGAGTTAAGATCAAATTTTAATTCGTTTCGAATTTGAAATGGACGTATGCGAGTTCGGATTTTAAAATAACGTCGATAAGCCCCGGGGCAAATCGCTAAACGTTGCCGCAAACAACTGTTTCAAAGGTGATTTTTTATTCCGGATCCGTAACAATATATCACTTAAGTGTTATCCATTTAATTATTGTTCTACATGCCTATAGAGTGTCCAAAAAGTGAACGATCAAGTGGAGTGACGGGGGAGGACTTTGCATTTCGTAAATTTTAAGTTGATATTCCGTTAAAACGAATTGTTTGGCGAATATGACACATGGACAGTTTGGCGCAGAATTAAATTTTCCACAGTACTGTAGCTTTAATTAATTTTCATTTAATTTGACGCTTGTGTCGTTTCGTCTTAAGCGCGTCGATATGTTGGTTATTCGATTGTTGACGGTTCAAAAATTATTCAGTTCAGTTTATTACGGTTATAGCGCGGGGTGTGGAGGAATATACCCCTAAAATTTCATGTTTATGCACTTAGGAGAACCGCGTTTTCTTTTTTAAAAATTACCTAAATAGTGCGTGGCCACAGTAAGCGTAATAAAAATATTTTAATGTTTTCAAAAATACATTTAATACATATTATACTCGGTAATTGTATAGTTATGATTTTGCCGAGTCGCCATTTACGTATTTCTCAAATTACTTTCTTAATTCTAAAAGAAAAATAAATTTATCTTTATTACGAAGTATTAGGCATTTATGTTCCGATTTGTATAAGGCGTATATTTCATTTTGTTTGCCGTAGTACATGCTACAACACATTCCATTCGAGTGCTCTTTCACGCAAATCGATAAGAATCAGTGCTTTTAGTAACGATACGAGTAGTTTGCTGAAAGAGTTCTCGACATTAAAATTGAAAATCATGCAGAACTAATGTTTAATATTCGACTGATGTCACATAAAACGCGATAAATGGCGATATTTATTTTTAATAAATACTTTTTTTATACTGCATCGTTTCGACCATACAAATTTATGTGCTTCGAATATTTAAATAGTCGCTTTGATTAAAAAATGTTATTTGTTATTGTTGTCGATATTAATTTGAAATTGGAGTTTGACGGAACATTCGATTGGACCTCGAAATTTGATGGGATTAATGAATGAATAAATGAATGAAAAAAACTAAAACATAAACGTTGCGATTCGGAAAAAAAATTAATTAAAAGCGACGTGCTTACAGAAAAATGAAACAATTGGCAAAAACATCGCTGGCTGGGTGAGCTTGGCGAAAATTTTGTAAAGAGCACTTTTGTAGGTAATATAATTCACTACAGTTTAACCTACACTCACCGGCACAAAATTCGATCAATGCGGTTAATTGATGTAATTATTTTAGTTTATAAATTGAAATGTAATTAAACCGACGGGGACATTTTTATTGCTCTAACAACAAAAATACGGCATTTTGTCCCAATCTTGGACTACTTCTACACTTAACTCTCGCAAGTTAGAAGGAGCAGGAACTCGGCAACGAACTCGTCTCCCCACCATGTCCCAAACATGTTCGATCGGATTTAGATCGGGACTTCTTGCAGGCCACATCATACGGTGGATTGTTACTTCTCTCAAGTACTCACAAACAATTCGGGCAACATGCGGACGGGCATTATCATGCATTAGCGTAAAGTTGTCACCAATAAATGGGGCGAAAGGTACGACATGTGGTTCTATAATGTACCTAATGTACCTGTCAGCAGTCATCGCCCCTCCATTTACTACTACTAATTCGGTGCGAGCTTCCATGCTAATACCTCCCCATATCATGATTGAACCACCACCAAAACTAAGCTTTGGCACAATATTACATTGGGCGAATCTTTCTCCAGTCCTGCGCCATACTCTTTGACGGCCATCCGCAGATCTTAAACGAAATCTCGACTCGTCGGTAAAAAGAATACGACCCCAGTCATCATTATCCCAATTTTGGTGTTGACGTGCAAAGTGAAGCCGCTCCAGTCGATGTTCTCTGGTCAATTGTGAGCCGTTTGCGGGTCTTCTTGCTAGCAATCCGTGTTCCTGCAACCTTCTTCTTACGGTTCTTTCACTAACACTCACACCCCGTACTTCTTGCAACTCATTACGTGCATTAACTGCAGTAGTATCTCTGTTTCTCAGAACTTTTAATGTAAGGAAGTGGTCATCCCTAGCAGTTGTACACCTTTTCCTGTCTGATCCCACTCTCCTGGTGTAGCCTCCAGTTTCTCAAAACCTTTCTACAGCTCTCTGAATACTACACCTTGAAACACCAAGGACTCGAGAATCTTGAATCAAAGCAATTGCTCTGGCAGTATCGACTGGATTCAACACCATATTTAATTTTTACAGACAGTAAATTCAATTGTATTTCCAACAATTAAGACTAATACGCGTAATAAACTTAAGTACGCTCAGAATTTAACTATTATAATTTGATACCATCCAAATAAACAAACTAACTAAATTCCCCAAACGAATAAAATTTTATCGCACTAAACATGTCATTGGAATATGAATTTTCCCCATTATTAGATAAAACAAACGTTTATCGCAATTTTTTACTAAAAATTGTAGATGGATCGAATTTTGTGCCGGTGAGTGTATTTACTTTTTTTTTAAATTAGATTAAGGGCCGTTCTTTTTCATCTCCCAGTAAATTTACTTGACAAATGGAAATGTTTGTTATAACAATTATTTCTATGGTAAATAGCTATCGAATAAATTAAATGGAAGATGAAAAGATTGGCCCTTGCGTTTATTGATTTTGCTGTATTTCGAAGGGAGGCAAGTTTTACGAAAGGTAGCTTTAGAAGATTGTACTTGGAAAATACACTGCAGATGAAAACTATGTGATGGGTATGTGTAATTTTGAATGTGCCTTAATAGCGATGTGGTTCAATAGAGGGCCTCGAACAAAAGCAGTTCTCGATAAAAATTGTATAGAATTGTATTATCTACAAAAATGCTCTTTAAACAATTTTTTCCGGACTCGCGGTTACGGTTAAAAACCAATTGCGCCCTTATTTTCAAGATGCTCATCTTTACACTCGCTAACGACCCTCCGTAAAATCCAAACAACAAATCGCTGCCTATCCAAAATACACGGTCTCACGCCGAATTGACTGAACTGTATAGTCAATTGTTATAAGTCATAATATGAAGTCAAAGAATAGTTCTTTTGTAGGTAGATAATCTAATAAAAAAATCAATACGCCTAATTATCTTTTAGCAGTCCAGTACGCTGAATACCAAAGCAATTCGTGTCGTACTCTACATGTTTCACGAGCGAGGCAAATTTAGCTCTACCTACATACTATAATAAATATCGTAGTAGAGACTAAAATAAATTCGTCTGGTAGCGTTTCTATTTTCATCGAAGTCGGGAGGAATACTTGAGCAAGTGGTTAAATACAATATGAATGAAATAACTCTAGAGTCGCCGACTTTGTGCAGGTGGGCGCACTTTCTATTTACACATAAACCAAAACGAGTTTAAAAATAATCTTCAATTTGTCTATTTGGGTCCGTTACCGTTCTGGTCATCGTTATGCCGTTTTTAAACTAAATACTACCACGCGCGGCCTTTCATTAGTTTTCGTTTACATTAAAATTAAATTAAATTAAAGCGGTTTCCCGTTTGTGAAACACCTATAGGTTTCGCGAGGGTTCAAATTGAATTAATTGTCGAATGTTTTTTTGGTAATTGCCATTGATTAATCAAGAGGGGAAGCTCTAATCGTGTCGTATATCACAATATTTCAATCATTTTTAGATGAAATTGAAATTGATAAACGTTCGAAAACGTGTAAATAGCTATATAATAAGAAACGTCGGCGCCGCGCCGTCTTAAATCTGAAAACCAAATCGGTAAGATAAAAACACCGGCAAAAACGTAAAGGATGATCGTATCGCCCGTCCATAAGTCCAAAACCAACCTACTGTCCTATGATGTCGCTCAAAATCGCTACTATTTATTTCACAATTTTTAAAAATTAGATACTTTGGTATTATTCGTTAAATGTTCGGGAAATCACTTTCTGAAACCACACCAGCGATTGTTTACAATATTACAAAACCCAGCGAAAGCCTTTACGATTCGCATTTTTTAGAGATTAAATAATAAATATTAAACAAAAACATGTTTAACGATAGATAAACAATGAACATTTCGAATGCTTAGGAAATCAATTTCAAGTCTTCTGATGGTGTTTTGTTTTTACAAATTAACGTGAACGTAAGGCGCGTTGCAATTAACAATTTTGGTAAAACGCCGAGAAGCTTTTCGGTGTTTTGAAACTTTGCGCGTGACCTCTGGCGCGGCGTAAATTGAATTCATGTACCCAAACATTATTACTGCGACAAATTCGATAAAAGATTTTTTAGCGGTAAAATAAAAAAATCGAAAATCCCGCCGAACAAAAACAAAAGTCAATTCGTGATTATTTTAAACCCAAAGTGGAATAAGTATGTTTCGTCGTTCCTTATGTAATTGGGTGTGGTACAGTCGCGGATATAATTAATGTCATCGGCAACGTGGTTTATAGGTATATTTTATTTGTACGTATGGGCCTATATATTCCATGCATATCATATATAAGCATTTATAATTTGCTTAATTTCTTATTATTTATTATTCATATAGAACGTTGTCGGCGACATTAATTATGACCGTAACTGTAATTATCGATTTTTGTTTACTTTCTGACAATTTTTCGTTTTAATTAAATAACCTAATACACTTAGTAAGTAAAGAAGGAAACGCCCCTTCTCCCCCGCGCAGCCCCGATTAATTCGGATTATCAAGACTACACTGTATTTTGATTTAAATCATCGATCATTTAAATATAGGATTGTTTGATAAAAAAATTGAAGAGAATTAAACAATTCGTTCGATTATTCACTATGTTGCAAAATTTATGGGAAATTCGGCCCGAAAACCTATACGCAAAGCATTTAGGCTTTTGTCGACGTTGCAGTTTTAACTCCAACGGCGCGGCGCGGCGCGACGCTTGGCGAATGTCTCGCACTGTTTCCTGAAATACTATTAGTGCCCTGCTGATAGTAAATTGATTTATAGGAGATCCATTAGGGTGCATGTTATTAAATAAATCACGGGTTTCTGGTTCGAAGTTCCTCTCCCATCACCGACGGGCAGTCAATTGTTATCTATAAATTCTTTTCTGGTTATACATACTATAGTGCCTTATTGTAACCGTAAATACTTACTTCAACCGGTGTCGTAGATTGGTTACATTTAAAATTAGATTACACTTGACCGGTCGAATTGTTGGTCATTTGATTATTATGTCGAATCCTCTTATCGGCGGGATTTTGCAGTAGATACATTTGAAGTTGCTTGTGACGAACCACTGGATATAATACACTATTTTCTTTTAAATATGGTTTACTACAAACTTTGGATATAAAATCCCTTGTAAATAGTTCGTTATAATCGACTTTTAGTGTAGTTGAATTAGAATAGAACAACGCGCCGGCCAATCCGTGTTGGGAGGCTATGTATCGACAAATTTTGGAACACTCCCATACATTCGATCAAAACATGAATAAACTACCAAATGTTTTTGACAAGATCAAACTTTAACCCCGCAGCACTCGGTCGAATTGGCAATATAAATTATATTACTTACTTTAAAAGCTTTGAAAGAGCGCGTTTATTATTGCATTTGTTTGTTAAATAACGTACGGTTCTGACAAGAATAGCTCATGTTTACACTGAGAATGAGAGGTACAAATGTGTAGGTAAAGTTGGTTATAGCACGTGAAATGTTTACTTAACAAATTCCTTCGAATGCCTTGTTTCGAACCATAAGCGTTGTTTTCTGCATTGAAAACGTAATCGTCGAATTTTACCGGCATTTTAATATGCAATACGTTTCTTACTTTAATAATTTTTTGCTGCGCCTCGTAATTTAAACGAACACGATGCGAAACTTTAACTGCGATTTCCCACACGTGCAGTGATAAGAATAGATAGGTACACCTGCCTACCTACAAAGCGTAGAAGAATAGAAGCAAGAATCATTTCTGATAAAATAAACTTTCTAAAATTTAAACGGAGCATTTGGCTGTTTTAAAAGTGTTTTAAAAATTCCCTTTAGTTGCGCGCCGTCTTTTACCGAGAACGGATAAGTGCGTGCGTGCGCTTTTGTGTGCATCAACTTGGGGTCGATTTGGAACTAGCTGCAATTTTATACGAAAAAGGTCGAAATTTTGTTAATTTATTAATTAGGCACGAGGACGTATTGACATTTTCTGCACATATTTGAGTTTCAAAAGTTCATTTAAAAAAATTAACTTTAGGGACGTGTGGCGGCGGGAATTGAACTGTATAGGTTTCTATCGGTTCCAAATTTTAACGAAAATGTACTGATAATGATTTGGATGTAGTCGAACACCATTCAATTTCATTAACCGTTACCAAATCTCTTGTTTCGACCGGACTTTTATTCGGTCCTACTTAAACTATTCGACTTTTAAACTCAAAATTATCTATATGTAGAAGAACTTCGGCTATTATACAGTGCTTCCAGTGATTTACTTTTTTTAATGGGCTATGTCGCCGGAACCCCTGTATATTTGTAAAACTACTTTTCAAGTAATTCCGGACTTGTTCTATGCGTATCAGGTAGTGTCGTTTTATCGAGATTATGCAAAAATTATAATCTATTTAAACGCCGGCAGTTCGTCATTTCTTGCGTCGTTATTCGTTGTTGTTCAGGCCAAAATTTTGTCCAAAAAAAGGCGTGTTTAAGGGATTTCTTCGAGATTTCGCAAAAATTTCAAATCGATTTAAAAACATGTAGTTTGTCATTTCTTTGTTTGTTATATTCAATGCTTCCGGTGATTTGCTTTTATTTACTTTAAGTTTGTGTAACATTTATTTTATTTACTTTTTTTTTAATGGGTGTGTCGCTGGAAGCCCTGTATTATAGAAAACCATTTACATTTGTGAGCATTACTCGGCATTGAAATAATTTAAAAGCCTAAAATCGAAACAAATAGAAAATATTTGTGATTAGTTATTTTTCGTCAAAAATTAATTTTCAAAGTTTTATCTTAGTACTCAAAAATACTTTTCAATAAAAAAGTTGCATTTACAGGGTAATATGGAATAGGAGGCGGTTGAAAATGAAGAAAACGGACTTGACAAGAAACAGATTTAACGAGACTTCGACTATGAAAGAACACCAAATTTGTACTTTAGTTACCCTACATACACGATACAATATTACGATTTTATGTTGGGCGTTATGAAATTAGACGGACGGAAAACGGTCGACAGCTAAAAAAATGCGCATTGCATAAAAAACTGCTACTCTTTGAATGTATGTACATTACGTTCAGTGTCGGTGTAAAACGCACACTTCCAATAATTAATACAGATTTTTGAAAACTTCAAAACACCGTGCAAAACTGATTCGCTTGTCGTAAGATTTGGACATGACCATTTTTGAAAAAACACCGCTCGGTTGTGCTTCGTTGCTTAAAAAATATTACCGTAAAATGCGTTCTCGCGCCCTAAAAAAAACGCCAATAAAAGTGCATTTTAGTATGTATATTAATATGTATTGTAGATTCGAGTCCACCCCCGACAGATCGCATAACCTAAACCGTTTAGGCTATGTCGGAAGACGTAATCGTTTTTTGCCAGTGTAAACCGCTCCGCGCGCTGCTGCCACGCCCGCCAATGCGATCTCTCGTCGGACAGACTTTAGGTAGTTTTTGAAACGCTCATGAGCCCCAGACGTAAATGAAATGCAAACTGAATTTTGAAGGGGAAAGAGTTTACCCGTTAAAGTAAAGTTTAACGTAAAATCTCGCGATTTAATCCCTTCAATGCCGCGAATCAAACAGATTGCATCATGACACGTAACAAGACATGCAATACGCCGCTTTGTTCTCGAAAGAATATATTATTTCTATTTTAATATTTACGAGTAACTACGCAACGTACGAAATGCAAGGCGGTGTGGCGAAAGGACGGTATTTCATCGACATAAATTACACCCAACTACGACTAATTTAACCACTAAAGATTCTGAAGTTCGTATACGAAGGTAGTACAAAACGTAATTCTTTTAGGTGCAATTTAATCGAGTCCTCATTTAGTTTTTGATTGAAATTATTTACACATAATTAAATATTGCATAAAGGAAATTTCTACCTTCGTGTTACAAAGGCGGACGTTTAAAATAGGTCCTTTCATCTTTGAGCTTTGCTCAAATAAAAAAAAAAGAAAGAAAAGGAGAACTTCTGGTCCAGGAAATTATTTATTTATACCGCGACCGTAGAAAGCTTTCGCTTTTTCTATTGAAAATGAGACTTGTCAAACGCAAAAATGGAGTTTCGGCATCGACCGACCCCTAAAAGCGCATAGATCATGCAGAGGATTCGCGTGCCATCCTCGTATGCGCGCGGAAGTGCAAAGTGCAAGGTGTCGTTGATCTCGAAATTCGTCTTTTCCTCTCTTTATTTCGAAAGCAAACAAAAAGAAATTGACGGGGGGATAAGGTTGCGGTTGCTTTATTCAGTGGATACTTACTTTCACGCTTCGATAAACCGCGCGGCGCGCGCTCGTAAAATACAAAATAAACAAATAATTTTACCTTGAAAATTATTCAGCCACCACGAAACCCAATCGAAAACATAACACGAAGACATTTTCGAATAAAGTGGAAGCTATACGGAAATCGATCCTCGCACGAAGTTAACTATGTATAGCGGGAGAACTTTGATCTTAAAACAGTAAAAACCCGCCTCGTTTTTTGAGGGCGTGCTTTTGTCGGTTAAATTCTGTTCGAAGTATTTTGCGTCCGATTATTCGAGCGCCCTCCTCGTGCCCATGTGTGTCTTGATTAGGTACGTAGGTACGACCGGCTGGAAATTTCAATTGCGAGTTAAACCAAAGTATAGACATTCCGAATTGAAGATAAAACGGCACAGTCGTTGAAGACTGAATTGTACAATAAAATTTTATTGTTCTATGATAAGAAATAAAATTTTATAGGTGAGCCCTAAATTCGTACGATTGCTGACGGTATTTATTAAGACATCCGTAACATATTTTTATTATATCTACACGTAGATATTTGTTTCTAACGGTTATCTGCGCATTTAATTCCGTACGTAATTTGTAAATGATTCGTTCCATCAGAATATATCGATGTGAGCCCTCTATCGCGGATAATACATGTATACAGAACGCATTACGTAATAATGGTTTACTCGATTAATTACTGTCATTAGAGAGGGTCTTTGAACTAAAACGCGGCAAGTAATTATAACGAGCTCCCGAAAAAAAAAAGTTAATTATTCCGAACAGAGACGGCCATCTCGTTACACGAGTTTCGCCATTTATTTTTTAAGTTATTATTATTTATAGGAAATTATCGTTTTACGTAAATTATACGTCGTAATGAAGCATGTAGCGTACATGGAATATAAGCTGCTCATCTAATAATCTAGCAGCATTTCGAACATCAACATCACAACACTCGAGGGTATTGGGGGTAATTCCGAACACACCCTTAAGTAAAGGCAGGGGGAGAATTGCCCACCACGGAAGGACAACCTTTGTCAGCACTTCGTTAGAGTCCACTTACATCTAAAGTAATGTGCACTCTGCAAGTGCCAAAATGATCGCGACAATCCGAAATACCGTCATCATCGGCGTCCGCCCTTCGCGTTTTTTAGTCGTTTATTGGACGAGCGCCGTTTGAAATTATTAATGGAAAAAACCGTATATCTTTTCCAATTTCCATATTTATAGAGTTGTCAGAGTCACGCGCAAACTAAAAAATGCAAATAAGGGATAATTGGCATGAAAAGTAAAAAGTCCGGAAGTGTTTTTCGCCGGTTTACACATGCGGTAACTGCGAAATAGAAATGTCTGCCGCAATTTCGGAGCTTGATAAATTTATACGGACGTTTTGAAAACGAAAAGATTGGAGAAAATGGTAAACAGGATTATCGGGTGAGAATAAGTAGCTATTTGGGAAGATTGGATGGGATCAACTTAAGAAGTTCTGAAAAAAATATATATATAAGAATCGATTTTATACTAAAAACAATTTACTTTGAGGAAGTTTTTAGTGTAAATTTACCTAAAACGCGAAAGGTGTCGGGTTTAAGGGGAATCGCTTAAATAACGGCATTAATTGTTCGACCGGTCGAAATTCACAAATGTCCCGCAAATATATATTTTTTTATGTAGGTAACCTTTAAACTTTTTAACATTAACGATGGCCGAATGGGGCAATTATTTCTTTTGTAATCCGTGCGTTTCATCCGAAAAATAAGCTGATGGCCACGTTCCGAATCCTAAATTTAAGCTTATTACGCACATTCGACTAGAAATCGATACGTGCCGTAGATATTGTAATAAAAGAACTAAGGACGTGGATGGAAAAATGTTAACTTTACACATGTGCGCGACAAATATTAAAAACACTTTTAAGGGAAAATTGAAATTAAGCTGTTGTTAAATAAAACAATGGTTTGCACTTGCCCTTCGTTGCTTTTAATGCTTAACAGCTATTTATAGTAACGTCGGTGCTTTGTCGGTAAACTCGAAGTGAATTACGAAATTGCTTTATTTCGTTTAAGCAGCGTGAAATATTCGTATTTGTGGATTGTTTCGCCCGTTTTTACCGACGCCACGTTTCACGTGTCGGGAGAAGCCTTACGCAGGACGAGAAGACGATACGTCCAATGCCGTTTTTAATCCGTTTGCGGTGAGCGGTTGAAATATCGACGTCGCATCGCGGGTAATATTCGAACCAATAAATTTTTGTCCCAAGTTACCGAAACCCTTCTTATACGCGCGGACAATTGCAGGCAGTTAGGTGTCAAGTTAACGAACTCCGCCGCGCTTACCGAACTAAAGCCCGTCAAAATCAAATTTGCGTTATGGACGTTCAGAACGTCTTCGATAATATCAATTGTGAGTTAGACGACAATTTCAATGATTAATATCGTCCGGACTTATCCGGGAAACTTTTTACGCACGAAACTCGGGTTAGATTCGGGATTACGCGGTTATTCTATTTTCTAGCAAAAAGGGCGCTTCGAAACTCATCTTAACGACGTTATATAGTATAGCTGAAGCATACTAACTATAAATTATCAGAATATCTCGGGTAAAACAATCTCGCTTTACATATTCAACACGTTTATTTAGACGGTGTAATTCCGCGATACAGCCTTCAAGGCCTCGTAGATCTTTTCCACGTTTTCTTAATATTCCCGTGATACTGCTTTGAATTACAAATAGAGATCCGCTTAATCGGAAAATGTTTGCAGCCTTTTCAATTAACGCACGATCGATATAATTCACTTTCGTTTACTCTTAACGTGATGTGATGGAATTAGTTATCGTTTAATTATAGATATACAAATTACTTTACAAAAATTCGTCGTCCAAATTTTATTTCGATGTACGTCATCAATATTGTAAAAAGATTGTAAAAATGCGAAGTACGCGGCGACGCCACTGTGTTAAACGTCATCATTTAGTAACCTTTAATCGATGACGTGCATCGAAATAAAATTTGGACGACCCATCGTTTAGGACAAATATTTTTTTATCGGCCCATCGTTTAGGACAAATATTTTTTTATCGGCCCATCGGCAAATAGGAAGTTGAGATTTTGTGGTATTGCCCGTTTAAGTAAGCGCTGATGCCTTGTCAATTTCAAAAAAAAAATCAAATACCTAAGTAAGACGCCGCAAAAGAACCAGAAATCGTTCTAACAAGGAAGGTTTATCCAAAGGGTGCACACCGATTTTGATGAAAATTTTATCATAGCAACTACTGCTAAAATTAGCTGCCATAAAGACTTCGTTTACGTTTTATTCAATAAATTTGTTAAATTGGTGATTTTCAAATTCGTACGACTATTTTAAATATAGGTTTGGAATTTATAACATTTCAATTTAAGGTCATTTTGTACATTTTAGAATAAAAAAAAATTTTTTTCACGTCTAGTTTTTGAGCACGGCCGCCATTTTGAATTTTTTTTATTGGAAACATGTATATTATATATCATTGGAAAGCTTATTTTTTTCTCTGTTTAACCATCTAAAAATTGTATGGGGTTACATTAGGTAAAATTAAGATAAAATGGAAAAACGTTTTTCAAATATCTATTCGTTCGTCTATTATAATATTGTCATTTAAATGTCAATATTATTGTCATATTAAATATTGTCATTTATTGCATCGTTAAACTCGAAAAACTACTTTTGAGTAATTCCGGACGTGTTCGATGCATGTCAGGTAGTGTCATTTTATCGAGATTATGCAAAAATTATAATCTATTTAAATGTACGCAGTTCGTCATTTCTTGCTTTGTTCTACTAAAAATACGAGTTTTCTAGTCGTTTCCGAGTTGTTCTGAACATTACGTGTCAAAACGTTGCGGTCAAAATTTTTACAAAAAAAAACGTAAGGGATTTTTTACAGATTTCGCTAAAATTTTAAATCGCCGGAAACGCGTTTAATTTGTCGTTGCTTGCTTTGTAATTCCAGAAAAACTACTTTTCAAGTAATTCCGGACTTGTTCTGTGTGTATCAAGGTAGTGTCATTTTACCGAGATTATGCAAAAATTATAATCTATTTAAATGCCCGCAGTTCGTCATTTATTGCGTTGTTATGCTAGAATTACGAGTTTTCTAGTAATTTCCGACTTGTTCTGAACGTTCCGACTCGAAACGTTCGGGTCGAAATTTTGCAAAAAAAAATCATGAACTACACTACAAATTGAAATATTACGAATTTCAAACCTATATCTAAAACCGCTCTGATAAAAGCCCTATGACTTTGAAAATCGCCATTTTACCAACTTTATTGAATAAAACCTAAACGAAGTCTTTATGGCAGCTATTTTTTCACCAAACATTATCTATTGGGTAGTAGTTACTACGATAAAATTTTCATCAAAATCGATGGTACCCTTTGGGTAACCTTCCTTGTAAGTCTAAAATTACGAAAATTCCGTTTGTATAAGAAAGATCTCGAATACGTTGTAGGGAGAAATGTGTTTTGTAGGTATCTAAAAATTTTGATAAATAAAAAATACACAGGACGTTAATATAATGTCGCGCCGCTTTAACGAACAAAATGCTATCAAAAGTCCTCTACGATTTTCACGTTAGGACGTTAGTTTTCGCAAAACGAGCGTTTAAAAAGTCGAGAAGAAAATTTTGAAAATCGCCGAATCGTTTAACGTATTAAATATAACCTTTAAACGGTAAACTATGACGTTATGATAACAGAACGGCCATTGCAAATTAGCGTGAGTGGGAATTTGTCAAATTTGATTAATTGAAATTGTTGTAAATTTTCATCCCGGTTTTTAACACTTGTTTTTGGAAAAAACTATGAATCTATTTGTAAGAGAAAAATCGTACAGAGCATTTTGTTTGTTAAAACACCGCCAGAATTTACGCGGACAAAGTCGGTAATTAATCAAAAATCGAAATTTCCGCCGATAAATCTGCCGATAAGCCATCAGAAAAACTACGGTCGAAATTGCTAATGAAATATATTACGTCTGTGCGCGTCTAAGCTACGACTTTGTTTAAATTAAACGAGTTTAATAAAAGGAAGTATTCGAGGGGCATAAAGTGGACCGGCGCCTAATAAAACCCCAAAATAAATTAAATTAATGATATTAAATATTTGGGGAAACGGTGGGTAGCGGAGCAAAAAGCCGCTGACTTATTAATTCTTTTAAAGGCATTACTCCGCTACCGAATAAATTTCGCCCCCCCTAGAAAGACGGGTGACTAATACAGGGCTTTGCATGACATTTCCTCACGCACTATGTAAATACGAGGAGCTTCGAATGGAGCGCATTTTGTACAAATTGTCTGAAAACAACGATCAAGACTTGGTACTGAAGACAGGAATGGCAAATTAAAGGATTTAAAGATCGCTTTCTTACTTCCACCCTGTATATTTATTAAGGCAATAAAGATATTGTTGTAGTCGTAATTCAATTATATCACTAGTCGCGAGTACTTCTCGTCGCTTTAATACGAAAAGTTTATATGAGAAGTTCGTTGCAATATGCAGAAATGCAAAAGGGGTTTATTATTAATGCAATGAAAAGTGGTTGGCTTATCGTTTTACATCCGTCCGTAATTTCCCCCCCTAATCTTTTATTGTACCGGGAATCTTAAAGTGGTATTTTCTTAATTCTCGGCAGCTTTGTGTCTTCGAAAGTTATTCGAAATACTTTGCATCGCGATGCATTCTCTAATTTGCGTTTTATTCCGTTTTTGTTTTAATTGGATTTTATTTACGATAAGAATTTTCGGAAAGATAGCATAAATTTTCGCATCCCGAGATCATATAACGTAAAATGCGCCCCTCTACGTTTTAACTTAAATTACAAGGACATCTTTCACCTCATAAAAGGAATTTACTCTTGTATCTCGAGCTAAACCAAATTACGGTTTTTGTTTTAATAGTCATTTAAATTGTTATTTCCCGCGATAACGTCGGGCCTTCTTTGATTAATGAAGAAGCTTATCATCGCCGAATTCGGATTCGGATATTATAATGAGCCATAAGTAACTTTAAATTTCGTAATAAAAGATTTTTTTGGGATTTTCGCTCGCATAAATTTTGCGTCGTATTACGTTTTTACCTGTAACGCTTGCGGAGGGTTAGCGCAAAAACGTCTTTTGTTACGTCTTGCACGGAGTATAAAACGCCGTGAATGTTATGGAGAATTACATAATCGATATAGTGGACGCCTATGCCCGTCTACAACATTTTACAACATATTTACGGATCGTTCTTGATTTTGAAATGCGTTTACGAACGTTTTCCGCATTTGTTCGCGTAATATGCCGCATAAAACGGGCGCGTTTAACAAGTAAAACTGTTTTAAATGTCCCTTTTCGACATCTCGCCATTAAGTAGTATACGAGTGAAATAAAACGACGCGAAATCGCGACAAATCTGTGCGACATCAGTTGATTGCGTAACAAATTTAAGCTGGGAGCGGCTCGCATCGCGCGTAAATCGACCGAAATTATGATGATGTCGGGAACCGCGAACGTCTACTGCACAGGAAATGAGAATCTTCGTTAAAGGGTTTATTTTGAAATTTAAATTTCACGAGAAAGGTAGTTTAGAATTATATTTATCCGTCCTGGTGGCGAGAAAAAAAAAAGGAGCACATAACGAGAAAGTTACAAAGCCGCGAGGATCGCCGAGTTTGGAACTTCAGAACTACAGAACTAGAAAAAGTTTCTTGCGGACGCGCCCAACTCCCGCATTTTCCGATAAGATATTCGCCGTAAGCTGTAAATGGATTTGTAGGTGTTGCAACTATGTATATACTATATCAATCTTCATGGGGATCGGATGTGAGGGGCTAGGGCGGGTGCGGGGGTCGATTAATATTGCAAGTGCAAGGAATCGAGTTGTCTGTGTAACTATAAACGTGCTTTGCATTAACTTGCAGCGGCGAATTCTCTTGATAATTTTGTTTTAACGGGACACGTAATTTGAAAATGTGATATTTTTCGAAACACCCTGACATCTCAGCACTTCGTCATATTTGGCACAACGGTGGTACCAACAAAGTTGACAAAAACTGTAAACTTTCAAATGTTTCCTTGGATTACACTCATAATATACAATGAGATATTATGTTATAATATTGGGTATTTTTATATTATTTGTAGTATAAACCCATAAGAACACATTGGCTTCCCATTATGAAACTCGGCACATAAACGGTCAACGAATGTCTTCGAAACATATATTTTATTCAAAAAAAAATTCTTTCGAGTCGTTCAAAAATTACAAAATTCAATTATCGTACTCGTGTTGCGTATCAAATTAAAGCCCATTAAAAACAGACGAGAATGGCACTAACTTGACCTCTCTGGGTCAAGTAGTTTTTGAATTACAGCTTTTTAAAAGGTCGAAGATGTTGGTCGTTTTTGTGCGATTTTTACTTAACTTTTAAAATCAGCAGCTCGAAAACACGAGCCCGAAAATCGAAAATTTTGCGTTTTTGGCCCTCTCGATAGGATACCAATAAATAAAAATCGATACAAATCCGAAATCTCAAGGTCAAAAATATTTTTTATTTGTTTATTTGACGTGTAACAAGGTGGCCAATGACGAATACGAACATAGGTGGTTCTTTTGTACGTTCAACAGTGGTGCCATTTTCTTAATTAGTTAGATTTTCCTTGCGGTTTTTCATTTTTGTTCGCGTAACGGTAACGTCAAAATTTTAATTTGTTGGAATATTTCTCGTTTTGATTTTTTTTAGCGGGATCGTTTTTCTAATAATTGTAAAAAAATTTTTTTTGGTTAATAAAATAACGAACAAATTCATACGGATCGCTATTCAAAAATATTTCTGAAATTAATTCGTAATTATCGATTGTAATTTAGTAGTCGATTATTTCGTTATTTTACAACGGAGTTCGGAGAATTTGTTTCGGCACAACTTTTCCAAAAATCTAATAAAATATATAGGGTATTCCTGTTTAAAATTTCGAAGTTGCGGTACGTGACCAAAAATCTAATTAAATTAAAATAGATTACTTTTCTGTCAGCTGCGTAAAACCGCCCACATTTGTAAGTGTAAGCGTTTTCGAGATGTCGACTGGTTGAAACGTCGTGGGCCACCCTGTGTTTCAAAATTCAAATGCCCACGTAATATAATTTTGTCGGAACGCGCCGCGCCTGTTAGTAAGTGCATAATCAGAATTTTGACCTACAAATATATAATGGTTTCGTTAACCCAATATTTAGTTTATGATAATAATACCTACTGCATACAGTTTTAATTACAGACAGTCCTCGTTTTACATCTATTTACGTCTATGATTCGATATACGTACAAACAATTAAAACTAAAACGTTACTTAAAAATTAAGTAGACTTTTAATGGCTCAGTGGTAATGACCTTCATTTATGTCTTGCTCAACAATCTTCGATAAAATATGTAGGCACTTAATATATCAAAAATAAAATTTAAAGAATTTTGCCGATTTATAAATGTTGCCGTCGACCTGAAAGTTATTTTGTGCATACAAACAAACATAATTGTCTTAATTATCGATGTTATTTTATTTACTGTGCATTATTTTGTTTAGAGATGTGTGAATTTCACTAATAAATTGTTTTTTTTTCATATCTGAGATCCTAAAACTACATGATTATTCATAGAAAAATAAATGAAGAAATATGTCTCGTTTTACGATGTTTCATTATACGTCACTCGTTGTTATTACGTAACCTAACGTAAAAGCGATGACTGCCTGTAGTTGAACCGAAAATCAGGCATGATAATATGCAGAAATTTTCAAACAAAAGTTCAAAATTTGAATTTAATGCAGGATTTGAATAAAGAGAAAATTAATTAATTTGTTATTTATATATATATATATATATATATATATATATATATATTTTTTTTGAATTTATATGGATGAGGTTATCCATTGCTAATTCTATGAGAATGACATTCCCATTTTTACCCTATTTTATTTCACTATAATCTGGACCTTTAAAACTCAACGAACGATAACGTAGCGTAATATTCTACATTTTTTATGATACTTGCACAACAGATGTGTTATTTGATTTTTTGTTTGTTTTTTTTGAAATGACATTTGTATTGTTATTATTTGACTAAAGTGTTTAGGCTTTGGAATAAAATTTCGCATTATTGCGGTAAAGGTCGTCTAATTTTGGGCTTCCATCTGTTTTGCGGTAATGTATTTTTTGTGCTAAACACATTTTTCTGATTACAACTACTCGAAACAACAAATGTACAATACGTGGCGTAACATTTCGCACATCTGCTTCAATCGTGTATCAACAACGTGCGGTACCTACTTTATATTATAAAACCTCAAAAGTGTCATCGCCCCGAAACTAATACATTTAGGACGTTAGGTATATTTTGTATAGTAATTGTAAGTATCACACAAACGATGACCTATTATTAAGCAAATCGTACACCAAGTCCCAATTATCATCGTGTAAATTGTTTTATCTCGAAAGGCGGATTAGGAGGAATATCTCGTCTCTGCGTTGCCCAATAGTGCTTAATTCGTTAAATAGGTAATATCGTTCATTATTCCGTAAGATCCTTGTAATTGTGACGTAAGACCTGTAGGATGAGGCTCGAAGCGCGGACTCAACTTGAGGGTCAAGTTGTCGTTTTATAGAAACTCTACAGATCAAGATGTCCGTATCTGGGTTAAACCGCATTTATGCAACGGGCACCGTATAATTAATTAAATACACAGCCGCCAAAGGTAATAAAGCGCGCGCGCGCGCGCGCTACTAGTTTTCGAAACGATAAAATTTAAATTAATATACCTATAGGTAGATCGATATATTGATTTCCGGTAGAGCAAATTTACATTTAATAAACTTTCGTAAAAGTCGTCTTAATTTAGATAAACAGAAACTAATTAATATTGGACGCGGGGGCGGAAAGAGCCGTAAAACTCGCAAATTTTGTTGCCGCGAAACAGTCGAAATCGTCGCATTTAATATGTTATATAATAACCTAATATGAAAAAAATGGCGAGCAACAAAAAATTTCTAGTCGAAGTTGCGCTTGGGTTCGTGAAGTACAATATGGATTTCCTCTAGTCGGTCTTTTAATGATGTCAAGTTGGAAGCGTTCGTCCCTCGAATTTCCCATCTTTTTTTTTTTACTTTGTGCTTTTCGTAAAAATGCATCGATCACGGAACGAACCCCGAGTAAATTAATGTTAAAGTTATCGACGTCGATATCTACCATTTCGAGCTCTTCAGTGATTTCGGAGGCGCACTTCTAAATTGGACATTTCAGCCTCGTACTAATCTAGATATTTTCCGGTTGAAAACTCATGCGAGTTCGTGGCAATTTCCGTTTATTTCCGTCAAGCGCAGGATATTGTAGAATTATATTAGGTGTATCTTGTAACGTTTTGACGCAGCTGCAGGTAGCAGGATGTTGTACAGTTGTGTATAGGTATAGGTTACTATTTAAACCTGTTACTTTATATATTTTCTCTTTGTATATAAAAGAAATTAAATAGACGCGACCGGTCGACCGCGTAATAAATTGTTGCTTTTGGTTTTCGGCACCTTTAAGACGTCGACGGTAATCGGGGCAGAAGAGCGCACTTTACTGAGTTAACGACGAACTAAATAGTTTGAAGAACAATGCGATATTCGGGAAATAGGGGGGACCGAAATTAATGGTCAAGTTTAAACATTAGATGCCGCTTTATTGCCGAATATCTTTAGTAACACATAAGCTCAAATGGCGTAGATACGATGGGAAAAGTTGGAAATAGATTGCCTACTAAAGAAAGTTAAAGGTGTAGTTCGTTATCGTATTATCGAAATCGCATTTCTTTATTTTCTCTCTTTGTATCTTTATATTAATTATCTTCAGCGCTTTCCACGTATTTAACCAGCGTCTTGATGCCTTATACATGCATTTAACCTGTCGGTTATTATTTACTTGTGTATGTCTAATTAGGTACAGTGGAACCTCGATAAGTCGAATATCTCGATTACTCGAACTTTCGATAGCTCGAAGTTTTCTTCTTTTCATCTGATTTCAAATGATTGAAACACTTTTAAACGAAATGGGACTTTTTTAGTATCGAACCGACCTTGTAACGGATGAACAATCTTGCGTCGAAATGACGACAGTGGAACAACGCGCCCTAATTAATAAACTAACTTCTACGATATAGTCGGTTGCAAATAATAATCGAGCTTATATAAAATTTACTAGAAACGCTCGATTCTCCGATTAGAATACAATACAGGGATAATGTTCAAAACGATAACGTTAAACGTTTTTAGGTACTGACACTGACACAATTAACGACGTAGAATTCGAGACGGAAGATAAATAACTCGGTAAAATCTATTAATAACTGAAAACGCTGCGCGGTATAATATTACAGCGTTAACGAGGTTTTTCTTTATTTGCTCGTTTTTCAATTATAGTAGATTTTTGGGTTTCCGCCGTTTATATTTAGGTACCTTATTCGATTTTGCTCTTTGCCACAAAAACATGATCGAAAAATGTCGTTTATTCACGTCAACTGTATTACGAAAATATTCTACGGATTTTCTTTGTATTATTCAATATATTTTACAGCTAACGTTCGCGTCATCGTATTCTTTCATCTTTCTGTGTGTTATAATGGTTGGTTTAAAAGTTCGATCAGTAATATTTACATATTACTTGATTGGCGAATTTTTGGAAATTGAAAACGATAGCATTACGAAACATTTAAATTTCGTTCCGTTCCCAAGAGATTGCGCATCAATTTGATGAATTTGATTGTAACGTTCGTAACTATACGATCACTGGAGATCGCCGGTAATAAAATATTTTTGAACCTTAAAATGTCAGATTTGGAAGATTTTTATTTTTATTCGTTACATTTGTATCATTTATTAAGTCGACGAAAAACCCAAAATTTCAGATGTTTGGATTCGTAGTCTTTGAGATTTTCAAAAAGCGTTGTTTTAAGGTCTTCAAAATTTACAAGATTTAAATATTATAGTCGTGTTGCATATCAAATTAAATCCCATTAAAAACAGAAGAGAATGACGCCAAATTGAGCTCTATAGCTCAAATAGTTTTTCAGTTGCAGCCTTTTAAAGAGTTAAAGATGTCATTTTTGTGCGATTTTTGCTTTTTTTTTAAAGTCGATAGCCCAAAAATTTGAAATTTTACAGTTTTTGTTAAATTTATTGGTAGTACCATTGTGTCAAATATGAGGAATTTCCGGGATGTCAAAATTCAGACCATTGATCGATTTGACATGGAATGACCCATCAAAGAAACGATTAAAACATTTTCATCCCCTTTTTCACAATGTGGGCATTCTTTTTATCTCGAACCCTTGTCCCACACAGAGAACCCAGGAAACCGGCGAAATAGCTTGAAGTTGCCGGTGGATTATTATCGGGATTCGCACGAAACCCTATTAAAAAAAAAAACAATCGATCGTCCCACAGCAATATTATTTTCTTCGCCCACAGTAATTGTTCTTGTTGCTTATGGTACTTATACTTAGTACTTAAGTAGTACCTTAACTGTTATTTATTTAATGATAAAGAACTGTTTATCTGAAATTCGAAATTTTGGAAGTGTGATCGACATTCAGCGAAAACATATCGAGAGATGACCTACTCGTCATTTTTCTGCCGCTGATGAACCAATGAGATTGCACTATCTTCACTTCCCAAGGCACTCCAAATAAATTGCACTAATTCGTTTCGCAATCAAAATTATAAAACACGTTGTAGAAAGATGTTCTGTTTGAAGAAAAAACAGCATATTTTATGTGGAGGCTAACGTCATTGTTCGTGACTCACCTGTAGTAGTTGTCGCTTTCGCTCCTAATAAAATAATATACTATTTCAAAGAAAACGTCGGAAAAATGTAATTTTGCCGTGTAGACGTATTATTATTACACTCGAAAGAAACGTTCAACAGGTCATTGGGAGATCCATCTGGATGCAAAACTCGACGAACGAATACGCAAACGTTCGCGATGAAACACGCCGAATTACAATATTAAAGTGGAAATGGGTAGGACACCGGCGACGTAGAGTATGATAGATGAAAACTCACAGGAGAACTGTGTATAGGTCGCCCTTTATTAAGATGGATTGATGATATCTGAAGACAATATCAAAATACCGACCAACGAGAGAATGGACGAAAACGGGCTTGCATTATTAAATAACACGCACAAAAAAAATGATTTTAGTGATATCCCGCCGTTATTAAACGTTAATTACTTAAACGGAACGCGAGCTCAACGCCAAATCGAGCAACTTATCGAAACAGAAAACATAAAACACGAAACACCGGCCGTTGTCTTGATGTGCATCGAGCAGAAATCAAACGGCTCGATGAAGTTAAATAAACTTCATCGGTGGCGCACCTAAAGGGAAAGCAGCATCGGAAATGGGGTTTAGAAAAGCGATACGCGATCGGCCATCGAGTCCGGAAGGTTTCCTAAAAATTCCAAAGTGGAATTATTGAACAAAGAAATTTTGTTTGCGCATTTTAAATTTCTTATTAGCATTATAGATTGGATTTTTTTTATGTGTAATCGTACAAAAGATATCGTGGGAATTCTTGTAAGAACGTCCGAAAATCTTAAAAATGCAATAAACCCGGTCTGTTGAACTGTTCGAAGAATGTGCCTCGCGAAACGGAGGCAGTTAGTACTTGAAAACCATTCCGATCATCGGTGCTCGGATTAAAATTTAAAATTAATGGAGTATAATGTGAAAGTGTAAAATATATATTAAAGATTTCCAGGCGACCGTGGACTAATGGGGGTGAGATTTTTGGGGTTCCTTCGGGGATAGCATGCCCTGCGAGCGATAGCGTCATGAGTCATTCCGCTGAGGCCATCCGACTATTGATTTCTGTCAGCGGTTAAAACGTGGATTTGGCTGTTTTGCCTCTGCAAATTTTCCAATTTAATTTCGACGTTATACGATAAAAACGATTTTAGCGGTAAATGCCGAAATATTATAATGAGCTTGTCCGTTGCACGTACGAAATGGACGTTACTTAGAGTGTACGCATAATTTTATGTAAAAATTGGCAAAAAACCAACAGAAAAATGGGAAAACGCGGTTTTTGGCAACGGGGCGAGATCTTGCCGTAACGCTGACGACTTGCAAAGTCGTAAACAACGGTTTACTTAAGTAAATCAGGAGGGTACTACATTATCACATAGTGTCGGCTTTGTTTATTATTATCCGAGCTGTCCTTAACTTTGTCGCTTTCCTTGGGAGGTTACTTTATCTCCAATTTTAGACTTGTCGACATTGACACGATTAAGAACAAAAAATGTATTTTCCAACAATATACGGGGCGTTTCGAAATAACTATTCTTATTTTTTCACGTGTGTTTCACACACAAGCACTTTTTTTTAATAAAGTAATGTCCGGAAACGATCAATTTCCGAGATACAGGGTGTTAAAATTTACTAAAATAATAGAAGGAGTATATTTCGGAAACGAAGCATTTTCGAACTTAAGTCTAAATAGGCTTTTTTTTCTTATCTTGATGCTTAACTGTTACTTTACAAAGTTCGGAAACGGTTCTTGCGAAATGACACCCTGTATACGGAGTAGGGTGAAATTTTCAAAACGCATACGCATATATATTGCCGTTTTAAGTTAAGAAACCGCTTCTCTCATATTCAAAAATAATAAAAAACGAGTTTACTCTCAACTAAGCGGTTATATGTAGAAACGTGAGCGGAAATATCAAAAATATGTCGAACGTGATGTATGTGCATAAACATATTTATGGTTCAATGTTTTCCCGACGCGGAAGAATCCTAACGGGAAGTCCCTAATACATCCGTGCGTCCGTATTTAATCATTCCCCAGGCACGACCCGGAATAAATTAAATATAATTACAAGATAAATTACGCATTGCTCAATGCTTATATCCTTTTAGGATGGAAGGTACGAGGTTTATCTGGATATATTCTCAAATCTTTAGATAACAAAATTCAAACGCATTCCCGGCTCGTAATTCAAATTCCCTTTGTAATATTAAAACCTCAGAATCATAAATCCATTTTAACATTTCTCGTTTTACCAACTCGCATAAAGGACTAATGATGGTAATCTAGGTAGGGTGTGCATATTTCTCTGCCACCTAGATGACGAGATGTCGATTTTCCCTTGTGCTATCTAGGTCGTAATGATCCCGTATCGTGCCTCGCTTTCGGATTTCCGCGACATCTTCGCAGTCGCTAGGCGCAAAATTCGATTAAGTTCGCTTCCAAGAGTGTTTTGCTTATAAGTTTCGTTCAATAGGGTTAATTTCGGCGTCGTAAATTGACAAATCAGGCAAACGCGATAGTGTTATTTTAAAATAATGTCGTCTCGAAAGTACCTTATGTTGGCTTTATAACCTATTTGCGATATTTCGAAACCTTTTGACATTTACAAGTAGCGAAAGGGCGGACTGCAAATTAGATATTAGATATGCCCTAATTAATGCAGGCTACAGGTCGCTAGGTACGAATACAGCAGTCCTTTGCTTTTGAAGTTAATCGCTCTAGTGTAAACTGTATCGCGCTACCTTCGTCTCATCTCCATTATCCACCCTAACAACCGGTTTATCTTTAACTATAACAGAACGTAACGAGGCACGATTGCCGAAAGAAAAATTCAAGTTAACCCCGTCAACAATTAATTAACTGTGTATATGCTAATTCGGAAGGGCGCTTACTTTAAGCGGGAACGTTTGCCGGCGGTTACACGAAACATTACATAAACTTATTTGATCCCGATGCGAAATATTCGTGTTTTTTCTTTGCAAAAATTGCAAGCGCGAAATTAAGCTTCCGTGTACAATTTCGTTTTAAGGTATGTTGGAAAATTAAATTTTTCAACAAAAGAAATACCTACCCGCGAGTACGTAATCACTCCGGTTCTTCAGAACCGTCTTAAAGCTCGTCTTGTCGCGCGCTATTTTAATACGTCGTCCCTTTTTTTTACAACAGACAGTTAAACGATCTAATTATTATAATCCATACATATTTTTGTTTTGGTTTTTATTAATTTGCCACGTTATTACATTTGCTACCTACGTTTCTTCTCGCCTTTAAAATGTCTTTAAATGTTTAATAAAAGCTTTTTGGCTAAATTGTGATCTTGTTCGTTGGATCTACGTTGTCGTTTTTTATTCCTTCAATGCGTTACCGTGACGACGCCATTATTTTTTTTATAACGATAAATCGCAAGTTTAACTGCTTTGGCTCTATTTCCAGGACATGAGCTAGATCTAGACATTTTTATTGGGTCAGATAAGATAATTTTAGAGGAAAGTCTTATAATACTTTATTCGATTAAATTCAAAATAAATGTTCAAATTAACGCCCATATCTGTGGATTGGCGGTGGGTACCCTAATGTTTTTTTTTTAACTTCCAATTTCTGAAAATTACGTAATTTCTCTTCGTTTCAAAAATCAATTGGATTTAAATCCGGCGACGTAAGTGGCCATTCGATGGATTCTTTGGGTCGTATCTAACGGCCTGGAAAGATAATGAAAGCTCTATAATGTGATGGATTGCTGTCTAATTCACAGTTGGCCAACGTTTACGTTAGTTTGATTTATCGAATAAAGTGTTCGTTTGTTCTATAAAAAAAAATGCGCAGGGTCATGTCTAGAAAATAAAAAGGAGTGTAGAAATAAGCAAAACCATTGCGGGACCGTCGTTAATATTTTTTCTTGCGTAAGATGTTGGTGTGGGATATAAGGGTGAGAATTTTAAAGATGAGCCATTATCCGGGAAAGTCCAAAGGGGTGGAACATTTGGGACAACGGCATCCCTAGTCATTTTGACATTATTGTTATTTTAAAATTAATCGTAAACAGCGAATACATATTTAATTAGATACAGAACTCCGTCTTCCGGATAAATTTATCTGACGGATATTTATCACGGAAACAATTGTTCGAACAAACGTTTCTATGGAAAATATCTGTTAGATAAATTTATCGGAAGATGGAAAGATCGGCGCCCACGGCGAAACATTTTCAACAGGTTGCTCGAATTCTACAGTTTCATTCGAAAACCTATTTAAATAAAATTTTAAGGGAGAGGGTCGGATAGTAAAAGCTGTCGCTCTTCGTTTTGCACTAGAGAGCGACATGTCCACGAATATTTGCGCACGATTAATTGCCGGTTCAGTTTCTAAAATCTTAATTATTCGTTATAGGCACATTTTTAATTAAAGCACGATTTTAACCGTTGTGTTGGCGGGAGGATTACTAAAGGGTGTCCCAACAAGAGCGCCGGATTTAATTTTAAAGAAAATTTTTAAAATTTTATTTTTTTAATTAAGCAAACATTTTTATTTCAACATAAAGAAAAATAGTTCCGATCAAACGTGAAATACAACATCAGGCAAATGGCCACCACGAAACCTCTGGCACAGGGTTATTCTTTTGTTGAAATTTTGAATAACGTTTTCGCATAAATGTGGCTGCATTTCACCAATAACGCGCCGTATTTCCTCTTTAAGGTGTTCAACTGTTTCAGGCTTATTCGCATACACCTTTTCCTTCACATAGCCCCAAAGAAAAAAGTCCATCGGCGTTAGATCGCACGATCTTGGTGGCCAATGTTGATCGCCAAATCGAAAAATGACTCGGCCTGGAAACTTGGTCTGCAGTAACACCATTGTTTCACGTGCAGTGTGGCAGGTCGCACCGTCTTGTTGGAAAAACATGTCATCCGCATTAATTATATCTAATTCGGGCCACAAAAACGCCGTTAACATTTCGCGATACCGCACACCATTAACAGTTAGCGCATTTCCAGCCGCATTGTCAAAGAAATACGGCCCAATCACTCCGCCAGCCCAAAATGCGCACCAAACAGTTACTCGCGGTGGATGCATTGGTTTTTCGAGTATCACACGAGAATTTTCAGCACCCCAAATCCGACAGTTTTGCTTATTTACGTATCCGTCGAGTTGAAAATGTGCCTCATCTGAAAAAATGATTTTCTTCGAAAAAACAGCATTAATTTGATGATGTTCCAACACCCAATCAGCAAATCCATGGCGCTGCTCATGGTCCCTTGGCTTGATTTCTTGCACCAATTGAACCTTGTACGCGTGCAAATGCAGATCTTTTACCAAAATTCGTTGCATAGTGCTTCTGGAAATGTTTAATTCTTGTCCACGATGCCGAATAGAAGTTCCTGGATTCTCGGCCACAGATTCCCTTACTGTGGCTATATTTTCGAGTGACCGACAAGGACGACGACGAACAAATGGTCTTCTGATCCATCAGCGTAAATTGGGTCTCAAATTTTTTAATTAAACGCCTCACTGTCGATTCATTTGGCGCATTATTGCGACCGAAAACTTGACGTAATTGGCGAACTGTTTTCGCAAAACTTTCACCATTTTTGTAATGTGTTTTTACAATAATTAAACGTTGTTCGTTTGAATACTTCTTCATATTCTTAAATCGCGTGGTCTGTACGTGACATCTGTCAAAAAAAATTACCGTACAACTCGTATTAACAAAATGGCGGCAAATTTAAATCCGGCGCTCTTGTTGGGACACCCTTTACCACCGACACGTGCGAACAAAAAAATCAATGAAAATTCAGGGATATTGCCGTATTTTTCCAATCATAAGATGTATCGGACGATAAGACGCACCCCAAATTTATGATACAATTTTTAGAAAAAAATCCCAGATTTACTACGTATCACACCTACCTTCGGACCATAAAGCCCGGCATAAACGCACGAACTTGCCTTAAGTTTTACAAGTACTGTTTTAAGTTGTAACGCGTTTTGTTTCTTTTTTTTTATTAAAATAACAGTTACGGTAGACTTAAAATTGGGATTAAGTCTCGATTAGGATTCCGTCTTGCATTACGATTTAGAACTGTACAAGTAAAACTTAAGGTAAGTACGCGCGTCTATGTAGGCCTCAAGACGAGCCCAATTTCAAATTGGCGTTTCTACGCGAAAAGGCGCGTCTTATGGTCCGAAAAATACGGTACTTGATTCTTATCGAAAGTGTTTAACACAAAAATTAAATGTAATCGCGTTCGTTTGTTTTGCACATCGTGACGACGCTTTTCCCTTTTCCTCGGATCTCGGCATTCAGTGTCGCGTCAGCTTTTGTTTTTAACGGGGTGCGTTTCGCGATCGTTACATAAACAAGCAACAAACACTTAAACTGTTAATTTATAGAAACCAAGAATCCAACGAACAGGTTTCGTGTAAAATGGACCAATTTAGCACATTGATAAAAGTTGAATAAAAACATATTATTTTGTATAAATGTCCATTATTACGAGAAGCTACCTTTTCGTTAAAATTTAATTTGAATCTTTAGATAAATGTAGGCAGTTCGACGCGGCGATTGACTCGCAGTCACGCAACACGATTTTGCGAACTCGCGCGAACTGAAAATAACTCGTAAACCCTCGGAAACCCTCCTGACGAACAATGTCTAATAAAAATTTTTTAATTTTAAGTTTAGTAGATACAGCAAACGGCATATGGTATCTGAAAGCGACATAATAATATAACGATGTACCATTTTAAATTTGACATAATGCGAGGAAATTAAAATTAACAGCACCTCTAAACTTTATATAAGAGACAGAATCCGTAAGTCGGTACTGTTCACCGTTAATTGCCGGTTATACGCAACAATTACCGTTCCTTCAATTCGTTCGCGTAATGATCACTTACTACCTACTAATGGTTACCTAGTAATTACCTTTTATCAAAGCAACGTCTATGATTGAAGTGCTTTCAGATAAATGCTCAGTTATCTTTATAATACTCGCGCGCTACGCTGTTAACAAACTATGTATAATATGTAAATAGATTTTTTGCTAAATTACTAAAACTAAACAATACATCGATTTAATTTTGAAATTAAAAAATTTGGGCAATTTCTTTTTTATTTCGTGATTTGTTTGGTTGTTTTTAGAGGAATCTTCTTATTCTGTATTGTTTTCTCTGTAAAGCACTAGCACTTTTTTGTTGTTTAAGTTACATAATTATATTTATATAGATACAGTAGAACCTCGTTAAATCGAACCCGTTTAACTCGGATCTCCGGATAACCCGCACCGATTTAGGAACAAATACAAAAAAAATAATAAAAAGATATGCGCGATAAGCAGAGAAAACTAAAATATACAATTAAACATTTTAGAAAATAAAAACGCACGAAGGTGCATGTGTTTGTTGTACTTGCGATAACGTGTTTGTCATTTGTAAATTTCAAACCTGAATGTTCAATACAAAGGAAATTTTCTGTAAGTGTACGTTGTCTCTAATCGATTTTTCCCACATTCTCTGGTTAATTATTCTCCAGTTGATCCGACTTGACGAGATTCTACTGTATCTACATACGATCGATAAGGACAAATTAATATAAAAGGTGATGTTTGTCGCTATCTTTTTAATGAAACACTGTAAAAACTACTTATGTAGTTACAACTATTGATAGTAAGTTACTGTTTCTAAATTAAATATTAACAAAAATTATTACTACTATAAATGGGTACAGTAAAATTCGTATAATCTGGGGGTAATGTAGATCAATGCTGTCTCGAATAAAACAATTGGTCACGGCCATTTTTTTTATTAAACATTGATAATACAAAAGTTTAGTGCATTTAATTTTATTTAAAAACAAAAATCAATGCTACTCTCTCGATGCGGTCGGAGTTCAATAGTGGCTCGGATAATTGTAATTCTACTGTAGCTATTTTAAAAACTTTAAAAGCCATTAAGCTATATTATTATTATTTATTTAGGCCATTTTAAGTGAATTGATTAAAACTGATTAAATATAAATTCCAAAGGGCCTGGTCGAGATTTATACAGTGAAAATTATGCCAATTGATAACAAAAAAATAGAAATGCGATATTTTTTGTTTTCGTCAATTGAGGTCGTGGTTCGTGAGTTATAGTACAAAGTTGGTATAACGGGGAAATGTAATTTTAATAATCGCTTAAAAGAAATTACGTGTACCCAAGGTCCTAATTTTGATACACATATAGTATATTCACTAATATGTGACCTTAATCATATGACTACGTTACCTGTAAGCACCTATAAACTGCTGAAAGTGCAACAGAAATGTATAATAATAATCGCGTACCGTTTAATATCGACGTTTCGTTTCTTGTAAATACTGTTTATGTTTCTTACAATTGCTATCGCACTTGTTACTATTTAAATGCAGGGCCGACGTGAATCATTTAAAAACGTCACGCGTTTTTCTCGAAAACGGTTAGAGATAGGTAAAAACTACTTATTATGAAAATTATGGAGTACGAAACAGGTCGTTTGATGGTGACTTTGAGTGACCTTGAAACCCATCGGTTTTGTAGTTATAGGCCCAGGTTATCCTTTTTTAAATCGATAATCGATAAAAAAGTTTTACTCAAGACATTTTTCGAAATAATGGTTCGTTTCGAAGATACGGACCAAAATATAAATTTTTATTTCGACTTGTACTTGTAAATACCTTAATAAGTAAAACTTATCGATTGGCGTAATTTGTTTTTACGAAATACGAACTTTTTATTTGCCCGGAAATCTCGACCGGGCCCTTTCCAACTAAATTTGAAAATAATCAAGAATCGCTGGTTTTACTAAAATAATTAGTAGAAGTAGAGATACTTATATTTTATGTGGGTAATTCGGAAACGGCAACTGCACAACTTCGTGGAACGTCAGTTCCCCCTTGCCCGCAGTTAGATTATACAAATGGCACGTAAAAACAAGCAATATAACCGATAAATAAAATAAACAGTCCCGGCAAAGAATTCCGTTGCTTTTCGAACTTCAATTCGAATTTTCGGGTTCTCTTTATTTTAGAAAGTTCGCCGACATAAATGCCGACTTGCTTAAAGGTCGTCTATTAAATTGGTATCTTTCGTTTTACAAATAACACCAATTCTCAAACAATAGCGGCAATCACGCAACGGTAGGTAATTAAGGTAAATTTGATGTCTCCGTGTTCCCCTAAATCTAAACGGCCCGACTTCGTTCCTAAATCATTTAAATTTATTTTTTCGGATAAGCATCGCACAGAGATGCGTGTCTAATTTTGTTTATAACGGAGATTAGGCGCCACAAGAGCGCGAGGATTTCTTCATCGCAAACCCGACAAATCCTAGATAATCAGTTAACAGTTCAAACAGATGGAATAAATGGAAGTCTTTAATCAGGCTTAACCTGGCCAATGATTAATCAAAACACTAACTACTAGTTAACAATCAAACGCATATTTTGGTCGTTTCGATCCGAATATGAAATTTATCTGGCTCTCGCTCGTGTCAGAATGAAAATGCCTTTCAATTTTTTTGTTGATCCCCGAAATTTCTCCGCCTGTCGTTGTTTTCGACATTAAAGATATGGTGGGACAACAGATGTTTGAATCGCAGAGGTGCCCTAACCCATTATTATCGCGAAAGAAATATTATCTCCGGCCGAATACTAATAATTTATTCCTTCCCTTAAACTCGCAAACGTATTATTTTCCATTTCGGCCATATATCTTGTTGTGTTTTTGCCGTGGGCAGGTAATTTTTGTTCTGTTGGTTAAATAACGGGATGTCGTCGAAGGCCTTTCCCGCATAATTTTTGCGGACGCGCAATTTACGGAAATATATTAGACGAGCTGTAATAATAACATCGACCTAGTTTGGAAAAAACGAATCTTTATCCGAATAATAAAACTCGCGTACAAGGTCGACGGGAATCCTCTGCTGGAAAAGCTCCAAGGAGAATTTTTGTAAACACGCCAACACAGTTTCCTCCCGATATATATATATATATATATATATATATATATATATATATATATTTTAACTGTCCGCGGATAACTAAAACCGGCATTTATCGCGACGATAGAAACTTTTGTTACTATTATATTAAATTTCGGGAAGCGTTTTGTTGGGAATTGACCTTCGTTAAATTTATGTGTGCCGGCAATGCGACAGTCGCCAGTTTACTAGCATAATAAATTTTGAATCACGTTCTGATGGGTAGTTAGCGATTTGAAAAAGGTTTATGTCCCTTATAAATTGAGATAGATCGCATACCGCGGACCGCACCTTACCGCGTTGCACCCCTACGTACAAACGATTTAATTTGGAACGAGCTAAATTTTTTTTTTCTACTTCGGTCAGGTACCACCGACCGACGTGTTGGAGATAGATGATGGAGTTCTAGCGGCGAAAATTGAATTATCGCGATTAATTTACAGTTTCGGTCGGTCGGTTACAACGAACGTGCAGGTTTATTAATCAAACCAGCCATAATTGCCGCTTTAAACTTAATCTAGTTTAGGGACAATGACGAAACTATGCGGCACGAGCAATTGTCGTTTACTTTATCTGTAGTAACACGACGGATTTGGTCGATTTAATTTGTTAATTGCCCGACCCTTCCGTTTAAAAATAAAATGGATAGAAACGGGGACGTCGTGCCTACGTGTTAATTGGGAAAAGTGTAGGTTTCCTGAAAGGTAACCTCAATTATTTTCGTACTTTTGGTTATGAAATATTCTACCTTTTTTTCCGACGCTTTTGCATCATTATCTCGATTTCATTCACACATACCTGCGCACCACCGTGCCGTGCCATCAGGGAAGTCGATATCCTACCCCCATATACAACATGAATGAAGTTTATCGCGAGTAAATGGAATGAACGTACAATAATATAGGCAACGCAATTATCGCTTGCATTGCTTTTAAAAGTAGATTCGTCAAGACGTGTTAAGAACAAACAAAATGGAGAACCGACCACTTTTGTTTCAAATTAACTCGGAACGCTGCCGCGAACGCGCTCTTTAAAAGTTAAAATCCGGTTAGTATTATTATTATGAGGAAAGCCGAGGGCGTCCTTTTCCCGTTGGAAAATTGCGTTGTTATCCCCCCCGATTTTTATGTACTCAAAATGCCGTAAGTACACAATAAAACAATTGGGAAAGCCGCAAAGCCGTCCGTTTTGCATAAAATCGATTTTTCTTCTTCACACTTCCAGCTCAAGGCGCTACGATTAAAGGATAATGCACAACAATCACCGTAATTCCGTTTTTGTAGTTTGCCGTACGATAGACGTCGAAAAACGCCCGAATCAAAGCTGCGCGCTCGTGATTTTCACGAGTGGCTAACGTTATTTTTTAGTCGAGAACCGTTTGCTCCGCATAGGTATACAAATTAATTTGAAATAGACGGCAAAGGAGGAGTTATTACAAAGTGTAGACGATATTTTACGAAACCGCAAAAACTCATATTTAATGTAAATGTATAGCTCGCTTCAGGTCTTTCATTTAGAGCTCGCGCTAATGGGGTAGTTGCTGCATTCCTTCGCAAAACCGATCTAAATGAACATCAGTCGACCGTTGACCTAAACCTACTACGGCCAAGTTTTATTAAAATGGCACACGGCATGCAAATTATATTACTTCGGAGCTTTTTTTTTTGTAAAATTTAATCCCAGTAAAATAAAAGCCTTAGGACGGCCCGCATTAATATTATTAAAATGTTACGGAGCGGTTGAAATGTAAATTTTATTGGCAATCTACGAAATGAGTTAAAATTACTTAAAAAATTAAGTCCCCCCCCCTCTTTATCGTGGCTTGTTATTTCTCCGAAGAGGCAAAAGTAAAAAAAAAAAAAAGCGAAACGTAATTTAAAAATAATGATGTAGGAGGAACCTTGTATTCGCGCGCGGGCGGCGGCGGCCGTCTTCTTCCTGCGAACTCAAACAAGAGATTCGCTTTATGAACGGAAAAATTCCGATAGAATTGCTCCCGGAAACCTGGGAAACCCTTAGAGATAATAATAACGGCGTTTCACTCGACGAGTAAAATGTTTAATATTTCAATTATTATACACCGAGCATCTGTTTATTCTGCCATATTAAATTTTATTTTTCCGAGAAAAACAAATTGTTCCCTTATGCTAGGAATTAGATTAAACGCGGCGTCGCCGTCGCGACGCGGCTCAGCAAACTCCCGAACCGCTCTACCTTCTCGTCGTTTGAGTGGAAACACAATAACACTGAGCTTTATCCGTTACTCGTATGAACTTGTTAAAATACTGCCATAGATTTATCCCCCCGCACATTCGGAGATAACGTTACGGAATTTACCGCGAGGGCGGTATTTTGGTTTTACTTTGGCGGCGAGGATGTGTTTTTAAAAAATTGTTATTGCGCCGGGAGTGCGTTTGCTTCTTTTATTTAATCATTTAATTCGAGTTATTCCCGAGATTTGATTTTTTCACGAGTTAATTATTTTTGAAAGGACTTCGAAAACTAATAAAGCGTTCCCTAGATGGCGTTAATGTTATATGAAGCCTCTTCGATTTAATTTATGCACCCGGGATTGATAATTTAGAATTATCGTTGTTATATTAATTTGGTATGTTTGGATTATTTATGTGCCTTTTTTTGTCCATTAATCTCCTTCCGATTTTAAGTATCGGATTTTATTTTTTAAGTCGATTCTCACGAATAAAAAGTTGGAAAACTATTTTAGAGGAATGCGCACGAAAAGGCTTGGCTATAAATTTTTTTATGGCCGTAGTATTCAAATTGTGAAATGTCCATATTTTTATTAATGTTATTAAATGACAAAGGACTGTGTCACAAAACTAGTTTATGCTTTATATTTTTGGTAATTTAAAAATATAGATTTACTTATTTATAGTCGAAATAATAACTTGACATTTATTATTTGCAAAAGTTCCTTTATCCGCGTTTTTATCGTTAAATTTATCATTTGTTCATAATATATGTAAGTAAATGTTGGGAATTCTTTGTAGCATTTTTATATATAATTTAAACCGTTGCACGGGGGGCGGGGGCAGGGATGGGTGTTATTCCATATCAAATCAACACACTGATTTAACTTCACCATCTCAGATTTTAATCAAATTTGGCATAGAGATAGGCTCCATATAGACTAAAAAAACATTTTATTAAAATATATCAACACGTTTTGAAAATACGACGGTGTAAAGTTTCTAAAAACACCTAAAAATTCCATCGCCGACATATTTTTAAATTGCCATAGCAGCTCTCCTAATAAAGTTAGACAGGTGAAGCAAGCGCCATTTTGTAGAATTTGTTCTAGCCTTTCTTATGATATGCAATAAAGTTTTTTTTTGCAAATTTGAAAATAATTTTAAAAAAGTGCATTTTCAAAAAATTCTAGAAATTAGTTCATACTGCTGTTAAAAATGATCTGCAAAGTTTAAAACTGGTACGATAACGGGTTCGTCCTTAGAATAATGTTTAACAAAACCCCCTGCTCCAGAAAATGGTGGAAAATCTCTCGGGAGCCACGAGTTCCTATATTTTTTTTGCCGACGGCGCTTAGTCAAAGAATAAAAATTAGCCGATTTTTATTTAAAAATCTACACCGGAGGGGCCCCATGTAAAGAAGCGATCTCTTCTGGAGGCTGTAGTTCCGTGACGAAATCGAAACTTTCACTTGAAGCTACATAATCTGCCTTAATTAGTTGTCAATTAGTACCTTGATAATTATTGTTGTGAATGATCCTCATATCTTCGCATAAACAGTCGGTAAACTGGCCGCCGAGCTAACAATTTAAATTATTATTAGAGAGCGTCCATTTTAGTTCATTAAGAACGGTCGGCATTCGAAAATTTACGAACGAAAATTGTTTAAAAACAAAAGGGCAAATATTTATCTAGCTACCTTTTATTAAAATAAAAAAACGAAACCAACCGGATTTTATTAAATGGGCCGTGCAGACGGTTAAAAATTGGGAAATTTTTATTAATGACAATCTGTTAAAATTGTAACAATATTTCGATTTTTTCACCGGAAAAATCGATTTGTATTTCCGCCAAACGTATCTTCTTAAAGCTACACGACGACACAACATGTGCTTTCCGGTAAAATTTCCTTTTTGGGTTACGCCGTTCTGGAAAACCTGCGTCGATATTTATATCAACTTGCTTTTTACAATTGCTGTTATAATATAGTTGCTGTTGCTGTTAACGCTAATAATTGGAAATAGAGTAATAATATATTAATAACAATATATTAATATATTAATAACATTAACAAACAATTCAAATAAAAAACAAAACACATTCACGAATAACAAATCAATAAAAAAAATAATTCTTCAATATTCAAAATTGTGACTCAAATAAATAAATAATAAAATAATCGAATATAAGACAAAAATACACATAATGTAGCTGTTTATTTTTCTACCTCTATTAAAAATGTTCACCATAAAATATCTATAGGTAATTCCAAATTATTAATTTTATTTTAGTGGGGGTAGTAGTGACCAGCCTCATTAGAGATCTCTGTCAAGTAAGGTTAAAATAACTCTGTAACGTAATAAATAATTCGATAAATCATTAATATTGAAAAATCGGCCTATGTATATCCGCCAAAAAAGAAATCTTCCACATAAAATTGTGGCTATTATAACAATTACGGCTTATCCAAACCTATGTACAATTCAAGTCATTAATAAAAAGTTACTAGATTGTTTATTTGTAATTCAGTTTGAAGTTTGGAAAGTGACATATTCTATAGATGATTTACCTGCGCACCTGCGCAAAGACTACAATTTATTAGAACTGTAAAAATACGAGGTTTCGAGGTGACAGCACTGTGTGAAACGTCATCATCCAGTAACCTTTTATCGATGACGTAAATTGCTTATAGGTTTGGATAAAGTGTAACTAACAAAACTATTAGTTTTTAGGTAATTCTTTTATTCCAGGTTTTAAGCTCGCTTACAGTAGGTACCCTCCTAATTCTATTCTAACGACTCTAAAATAGTAGGATTGAATTCAGAATTTAAATGCTAATATCAATTCAATATGAATACGAGTTTAAAATTCTTAATTACAACAAGGAATCGAACAATATAATATTCTTTGAGCACTATTTTACTGTTTTCTACCTACTACTTACATTGTCGTTTCGTTTCTTAGAAACGTATTTACCATGACCCCTCCATAAATAACGAGCGACAGATTTATTAACTTCCGACACAATTTAATGCCCAAATTTTTTCAATAAATTGTTCATTAACGGGTTTAATAATGAAGTTACAGATTTGGCGCAATGGTAATAATTATTCCTCACATTAAGACGCGTCGATTGATATAAAAAAAATCGATTTGAGTGGTTCCTATTTTTCCATATAAAGTGTGCGTGGTCCTTTGAAAATAATTTTAAAAAAGTGCATTTTCAAAAAATTCTAGAAATCAGTTCATACTGCTATTAAAAATGATCTGCAAAGTTTAAAACTGGTACGATAACGGGTTCGTCCTTAGAATAATGTTTAACAAAACCCCCTGCTCCAGAAAATGGTGGAAAATCTCTCGGGAGCCACGAGTTCCTATATTTTTTTTGCCGACGGCGCTTAGTCAAAGAATAAAAATTAGCCGATTTTTATTTAAAAATCTACACCGGGGGCCCCATGTAAAGAAGCGATCTCTTCTGGAGGTTGTAGTTCCGTGACGAAATCGAAACTTTCACTTGAAGCCACATAATCTGCCTTAATTATTTGTCAATTAGTACCTCGATAATTATTGTTGTGAATGATCCTCGTATCTTCGCATAAACAGTCGGTAAACTGGCCGCCGAGCTAACAATTTAAATTATTATTAGAGAGCGTCACACAATAACGTCCATTTTAGTTCATTAAGGACGGTCGGCATTCGAAAATTTACGAACGAAAATTGTTTAAAAACAAAAGGGCAAATATTTATCTAGCTACCTTTTATTAAAATAAAAAAAAACGATGCCAACCGGATTTTATTAAATGGGCCGTGCAGACGGTAAAAAATTAGCGCGCAAATTTTTTATATGACACTATAAAAAATTTTAATTACGCCCATTTTAACGATTACTGTCTTTACTTTGTAAAGTAGGTACTATGTATCATTTTTATTAAAAATTGGGTATTCATATTATTGTCGGTGAATAAAATTTTACGATTATGCGTTTTTTCGATTAATTCGCGGTCGTAAATTCCATAGTTAACTGTATTCGGCCAATCGCAGCGCCAAAAATTTAATTCACGAGAAAACGCAAAATAAGTAGGTGGCGATTTTGCGTTTGCAATTTTTTGTTAAAATAAATCGGGTAGCCCTTAAGCGTACAGTAATGTACTCTGATATTCAGGATAAATATTTATTAGATAAATAAAATGTAAGAACGTCACTGTTTATTTATTAAATTACAAAGAAATGTTTAGGCTCCGCAATTTCATTTAAAAAAAAGATTTTTCTTAGAATGGCAAGTAAAATTAAAATTACCACCCCTAATTTTAAGACGAATAAATCATCAACGTTAAAAGTCCCAAACTGCAAAAATATGGCTTCGCTGTCAGTATGGTCCCACATTTTTAAATTAGAATTCGTATTTGTATTCAACACGAATCGCTGAAAATACATTATTGCTTTATTTGCATACTTTCTCACTTACTACGATATGTTTAAACTAAATCGATTACGTAATTTCATTATTTTCAATGCCGATTCAACTAAGTCGCCGGACGAAATAAAACGCCGCGTCATTTTTCTACGAGCAACAGAAACGACTAGTTATTTGTTCGGATAGATGTTACATGTCCTTCTTCTTGTCGACCTTCGCACAAAAAATTGTTGCTTTTGTCCTCGGCGTCATTCCGAGTCTAAAGAAAATGAATTACCCTTCGTACCGGCCATCCTTCTTCGACCAATAATAGAATTAATGTAAATGCTGTTTGTACTTACAGCACACAAAACGGGAAGAACGTACATTATCGCACATTGCAATTCAGAAATGGATTAAGGTCGTTCCGTGCCTTTAAAATGATGCGAATGATGATGTTTATTGTTGTATTTGCAATAATTCGCGTTGTTGTATATTACTTAAGGAATATTCCTGGAATATGATTTATTTTATCGAAATTCGATAAGAGTATCATAAGCATTTCGTCCTAAAATGTCTGGTGATTCTAAAAACGACCTTAAAAAATTAAACCTTAAAATTTAAATGTTGAGGTTAGAAAGGTTAGGGGTAGTGTACATCTGGCTCTCTTGAGGAAATATCAAAAAAAACCTACACACCATTTTAAAGACTTTTATTTATTACGCATGTGTATCAAAAATTATTAAATTTCAACGGAAAATAAGACTGTTATTGAAAAAAGTTTGAAATGGTTATTTGGAAATGGAATATTTCGTTGAAATTTAATAATTTTTGGTACACGTACGTGATAAATAAAGGTCTTTAAATTGGTCTAATAGGATTTTTAATATTACCTCAGGAGAACTTCTAAACTTTACTAACTCCACAATATTTCGAAGGTTTATGTTTTTAAATTTTTAAGGTCATTATCAGATTCCTCAAACATTTTAGGATAGAAATTTTAAAATTTCGATAAAGAATAAACGATGACAGATAATTTTAGATATTATTTGTGATATTTTCGAATGGGTATGGTTCTTTTTGTCTAAATTAAGCAAGATTTCTTTTTTTATCCTAAAATGTCTTGAGAATCTGAAAGTGACTTAAAAAATTTAAAATCTTAAATCTCTAAAATATTTTGGGATTAGAGTGAAGTCTATTGAAGGTCTTTGAAGTCAAAGACCTATTAAATTATTGAAACGATCTTAATTTATTACGTATTACTATGATGCGGGATACCAAAAAAGAAAAATTAAAATTAAGAGATCAGAGAGACAGGAAAAATGAGGGAGTGAAATTTTTAGAAATGTCGGATATAATTAAAAATTTAATGAATTAATTAATAAAACGTAAGGGAGAAATTAAGAGGGGTAATAATTGTGAAAGACTGTAAATAAAAGTGGCAAGAAAATACGCAGTGGCAGTGGAAAGTGGATTGGAAATGAAGATTGGGAGTGGGAAAAGGAACGAACAGTAAAAAGGCGAGAAATAGTGAATGATTGTAAACAGAGCAAGACGGTTAGGTGTATAGTAGGAACAGTAATAGAATTAGTATAAATGTTAGAGTAGATAAGATAATTTAATATCATTAATTTATAACTTATAAAAAAAATACAGGGTGAAACATATTAAATAATAATGGCAACAACGTGTAACATAGCAGTATGTATACCAAAAATTATTAAATTTGAACGGTAAATAAACATGTTATTTAAAAAATATATATATTTTTAATATTCAACTATGGGGATAAATATATCATCAGGGGAGCGCTATAGAAAAGGAACTGCTGGCATTATTTTGATGTGGTTCCCCAATTCCTAGACCCCCCCCCCGTATTTTGATTTCAAATAATATAATATAACCAACATTTTAAAAAAAGTTTCATCAAAATCGATTCTGTTCTTGTGGGTTCCGACCAACACGGCTTTTGCAGGTTATCTGAAGAGTCGATCCGTATTCTAACTATAGATAATGACAGGAAGAATAAACTGTAATATAATCTTACATAATTGGAGACGGTAAGTTTTCAAGGAAAATTTGCTGAAACTACAGAGCTGCATTTACGGTAACTCGAACCGGATGATGTCGTGCAAAACTTTAACAGTACAATTTTCTCTTTTGATGATACCTGAGCAAATCGGCGATTTTAATCGAATTTTTTTTTCAAAATTCAACTCGTTTTTAACCGGAAAGTTGTTTTGCGATATAGGATCGCAAACATATCTACAGAAAACAATATTGAGATGGATATAATGATACTCTCCAATTACCGAAACGACGAAATAGATATTACAGGCACGCGCGTATTTACTTACTGAGCGAGCGTCTCAAATACTCGTACCACCTAATAATAATATTATCTATCATCTCTGTAATCGACGACGATTCTAAACTGCTGTAGTTCAGAACACAAATAGATTTCGTTACATTAACCGCGTATATTACAAATAATTGTATCCGAAAACTTCTAAAATAACTTTGAAGTTTCGAGCTGTATCATGGATGATAAAACGTAACCCTAATTCTAACGAAAGTTATTGTTTGTAAACAGAAAATACAGGACGGACACCTCGGACTCGCAGTCAGTTCGAAAGCAGACAAATAATAAGGGAGACGAAGACCCTAACCTAACCTAACTTAACTTATGTCGAACCTATTGTTTCGGAATTAAAGTTTAAAAATACATAGAACGATGCCGACGTGATTTTCATCGATTTTCCATAAAAGTTTGACGATTGATCTGTTTTCTCGAAGGCCAAGTGATGACGATACAGTCGATTCCCATTAGCTTCATTTTTCAATCACGTTCGAGTACCTATCTTTTAGGATTAATGCGTACGATTTAACTTCTGAGTTGTGCCGTCGCGTCGCGTCGGCGTCGGCGTCGTCTCTATAGTCTAAAAACTCTTACTTTCGCTTAAATGTTTGATAATAATATAATCCGCTTAATTACGTCCTTAATGTTTCCCAAAACGTTGCGTTCTAAATTTCCTTGTGATGAGCGACGCGCGCGTAAAAAACTGAAAAACTAATAGAATCGTTAATAAAAGTTTTAACTGTAAATCTGCGTCGCACAGCGAGCGGAGCTTGTATAAACATCGACCAGGGACTTTAATTAACCCGGGTGTAATTTAACTTCGCCGAGAAGGGCGTGCATGTGTTAGGGCCCATTAAACGTCGAAACTAACCCTTAAACTCAAGCTACATAGGAGCTTATTAGGGGAGATAAGTTGCGTGTATTTAAACGTATATGCATGTGTTTGTACACTATCGAGTATTCTAAATGTGAGCATTATTTACTCGATTGTCGAAGACGGTGTACGAATTTGACGATAGCTCCTCTTATTGTTAGTTTATTGGTCGCGTGTTCGAGCTGTCATCGCAATGTATGTAACGACGCCGACGTCCGCAGAATTGATTTAACTGGAAATTACGTACGAAAATGGTATTCGGGACAACCACAAAACCACCTACGTCACCTACGCACCATCGGCGTAGATAAAAGCTATTTATGTAGGCAACCTATACTGTCGTTTAACCCCTCGAGTGCCTTATTCTCGGGCACCATCTAATTTACTTCGTCTTTTTAATGTTTTATTAACGAACGAGTAACCGATAAGCTTGCAATTTCGCGACGCGAATGCATTACGCAATCGAAAATGCAAAATGCCCGCTTCTGTTTGTTTAATAAATAAAAAAAAATCGAAAAAAAACACCTCATTTTCCGCGAAAATAAAGTAAATTTAAAAAGTTCAAAACGTGGAGAATGAAGAAAGTTTATGAGAAAATTGAAATTAAAAAATTATAAAACTTCGTCGAAATTGCTTTTATTCGATTATGCAAAATTGATATTATTAACGAAAATTAAAGAAGCGCGACTTTTCGAAATAATCATTTTCGTATTGCAACTTAATCTTAAGCCAATAAAACTTATAAGGACGATAATGTGACCGACGTAAATAATTATTATTATTATCGTCGATAGTCGACTCCCGGAACACCTGAAAATGAAATTTAAATATATTTTCGTGTTCGTAATTCGGTTGTGACTGAAATTCCGTATAGAAATCGCGTTAAATCTGATCGATTTCTTTTGTTATAGGCCCTTCAAGATGGAGGAATGGCAAGTAGCGCAGTATCCCATTTCGAACCTCAGGTGGCGCTTCTTTGTGATAACGGGGTTCACGGACAAGAAGCCTACCATCCCCAATACATGACGGAGCAAGGAAGGTGGCAGACTGACTTATCCTCGAAGGCCGCCTGCATTAAAGATAAAATGGACATCTTAGATTATTGTAAAAAGGTTAGTGTTAATATAGAAATTTTGCTTCGTCAAAAGGCAAACGGTTTCTTAAAACGTCAAGTTCGGATAAAGATTAAAACGAGCCTTAATTACTTCTATCCCAATAAGAAATAAATTGTATTTCCTAAGTGGAAATCGTTCTACGCCCGCGGCCCAACGAACAGTAACAAAATTCATTTGTTGGATAAGATTAATTTGTACAATGTGAGTGAAACAAGATACAATTTATGCATTAATTGAATTAGATAGGAAACGAAAAGCGTTTTCCATTATAAATTGTTTTGACGAATAATTCTGTTTAAAAGGACAACAAACGGGAAAATCAAAACGAAAACGAATTTCCACGTTCGGCGTTCGTTGCCGATTTTAAAAGATACGAAAATGCCTACCTTTTTTACGGCACCCAAGCCACTTTTAACTGCGTACTAGCAAAACGTTCGTTCCTTTTTTTCCGACCGAATTAAAATATCGGATTGCATTTTGCATCTGACGACGCGTTCGAAAGGAATCCTATCGATTTATTACACCTTATAAAAATCTATTAAAAATGTAGGTTAACGTTATCTGAAATATCAATACCACAGTATTTCGGTAACGAAAAGTTTTTTCCAATCAAAACGTTTTTGTGCCATTTTAAAGCGCGTTTGACCGTATTTTTTTTTTTTTTAATTTTATGCCCAATACATTTCTGGGCACATTTAACATTACAATCTGATCATAACTTTGATCAATGAACAATTTGATTCTAACTTAAATTGCTACTGGTTGAAACTTAACTAAGAATCTATTCACTAGTTCACCTCAGGTTCTGATAATTAAAGTACACTAATTTTTCCGTGTAACTACCGCACAAATACTCTGCTTTTCACTCCTTTCACTATACTAGTTCAAAGGGTTTTGTCCTCTTAAGTCTTCTTTTCAAGTTGGTGTTGTCGAGGAGCTGGAGTGCCTCAGCATTCACGTGTTGGTGAAGTCGTTGTTCGTGACGTCTTGCGATTTTGGGAATAGTTTGATTAACTGTCTCTATTTCAAGGTCCTTATGTAGGTCACAGTTGCGGAAGTACCAAGGTGCATCGACTACGTCTCTCAGTACTTTGTTTTGTAATCGTTGAATGATTTGGATATTACTTTCGCTAGCGCAGTCCCAAAGTTGTAGGCCGTATGTCCACACTGGTTTTAAAACTTGCTTATAAAGAAGCTTTTTATTGTGAATGGATAACTTGGAGTTCCTTTGTAGTAACCAATACGTATTTCAATTTTTTAGATTAAACTCTTCTTTTTTCTTTTTCACATGGGCTTTCCAGCGTAGCCTTGCATCTAGGGTCATGCCCAAGTATTTTGCTGAGTCAGCATGTGGTATCTGGGCATCGTTTATTCTGATGGGTATATGCTGTTTTAATTTATTGGTGAAGTCTACATGCACAGATTTACTTTCGTTAAGCTTGATACGCCAAGTTCTGGTCCAGGTATTTACTGTATCCATGGAGGATTGCAATTTTACAGCAGCCTCTTCGTGATTTTTTTCCTATTGCCATAATGACTGTATCATCTGCAAACGTTGCAATGATGTTCTGTTCAAGATCAGGAATGTCTCTAGTGTATAGCAGGTAGAGTACTGGGCCGAGTACGTTACCTTGCGGCACCCCAGCCTGAATTTCTCTTAAATTAGAATAGGCCTCTTCCTGCTTTATTCTAAAATATCTTCCTGAAAGGTATGACCTTAACAATTGAGAGTATTGCTGTGGCAAGGTTTTGTTCAGCTTATGGAATAGACCTTCATGCCAGACTTTGTCGAAGGCCTGGACTACATCTAGGAATATTGTAGAGCAGACTTTCTTTTCCTCTAAAGACTTTTCAATGAGATTTGCAATTCTGTGTACCTGGTCTATTGTAGAATGGCTTTCTTTGAACCCAAACTGGTGTGAAGGAATTAGGTTCTTTTTCTCTATTATTGGTTTTAATCTATTAAGAAGTAGCTTTTCAAATAGTTTCGAAATAACTGGTAACAATGAAATGGGTCTATATGACGACACTTCTTGGGGAGGCTTTCCTGGTTTAGAAATCATTTATTTTCCACATCGTAGGAACATATCTTAATCTAAATGTAGCGTTAATAAGATAAGTCAATTTTACTATTGCTTTCTTTGGAAGTTGTTTAAGAATTTCTCCTGTGATCTGATCAAAACCGGGTGCTTTCTTTGGGTTAATATTCGTTTTGATTTCTTCCAAAACTTCTTTTAGGGTGGTGGGTAAAATCTCGACATTCTCTTGTCTTGGTTCATTCCAATCTTGAAGGTCTTCTCCTACATTTGGTTGGAAGATCAATTCCAAATGTTCTGCAAATCTCGTTGCTTTTTGTTGATTATTCCGGGCCCAACTTCCATCTGCTTTTCTGATTGGTGGGTTTTGATGGGTAGGTCGTTTTAAGCGTTTGGTGGCTTTCCACAAAGAGTAGTCAGTTTTACTGTCGTTGGTTAATTCACTTAGATAACTTGCGATTGAATCATCTTTGATGCGCTGTATTTCTCTCTTTAATTGCTGGGTAGCGTTGTTCAGGGCGGTTTTATCTACTGGTGCCCTTGTTTGGTGCAATTTTCTTCTTAATTTCCTTTTTTTGGATATCAATTCCCTAATTTCTTTGGGGTAATTATTGCCCTTGACTCTTGGTTTAATTTCAGGAGTATTTTCCCATGCTGCTTGCTGGATGTTCATAACAAACAGTTCTACTTCTGTATCTAACTGTTCTTTAGTTCTTATTGGTACAGAAAGGTTTATAGAGTTCTCAAATTTTATTTTGAAACTTTTCCAATCAGTCCTTTTGTTAACTAATCTATGTAGAGGTTTTTTTGGATTACTGCATCACTTAAGGTGAGAAGTATGGGAGAGTGATCTGAGCTCATATCCCATGCTTCTTCGACCTGGATGCAGTTCGAAGAGATATTCCTGACGATGAAAAAGTCTATTAAGTCGGGAGTTTTGCCCAGATCTGTTGGCCAATATGTTGGTTTACCAGGTTTAACCGTATTTAGTGAAAAATGTTATTTTAATTTAATGACCGTATTTAAACGGTAATAGGTAAATGAAAATTTAACGTACGCAGTATTCGTAGTTTAAAAATATTGTAGGGGCCGTGGTAGCCTAGAGAGCTAGTGCACTCGCGGCAGCGGGTTCGAATCCCGCCACAACCACGGATGCTTGTGAATGTAAAAATATAAATGGGAAAACAACGGCTAGGTATGCTACCGTACTAGCTAACACCATACCGGACTCGATTAGTACCCAAGAGTTATCCTCCGAAGGAACATTACCATACAACGCATTATTCTGATGCGGCGCCGATGCTAAAAAACCAAGTTTGGGATAAATGCGCGAATAGTCGAGGAGCTGCAGCCATTAATATTAAAATATACATATCTGGCGTTGCTTATAATCAATCATCATTCTGTGAGTAAAGACGAACTTAATATTTCTTCCGATGCATTGTAGTCGAGAAAGATTTTAAAATTGTTCCCGATTTATATCACGAACGCAAATTCATTATTCGTAATGAAAATGAAGTGTACGAACGCAGTACACCTATAATCCCAAAAAATTAAAAATTAAAACTCGCAAACTCGATCTCCGAACGAGCGTAATAAAAATTCCTGTGCGGTTGATTGTTTTCTGCAACGCCGCAACCGGGTTTGGGGCGCAAGAACGTAAAAACTAACAAATAAATAAATACGACATGAAAGTTCGTTATTTTATATTGTATTTTTAAATTTTTGTCATTTTCGGGTTAGGGGAGCGAAAGTTCGACACTTGCCGCGGACGCTTCGTGCCCTCGTTACGTCGCACGCGGGGATATTTGGCCCAAAAAAAAAAGCGAACAACGCGATTTTATTATCTTACCCGATTTATCGCTTCCAAATCGAATTTTTAGATGAAGCGTTTTGGAAAACGCGGGGAAAATGAAAAAATAAATAAATTTTCGTAAAATCGCTTATTTATTACGAGATTATAATTTACAACTATTCAGAGGACGACTCCCGCCCTTCTTCCTCGAAGGAATCGTTCGTTTCTTCCGACAAATCTTCAATAATTTAACTTCACTCGGGAGTAACATTTCCGGGGGCTTTTGCGCTAAACGGTTTTTTGATCTCTTGTGTGGTTTTGGTATAATGATTTTCCGAAATTCTTTATTTAATTTTTGTTGACTTTTATTCGCTTTTTTTGGATCTACTGTGCGGAGTTAGTTTGCGTTATATGTAAGTCGTAAACGTCTACAGTCAAACTTTTATACGTATAACGAATCGGTACCTAATAAAAGAAATTCACGTTGTTTTAATATTTTTTGATAAATACTTATATGTATTAAATTCACGGCCAATTTTTTAACGTCAGTGTAGTACAATTTTAATCTCTTATACTCACATTTCCACCTTGATTGCATAATACTTCGCCAAGTTATTCTTGGATCGAAAACTAACAAAAACGGCCTAATTTAATTTAAAAAAAGAAATGTTAACAACACAAATTACAACGATAAACTCAAATAAACTATTAGAAAAGATGTTCAATGTGGCAACCGTTTGCTTTGGCACGTGCACGAATTCTTCTAAAAGAGCTTCGTATTCGTTTATTTGTTTTTTTTGGTTTTTTTTTGTTAAACAGTGTTTATCTCCAAAACTATGAATGTGCGAATATATTTATTAGGCCTTTTTTTGCTTGTTATTGACCTAAGAATAGATTCGTGAATAGACACCCTGTACAAAAACCGGGAAAACGATAAAAATTTTAAAAAAATTATAGTAAGTTTATGACGTTAGGTTGCATTTCGAGAACAGGTTTATTTATATTTTGACAATCTGCACATACTAAAACACTACGAAGTGACTTAAACAAAACCTAAGTAAATACACGCCGACAGCTTCCTGGTGCGGAAGCATTTATAACCGTTCTCGGTAGCGGTCCGAATAGTGTAGCCTGACAAAGACGAGGGACGCGCAATTCTTGTACGATAAATTTGAATTTTCACAATGAATTTGAATTTTAACAAGATTTATTAAATATAAATACGATGTAGGAAAACGAATCGAGATTTATCGCGTGTTTTAGATCGACTTTTTTGAAATCGGTCACCGTCAAAATTATGACATAGCTTCCGTGGTTTGTTTTTCTTAAATTGTTTTCTAAATTATCGATTTGCTTTATTACGGCTTCGGTTCGATGAAATTAACGTTTAGAGGACATTAATTTATAAGTTCTCTCAATTTGCGTCACATTATCAAATTTTCATCAAGTTAATACGATCAAACCGAACGCACGGACAACGGTATCGATCTCCTTCGGTTTAATTTTCAGATTACACTCGACGTCTAACGTAAACCAAAAAAAATATATATCTCGAAATCAGAATCCAAAAACGTAACGCGAACTCTAGATTCCATAATTCAGGAACACGTAAACTTGAACATAAGTTATGTCCGAATTGGAAATTCAAATCGTGTGCTTAAATCGAGCCCGCAAACAACTTTTTATGTTAGCTGAGGTTTAGCAATTTTTTGTTAGTTACGTCGGGCCGCCCCGAAAGAATCTAATTTTTAATCAATCGTGTAGATACTGCTTATTAATGTGTACCTATTTATTTAATAACCGCCCTTATTTTATTGTATACGTTGCAACAATAATTCCTTCCCAAACACATACCTAAGTATATTCGAAATTAATTAACTTTCACTTAACTAAATATCTCCGTTTTCGTGAAAAACCGACGACCATAATTAAAAAATTAATTCCGACGTTTTCCTAAAAATATGGCAACGTTTGTGTGCTTTGTGTTTTTTTTTAATAATATTTCTCGAGCGCCCTTTCGTTTTGAAACGCTTTTTTTGTGTTAATGTGGGTAAAAGCAATTAAGGAAGCATAAATAGACAACTTTAAAACAATTTACGTACTCGCGCTTCGACAGTTTCGTAGTCAAGAGAGAAGTAATTTAATTTCAGGGTTGTATATTTAGTTTCTCCATTTATATAGGCAAGTTTTCTGAACTACTTGCTCATTTACCCCTTTGAAATTATTTTATGATGTAAATTTTGTACTTTCCTCTTTATACATCAATTTGAATACTGAAAAACTCTGAATTACGTTGCGGTCTTTAAACATCCTTTTTAATGTCGACTAAGCGTTTCGAGCTCATGATAAATTGTACGTACTCAAATATTTTCCTTTTTTTTTTAATGTAACTTCTGCTTAAAGTTTAACGTAAACGGGGCGAATTTAATTAAATAATTAATGGTTTTATACGATAATTAAGTACCTACTGTCGCATTACAAATCTGTTTATTATCGTTATTATTCTATGATTTATATCGTTTTATTCAAAACACGTGTAATAATCAAAATACTAAAACTAGCTTTTTAGGCTATTTAGGAATTTTCCGCGTATAAATTGTCAATGACGAAATTTCTAAAGCACTACCGAAGGAAAACAATTATACCTACCTACACGTTGAAATATCTTTTGTGGGTAAAAACCGTGATACGCCTGAGCTTTCCATATAACCGCTTTCGTTATGCTCTTTGTCATAAATAGTATTTTAAAAACGGGTTGTTTATGTATTTTTTTTACAAACCACGGATTGACACCTTACGTTTCACGAAATTTTTTGAAAACGTATATCGCTGTTACTGTAATTCATCACAAAAATCGACATTCATTTAGGGAAATTATATACAGACGGCTACTTATAATTATCATAAGGGATTATATTCCGGGTTTTTCATCTGTCTGTCCTATATCGGGATTAATTTTTGCCCATCCAATGCCTGCAACGAAATAGCTTTTTGTGAAATTTTTGGAAGCCGACTACGAGAAAAGTGAGAAAAATTCCAACACGTCACATTTCGTTGATATGTACATCAATTTTTCATCTTGCCATGGAAATCCCAAGAAATGCGTTCGCTTGCCCTTATTTTCGTCCTTTTAAAATCCATTTTGAACGATTAACAATTTTTAACTGTGCTTCCATGAATTAATTAATCAAACTCAACAAAAGATATTTTATTTAGACATTTTTGTTAGCGACCGTTAGTGGCTTTATTCAAAAGAAATCGCTGTTCGTACGTTATAATAACGAAATAACGTTAATAAATTATAGCCGTGTGCTTGATGTTCATTTGTATAACAGCGCCGTTATAACTGAATTCGATTATAATTGTTTACAAATAATGATTATGCTCAAGAAAATACAAGAAATTTTTACAAATAATTCACCAATTCAACGCTTTATATAGTAGGTATGTAAGTACTATTTGTGCCGCAAAAAATTAATACCTTCAAATGCCTTTTCCGTTTCAAAACTACGCGACGCCATCGCCACAGCGACGCTCTCGAGGTTCTTTTTAGGTTCCTGAACCTAAAAGTAAATAAAATAAATAAAAGTAGTAAAATCATGAAGAGAATTGAAACGTGTTATCCATAAACTTCTCTTTTTCACTCCTCAAACCTCCCCCCGTGGATTCTCGAACCCCACAAAATTGTATTGAGCAAACTTTAATTGCGAAATATAGGACGAGGCGTCGCGCCGCGTCGTCTCCATGCCCCGCCGCGCAATCATTCATTCGCAAATTGTTATTTTTGTAAAGAATTCGATGATTACACTTCAACTTCGAACGTCTCATTTGTGCATAGGTAAGTAGGTGGAGTGGAAACATTTCACAAAATGAAAAATAAGCGACGATCTCTATTAAATTTTCAATGCACGCGTTTATGGACTCGAAAATTTGAAGTTTGTCAATTGTTTCAATCATTTTTGTCTCCTACTAAATAAAAATAGAGTTTACCGTTATTGCAATTAGGTACAGTTCGACCAGCATAACTTCAGAATTCTCCGCGCAGAATTCCTACTCCACGTGTACCACCGAAACGCAATTATATTGAATGACAGTCGATGTTCTTGTTCGTGTCCCCGTATCTAAATTTATGATAAGAGCATCTGTCAAGTTGTTCGTGCTGGAATCTAAAAACACGTGGCGCACTACTTATCGCGCGGAACAGACACTGACGAAATCACGGATGCGCAGCGACGAATCTTTACGGAAGTTATCGTACTATACCTATCTACTTCGAAGACGTTTTATAATTTATTAATAGAGCCATAAAGTAGCAAGTTTCTAAATATCCGATTAAATTCGAAGTACTAATACAGACGAACTTTCAAAATAGGGATAAGTAAATTAAGCTCGCGTAAGAACAAGCGAGATATTGGCTTTCCAAAAAAAAAGAGCCGCGAAGAAGACGAGGGGACATGTTCGCAACGTATTCGGCGAATGTTTTGTGGGCAATAATATTTTTCAGCGTCGTCGACAAAAATGACTTGGAGCCGCAGTAAAATTTGTGGTCGTTACTTGAAACGGTCGCCCCCGAATATTTCTCACTTACGGTTAGGAATAAATGTCGGCCGCAGTCGGCCGATATCCATAATAAGACAGAGAGGAGCACCAATAATAATTTTTAACGAAAGTTATTTTAAATTAATGGAGACGATGAGCTTTCATCGATTATTAATTGCTTACCTACTTTTTGTATTGTGCCTTTTATATGCCCACACCTTTCTCCATCCGCTATTTCTATATCTGAAAGGGATTATGGATGCATTTTATGTACGTTTGTGAAATATTATAAAAACTAAGTCCTATTCTAACCTTAATCAATCTAAGGGCCGATCTTTCCGTCTTCCGATAAATTTATCCGACAGATATTTAACATGCAAACAATTGTTCAAACAAGTTGTCGGATAAAATCGAAAGATCGGCCCTAAATCTTCGAATTTGGCTTTCTTATAAATTTTTAAAAATGTGACAACACTCTCTGGTTCTGATTTATAGTTTGTTGGAAATTCCTTTTCGCGTTTTTTGTATTGTAAGAATATAATTATTTTTAATACCTATTTTCGCCAATAGAAAAGATTTTATTTTTTACTTTTAACAAACATTTCGACTTTTTCTTGAGGTCTTCTTGGTGTTTTACAATATAAACAGTTAAACTTTTTGTTTATATTGTATTGTAAACACCGAAGAAGAGCACAGAAAAAGGTCACAAAAATACTTGTGTAATAATTGACAAACTTATTATGTTATTCTAATACAAATAAGCGTAAAATTCTGAAAAAAAGAGCATATTATGACAAGAATACAAAATAAATACAGTGCTTCCAGTGAATTACTTTTATTTAGTTTATTTACTTTTTAATCTAGATATTTACTTTATTTACTTTTTTATTTATTCATGAATCTGAGAAAAGAGTAGACTGTCTACAGGAGGTCCTTTTCTCGGTGTTTGGTTCCTGGTGAAGTTGTAATGGGTGTTTGATTTTTTAGTGATACGCAGACATTATCAGTTTAACTGCTGTTGTATCTTGTTATGATCACTTAGTATTTCATATATTAAATTTTGGTAAGTGTAATTCTGTTATGTTTGAAATAGTGTATAAATCGCGGACGCGGACACAAACGGGTTATTCCCGCCTCTGAGTCATCCGAAATATTCTATTTTAACATTTAAGTTCTTAGTTTACGCGGACCGCTTCTATGAATGAAAGCGATTAAGAGGCCTAACTGTGAATGTCGAAAGCATTTTTTCTAACTATAAAAATTCAGTAATATTTTCCCACCAGATTCAGTTTATTCTCATTTATTGACAAATTACAAACAACTTCTTATCGATCATTGCTATCTCTTTTTTCCTTTACAAAAACAAAACTAAAAACATTAACTAAAATGCAACAGCAGGACTGATATAAATAAGTTTCTTGCATAATTGCGTTTTGCTTTATATTTAAAAATCTAGTAGTAGTGATGCTGATATTTGATGAAGGGTGTTGGTTTCCTAATTATTGATAATTATTATTGACTGATAGTTCTGTTTGATATCAATAATATTGATGTTGTCTCGCTTTTAATTTTCAAGACATGTTCCATATTCTATTGATTAAAAGGTTTTTTGAAGCGTTACTTATAACCTGTTTGTGACTTCAATTATTTACTTTTTTTTAATCGCTTTTATTTGCTTTTATTTACATTAAGTTTGAGGAATATTTACTTTTTTTAATGGGTGTGTCGCTGGAAACCCTGTATATTTGAAAAACTACTTTTCAATGCGTATCAGGTAGTGTCATTTTATCGAGATTATGCAAAATTATAATTTATTTAAACACCCGCAGTTCGTCATTTTTTGCTTTGTTATAACAGAATTACGAGTTTTCTAGTCGTTTGCGACTTGATCTGAACGTTGCGTCGCAAAGCGTTCGGGTAAAAATTTTGCCAAAAAAACAAATACTAAGGGATTTTTTCGAGATTTCGCAAAAATTTTAAATCGCCGGAAACGCGCTTAGTTCGTCATTTATTGGTTTGTTATTCTAGAAAACTGCTTTGCAAATAATTCCGTACCTGTTCTATGCGTATCGGGAAGTGTCATTTTATCGAAATTATGCAAAAATAATAATCTATTTAAACGCCGGCAGTTCGTCATTTCTTGCGTTGTTATACTAGAAATACGAATTTTCTAGTAGTTTCCGACTTGTTCTGAATGTTCCGTCCCAAAACGTTCGGGTCAAAATTTTGCTAAAAATAAAAGACAAGACCGTTCCAAAATTTTCATTGATCATTGCTATAAAAGACGGGGAAGTCATTATTCCTTCAACTTGCCACTCTCTGTGCCACAAAAAGCGGGTATCATATCGTTATCGATCCACCGTCGAATTCCACTGTACGCTGAATTTTTTGGTAAAATTCAATCTTCTATTAAGAAAACACTTTATTAACTATAACCATTCCTTAATTAAGCAACACAAAACTGCCGAATCAGCTTCGACTTGTCTTACAATTAGCGTGTCTTTTCGTGCATTCGTTTTCCTTTTGCGGCCTCTACCGTTCAAGTTTTTATTATAGGTGCCCGTTGCAACGAATTTTCGCCAAATTTTTTGAGCCGCGCTTTTTGAAATTTTGTATTTTACCGCTACGTTACGTGCACTCGAGACAGTTTTTTTTTATGTTCGATAATTAATTTCTGCAATTGAGCGCAGATTTCTTTTCGAGCAGACAGACGTGCGTTGTTTAATTTTTCTGCTGATGCATGGATGCAACTCGTCTCTGTAAAATTGTTCCGTGTTGTTTGTTAGTCGATGTGGAATGTCGTAATACAATTTATAGCCGCGATTTACGGCACAATTATAAATTTAATAGTCATCCCTTGTAATTTTATACGCTCGATTTCAAACTGAAACATCCGTTTTTTCCTTTTTCAAGTGCAGCATTACCTTTTTACGGCCCTATTTCGATCCAACCGGTCTCGTGACGACTTCAAGTCCCACGTACGATTTCATGACAATTTCCACAAGCGCACTTATATAAAACAACGCGCAATAAACCTGTATCGATGCTAATGATGCGAAACTGAACCTTATACAAAATCGTTCTATATTCAAAAGTAAAGCGTGCAGTAAACTCGCATGATCAGAATCAATGGCCGTGACGTTCCCCGAATTTGTCATCGAAAGAATTTTTTGCTCACTATTTCTAAGGATCCTCGAACAAATTATTTAGAAACGAGACTCTTCAAGAACATATTCTGTGTGCCTCGAAGCGTTCGTCTTTTTTATAAGTAAGTAAAATCTGAAAAGTTTCCGCGCAATATGCATACCTAATTCGGGCCGCTAAGGGTTGCAACTTAAAATGAAATATTAAAAACTGAAGCATGTTATTTGATAATTTTCAAATGTAACTACATTCGTTTAATTACGACCGTAGGCTGCAGATAAAAATAACGATCCGTTCAAAAAAAAATCTGAAATCGTTTCCTCACACGCCAACAATTACTGTTATGCATTCAATAGACGAGAGTGCACCTCTTAGAACTAATTTCGTCGATGCAACTTTAAAATTTAAGTTTAATATTAAAAAATATCCCCTCCTATAGATAGATAGCGGCGCGTTTTCCGCTGAAAATTTCTAATTAAGCGTAAGCTCAACTTTTACGTCGCAATTCGACCCGACAATTAAACCAACAGTTTCGTATAATTTAGGCGGAGATAAAGCAGTATTGAACAAACTTGAAAAAGTCGGAATAACAGCTCTCCGGAACAACCGATAAGCACATATATGAGGAAAATAAAAACGAAACTCCGAGCGTACGTTTTTTAAATCGTTTTTATATTTATAGCCGTTTAAGCTATAGCGAAGTAAGTACAGTTTCGTTTGATTTAGTGGCCAACGAAGTTTGAGAAGTTTTATTGAATTGGCACTACTCCAACTCCTGCACTTGCACGTCGATTTTCTTCGGCGAACCATTGTCGTCGCTGTACGGGTACTGTTACTTTAACAAAAGACCGGGAACTCGCTCTGCTTACGTGTAGGTAGACGACCAGCTTACGAACCGCCAGAAAAAATATCGGTGGGTAATTATGGGATTTAGTTATATCTGTTCGGCGGCGACGCTCCTCCTAATATTCGTCGTGAAATACTCGACAGTCTAAATACAATGTAAATTTAATTACAAGTTCAAATAGAGCTTGGCATGGAGACGCGTGTAGTGTTTCAAGCAATATCTTTGAAACACACACGCCTAACTCGAATCAACCCTAAGCGGAATTACGCAACCAGCAATAGGCTTCCAGTTCTATAATTACAGGACTCCGCCATTCTTGGAAGATCCGTCATTGTCATGTCGCCCTGACACCTTGTAATTACTTGTCGAATAAGTTGACGCGGTACGTACTTACTCGAGTCGCGAACCGCTTTTCAAAATTTTCGGAACGTTCTCGGGAGGGGCTTGTAAATGTTCGACGTTCGGGATTTAAGTTGTCTTCGCAAGGAACGGCACTGTAGCGCGCCGACTTTACGAAAGTGATAGCTCGGATTAAGGATTCCGGCATTAGCAGGATGCTAAACATAAACCTTGGAGAGATTTCCCGACGTTTCGTCGCCAGCGAAGGTCTCGCAAATTAAACTCGAAAATCTTGTAAAATAGGTCGCGCGAATTGCGTCGACTTTCGGAATTCGCCGCAACATGCCTTTTTTTCCGACCGCAAATAAAAGAGCGTACGTAAGATGTCGAAGTCGACGGCAGTTTTCAAAGTGCGACCGGAAAATCCATAGAATGTCTGGAAACCCGGAGCGTGGGAGCCATTAAACGCATAATAATGAGTTAATTTTAACGGCGGTTTTGGGCTGATGTTAATTAATGATATACACGGAGATCGAATATGTGTCGGAGGCAAATTAGTTATTGTTTGGAACAAAATTAATGGTGGTTCAAAGGCGTTATTTTTTATGGAACTTATTACTTGAATCGTTATTTGAATATGACATTTTAGCGCCTACATCATCGTCAGCCAATTGTGATCGAGCTTAAATTAAGCTGAAAATCGTGAAAATTTCAGGAAATTAATAAGAATGCGCCAACGGGAATGTTATAACAAACAATTTAAAAAAAAGGAAAAGTTTCATCAAAATCGGCTCTGTTCTTGTGCAGGTTCCGAAGTAAAGAAACCTCATTTGGCTCGACTAATTAAGGTGTACGTGAGGATAAAATCGGAAAAAAAGCGTTTGATTATTTGACTATTCAGTTCAATTTTGTACTGTGCCCGTCCTTTTAAAGGCAGACGTTTTCAAATATCAATTTCTTTGATTACGGTGGCGGACGTATAAATAGCCGCACCCCATAGACACAGTTTCCATTGCCGATTTGCCCAGGGTTTTCAAACTTGGGCAAAAACTACGACAACTAGCAAATGTAGAATTTATCGGGGAACAAGTTGATAATATTCACTTTCCATCCAGGACCCATAGTGCCGACTACAAATGTAATACGTTCGGCGCGGACATATAAATAGCCGCACCCGGAACTCTCCTGTTTTCTGCGCGTTGTTGACTGAATTGTTTGCGTGATAACCGTGTTATTTTGTATGTTCTGGTAGTTCTGTTATTAATCTAGTAATCAATTCATCTAGAACATGTGAAGAGGTAAGCATATCACGCCGCAACTGCGTGCTCGTATCGACACCCTGAATAATGAAGGTGTTTCCATGAGAAAAATTGGAAATAAACTGAGAATTTCTGAAAAGGACGTGCAAAACGCCGTGAAAACGTTGCAGAAGAATGGTGGAAATCCGATCAATCCTGTGCGGAAGCCCAGGCCACGTAAAATAACCGTTCGCGTCGACAGGAAGATGGTTAGGATCTCTGAAGCCGACAGAAAGAAGAGCGCTGTGGACATCCACAAGGAGATAAGCGGTCCTCCTGGCTTCAACATCACCGTGCGGACTGTTAGACGACGTCTAAACCAAGCTGGACTGATGGGACGCATTGCCCGCAAGAAGCCACTTGTGTCCAAGAAAAACCGAGAAGCCCGCATGGCTTTCGCCAAGAAGCACGTCGACTGGCAAGCCGAAGACTGGGCCAAAGTGCTGTTTACGGATGAATCCAAGTTCAACCGACTAGGATCAGACGGAAAAACGTATGTACGGCGGCGCATGGGTGAAGAATTCGATCCACGCTGCACCAAAGTCACAGTGAAGCATGGCGACGGCTTTCGGAGGTCCGGAGTCGGTCCGATTCATCGAATTGAAGGCATCCTCGACGGTCAGAAGTTTGTGGGCGTCATGGAGAATATGCTGAAGCCGTATGCGCGTCAAAATCTTGGACAGAACTGGATCCTTCAACAGGATAATGACCCGAAGCACACTTGCACGATCGCGAAGGCCTGGTTCCAGAAGAACAAGTGGCGCCTTCTGGAGTGGCCAGCGCAGAGCCCGGATTTAAACCCGATCGAGAACCTGTGGAATGATGTAGAAAAAGTGGTGCAGGCCAAGAAACCGAAGAACCTGAACGAACAAGCGGCCACGATCGAGGAAGCTGGTCGACTCCATGCAACGTCGTTGTCAATCTGTTATTGCCAGCAAAGGGTTTCCTACTAAGTATTAGGTTATTGCTGCATGTAAACTGTTGTTTTCCGTTCATTGAGTAAAAGTTTTCGTTCATAAAACAGGAGAGTTCCGGGTGCGGCTATTTAGGTATATGTCCGCGCCGAATCTGAGTCGGCCAAATGTATTACATTTATAGTCGGCACTATGGGTCCTGGATGGAAAGTGAACACTATCATCTTGTTCCCCGATAAATTCTACATTTGCTAGTTGTCGTAGTTTTTGCCCAAGTTCGAAAACCTAGGGCAAATCGGAAACTTTGTCTATAGGGTGCGGCTATTTATATGTCCGCCACTGTATATAAGTACCTACTTACTGATGAACCCTTTCGATTAATTACCTAAATCTCGTATTTAACAAATATTTTAAACATTTTAATTACAACGACAGTAAATAGGGTGAACAGTACAATTATTGGCCGTGCTAATTTAAATCTTTTATATTAAGAGTTTGATCGAAATAATTAACATTTAGCCTTCGCCGGAAAGATCTGATGACCTTGCGCTATTTAGGCACCTAGATTTTATTGTGACGGCTTCAATGAGCTTGTAAGTTTATTACTTGACGCGAACTGTGTGTTGTGTATGGAACCATTTCGTGCACAACTTAAGATTTTGTTAAAGCCGAATGGTGGTATTTGATAGGTTTTTTTTTGGCGACTCGATATGGTAAATTTTGTTTTAGTTATTGTTTGTTAAAAAAACATGAATAAATACGTATTTTACTACATTTACAGACATTATAACTTATAAATTCTGTATATTTACGGGGGGGAGGGGGGCAATAACTGTATTAAAAAATTGGAAAAATATAGTGATTGACCATTTGGCCAATAACTATAGTTTACGACTAATGCCTGTTTTATTAGAAAGTTTACATTAATATGTGTCGTAATATTTTTTAATCTCACATTTAGGAATTTCGGATGACTTACCTTGATCGCTTCACAGTTTTTGGTCACCGACCAATAACTATCATCTTCGGGTGGCCAATAACTATAATTGGTTGGTTTTTACCTTTGCAGTTTACAATATTATTCTGTTTGAAATGCCAAAAATTGAATCTGGAGTGACCTATAAAAAAAACCTATTCGGAAGATAGTTTCAAAAGGGCTTTAGAAAAAATAGAAAATGGTATGCCGCCGAGAGAAGCATCCAGAAGGTTTGAAATAGCAAGGGCAATGCTGCAATTTCGAAGAAGCAATAAATTCGTCAAAATCAGTTGTGAACCAAATCCCATTTTGTCCTGTGGAGAGGAAGCTATTTTAGTCGTATGGATCATAGAAAATCAAAGAAAAGGATATCCTAGACGTAAGGAAGACGTGCAACCATCAAGGACGAAACTCCTCGTCCTGATCTTTTTACGAATAACTTTCCTGGTGATGATGGGTGGTATAAGGCATTCCTTCACCGTCACGGCGAACCCACCGCAAGGATGTCTAAAGCCGTTACAGTTGTGAGCTCAGCTATTTCAGAACTAGACATTAAAAAATGGTTTAACGAAATAGAAGCTTATTTAACATTTGAAGGCTTAAGGCCTCTTAGAATAGCTCGCTTTAAGGTTCAAATTCGCCTGTTTTACGGAACTTTCGCTAAAGATTACGGCCAAAATAATAATTTTGGAAATTTGATCGTTGCATTATTATATTATTTTAAGTTATAGAATTTGACGTATGCATCGATTTTAAAGAAAAAATGTTTATTTTCTTGTAATTCTTCAATACAATTTTCACTATATTCCAAATAAAACGCATTTTTAAAGCTGAAATTTAAACAAAAATGAACATTTTTTCTACAAGTCTTACGTCAAATTCTATAATTTAAAATAATACAATAGTGCAACGATCAAATTCTCAAATTTATTATTTTGGCCGTAATCTTTGGCGAAAGTTTCGTAAAACAAGCAAATTTCTCTTAAGAGACCTTAAGCGAAATATTAAACGATCCATATGTAAACGTTTTATTTATTTATAAATTATATCGATGTTCGTTTTACCTTGAAAATTAGTCGTTTGTGCTTCAACAATCTGCTTCTTCACTATTATGAATTTAAGTAAAATTGAATAAGGACAGGATCGTACTTAAAATTTGAAATGCAATTTTTTCGGCAACTATTAATAAACGGCTATCTATTGATAAGGAAAATGTGGTTTAAATCATTACAGCTACCAATCCCCCATTAAGATATTTAGACTTATTTTAGTTACACCCTGTATGTTATGTTATGTTTATTTAAAATTTTATGTAAAATTTATTTATTTTTATTTATTTAAAATTCATTTACAAATAAAGGTTTCTTTTTTATTAATCCTTGTTGTCTTTTATTTGAAAAATAACTTTTATTAGGTGTCCTACGTACGTGATAAAGAGGGCGGTCAATCACTATCTTAGGTGCAATCCAATAACTATCTTGTGACGGTCAATCACTGTTATTATGATATAATTTCACTTAAACCATAATGCATCACAGAAATACTGCAATTATGTTTAAACTATTTAAGAAAAACAAAAATTTAGAGTTTTCCGAATGACTTGATGCCACTGAAACATATACATTTACAACTATGTATTTTTGGCGAGCGAAATAAAATTGTGTTAAAAAATTAAAGGGCCAATCACTGTACCGTTTACCCTACTATTGATTTATTATTGTAATATGGTTTTGTTCCTTTATTGTGATATAAACTAATTCCATTTAAATAGATCTTGAAGTTAACACTGTTCACCTAAATGGAAATCGCATACGCCCGTCGTTTCGCGTCTTCATTTATGATAAAAATGAAACCGAACCGCGCGTCACGACGCCGACGACATTATAAAAATACTCGAAAATTTATTGTCTGTCGTATTCGTCCTTTGACTCTAAAAGGTGATCGAATCAGTCAAATCACTCGCGAAAAACTTGTTCCCATTTGCTTTCAGTATATCATAAACTAAATTATGATATTAAATTTTGTACACGCACGTCGAATAGCATTTCAGTGCAAACAGAAACCGGTTAAGTAATGTTGCGGAACAAATAGTCTAAATACGATTTCTCCCAAGGTAAATGCGACTGTCGTGTTCATCGGAATTACGTATGGAATACGGCCCCAACTAAATACAACCACATGCGATTTAACACGATCTATCCCAGATTTCTACAAAGCATTAGGTATAATTTGTTGTGGGAAAGTAAGTAATTCTGGAATCTCACAATCTACGGGAAACTAATGATAATATGATCACGGCAATTAACGTAGTAGGCGTTGAAGCGTTCGTTATCCAGTTTTATAAAATAAAAGGTGTACAACTTAACCGCGTTTGCGCTTATAAAACGAACGCATTTTAAACGTTTTTAAATTGACTACACGTTCCGTTCGATAAGGCACTTCGCAATTTTATTAAAACGACAATCGATGGAGAACGCGCGCGAACAGATTAAGAATGAAAAAAAAATAGCGAAGCCTCGAAACGATGTCGCAGTCGTAAATCAATTTACACGATGGCCCTACACTTTACGAGGCCGAGAGAGGTCAGGAAATCATTTCGGCGACCGCGGATTTATACTATATAAAAAAAAAAATTTTCGAGAGAAAAGACGACCCGAAACGAAAATTTTCGGTCGTTCCTTCATAAACGCCTTCGAATTTTGTTAAATCAATTTTAGAAGGGCAGCTTTTATCTTTTATGTCTTTAACGTTGAAAAAAGCAGGGATAACTTTTCTTATAAGAGTTTCGGCATGAACTTTAGGTACCTAATGCTAGGTGAACTTTTCTCATATATAATGGGAACTTCAGAAAACGCTAACTTGTGTTCCTTTGTAATCTTTTTTTTTTTTGGAAACTTGCGTGGGTGGGCAAATGAATTTTATCGACGCCGACTTTCCATTGCGGTTTCTAGTGCGTTAAGAATTTGAAAATCGTAGATCGAGCGCGGCATATTATTTCGATTTTTAATTGGATTTTATACGTTTCAGGTTTACTCTAAAAGGGACATTACGAATATCGTGGAGAGCAGTCATTATTTGAAAATCGGTAGTTGGTGCAGATCGGGTTCGACGCCAGGTTCTCAGGCAAGAGGAAAATGCAAAACGGCTAGATGGGTCAAGCCCTTCCGGTGTTTAGGTAAGTGGATATTAATATTAATCAAAAATGCTAATCCCGATTTTGAAATGCGGCGGATAACAAAAAAATGAACATCGAATCCGTTCGATAAATTCTGATATTCAAGAGTTTCCGCACGACAGAACAAAAGAATCGTTTGAAAACTGTTGTATTCCGAAAAAAAACTCTTATTTTATAAAGAACAATCAGAGTACAAACTGACTTAAATTGCGTTCTGGATCGTTCATTTTCCTCGAAAGTTTTCTTATTGTTGCTTTAGTAACATCTTATGTAAATGCGTTCACGCGGCGAGTTCTCGGCAGCGATTATTTAGACACGTGAAAATTAGTTTTCTATTTTCATCGAAGTTGCGCAATACGTTTTGATTGCTTTACGGTTGTTAAAAAGTCGTTTAATTTCGTGACGTTTTGCGGTATTTATCCATTTATCGGTAATCAAAATGCGAAATTGAAATTAAACTGACACGTCGGATGTTAAAATTTTTTGCAACGCGTAATTACGCGAGTCACTATAATTTATTAACCGATTGTCGATTAGGTTTGGACGAAATAAATTATGAAATGAAATCGATCACGTTTTGCAACTTAAACTTCGTTTTCTCCTATCTACGGTCCTATTGAAATCTTCTGGCGACCGAGTTTGAAAACTTACGTCTCAAAAAGTATCTAACGGATTTCACTCAAACTGATACTTAAGATACTCAAGATACTTTATTCCTACACAAGTATGCATAACCTCGTAATTTTACAAAAAGGCGTTAAATTACTAAAGTTTTAAAAACGTGATTTTTACTGTTTTATTAAAATGTTTTTTGTGGAATTTTATTAATTCATAAAAATGTTATAATAAAGTCTCCTGCCACTCCATTTTGCTCATTTGGCGAGATATTAAAAAAATTCTCGCGTACACGTGGATGAACAAAGTAGGTAAATTACCAAGTAAACCAGTTAATAAAAATATTAATGTTTAAAGGCTCCAGAAATTATAACATAGTGACAAACAATGTGCGATGCTTGCATATTCGGGTCGCGGTGGAGTGAAGTGAGTGCTATATCGCGTCTATCATTATTACAAAGCGGCATTATGTATAACGTAAAGGAAATGTAATGTAAACAGTAATGTAATTAAGTAATTAAAACTAGCATGCGTAAAAAATATTTCAATGGACGATACACAAACCGTACCTGTGTTGAAACAAACCTATTAACGTCTCATTTCGGATATCATTGTATTGCATGCGGTGCCTTAGCGAATAATTGTAAAATGGTTAACGATCTTTTAAACAATGCATCGTCCACGATACCATAATTAAACTAAAATTAGGGACAAATAAAATGACAATGCTTTTGAAAAAGTACCGATCATGAAGATTATCGTTTACAGTTCTACAAGCAATTATAAAGTCGTTAAAATAAAAACTCATCCCATGCTCCGTTTTGAAATTTCCCAAATACAAGGTGCGATCGAAAAATAATCTGAGACTTTCGCTATAAATCGTTTATTTATTATACTTGAAAATATTCACGTGGATTAACCTCGAAAATACTTGCTTAAATACGCCTTTGGCCGCTTCTTCGACTTTTCAAAAGCCGACTGGAGAGCGCAATCGTCGGGATCGCGTTAAGAACAGCGTTATAATTCCTTTCGTGTCTCAAAATGTCGCCCATTCAATACCCGTGTTATTATTGTCGGTGAAGGGAAGAGAAATCAACCGGTGAATGTGATGGTTAGGGAACGGTAGGAACTTCGACGCAACTCTCTCGTATCCTAGGGGCCCAATTCCCAAAACCATTCGCTATCATAACGTATACGAAAATGACGGCACAACAAATAAATTCCTATAGAAACCCATTGTTGTGACTCCATTTTCGCATACGTTATGATAGCGAATGGTTGTGAGAATTGGGCCCCAGTTCGCTTGCAATTGCTCGACATGACCGAAATTGAAATTTTTATATCTTTTGCTAATTTCCGGGAACGGTTCGACGATTTTCTTGCAACAACACTTGTGATGTTCGTAATGGACGTTGAAGACTCGAGGTCGTCTTCGATCTACGTTCGCCCTTCTTTAAACCGGCTACGCCACTCGCGCGCTTTCCAACATTTCCGAACCGAGTTTGACACAAAATTTTAAGTAGTATTTACGTTCGTTGTTCCTTGAAAGGGACAATCGCAAAGCCCACACGCCACACGTCACACGTTCCTGTATGAAATCGGCGTTTACTCGGATATCACACACCTTCCGGGGCAAAACTTGAACGACGCGTAACCACCAACCTACGAACCTTCCGCCCTGTCAAATCTTGTATTTTTGCGACGTTTCTCGCGCGTCCTCGCGGAAATGTCCCAGAACTTATTGATCGCGCCTTGTATCTCGTTCAGATGAATACAAAATTTGCACTTCTACGGCACCTACACCTCTACTAAACATTTCTAAAACTAACGCTAACGACCCTCATTCTAACCGCGAAATTCCGGTAATTTGTCGATTATTTTGTCCGTATTAATGGATATTATTAAAATTACACGAGTTCTGCATAAATTATGATTTAAATACAATTGTCGCAGGCAAATTATGCGCGCGCACACAAATATTTGATTATTTTAAATAATTTAAATGCCAATTAAGGAAATGTATGTATTTATACAGCGCACATTATTCCCCTTAATTGAATAATTTGTGTAATCGTCGTCATTATTATTGTTTCTTTGGTGGGTATTTTCAAAACGATTTATTCATTGTCGCAGGTAAAACTTGCGAGCAAGTAAGGCTGGTTTCAGACGGACGATACGCGTATGCGATTCTCGTATGCTCGATACAGAATTAACATAGCAAATGTAAGCTTTCAGACGCTCGATACAGCTTTCATACAGTATCGCATACAGACTTCTAAAATCACGACAGTTCGGACCTCGTCGACTGTAGGATCGGTGTCAGTCGGAAAATACGAAAACTCTTTATGTGTGATGGATACAGAACTAACATTACAATATATGGGATCTTTCAGACGGCGATACTCGCTTCATACAGCGTCGCATACTAAATTTGAGTATCTCGTGAACGTCGGCCGCCAAGCGACAGCAAAATGCTATACTCTGTTTCTTTAGAAATATACAACATGCTATACTCTGTTTCTTAATTAGGAGGAGTAAATTAAAATTTCCACCTAAAAAACGTGCTCTAGTTTACGCTGGGTAATTTGCCGTACGCGCTATTAAATCTCCGGTAATTTATGTTTACCTACATGTGTGACAGTTTATGGGTATCGACTTTAAAGTGTTTTAAAGTCATTTCTTGTATATTACCAATATGAAAAATAGTTCTTTTCAGAATTAAATTGATCATTTTGTAATAAGTTCAAATCCAAGAGCAAGTATTGCATCTGCAGTGTCACCGCAAACAAAAACGCCCCCATTTGGGGCATTAGTTTTCTGCTGAAAAGCAAACTATTTAGAAGAAACTAAAATTAGATGATGAAAATTCGGTATTACCTACGTTAAAAATTGTACTTTTAGCAGGTTAAATTAACAGCCCTGATATTACACACCCCTTTAATACTTTAACACTCATTTTATTCATTATACATTGACACATTTCGAATTGTTACTGCATTGGTACATTTTTGTCCCATACATTTACAGGAACCAATGCAACTCATTCGATTTTTGCTACTGTTTTCACATTTTGCTACTGCAATGTAAAAAATATGATGAAACGAAATTTATGAATCAACAAAAAGAGACATTAAATGGTAAAGTCGCTGTAGTTTTCGTATGAAATAGGAGTTTCTCATAAATTTATTTAATACAAAACGCTTCTTGTATTATGTACTTAATTATTAAAATAACGGATAAGATATATTTACAATAATAATAATAATAGTATGTTGGCTTATTTTAGAATTACGTATAGAATGAGAGGGAGCTACGGGAAAAAGTGAGATGGGAGATATACTGCAACCAGTTGAGAGTGCGACTCTCGAAAATGCAATTTTCGCATGTTTTCACTTTTAATTATTTATCTTAATTATGAAGCCCTACAAAAATATAATTCTTCTATCGTCGGATGCTACAAGGACGAACCAAACTTTTTTAAAGAATAAAATTTTTCGATATGTCGTACTATTTTGTAGTTATGACAGTATAAACGGTAAAAAACGCGAAATTGAAGTGAACTTTTTAGCTGTTCGAACTGAGATATCGGTCCCAAAAGTGATTTTTCTCCATAAGAGCCCGTGTATTTTGCATTTTTTCAAAAATTTTTAAACGATTAATTCCACAAAACCAATTACGAATTACGGCAAATACGGAATTCTTTACGGCAAAAGAAAGTTCACGTTTCCTTCTATTCGTACGCTGAATAACTCTTTCGGTGAAGATAGTGCCCTTTTTAACTGAACGATTTTTGACGGCTTTTGGCTTTTTAAATAAACAAATACACCCTTTCGATTTGTCGAGGTTTCATCTTGTAACCCCGACAGCCCCTCGAAGGTCATTTTGCGGAGTTTCGAGCACTCTACTATAAACAACGAACCGCTATATTCTACCGATTCTGTCTAACTACAAGAACTGACGAGAAAAAGCCTAATCGGAAAAGTATCGCAAGAGAATTTTGTACGCGAACGTGAATCGCATACGCGTATCCTCGTCTGAAACAGGCCTAACTAAACTGATAAAATAAAAGCTTTTCAATCAAAAATTAGTGAAATTTTGAACGTTTTAATCTCGAGCCAAAACGTACGTGTATATCATTACTTATTTTGTAAGTAATAAAACAATACTTAAATCTTAATTTAAAATTTCTTGCTCACCGAATCGTTATTTGAAACAAAAATCCATTTTCTTCAATTAAAACTTATACATAGACACATGTATACATATAAAATACGGCACATAAGGCACATTGCCGAAGACATTAATTATGTCCATGACTGCACCTAGATATGTTTATAATTTGAATTATAATTATACCCAATATTCTTAAACATATTATCATGTGAATCGTCTCCTCAAAATTAAATTGAATTATTGAAATATTGTTCCAAAAGTTTTTTCAAACCAATAATCTTTTAACATAATATATATATGAAGAAAAATATTAGTATAGTTTGCGCTAAAGTATGTCATTTATCGTAAATTACAACAAACGACGATAATTTATTAGATCGTCGAACTCGCGGGGCCACTTTTAATAAAGAAATCTTTTATTCATACGTTTCCGCATTAATCTATCCATCATTCGTTAGTTTTTGCCAAAAATATAAATGCACGAAACAAAAGGAAAAAAAAAATAGAGAACGAAATTTGTAAGTTCGTTTTTGGTTGCGACCGAAGAAAAATGCGAATAAATTATTTCGGAAACGCGAGACATGGGCACTTAAACTTTTAAAATGGCCGACGTGGAAAGTCGAACTTTCGAAGTAGTTAAACGTGGACGGCGAACATCTGTCTACGTTGCGGCCGAACTTTTCTATTGCATTAACCATCAGTTAAACGATAGGTAGGTTATTTTGTAAATGTTTCTCTTTTACATTCCCAGTACTTACAGGCAGTTCGAATTGGAAATTTTATTGACTTTTCGAATTGAAAAAATCTTAATTTAGGCGTTAAACAAACGCGACACGCAGAAAGGAGACTAAGGAAAAATGTGAATAATGTGTTTTGTTTCTTATCAATCGTAACGGATTTCGGTTGATTGCAACATTCAACGAAACAAACTCGATCGAAACTTTGCGAACCGTTTAATTCGATTTAATTTAGGAACTATAAAAGTTCATTTGGGTAGTATACGAATTGTAGGTGTAGCGTCTTTTACTTTAAATTTTCGCCTTTCGGATTAAAATTTGTAATAACGTCCGCCTATTTATGTTTACGCCAATCAAAAACCGATAAATGTTCGGCTTTCTATCGTTTTCTGATTGACAGATATTTACGAAATTAATTTTCTAAGGCGGTGGTAACAAATTTTAATCGGAAAGACGAAAATTTATAGTAGATAAAGAATTTAAAAATGCGAAAAATGAGCTAGAGGCGTAGTTGACGAGTTTATTTGACGAATGCACCCTATACGTTCTTGTTGGTTGCCGAAAGATCAAGTTCGTCTTTATAAAACAACTTGAACGTCACAGTAATGCGATTTTGAATTTTAAACGTTTTTACAATCGCGCTTCGTTTCAAATTTTCTTTAAAATTTGCCTTTTATCCCCTAAAATTTTCAGCGTCGTCCTTATTATTATCATCTACATAATACATATATACTTGTTGACAATAAAAATTTACGAAAACTTTTTAAATCGTCAAAAGTTCTTGAATAAAATCAACTTTGCAAAGTTCCTTTTTGAACGTCGTCATCGCGTGTATATTTCGCGATGTATATTCTCGCGAATATCCACGATTACAACTTACGGCATTCGATGTCTTTGTTTTTAACGAGCAATCTGGGCAAATTTAGAATAAATTAAAAACGCGGAGCTTCGCGCGTCCGTTCTTTTGGATATCGCGAGCTTAATTCTTACGATTTTATTATGCCCGCGCCAAATCTTAAATACGCCCGATGCGCAAGATTTATGGGTCGTAAGAAAATTGTAGGCATAAATGGAATACGACTTAAGATTAATTTTCTTATTCGCGACCACGTTGGATTTTCTTCTTCTTCTTTTTTTTTAATAGCCTTAATAAGGACCGCGCCGTTTTTTTTTTTTTTTTCTTTGACGTTAAATTAAATTTTAATGGAGAGGATTTACTTTTAAGATAATACCGTATTATATAGTTATCTTCGTCTCTAGTGGTGCAGATTATCGTATTTTACGAGAATACAAATTAATTTCGACGAGATGAAAACGAAAGTCATTAATCATGAGTAACTGCGGCCGCATCAAAATAAATTATTTAAGAAACAGTCGAAATAAATTAATTTTTAAAAGAACGCGGCGGCGTTATTTCTAATAATATCTCTTTGCTGCCCTTTCAAGTAATCCATCATGACCGTGCTCCGATTTTATTAAAAAGAAAAATGTTTCCAGTCGTGTCTCTACGGCCCCCCGTTCTTATAGATATGGCACCGACTATAAAATTTCGATTTAAATTCAATTATTGCCGCGCACACGATCCACGTGTATTGTAGCGCTGTTTCTGTAATAGGGGGTTCGCGCGTATATAAATTATTCGAAAATTCAAATAACACAAAGTCAATAACGATGATGGCTTTTCCTCCACGTTTCCCATATGTCATAAATTTATGTATTCGTGGCACAAATTCACTATTTGTATCGTTCAACCGCATGTTTCCTTTAGGCACACAGTTTACATATTCATAAAGTCCATTGTTCGGTTTTGTGGCGTTGTTGTGTGCATCCCCTTTCAAAAAAAAAGTATCTTTAAACTGCCTCTTAACAAGATTTATTCCTATACGCTCGATATTAAAATATCTTTCGACGCAAAAACGTATTTACTGTGCAACTGAAACGAAAAATCGAAATTTCCTAGAGGATAGCGACACCACATAAAACCCTCTTTAAAAGGTTTCGCTATACGCACTTTCTTTGGAGAAGAATTATTGTAGCTCAACGGGATTCCGACCATCTCATACTTGATCTGAAATAAAGCTCCAAATAACGATTCTAAGGTCTCCAGCTCTTTGTTTCCAAAAATAGACGCTCCGAAAACCCGATAATTTTCCACGTAAGCGTCGGAAAGCCAAAGGTTAGTGAAATGCGACTTTGCTTGATTTATGACGAATTGTTTTTTCGAATATCTCATCGAACACAACCCGTAATTTGATTAAAGTCCGTGCTGCCATCGAAATGATGTATTAAAGTACAAATTTCATAAGGCGCGTTTTTAGAAATGCCTCATTTAACGTATACTTTACATAATTTTTTATAGTTTGCCCATTTATGTGCCCTTTAAAATCGTATATTACGAATTTAGGGAATTTTGTTGCGGTTGCTGATAGATCATTTCGACGTATAACATACATAATGAGCTCATTATAGACGCAAAATATAAAAAATCAATTACAGAACGCAACAAAAATGGAAATTGTCTACTTTAAAATAACCCTAACGCGTCCATAATTGCGTGTAGCTTTTAATTTTTAAATTTATTATTCACACTTTCGTTTCTAGAGAGGTGACTTACATTAAAAGAAGCGACACTTTTAATTCGATGCACCTATTTCAGCCGTCTCCTGCGTCACGGGGTTTCGGAACGACAATCGTGCGATAAGTCAAATCAAACGGGCACGATTCAAAGTTACATCGGACAATACTATAGGTTTATTTATGTTTTTCTATTCGCGCCATAAATTGTCGACGAGATTCGGACACGGTTTAAATTATTCTAAAGGATTCTTCGAGAATAAATTGGTCAATTGAGAAACTTTCGTATAGGCACGGCCTTCCAATTTTGGATATTAATGGGAACCGTTTTGTTTTTCTCTCTCTCAAAAAGGTTAAAATAATGTTGCCACGCGTGCGTAACGATTTTTTTTTTTTAACTAAACGACGCATTTAATTCACCTTATTTAATTAAACTTTTAAGAGTGAAGTTCTTATCCTTTCGCATATTCTTTTGAACTCTGTCCTGAACTTTTCCAAGTATTACAATAAATGTCGCCGACAAAGCAATGAATATTCAATGCGACCTTTTTTCCGGTTTTTTTTTACATTGTAAGTACTTTATGGATTTTAAGCGTATTTCGTACAGTATCTCGATATCTATACATATTTAAGTGGCCTCTCTTTTCCGTAAAGACCTCGAAAACAGAGCAGTTTTAAAATCCTAAGTATGTTTTTTAAATTGACTGTTTCAACGTCAAAGGAATGTTCATGAACCGAGAAGAATCTTTAAAAGCTTTAGGAAACTGATATTCAAATTTTTGTGTTTATAGAAAATTACTTCAAAGCGGATATTTCATTTTATGATTAACGACTTGCCTTAGATTAATTTTATTATCAAATTCGGCTCGGTATCGGAGTTTTATGATTGTTTTTCTAAAATATGTTATTTTATATTTTATTCGAGAAAATGCGGAACTGATTAATCGGGATGTTTTTTGTTTTGTTTTGTAATGCTTTAGTGGAAATCTCGAAATAGCTACGGATTTAAATGAAATTTTCAGTTGTTCTAGAAATTGTTACTTTCTTGAAAGCAAATTGTGTAGCTATTCTTTTATGTTCCGTTTTATACTTTAAAAGAACTTAATAAGGTGGAGTACAAAGACGAAAGCTCGTAAAACTTTTCATATTTGAAGCCCAGCTGTGCGGTTCTCGATTTTGAAATATTTATTTTATAATTAAATTCGATTTAGTCACACGATAATTGTTTAGCAAGAGAAAACCTCTTTTATAAAACGAAATAGATGTGAAAATAATAAAAAGTCGGTACTTATATTGAGTATTTTATTTAAAATTCGATTAGAGCATGAAATGACAATTATAAGGTAAGTAAATAATAATAAACGAACCGTTACAAGGCTGTCACTATAAACTTGATGACAATTGGGTGTTCCATTTAAAACTACATAATTTTGATTTGTCATGGCTTATTCGAACACTCTGTGTATTGTGTAAAAATATTTTTAAAACGTGTAGATATTATTAAACCGAATTTAAACTATTTGTTATTAATTATCAATAAGTATACCCTGTATGTCTATTTATTTATTCGTCTGATTGGGTGCCCAATTTTGAGATTTTCCCCACAGATGTTAAAACCTGTTGGCACGGCCCTGCTAACCATTATTGTTAATAATCTTTGTAAATACCTACCGCAGATGTCGAAACACCAATGAAATATGCAACAGTTCAACATCGTAAAATAAACGTATAGCCAATTACTATTTTATGTTGCCATTATGTTTCTATTTGATATGGTATAAAATGTTATTTGCGCTTTTAAAGACGTAAATTTTGCATCGTTAAATAACTACATGCAAAAAGATTTCACAACCCCTAATCTCTAAATTTTAATATTGCAGTTATTTTAACGATCGTATAAATAAAAACGAAAAATTCGTCGAACGAAGGAAAGCAATTGCCGAGTCCGTTTTCTGGCGAAATCGTCCATCGTAGATCTCATTACTTAATGTAACGGACAAGTTCACTGTCAGTATAATTCGGAAGTCCGAAATATTCCAATTGATCGGCATTTGAAGAATGTCGCCCACTTCATCAACTGACCATTTCTGTTATTTATCTTGACCACCAATCGGGATTGCAAGTACGGGTCTGTAATTGTATTTTGAAATTATTCTCGATACAGGATTAATTTTGATCGTAGTTAGACTATAAGTTTTCTTTAGTTACCGTTATTGTTCTTGTTAACTTTAATCGGAGGTTAAATCTTATTCCATTTATATTCCTTAAAATACTCATAAATTTCAAATTTTGAGTAGCAAAAATTTTATGCGCAAAAACAAAAAGCACACCGTTTGTGATCTTTTCACACGTGCAAACGTATTTTGAAAATTCCGATAAACAGAGCATTGTTTTGAGGACATAAGACTTTTCGCTAACACATCAATTATTTGGACAACTTAAAGAAAGATTGTGTGTCAGATGACAACAAAATATACAGAGTGATTCGTTAATTATGATATAAGACAGAAATGGATAAAATCGACGAAACACCCTCAGTTGTGAAGGGCGTCAGATACGGGTCCTGGATGACCCCTATTAACGTTAACGTATGTGCGTTTACCAAAGGAACACCCTGTATAATGTATAAATTTTCAGACACCTAATATGAATTGAACAATAAAACTAAATATTTTATTTAAATCGTCTAAATTTTGGACGTCTTTTACGAAATATCGTTATTGCAAAAAAATTGAAATTGATGGCAGTCGTTTATTTTTAAAATGAAAACTAAAAATGAAATGAGCTACACGATAACTCTATTATGACCAAAAAAAAAATACAAAGTTGACATGTATTTTATCTTCTGCAAACTTATTTTTACATAAAGTAATAAAATTTAACCTGGAAAAACAGAATAAGCAAAAAAGAAGCCGTCGTTCAAACACAACCTGACGTTAAAATTGGAGGCGTACTTTTTAAGATATCGAAGAGAAGTGCCTATAGATAGATCATTTTTATCGGCAATTTTTCTAAATTTGTCCCTCGAAATTTAAAACGGACGCCCCCACTAGGTAAATTATAATACGTTCCCAAAACCTACGCAGTTAAGGGTTTTTAATACATAATTAAGGACTGGCAAATTGGGCGAAAGGTTGAGCGACTTTCCGGGAGTTTTCGTTACAATTTGCCTGCCTTTAAAAACGTGGCCGCGATTTATACGTGGAAAATCAGTTTTCGAAGGCTCGCGTTTCGAACGTAAGACGCGTGTGCCTCGGCTTTGTAAAATAGAATCTTGTAACGCTCGCTCGTCTAATTATTTTACGGGAGCCTAGGCTTGTCGCCAAATTGACCGACTTGCGGGATATAAATTCAATACTTAATCGCCTTTTTTGGTTTGTCGAAGTGCAGCTATACGTTTTATAATGCGCAATTCTTCGATTTTCAAATTTCTACTTATTTGTAAAAAGGTAATTGGAAAGAAAGTCGCTCGACTTGAATGAGCGGGGGTGGGGGAGGGAGAGAGAGGGTGATTTAGAAGTAAGTCGTGGAAGCTATACGACATTAACGATGATCCTCATTAAAGTAGCAACAACAATAAAGCGTCCGTTATATATATATAGATAACCCGAAAGTTTAGAGATTACTGCGTAGGCCCTTCCTCCCGAAATAAAACGAAAATCATTAGAAGCTTTCATCGAAGTTTTTCGTAAATGCCTGGCTGCACATATTTCATCGGGTTATCTGTCGATTCTAGTTTAAATTTCCATCAGCTATTCACCCTTTTCATATTGCTGCACATCATCGCTCCTATATCGTAATCGAAAATGTGTATCAGAATATTTCAATACAAAAATCCAATATGAAAAGCAACGCCATTCTTATTTACTCGTTTTCGTTCGTCCGGCAGTTGACCCGCCCTTCCACCGTCAGTTAATAACCCGCTGCGGCTCATGTTAGAAATATGAAATATTTGAATTTCTTTCGCATTACGTAACATTTCGTTGCGCTTTATACAACCAACGATCGATAGGTTTAAAGTGGAAGGACGAATTTTTTGTCATAAACGTATTGTTAGAAGGGGACAAATGTCTGGGGACTGGGGACGACCCATTTTTGGAAGGTCTATTTGTTTAAGAGATTTAGCGACACTTAATCCGATTGTTTCGAATTGTAGAATATCTATCGTGCGAGAGAAATGTAGAAACTTCTGCGGTATTACGTACTACATTCTCTTTCGTTGAAATCCTGCCAACTTTGCGATTTATACTATGCGGTATATAAGGAATATTCACAATATTTCTCGGGCCGATCATGAAATGTTAAAATATGGCATGCGGTTAAAGAAAATGTCGCCACGACTCTCGAGAAGGTCACATACACGAGGTTGCGCGGTATATTGGAATATTTCTCTGTAAGTATAAAACTACGTGAATTGAATAAAACGGAGAGATTCCGTTTATTTTCTACACGAGAAAATAAGGACATGCAGTAGTCGTTCCGAGGTTTTATCATCAATACATCAATCACGTCCTATACATCCGGTCGAGTTGTATATTATAAGAATTCCTCATCGTCGATACTGATTTTTTTTTCAAACGCTTCAGATATTATACCTACTTTATTGTTCATTTAATCGGTACCGACTATCAACATTAAAATTGGTTTAAAGTTTCTCCCATTTATTTTTACATCAGTTGTGGAAGAGTTTAATGTTTGAAAGCTCGTAAATTTTAAATTCGAATAGTCTCTCTTTCGGGGAGAAGGGGGGGGGAGATACATTTATTTGATTTGTTTGGCAATAAAGTTCGACGCGGTTTGGCATTTTTTTGCATCGAACGCGAGTTTTATGTTCGACCAATTTTATGAAGATATTACAAAATACTTGCGAGACCGATTTTGTTCGTTAGTGCGGACTATGTTTATGCGTATTGGTTTCTGTTAATTTTCAAGTCACTATCGACAAATTGATATTTGTGCCTATATTGCAGTTTTTAGAAATCAATCGTCAAATTACTTTACGTATTTTCCTTTTTCCTTATGAATGAAGAAACGTTCATCGAGATTCGTTACTTATATCGGCGACGCGACAAAGTTTTTTCGTCGAATTTAGATTAAAGCCGTCAATTAATTACTTAGTTGATGATTGTTATGGAAAAAACGAACTTTTCGTAAGTAATTTCCGTCAGAACTTAATTTATTAACTTTGCTTATTACGAGGAAGGTCACTGAGCACGTCTTTAAGATGATCATTTTAACATGGACTTAGCATTCGTTTCAAACTACTTACATTGAGGTTTTAATGTATAATACCTACCTATTTATTATCTTATATATTAAGTACCTATTCCAAAAATTATTAAAACGAAGCTCGATAATAAAGCGAAATAAATTGAAAAGGTCAAAGTGCAAGTTTTACGACCCTTCGCTTGAATCATTCGTGACATTTACACGTACAAAATTGCCTACTTCATTTAAACAAAAAAAAATCGACATTTAGCCCAACCTAAATATAGAAAACGTGAACGTGTAAAAAGAGTGGGCGATATTACCAGAAAATCGCTTATTCTTTGCTTATTATTAATATGACATAAAACAGAAGATACAAAAATTGGTCTCCAAACTGCCAAAGTTAAACAGTAATTTTTTTAATAAAACTTTCATTTTGTATTGAAATTTAATATTTTTCAGTGTACCTACATAATAAATTAAGATCTTTACAACTGTCTAATACGTCTTTCGACATCGCCTCAGGGGGAGGTCAAGGCCGCACAATCCCTAATTTTTCTAATCCCAAAATATTAAGTTATTAAGTTATTAAATATTAAGTTATATTATTCGATAAAATAAACCATATTCGAGAAAATCATACATACAAAGAATAAATGATGCAGACAATCCTAGATATTATATTAAGTGCGATTTTCTCGAAATTAAACAAGAGTACCTTTTTTTATCAAAAAATATCCGGGGAATCCGAAAATGTAGTAAAAAAAGAATTAAAAACTTAATCCTCTGAAATATTTTTGTGTTAGAAATGTTAGTGGTAGTTTGCTCTGAGATTACATCAAAATACCTATTTGACTATTGTAAAGATCTTAATTTATTATGTTTAAATTTTAAGGGACGGCACCCTTTAGGATTTTCACCCCTAATTTTTGTGTCATAATGTAGGTCTTGAACGGCCATTTACAAAAGTATATAGTTTGTTGGCGATTGCTCTTGTAGTTTCACAGATAATAAGCAAAATCGAAAAAGTTCCAATTTTCAAGGGTGGATTTCACCCTCTTAAACCGCGTAAAAGCACGAACGGAATACGGCTCTTGATTAAAGTTGACTAGTACTAGAATCCTGCAAAGTTTCATATTTTTCTGAGATTTCCACCTGCCTAGCTAGCCTTCCGCGTTAGCGTAGGTATTCGAAAATCTAATAATAACGGGTTATAGAGTTTCGTATTTGTTTATGAGAAATTAAAAAAACCGTATTTCGTGTTGGTAATTTGATAATTCGATCAATGTTTTCTTTAATAAAACTTAATATATATTTTCCACCATCTTTTTTGAATTCTTGAGTATAATGAAACTGAAATTTTTATTAAATGCTTTTAATAAAATTTAATAATTTTAATAGTTCACACGAAAAACAGTAGATGCTGCACTATTCGTTTTTAATAGGTAACTGGCATTGGATAAATCTGCAATGTTGAAAGTTGTTGTGTATGCATAACTCAAAAAGATTACATTTCGTCATGAATTAAGAATAAAGCAAAAACATCCGATTGTGAAATTGTGAACAGAGTAAACTTCGAATTTTTTAAAGTCACATTTATTTGGGAACAATGTATCTTGGTTACAGTATCGTAAAAATTTAAAGGAAATGTTCGTTTTAAAAGCTGTCGATAACAGGTATAAAGGCGACTCGCACTTATTAATTAGTATTCGTAAATTTTAAGTTTAACTGAATCCTTAAATACAATTATAGTCTGAAAAGTTATAATGTTTTTGAAAGAAAGAGCTCAAATTCCATGCTTTACAAAATTAAATTATTTACTCCAAATAGGTTTCAGAATAACGTCACAATTTAAAAGTTTACAATAATTCTTTTAAATTCGTATTAAATAAATTAACAAAGGCGTTAAAATTGAATACTGTACTACAAATATTTTAAAACGACAGTTATCTAAAAAACGTTAAATTAATTTGCAAATTTTAGTTGAAATGTTTAAGACTTACACTCTTTATTGGAATAAACCAAATGATTAAATTTAATAACAATAAAGTTCAGAAATTGTTTTTCCTTTTAACTGCAGGTGAACATGTCGCAGGAGAATGTAGTAGAAAAACGTTTATAGAAACTTAAAGTTTTATTTTGATGTGTTCTATACGTCCTCGGAAGATTTTTTATCATTTCCTAGACACCTTTATTTATTGTGGATATATATATATATATATATATATATATATATATATATAATGTACTTACCCCTAAAATTTCATGTTACATACAAAGTTAGTTTATCACTTAGAACGTATACTAACAATGTCAAGAACGAAATAGGGATCTTTCGGAAATCCGAATACTGCGGATACAATGCACACAGTACCTAAAATCCATCCGTTTCGTCCGATGCGGAGTAGTGAACGCTTAGCTTCACACTGCTGCCGCTGCGACTGCCATTTGTCTGTAACAGACTATAAGAAAAAATCCTACTTTTCCTCGTCGTATTAATCCTTTTTGTTTGTAATCCTTTCAGAAAACCACACACTCGCGCACTCACACGCAAAAATGCCTTATTAACCGAACGAGCACTCCTCGCACACACGAACAATACGACGCCGTAATTTAAAATTCGAACTACTGAAACAAGCACTACTGATGCGAAAGATCTGAATCGGTTTTGCCAGAATTCTATATATAAATGCATTGGAATACATTATACGGATACTAGGAAATCCCGTTTTTATTTTAAAAACATTTAGTTCTTTGTTCGAACTCTGATAAGTTTTCTTGCGAGTCTTACGCACATGTTTTATTAGCTGCTTTGTATTTTATCGGCCACATAAAAATGCGATTAAACTTTTATCTGGTTTATGATTTGTAATAGGGAAATTTTCAATGCTTAAGGACACACGAATAGTTTTTAAATGAAAAATAGAGTAAATTTATAATTTTGCGGTATAAAGGCAGTAGATAGTGATTATTCAAATAATCTTACTGCATAAAAACTGCGTAATTTTAGAATAAATTTCCTAAAAAGTACATATTTTAAAAATTTTCGGTCATTATCTGCCAATTTTTTTTATCAAACTCCACTACGACCTCTGTAATAGTCCAAGCTCCCATCGCACAAAAACCTACGTCACAACACTACTAAAATTTTCTTAATGTGTTTTAAGAGATATAATGTGGTGGAAAATGTCCGACCGGTGGCAGACAATTGAATTTTTGTTTTAATCATTTTTGATAAACTTGATACTTGATAAAATTTATTACAGACTTTATTATTATAGACCCTATTATTGTTGATCTGCCTCGCAAACTTGGCAGACTCCCTCCAAATGAATAAATTTTCAATATATCACCCACCTACTGTATAAAACTACATCGCTTTGTTTTTTTTCAAATTATAGTTTTAATTGTCCTTTACATAAATATATATGTCTGCCGATGTAAAAATGTACCCAAGTATGGTAAACTTAATTTTTTTTAAGGCAGCAACAAAAATTCAATTGTCTGCCACCGGTTAGATTTTTCCCACCATATCATCTCTTAAATTCACTAACAAGAAAGGTTGGGCAGGTGGAAAACTCAGAAAAATTTGAAACTCTGCAGGATACTGGTCAACCCTGCAAAGTTTCAAATTTTTCTGAAATTTCCACCTACTTAACCGTCCTTGTAAGTAAGATAATCTAAATTTTCCGAATTCGTTAGAATTTTATTCTTCCTGTTTACTCAAATTACCATATTTAAGTAGGTAGGTGTAGCTACATACTTACGTATATAAAGTTTTTATGGTTCGCGATTATCTATCTATCTCGGAAAATATATTATTCGGTCGAAGTTTCGTTTACAAAAGCATCCTTAAAGCTAAAGAGCTTATAATCTATGATCGTAAATAAAAATTTCTGGCGGGCGACACACATTGTATTAGATCTCGATACTGGAAGTGACGTCGTTTTCTGTTCGTTTTGACAACACTTTACTGACGTAAACTATCGTAGCTAATATAATAAAGATTTAAAAGCTCGATTGAAGCAACGCGATTTGTATAAGGCACTTTTGTTAGTCACCACTATAGCGGAAGCTTCGCGTTTCGCCGTTTCACGCATACATTTTATGTGAATACATTATCAGATGGGTGTCGAAATGTAGTGTCTACATCCATCTTACCGTTAATGTGTTATGTGTGACGTAACAGTTTATACATTAAGCAGATTATGTTGTCTATAAACGTCCGTGATAGCCGAAATAACGATCGCCGTTTCTATTGTTAACGAACTATTCGAAATTTTATCTGTCTCCGGCAGACCCGCTCGAAAAGCAGCCGACATTGTTTTACCTATATACACTATTCATATCGAGTGTTAACGTGTCATATGCTTAAAATAGTATTTCATTATTCAAACTAATATAAAGCGCCAGCGCATTATATGACGTTGCCATCTACAGGAGCACCTCCTCTAGAGGATTCCAAGCCCGGCTTTCACTTCTCGTGGTTGGCAATATTTGCACAACTTCCAGCAGGATTTCGCTCAGTTTCTGTTTGTTTAGGACTTACCAACAAACATTGGAGATATAGTAGTAATCGAAAACAAGAGATTGGATTTTTAACATTTAAAGTTCAGTCAAAAACTATTGTAGGCTAAGCTGTCGTTGTTTTTAATTAACGATAGATAACATCGGTAAATTATCATTAACGGCACGTCCGGAAGCTCGTCTAAATCTTATTTTATTGAAAACATGCGAAATGACACGCCGGTCGTGTGTAGGGTACGTTTCAGAACGATATTCGGGAATTGATTTTCTGTCGTACGTCATTACCTCGATTTTCATATTCATATCTTCCCAATATTCATTTTTTTGTACCACTTTTTGCTTACAGATCAACTTCCAAATGCCTTTGGATATAATTTAGAATTTATTTCAGTTATTTCTCCGGTTTTTTTTTCGTACGTTCAAGCTAAACGTCAATCAGTGGACTTTCTGTATTCCGATTTTTCGAAACAACTTGAATAAAGTTTGTATAGTATTTAATTAAATACTGTTCACTGAAAATATCACACAAACATAAGCGACAATCGCTCAAATCGATATTTCTAGAACTTTGTGAAAATCTGTGATTAGATTACGACCCATAGTTCGTAGGGACGCGCGTAAAATATATGAAAAAAGATGTGCATCTAATTTGTGTATCGTTCTAAAATCTCAATAATTATGTCAGTACAGTTGTTAATTAAGTCAATAGTGCACTTTATGCAAAAAACATGAAATTTCTACCATTTAAACCATAATATTATTGACCTCCTAGATGTGAAGTTGGAGGAAAGTCGGATTTGTTCTCTGAACTGTCAGAAAGAGGTAAATTATCTCTTAAAAAAGCATTACTATAGCTCATCCAAACCTATATGATGTTTACGTCATCAATCAATACAAGGTTACTAGATGATGACGTTTCACGCAGTGCTGTCGCCTCGTACCTCGTATTTTGACAGTTCTAATAAATTGTAGTCTTTCTTTATACCATCTAATATGTGCGCAAGTAAATCATCTATAGAATATGTCAAATAATTACAAATAAACAATCTAATAACTTTTTGTTGATGACGTGAACAGCGTATAGGTTTGGATAAGCTATACTTATATGTAATTTAAAAATACTATTATAAACAACTTAGTCATTAAATGTCAACGAACCGTATTGTTAAACAAAAGTATGTAGATATGACTAACACGTCATCAATAAAAGGTTCCTAGATGATGACGTTTCACACAGTGCTGTCGCCTCGTACCTCGTATTTTTACAGTTCCAATAAATTGTAGACTTTCTTTATACCATCTAATATGTGTGCAAGTAAATCATCTATAAAATCCATCGCTTTCCAAACTTTAAACCGAATTACAAATAAACAATAGTAATTTTTTACTGATGAGGTGATCGCCAGACTGCAGGTATATTTTCATCGACTTTAAAAATACAAATTATTTTTTTGGTTATTGTTCTTATTTTTTTAACATTTAAGAAAAATTATTAATTATTCAAAAAAATGTACGATAGTTTTTATTAGATTATGGGGACCTGTTGTTATTTTATTTATTTTAAGAAACTGTCGCCCACTTCTCCACAACTGCATTACCTAATCGATTTCGTTTAAACCTATTTCGTGCATAAATGTTCACGTGTTAGGTGACTTCTAATATTCTTGTAAACAAAACAAAATTAGACGTTCCCTATTTAACTTTTGTTATTTATATACATAATTTATTATGAATTCCTGAAATACCGTGAATCATATTGATAACTGTGTATTTTAAATTTCTGCTTTATAAGGTTGCAGTCCCACTGAACCGCCGTCAACCACCCATGGCCATCAACCAAAATTTAAACATAGGTAATCAAATGGCGCTGGTCCCCCACTGAACCACTGGCGACCCACTGTCATCAAACGGTGACCATCAGTTTGAAAATTCCAACCTGTTCTAAATTTGGTGGTTGGTGGCTGGCGGTGGTTAATAATGAACATGCGCATAGCACATGTTTCGCCGTTTGTGTATTTTTTTCCACATGTAGTACATAACTACAACTTCTTCGGTATCTGAATCAGCAGAAGCAATCGTCGTATTCGTGTATGAATAGTAAACACCGTCAATAAACAACTTTGCACATTCATTATAAAGTTGGCGATATTAGTATGTCTGTAGGGGAAATTAAAATGTAAAAAAGCGCGGAATTTAAAATTTGGTGGTCACTAATTGTTTCAGTGAGACCGCACACAAAAATAGTGTTTTAAGTTTTTCTTTTAATTTTAAATTCAAATAAAACGGGATAAGCGGGCGAACCACGAACCATATTATATCGTATGCAATTGTGGTTTCAAAACAAAACAGACCAGAATCCGAGACTATCTAAACCCCGAGTAAGTTTTAATTAATGTTTTGGTGCTGTAAATTAGATACTTCGATTGTTATAAATTATATGTAGTTACACTTCGTCCAAACCTACATGCAACCACGTCATCAATAAAAGGTTACTAGATGATGACGTTTCGCACAGTTCTGTCACCTAGAATCTCGAATTTTTACAGTTCTAATAAATTGTAGTCTTTGTTTATGCCATTTAATACGTGCGCGAGTAACTCATCTATAGAATATAAACTTTAAACCGAATTACAAATAAACGATCTAGTAACTTTTTTTTGATGACGTAATTGCGCATAGGTTTGGATAGACCATACATACTTTTTTACATATTAAAAAAAACAGCAAACAAACCGCGATTTATAGCCCAGTAAAATTAGACAATAAAAACGGAAAATTACAAAAAAAAATTATTAACGAGCCGGATTTTTGTGTGGACCTTTATTTTTGCGTTTTCAACTAAACCTCAAAAGACCCTTTCGACAGCGTGTCCGCAAAAATTGGTTCGAAGGCGAAAGGAGACAAAATTCAGTTTTTTTTTTGCAATGATTTTGGAAACTGTCGATTTTTTGAGAAAAAGGTTAGCATCGAAATTGCGGCTCGTAAAATTTGCTACGAGAAAAAAAGGTCATTTGACTTTTTTCGTGTAATTATAAAAGTCTCGTGAATGGGAAGCGGTGCGAAAAATGAACAATGCCGTTGGCCCTTTTTTTTCTCTCTCACAAATGCGTACCTATAAAACTTTAAATCAAATGGGATATTTTACTGTGGACAGTGTAAACAAAGTAATATTGGCGTGCGCGATGCAATTTAATTAAAAGCCATTATGCGCGATGGACGCAATATCTAAAATTGAATTTAAACTGATGCACCGATGTGCATTGATCGAGACACGATCCGAATATAGACTCTATAATTTACGTTCAATTAAACATATCCATAAATAAGTAATTAATTTAGGAAAAATAACCTACAAACGTTATTTTCGTTTTATCTTTGTAGGTAATTGTCACGAATGGACTAACTGAAAATTTCCCGAATGATCGATGAATAATGAATAATGAATGAGAAATAAACACGACGCCGACGTAAAAAACACGTAGTAACTCTTTATTCCGTATAATTTATTCCGAGCGTTTCCTTTAAAATTACGTTTTACCCGAAACGACATATTAAAAATTATTATTATCCTCGCGGTAGTTCACTTGAAACCAGATTCCGTTTTTCTTATTCCCCCAAAAAAAAAGCGAAATAAGAAAGTTAAATGTGTAATGTCATCCACACCATCTTCGAAGAAAGAATACAAATTTAAGACTACGTCACTTCCACCCTCACTTCACAATAATTTAGCCAAAGCAGTCGGAATGAATCTAGTGCATGTAGGTTGGTAGTATATATTTTACAAGAAACGGGGGACGGTTTCATAAAATAATAATTTGCCAAATACGAAGTGGTCGATAAATTCAAATATGAAAAATGAAGATTTTTAATACCGCTATATGCGTGATAAATAACGGAAATGTTTGATGATATAAATTTAATATAGTACTTCAAGAACGTCAGTATCATAAATCCGCGTCTAAGAAATACCCCGAAGATGACAGGATGCATAATTGTTTACACTTTATCATCTCTTATCTTTTCTGACGTTCTTTCCATGATCACGTCACGTTTTTGATAAATTGTATATTTAGTTTTATAACTAAACCCTAAACATAACGCATTAACAAAGAAAGCACGCGTTCTTGTCCTAAACGTAATTGTACAACTTTTGAAATCTACGGGGTACCTAATCGCGATAATTGTTAACTCGAAGAGTAATTAATAGTTTTCAGCTTTAGTTTAACGAAATTGGGGATAATGGAATACGAACATTTTGGCAACAGAACTAAATCTGTTTGCCAATGGCTCTTTTGAAATTAGTATTCCCCTAATTTCAGTTTAAATTAGAAGTGTCAACTTCGTAATAAATTATAACTTTGCGTGTTAGATGACGACTTGGAATTCTAAAAAGGTACAAAGCACCTCCTGTTACTTCACCGCCATTGTTTAGGAAACATGTTACTGCTGCATATTATTGTCCCTCGCCGTTACTTTCGGGCGAATTACGAAGTTTTAGAGGATTAATGTTGTGTCGGGTTGGAAAATATACCTACTTACACATATATATTTATAATTTTCGCAAATTTAAATACTTACTTATTAAAAAAGTTAAGCGTTATTTTCGTTTTGTTATTGTTGAAAACAAATTTTATTTAACGAACCTGTTGGCAAAATGAAAAACTGATGGCTTAAATAGTGGCTGTTTTTAATAGTTATTAGGTAAATAATTATGTACTTGTAAAATACGTTTTATTTTTTATTACTATGTATTATTGCGAAAACGTAGAAACGTTTGATATCGATAAAAAGGAACCGACTGAGATTTATTCGCAAAAAAGTTCGTAATTCATCGATAGACCACAAAAAGGTAGAGGTACCATATGCATTTCTTTTTGTCAGTCGTGGTCATGGTACATTAGTTATAAGGGCAGAAAGTTCGCATTGTAACATTGAGTAAATATATGGTATATATTCGGAAATGTAATTTTAATAACCGCTTAAAAAAGATACGGGTACAGATCCTATAGCTTATCCAAACCTATATGATGTTCACGTCATCAATACAAGGTTACTAGATGATGACGTTTCACGCTGTGCTGTCACCTCGTACCTTGTATTTTGACAGTTCTAATAAATTGTAATCTTTCTTTATACCATCTAATATATACGCAGGTAAATCATCTATAGAATATGTTACTTTCCAAACTTTAAACCGAATTACAAATAAACAATCTAGTGACTTTTTGTTGATGACGTGAACATCATATAGGTTTGGACAAGCTATAGTTTGATACACGTACAGTATATTCACCAATATGCGACCTTAACTTTGCAGATTGGGGCGCGCATGCGCGGGTGGTAAAGTAAACTGTGCGAAAAGTGCACGTGTACCGGGAATGTTTAATAATCGCGATTGTTAATTATTATCGCCGATCATAATTTCCAACAAATTGTTGCTACGGACCTGTAAATCGTGATCCACTTCACTGTCGTTTCTGGAATTTTAATGATTCGAATTTTTCATATACCCACCTACCTAACAATTATTTATTTGCGATAAAACGAGCGTAAGTAATTGCTAATACAATAAGTTGTCGTATTGAAATTCGATCGCATATGAATTAATCAATTAATTTTAACAGGTCTATTTATTAACTGGCGCTCCCAGTAATTTTTGTTTGAGAAACGTGCAAACGATGCGTTTTATTAAAATTATGCGAACAATGCAATTTCTATCTTCTACCGATTGTGCGCGTCTAATGTAGTATAAAGTGAGAAAGATATTAGTAATTACGTAGGGACAATAAAGAAACGTTACATTTGCTTTTATCTGTTTAATAGCCTCTAATTTCGTATCGATTTTGATATTAAACCGAACCGCCCCCCTTCTGTTCTTTTACTTTCCGGCGGTTTCGCTATTTCTGCACAGTTATTAGAGTTCTAAACTAATTTATTACCCATAATTCAAAATAATACTTAAGCGCCGAGTCGATATAAAAAGCGGGACGAGCAAAATAGTCCAAATAAAAAACGCGCCACTCGCGTAAGTCTAATCAGTTTCTATACGTAAAGGCGTTACAGTCGGCTGCGGAAGACACTTAATTAAAACTTGCGTAATTACTAAATATCTTTACGTACGTACCTACGCTAGTTATCGGCTTATCGAACTTATCCCGATCCCGATTAAAATAGACAGTCGAAAATTCGCAGTTCCGGACTTGCGCGCGACTCCGTCCCATCATAATGGAGTTTCAATTTTCCACCTTTTAGGCATTTTCAAGAAACAAGATTACCCTTAACATAACGATTTTTTAAATCGGATTAAAAACTCCTATTAATTTAGCCGTACATGAACGGTTTGTTTAATGAAAGGAACGATTACGCGACCTAAATTGTCCCGTTTTAATCTTAATTATTGTCGAGTGGGCAAACAATTAACTGTATACGAGTTTAGTTTCGGTTTTTAAGCAATGAAATCGTTGTTCGCGTGTGCGGCTTTTCGAGTATCTAACCGATTAAAATTTTTGGGAAACTAGATTCGAGTTTCGCGTTGACAATCGAAGATGATATTTCAGTTTGTCGAAGGAACAAAACGATTTTTCAATTCGGATTCGATTTAATTTGCGGGCGAACTTTCGCAGCCCTCGTAGTGTTTTTGACGTATTTTACGAATATTAACATTAAACACGTATAAAATATTGGTTGCTCGACTAAGAGATTTTATTCGAAACGTGTTTTGCTCGACGGTTTTGTGAATCCGAGAACACTTATGTATAACATAAAGTGCAAATAAAAAATAGGCACATTTGCGTTAGTTTTGCAACATGAAAGGGACGCGGCTTCGCCATTTTCGTTCCACTAGACATCGGTCGATTCCTCTTGCATTCATATAAGCCATCTTAATCCCTTACCAGGGTGTGCGCACATCCATTGCAATATAAATCATTCTCTATTCATATACGCTTCAAGTATTAACCGACTTCCCAAACTTTGTTTTCGTTACCTCTCTCTTTCATTTTAATCCTCTCATTACTTTGATATTAAATATTACACGCCTCCTAATCTCGTAGATAATTTATCAACTAAAGTACTTAATTTAAAATACGGGAAGTTCGGTCCTTTGTGGATTAGAATTTCAATTTTTCCCGATATATTCGCGCGTTATATTCCCGTAGAAAATAGTTTGGTGTTTGCGAGTTTACCTATTAAGCAAAATAAGTACCTTTTTTATAATTTAGTAGATATGTTTTGGACACATTTTCTAATTCTGATGAGCGACTTCAATATCCTTTTTTATTTCTGTAATCGAAGAGTAGAAATTCAAAAGGATCTAAGGGTCAAAAAAATAAAACTGATTGTGAGATACTGTACAAAATAGATCTAGATCTTAAACACGAAACATTTCTCCAAATGGTATTATTATACGTAAAGGAAACAGAAATAAACGACTAAAGATTTGAAAAGCACCGTAACAAAAAAAATAACCTAAACACGACAAACACTAGAAAGGTTCTAAGTGCCAACTATGATATAAGAGAAAAAGGGGTTAACACCAACTCTACTATACTCTAAAAGGGTCTATGTCCAAAATAAACCTTTTATTGTGCTCTTGTAGTTAGGGTTCTGGGTTCTAGGGTAGGGTTTCGGTACTGGGATGAAATTTGGGCAAAGTCTCTATCGCAAGAAGGGTAGGAGGAGTGCCCAGTTACAAGAGATTTGTGCTAAATTTGTATCAACAACATTAGCACGATCTTATTTTTGTTCTGCCCAATCCAGTTGTCGCTGCTCTACACTACAAGATTTTTTTGTTTTATAGATTTCGGGTGGGAAATAACTTTCGGCAAACAAGATTAAATCTCGTTATCACCTCTCCCAGCGATAGATTCATCCCATACACGCATAAAGGCGTCGTCAGTATCAAACGCGTGAATTCCGAATTTAAAACGTGCTAGTTGTCGACTGTAAAACATGTCCGAATGAGTTAAGAGTGGGAATGAAAAGTTGTTTGTTTCTAAGCCGATTGAAATTGCATTCGTTTCACTATCTATCGTTTGTGGATCTTTTGCCGAAAGTGCCTTGATTTTATTTTGGTAAGTATCACTGACTTTGGCCGTCCAAATCTCAGATTTGGAAAGTCTTTCCGAAACACTGCCTAGTAGCACTTATAGGTCGCTAATGGGTTTGGACATTTCTTTCTGTGTGCCAAAAAGCATGCGATTTCGATTCAAATTCGGACTTAGAAGTTTCTTTTGTTGATTTACTCCGGCTATAGTGATTTTGTTCACTTTTGTATTTTTGTCTTTTTTCCAGGTTGATCTGTATATGCACTGTTTCGCAGTTTCTTTTTTTCGATGAGTACTCGTATCTCTTTTACGGCTTAGAACAAATACATTAGAAAATGTATTTTGGCAAACCTGTACATGCTGCCCTTTACCATTAAGGTCTCCTGCGACTTACGTTTATGACTTGAATCGGTCCCGTAAGAAATGTACCGTACTTATCATAATCAGCAGTTCCATAATATTGACGAAAACGTGAGTTTCTTTGGACGGACATCGGAGACTTGCTACCTGCAACGGAAACGTGACGTATAAGTCGGGAATTTCCGGCATTTTAGAGGTTAGGCTTGCTTACCAACAACGGAAGAATTTTAACAGGGTCAATGACTCCTTTATAATTTGTGTGCTGTACACCACTAATCCTGCACTTTTGTCATTCTTTTCTAATACTCTCGATACCTTTTTTACGATTTTTTATTTCCGCATTTGCGTGCGTCCATTTTGTATACTGATAATACAAATAACTCGGCACTTAGACCCTTTTTGCCTAAAATAAGTACAGACCCTTCGACCGTGCACAGCATTCAACACCGCAAATTGGTAATTTGCCAAAGGAATATGCACATAGGCTCCTGGACCATAGGGACGCTTTTCTTCGATTTCGTTTGCTCGTCACAATAATATATTACTTGAATTGTTCGAAGACGCGATTGCCATACCGGCAACAGCTTCATTTTCCTTTAAACATTTCAATTGCTTGTTCGTTTAGTTGAAACTGTTCTGCAAATTAGCTGTTTCTTTCACTCGTTCTGTGAAAAACTGCCTTAAAGGCACGCGTTTTTGCAGTTTGAGGAGGACTCGCTCGGCAAGTTCAAAGACAAATGTAATCGTAAAAATGTGCGAAATTGTTCGCAATTGAATTCTGCCTAGAACGGCGCGATTCCTCGCGTTAACGAACAAATTGTTTTAAGTAATGTAAAAATACACTGCGCGACAAAAGTCTTTACGCACCTCACAGACAATTAAATGTAGTCCCATAAGTTTCTCAATTTTTGGTTAAACAATACTAAAATTGAAACAAACCTTTTCAAAGACGTCCTCTTTCGATTAGTATTTGTGAAATTCTTCGTACCTATGTTTCCCATTTATAAATAACTGAAAGATGAAAAACGGCAACAATTACGGTATATTTGTATTGGAACAAATACATGAAAAGACATTATAAAAAATATGTAAAAAATAATTAATATTTGGTGTTACCACCACGGGCTTTAATAACGGCTTGGCAACGCCTAGGCGTGCTTGATATTAAATTTCGGACATCTTCTTGCGGCATTCGATCCCATTCTTCCGTAAGAGCACGGACGTAATTCTTTTAAATTATTTGGTTTCTCCAATCGAGCTCGGACACGTTTTCCAAGCACGTCCCAGACATGCTCGATAGGATTTAGATCCGGACTACAAGCTGGCCAGTCCATACAACGAATACCCACTTCTCGTAAATAAGATATTGTTTGCGCAGGAACGCGAGGACGTGCATTGTCCTGCAAGAGGAACTCGTCTCCTATAAATGGGGCAAATGGAATTACATATTCATCTAATATGTCCGTAATGTAGTTCGAGGCATTCACAGATGGACGTGTACAAATGTGGAGATCGGTGCGAGCGTCAAAAGCTGTGCCACCCCACACCATCACCGATCCACCAAAGTAATTACTTCTTCCACGGAATATACCTTGTGAATATCTTTCTCCTTTACGTCTCCAAATTTTTTGCCGTCCATCTGGACCATGTAAATTAAAACGCGACTCATCTGTAAAGAGCACTTTGCGCCAGTCGACTTCAGTCCACTGCTCGTACAGTTTTGCGCTCTGCGATGTCTTGCACTGAGCCCAGGGGCTGTTGCTGGCCGGAATGCCCGAAAGCCCTTTTTCGCAGCCGCCGCTGCACTGTTTGTGAACTTATCGGAATATCCCTCGATAAATTGCAACATCCCCTGCAGTTGCACGTCGATTTTTTCTTACTAGCTGCAACAGTACGCGGTCTTCTCGTGCCGCAGTAACGCGAGGACGGCCTGAACGGGGTCGTGAAGTGGTCTGCCCAGTTTCTAAATGTCGTTTAATGACATACCTAACGGACCTTTCGGTTATATGCATACGTCGGGCTATTTCCCTGTTTGTTATGCCTTCATCCTTCAACGTTAAAATCCGAACCACCTGTTCTGATGATAATAGCATTGTCACAAATTTAAATGTGTTCGATACGATTCGATTACACGATTCAATATTCTCACAACCGTTCTTCGCAAAAAGTTGAACCAAATTGGTCAAAAGGGATGTTTGCAAGTAGTAATGCTGGCAGGACATAACGATACCGCTACTAACAATAAAACGCCTGCAATCCACTTTTAGCCGTTTCCCTAATAAATTATGGTTTTAAACTTGGAAATTATTTGTTAGTTCAAGGTTAAAGGTTCTTCACTTTATTTTTGTGTTTTCCAAAACATTTTTGATATACCTATAACACGAAATATTGTGATTGTTTAACAAACTGTAAGAATAATTACGTGCATAAAGACTTTTGTCGCGTCAATGTATATATGTATCGACTTTTGATTGATTGTGTACCTACGCTGAACGTATTTACGTATCTAAGTACCTATAACATAAAACGAAAACCAAAACATAAATGAAAGAAACGTCATTGTGCCATTAAATAGGGATAACGACTTTAAAAAGCACACTAATTGGAGCTACTAACTACATAAATGCTCCTTTTTTTCGATAACTAATTAATCATTGAACGTAGTCCCTTATTAAGTTTTTATAAAAAATTGCCATACCTACCTATACAAATCTGTTAACAATGCAAAATAAATTAATTTGTAAAATTCTTATTTTCCAAATCTGTTGCCAATTAAATCTGAATACTCGGAACTTTTCTTCTTTTTTTTTGTCGTGTTTCAATCGTAAATTTGTTTGGTAAAGTTCACGTAATTGTATTAGAAATGTATTGTTTTTTCTTTAATGCACCTTGAATTGAAGGTTGGCCTTAGATTAGATAACGCAAAATGTGAACAATTCATATACTACGCAAAGTGTTTTAAACGTACAGGTAACCGTAATAACTATATTGATTGGAATTAATTTAACTGGATAGCCAGTCGGCCGTGACTAACTGGATTGCGTCAAATCGAACTGAAACCATTTTGTGCGCATGGAAAACCGCAAATTTAAACAATTTCGTGAATAATTTAGTAAATCCTATACCTATTTGAGCAAAAATTGTAGGGGTCCTAAAAGTACTTGTAAATTATAGTATTGGGCAACGTAATGGCCATTTAACTGTACGGCCAGTGGATTATGAACATTAAAATAAACCCGTTCGAAATTTCTACCCGTCTAAAAACCGAAACGATTTGTTTTCTTGTTGGGGATAATAGATACAAGATTAGATCTTAAGATATGTTGTCGGAATGCTCGTTCAAAACAACCCCTAATAATGTTGTTGCAGTTTAGATTACCTATGATGTTGAGATATTAGATGGATTTAGTTATCTGAGAAGCGAGCGGTTTGGCTTGTGAATTATCTTGTGTGTACTCGATTATAATTAACTATACATGGCCTATCCGAACCTATATGCAATTTACGTCATTAAAAAAAGTTATTAGATTGTTTATTTGTAATTCGGTTTGAAGTTTGGGAAGCGAGATATTCTATAGATGATTTATTTGTACACAAATTAGATGGACAGATTACAAGAACTGTAAAAATACGAGGTACGAGGTGACAGCACTGTGTGAAACGTCATCATCTAGTAACCATGTATTGATGACGTGAACATCATATAGGTTTGGATAAGCTATATGTACCTAACTTATGTATACTAAAACATTTAGTATTCACCCGAGATACGTACTCGCGACTTACGTAAATTCACAGTTACGACGTAAAATGAAAATTTCATAAACAATTTTTTAAGTAGAGCAACATACAATTTTACAAAGAATTATTCTATTTTAAGCCATGCAATACCTTTAACGACTGCGTCAATACACTATTAACTCTCACTATTTTATGTAGTTTATATTTCTTTTGTTCCTTTATAAAAAATAAATAAATAATATACAGGGTTAGTTAAAAGTATGGAGACGGCGATTTATTGTCGTTAATATTCATTTTAGGAAATTATGTTCAATACAAAAGTTTGTTATGAAATTATTATCTACATTTGAGAATACTTGAATTTTTTTTTCCTCAATAGTTTTTAAGTAACGACGTCATCGATATTTTTTTGAAATGACAACCTATATTTCTGATTATTGATTTCGATAGTACATTCTATTCTCTTTTCAACGGTATACAATTTTCAATATGTTACATTTGAAAAAAATTGAGAAAAAGTGCCTTAAAGTTCAAATATTAAAGATCCATTAAATTAGCAGAATTAATTAACACGGTAACTAGACTCATTTATTTGCAATAAACTTATCAGTCACAATCTTATCATTAAAAACAAATTAATAACTAACTACATTAAAGTAAGTGTTCAAATTGTTGTCCATTTCTAATTTGACAATGACCCAATCGATTTACACTTTTTCTCAATTTTTTTCAAATGTAACATATTGAAAATTGTATACCGTTGAAAAGAGAATAGAATGTACTATCGAAATCAATAATCAGAAATATAGGTTGTCATTTCAAAAAAATATCGATGACGTCGTTACTTAAAAACTATTGAGGAAAAAAAAATTCAAGTATTCTCAAATGTAGATAATAATTTCATAACAAACTTTTGTATTGAACATAATTTCCTAAAATGAATATTAACGACAATAAATCGCCGTCTCCATACTTTTAACTAACCCTGTATATGGTATGTACGTACTCATGTATACGTACATATGTATGTATAATAATAAATACGTAGGTACACTTAAGCAATTTTCAAATTCGACTTACGTAAAATTCTAATTACGCAAAAGTCTACAGTCCGCATTAATTACGTATCTCAGGGGGATGACTGTACCGTAATTAAGGTTTCCACAGGGGTTACTCTAAAAAATAGCTTTTCCAGTATATTTTCTGATCGAAATGGCTCTTAAAGAGCTTCCGTGAGTGAACAAATTGAAAAATTCACTCGCAACAATATGTTTTCGCACAACAAATGAAACGACAAAGCTTATATAATTTTTCGTCCATGAAAAATGTAAACGATTCTTACGTGTTGGCAACAATAAAATTCAAGTTACCGACGCAAATTCTAATCGTAAGTTTGTATTCTTAAACAACGAGACAACAATAGGTATCCCACAGAAACAAATTATGCCAATCGACGGACTACAAAAAATAAAAATACCATATTTTTTGTTTTTGTCAATCGAGGTCTTGGTTCGCGAGTTGTAAAAGAGGTGCACTCAAAAAAAAATCCGATGAACGCGTCCAATATACGTACATTAGACAACTCTTAAAAAGTAACGAAAAATTCGTTATTTCGATAAAAAACACTTATTTTCTTCAGTGTATTAGTAGTATTAATGAACTTTTCATTGTATCAATGATCAAAAAGTCAATAACTGGTGTTCATTAATATTATGTAACAATATTTTTTGAGTGTGCAAAGTTGGTGGTATTGTAACATATAGAGTGTGCAGGGGGCGAGTTATGATAGCATCAACTAGTTCGTTGAGTATCGTATCAGAAAAATATCTTTGCGAGTCGTATAAAACGGTTAGAGATAGGTAAAAATCAATTTGCTTGTAAAAATTGTAGAGTATAAAGGAGATGAGTGACCTTTAAAGTCGTTCATTTTGGTAGTTATAGACCTAGGTTGCCTCTTTTAAATTGGTTAGGGTATTTTCGTGACGCACGGTCGCGACAGCTCGTAAAAAAAATTAAAAAGTTTTATTTAAGGTATTTTTCGAAATAATCATTCGTTTCAAAGATACGAGCCAAAATAAAAATTTCCGTATCTTCGGAACAAACGATTATTTAATAAAATAGGTCGAGGTCGCCATCTCCAATTAAAGGTCACCATCGGACGTCTTCCTTCGTACTCCATAATTCGTATAATAAGTGATTCACATATGTATAACCGTTTTCGATAAAAACGCGTGCTGCAAAATATAGACGTTTTTTAACATACGCGAACTTGACATTCGCGATTCATGACTGAAGTAACGATAAAAATTAAAGAACTCTAACGAATATTTAATTATTAAGAATTCCGCAGCGCGTGTCAGAGAGAAAACGGTGTCTCGTGACAGGGTGGACAAATCGGCAGACTTATTCGAGAAATTTCAATACGATGGAAATTAAAAAGTCCGCATTGAAAGCATGTTGGAAAAAACGTTTTATCGGAAGTGGTCGAACGTGAATTGTGAGGCTTCGCCGATATGACAAGTGAGGACGCAAAAAAGCTCAACAAACAAAAATATTTTCGTATCCCCATAAAATATAGCTTTAATTTTTAAATGATGTAGGAGACGGTACTATATGTGCAATTTAAAAAAATTAATAGATTCTAAATATTTGAATAATTATGTATGTGTACGCATATGGAAATTAAAAAAAAAAATTCGTTAGTTTCTTTTTATCTAATTTCCTCCCGATCGCCTATTATATCGTTTGTTAATAGACTTGATGTTTGCGAATTCGGCATTCGCGAAGAAAATTTGGAACGTACGTCTCGCGAACGTTAAGAGTAACATAAGCAGTACATTTTCAACATTAAACAATACGTGTATTTGCACAATAATTGCAAAACATGCCGACACGACGAAACAAAAATAACATTTACATTTAATTATATAAATAATTCAATTTAAAACGGCAGCTAAGCAAGAACCGGAAATTAAATGTTTCATAGACGTATGTTAATTTTTTTATGAACGGAAAGATGTTATCCTCTGATCTTTAACGGTTAAATTAGTAAATAGCACGTTAAATAAATTACTTTGTTGTGCACGCATCGATAATTAAACGTATTATAAATTAAACTAAATTTCATCGGTAATTTGTCGCAATTCTGTGTGTCGTTACGTTTTGTGAATTTAACGATTCTACTTGTTGAGCAAATCTTAACCATGTCGGAGCGCAATCAAATGCGATTTAATCTGTAAACAACCTCAACAACCCTCGTTAGATGGAACACTACAAATATAAATTATTGTTTATTTGAACGTTGCGTATATAGTTTTACTTAATGAGGATTTGGCGAGCAAATGGCTTTCTTACATTGTAAATTGCCCGCGCCTTCCATTGGACGGTTATGATAACGAAAAGGTCTGGAAGTTCATTAATTTTTCCCATTTCGTCTCACGGCGACGTCGTCAAAGAAGGATCATAAGATTTTTTATGTACTAATTTTAATCTGGTCCTCTAAAGAAAATCTTAAAAGCGTCTGGGCAATAAAAATAACGTGACCGCGTCATAAAATGGTACATCATGTTGGTAAAACCACAATAAAAAATTTAGAAGTAGGAACTCCCAAGTAACTAAAGGATGTTATAAGGGGAGTTTTAAACGGCTGGCAATAAACACGGGTCCAATTGGCTTTTTGTTTCAGGTCGTAGTAACATACATCAGTGTAGTTGTGCATTAGTCCCGGGGGAAAAAGGGTATAAACCGAGCGGAACATGTCAAAGGAGGGATATATTATTTATTTCAGACACAAAAGGACGAAATCTCTCGATAGAATTTCGCTGATTTCACATTCTACGATCTCGCAATTATATGATTCTCGTTAGAAACCAGGTTTTCGGTTACCTTAAAAATATCGAACACGGTTCGTTTATTCCGTCAAAGAGAAGTATCGGCCCTTTCGCATTCGGCTTGTATTCATATACGGCCGCGATCCTTTTTGCAATTTTCGTTTTATTAGTCTCATATGTACCGTCGCAAATTACTTTTTCACCTAACCAGGTACCCATAAAAAGAATTTTGATTATCCTTTATAGAACTGCGGGGGTGGTAGTAAGTGAAACGAAATTGCCTACCCGTATCTATAACGTCGTCGCCGTTTAATATTCGTCATTAAAATAATTTTCTACGAGAATCTTTTTTCACAATCGTAACGAGGTCGGGATTAGTTTAATCGCCATCTGCAAAAAAAAATAGGAGCGGAGTCGAATTTTTTCGGATGGAACTGATAAACTGGATAATAATAAAAATAAAGCTGTATTCGCCCAACAGAACATATGATCCATTTAAAGGACAAAATGAAAACAAATTAATGAACGAATGTCGTAGGCGAATAGTTCGAAATTGGAAATTGGTCTTTATCAGTATTGGTCGGCCATTAAATATCAAAACTGTCAATGTTCGGAATTATTTTACCGCCAGTTGCATTTCGAGTTTAGACCGGCGGTTATGACCTGATCTACGCCAGTCTAAACCTGCTTCATCTACACTAGCCTAAACTAACTTCAGTTGTTTTGGTGATGTGAAAAGTTGGCAAAATTATAATTTGGGTTGAAAATCAAATATAAAAAGCTGTTGCAACATAAAAAAACAATACATATACATGAATACTACAACTAACGGTGATATAATACACTTTCGAAATATAAAATTAATTATCAATAAAATTACGATAACTAAAGTCAGTAAGAAAAACCTAATTAATACGCAGATGACAATCAATCACATCTAACGGGGTCCTCGGCGAACCCATGAGCCAATATCAATGAAATTCGAAATGGTATTAAAAACGCGACACATATTCAACGTACGAGATTTATACAACGAATTAGTACGAGATGTGGGATGGTAAAAAAGTAAGACGTTCCGTGCAGAATACACAGGAACCTACCTGAAAATTGATCAACAAAATCAAGTAAGGAGAGTCGATTTTGTTGTGGAGGAAATTGTAAAAACATATAATGAAAATTATGTTTCTTCTCCAGACCAGTGGTGCGATAATAATTCATGAATAAACTCTTTACTCTATTCGTTTAAAAAAAAACAAACAAAAATTTGAACAATTCCCTTTGGACCGCTACGAGAATATTTATTGGACGATCATAAATTGGATTCCAAATTAAATCGCAATATTCAAATCTCCGATAGAATCAACTCTTAAAAGAACAACGTCGTCAATCCTATAATCGAACAAGACCCAATTAAAGGACCTTACGGGTTTTTATAAGGAGCTGGGCCCAACTGAAGATAGCAATGAACCATATACCGTTTGAAAGCTCTCAACGAGTACTACAACGTAGGTCCAAGCATAAGTCACGAAAACGGAGTACAACATTTTTACGAGCATTCAAATATTTTATATCTGTTTTGTAACTAAAGACATTTATCGATAGAATTCATGAACAAGTACTCATGTGTTATATACCATCGGAAAGTGCGCTTCAAGATCTACACGATGGTGTCAAATTCAACGTCCTAACTGGTGGTACAAGGGCACTTTCAATGCTTTAAATAGATTTTTATACGGGCCCAGCAACTTGTACCAGTCTAGGACACGCATACGTCATCGGACTCTCACCAGCCATACACCATTGGAAAGCGCGCTTCGAGATCTTTACGATGGTGTCAAATTCAACGTCTTAACTGGTGGTACAAGGGCACTTTTAATGTTTTAAATGAATTTGTATGAGGGACAAGCAAATTGTAAACAGTCTAGGATACGCATACGTCGACGGACCCTCACGAGCCATATACCATTGGAAAGTGCTTCGAGATCTTTACGATGATATCAAATTCAAAGACCTAATTGGTGGTATAAGCACACTTTTAATACTTTAAATGAATTTTTATGCGGGTCCAGCAACTTGTAACCAGTCTAGGACACGCATACCTCGACGGACCCTCACGAGTCATATACCATCGGAAAGTGCGCTTCGAGATCTTTACGATGGTGTCAAATTCAACGTTCTAACTGGTGGTACAAGCACACTTTTAATGCTTTAAATGGATTTTTGTCCGGGCCAAGAAGAATGAAAATGAATTTATCACCATCGTAAAGATCTCGATGTGCGCTTTCCAGTGGTATATGGTTCGTGAGGATCCGTCGACGTATGCGTGTCCTAGACTGGTTACAAGTTGCTGGGCTCGCATAAAAATTCATTTAAAACAATAAAAGTGTGCTTGTACCACCAGTTAGAACGTTGAATTTGACACCATCGTAAAGATCCCGAAGGGCACTTTCCAGTGGTATATGACTAGTGAGGGTCCGTCGACGTATGCGTGTCCTAGACTGGTTGCAAGATGCTGGGCCCGCATAAAACTTCATTTAAAGCATTGAAAGTGCCCTTGTACCACCAGTTAGGACGTTGAATTTGTCACCATCGTGTAGATCTCGAAGCGCACTTTCCGATGGTATATAACACATGAGTACTTGTTCATGAATTCTATCGATAAATGTCTTTAGTTACAAAACAGATATAAAACATTTGAATGCTCGTAAAAATGTTGTACTCGTTGAGAACTTTCAAACGGTATATGGTTCATTGCTATCTTCAGTTGGGCCCAGCTCCTTATGAAAACCCGTAAGGCCTTTTTCTGGTGTACGAAACCACTTTACATTTAAACGTATTTATAGAGAGAGAGAGACAATTAACTCTACATCAATTTAACAGAATATCCGGTCGATGCTGAAATTGCGATATTTTTAAAAATAATTTGTGATCATCGGCAAAAGTATTTTTCGGCATTAATAATATTGGTAAGATAAATCGTGAATAAATAATAGAAACAGTAAAGGCCCAAAATTAGACCCTGGGGCACGTCTAATGTGAGTACAATATAAGACGTGATACATAATTATTGAAGGTGACAAATTGCAATTAACTAGTTGTAGTATACATCGAGTTTTATTCAATTTTATTTTAGCCGAATCTTACCCAAAATTATGGTAAAAAAATACTTTCCCCTACAACACTAAACGAAGTGTTTTTTTTTAATTTACTAATTTAAAAAAATAAAACGGAAATCGACTTCTTATCTAAAAAATTTAACGCCATCGATTTTCTGCTCATTATTATAGGTGCACATATTTTTGAAAAACCTCTTTATTTAGTAATTTTCATATTATTTCTATCGCAAAATACTCGCAGAAATAACGCGAATTACTTAATTATTCTAGGCGCCTTTCATTTATGAATGTAATTAAAACACGAAGAAGAATATTAAATGTAATTAGCGTTAATACGTCCAATTTTCTAACTACAAATTTTAGAAGGACGTTTCCGAACCAAATTGTTTCATTAAATTTAACGCCCATTTGTTTGAAACGGATTCGAAGTTTGGTGCTCGATATCTCGAGTCGCCCACGGCCTCTCACCTCCGCATTACCATTTTTATCGGGCCAAAGCGATTTTCTAACATGCGATCTATCATTGTGCATAATTTGTTTACAGAGGGCCCGTTCCAATCGGACGCCCTTTTGGTGCCGGAAAATTGCCTATTCGATCACATTCACAATCAGAGCAACTGCTGGACGTTCGGACGCTGGAATGCGACGGCCGCCATCGCCTGCCAGGAACGAGGGTTACAACTTCGCTCCTTTGCCATGCTCCTTCCCTGCGGAATTTCCCTCTTCAGCGGAGTTGAATTTGTCTGCTGTCCAAAACATCTCAAGGGTAAGCCACCAATTTAATATCTAAATCACGCAACGCGGAAAAAGCAATTAAGTGGTTGTATTGCGTCTACTCCCACTTTCTGACGTAAATGATACCTTAACAAAAAGCGCGATGACGGCGCCGACGAAACTTTTCTTCTAATTTGACGAGTTTTCCTTTAATAACGGAACGACGCTCGAACATTCATTACACGTGTGATGGCGCGCATTATTTATTCTATCTCGTCGTGATAAATGAACGCGAGCTTTGTATTGGACGCGTATCGAGGAGTTTAGTTGAAAAACGGACAAGAAAGAAGTCGTTTATGATTGACATTTATAGAACTGTTCGGAAAGAGATATATTTTTTCGTTTGAACGCGTTGTAAATTCTATCGCAATTAGGTCGCGGCCGCTCTAATAAATTTAACTCGTCTTGTTTATGGGATTAGGTGAAAATTAAACAGCCGAGTCGGGGAATATCTCATATATACAACAAAGGTATATGAGTATCTACAAATTAGACCAGAGAGACTCATCACGGAAAAGGGCAACTAAATGGATAATTCACTAACCACACATCCTACGTACCCACATTAAAAGTTAATTAAATGAAATACTAAATTCATGACGAGAAATAAAACGCGGTCGAAGGCGCTCATTTTACGTTATATAAAATTTAAGCAAACCGAGAAACCATTGCCAAATTAATAATCGTTTTCTCCGCAATTAAAATCGGCGCTGATTTTTTTGTTATAAGTCCCGAATTAAAATTCAAATTCGAGCGACTACTAAGCGGCACTGCCTATTTAATTGAAATACGTACCTATAAATTTGAAAATTCATCAAAATTGTTTTTCTTACAAGGAAGGTTACCCAAAGGGTACACACCGATTTTGATGAAAATTTTGTCATAGTAACTACTACCCAATAGATGATGTTTGGTGAAAAAATTAGCTGCCGTAAAGACTTCGTTTACGTTTTATTCAATAAAGTTGTTAAAATGGTGATTTTTAAATTCATAGGACTGTTATCAGAACGGTTTTAGATATAGGTTCGAAATTCGAATTTATTTTGTACATTTTAGAATTAAAAAAAAATTTCCACGCATAGTTTTTGAGCACGGTCGCCATCTTGAATTTTTTTAAATGGAAACATGAGGTATGTTATATATCATTAGAAAGCTTATTTTTTTCTCTGTTTAAGTATCTAAAAATTGTATGGGGTTACATTAGGAAAAATTGAGATATAATAGCAAAACGTTTTTCATATAACTATTCGTTCGGCTATTATAATAATAGGTATATTGTACTTACTTACTTTCATTCTTCTATTTTCAACTTACTTTGAAACATAGGAATTATTACATTTATAAAATATTATTAAAGGAAACCGTAGCTAAACCATACACACCTTTTGTTTTGGCAAAATTTTGACCAGAACGTTTTGAGACGGAATGTTCAGAACGAGTCGGAAACGACTAGAAAACTCGTATTTTTAGAAGAACAAAGCCAGAAATGACGAACTGCGGGAGTTTAAATAGATTTAAAATGTTCGCATAATTTAGATTAAATGACACTACCTGATACGCATAGCACAGGTCCGGAATTACTCGAAAAGTAGTTTTTAAATATTACAAACAAAGAAATGACAAACTACACGTTTTTAAATCAATTTAAAATGTTTGCGAAATCTCGAAAAATCCCTTAGTATATAGTTCATTTTTTTTTTTGACAAAATTTTGACCCGAATGTTTTGGGACGATACGTTCAGAACAAGCCGGAAACTACTAGAAAATTCGTATTTCTAGTACGTTCTAAACGCAAGAAATGACAAACTGCGGGCGTTTAAATAGATTATTTTTGCATAATCTCGATAAAATGACACTACCTGACACGCATAGAACTGATCCGGAATTACTCGAAAAGTAGTTTTTTGAGAATAACAATGCAAGAAATGACAATAATATAAATGACAATATTATAATAGCCGAACGAATAGTTATATGAAAAACATACAACACCCCCATACAATTTTTAGATGGTTAAACAGAGAAAAAATAAACTTTCCAACGATATACCTCATGTTTCCATTTAAAAAAAATCAAGATGGCGTCCGTGCTCAAAAACTATGCGTGGAAAAAAATTTTTATTCTAAAATGTACAAAATAACCTCAAATTTAAATGTTATGAATCTAAAACCGTTCTGATAACTATGGCTTTGAAAATCACCATTTTACCAACTTTATCGAATAAAACGTAAACGAAGTCTTTATGGCAACTAATTTTTTCACCAAACATCATCTATTGGGTGGTAGTTACTATGATAAAATTTTCATCAAAATCGGTGTGTACCCTTTGGGCGACCTTCCTTGTTAGACACGTCTTTCTGGTAATAATGACGTCTATTAATCGAGTAGCGTATAAACCACGTCAAAATAAGTGTCACAAGTTCCTGCAAACATGTTTCCCTTGTTGAAATCGATTTTTTTAAATAAAATTTTGTTTCTCATCGGAATTTAATAACTTTTGATGTACAAACATAATAAATCAAGATCTGAATGGTTTAATAATAAGTCTTTTGATATCACCTCAGGAAAGCCAAGGATGCGCTCCCCCCTAACCTTTCTAACCCCAATCTGAGGTTTAAGTTTTTAAATTTTTCACTATATTTTAAGATTCCCGAACTTTTTAAGATGCAAAATGTACTCTTATGTAACATATTCGAGAAAATTACACTTACATAATATCTAATTAAAAATCATATTTAGGATTCTTCGCATTTTTTATTCTTTATGTATGATTTTCTCGAATATGGTTTATTTTAATCGAAATTAAACAAGAGCACCTTTTTTATTCTAAAATGTATGCGGAATCCGAATATGACCTTGAAAATTTAAAAACTTAAACCTCTGAAAAATGTAGAAGTTACAATGGTCAGGGGTAGTGCGCCCTGGTTCTCCCGAGGTAATTTGAAAATACCTATTTAGACCATGGCAGATGATCTTAGATCTTGATTTATAAAATTCCAACGAAAAATTAAAAATTGATTCTTACTCTTTAACTTTGAGGGTGAATTTCTCAACAAGAGAGCGTCCTAGGAACAATATTTATAGGAACTTGTGGCATTATTTTGACGTACTCTTTTCGTTCCCGAGAAATTTTTGTACCATTTGTTGATACTTCGTATTTTATTAAGTCTATTGTTTAAACAATACTTGGGTGCGTCAACCGCAATGTAATATAACAAACATTTTTCGACATTATTTTCGGCGTAAAAAGCGTTGTTGATAACGAAACCAAAGCGGCATTTTCTAGTCAGTTTTTATACAGCCCGTACTGTATAAATAAATGAATGCGAACGTCCTAATCACATTTTCTTATAAACTGCTCCAAAAATTTAATTAGACGCTATATTCTCATTCTATTTCATCCTTTTATCCCTTTGCAATTAATTCAATGAACTTTTTGTGTTCGAGACTGTCCTATTTCCTTTATCTGACGTTACGTTTCCACGTTGCTAATTTCGTTCCTTATTTCATTTTAATTAATTAAACGAGATTTAAGATTGTTACAGCTAATTAGTATTTCGAAAACATTCGGAGATGTTGGTACTATACCTTCGTATATTTTTAAGCTTCGAAATTTGTTAACGCAAAAAATAACCGCCCTCCGAATGCACTTCGCGAAATTAAAAAAATTGAAATCAACAATTTGTTAAATCTGACAGTTCATTAGTTAACATGTTTGATGAGCGATGGGGTCGTTTTCCCTTTATTATGAAATTGTACATCGGCAGCAGCACCCCTTTGGTAACTTTAAAATTGTGAACTACTACATTTTTATTGGGGCAATTTGCGGTAATCGGCAATTTTAAATTCCAAATCTGAAGTATTTATGAAGCGAAAAATTATTCCATTAAAAATCCATTTCGGATAATCCGAAGCAATCCACGGTAATGGAATCTGCAGTTTTTGGTGCAGTGCCTGTCAAAAATTTTAAATGTACAAGGAATTACAATCGGCATGTTCCCGAAGCCCCGATACAAACGAGCGCATTAATTTATCCATTACGCTGCATTTGCGGAATTCCGTGTGCGGCGTAAAAAATAATTGCCGAACGCCGAAATTTAAATGCAGATTTAAATTTGCGCGCGCGTTAAGCCCGTTATTTACTTATATTTTCGAAAAAGTGAAGGCGTGCACGATCGAAATCGAATTAATCTTAAAACTGTAACGCTTACTTACTTAGTTGTACGCGGAAATTCAATTAAAATTTAAAACATTCACTCTTATTTAATATACATATTAACGGGATCCGTTGAAAATATAACTTCGTCGTGCAAATAAAGCTTTTTTCTATGTATAAGCGACTTCTTTATTTTCCTTTATGCGCCCTGAAGTAAGTAGGTTATTCATTAAGTAAGTATTTACCTACTTTTTAAATTAGATTCAATTCTGCGTCGTTCGTTTTTATTCAACATTTAAAGGCATTCAGGATATAAAAGCGAGCGTTTCTATACCTACAATAAATACAGGGTGTCCCAAAATATGTATGCCTACACACTTGACGGTCAAGCGGGAATTGTGTTTTACTTATCTGGATGAAAGTCGAACATACACGTACAAACATAGTATGCTACACGTTGTTGCCATTATTATTTAATATGTTTCACCCTGTATTTTTTTATAAGTTATAAATTAATGATATTAAATTATCTTATCTACTCTAACATTTATACTAATTCTATTGCTGTTCCTACTACACATAACCGTCTTGCTCTGTTTATAATCATTCACTATTTCTCGCCCTTTTTACTGTTCGTTCCTTTTCCCACTCCCAATCTTCATTTCCAATCCACTTTCCATCCGACTTCCTTCACTCCTCTGCCACTGCGTATTTTTTTGCCACTTTTATTTACAATCTTTCACAATTATTTACCCCTCTTAATTTCTCCCTTACATTTTATTAATTCATCCCCTAATTTTTTTAAATTATATCTGACATTTCTAAAAATTACACACTTCATAATCTTCGCTGTCTCTTTTTTTCTATTTTATTGTTTCTGGTATCCCGTAACATAGCAATAGGTATGGATTGAGGTATAGAAGATGGCACCAAATGAACGACCCAACGCTCTGCACATATTGCACGGATGAACTTTTTGTGGTGAAAACCGAAAACAGTTGTTAATCGAGAGCGCAAATATCAAACCAAACTCGATTTCGATTCCATCGTTTCACGTTATCGGCAGTCAATTTGAGCACGTGCGATAACCAAAAAAAAATCTACGCACGAATCTTCTTTAATTTGGAGTTACAATCTTAAATATAGCTTAATTGAATTTACAATCGTTCGAAGTATGTATAAATATTTTTAAGACGGCTTGTATCGAAAAGATCGGTTTTTGGAAGTTTTGTTTTCGCAAAATTTAGCTACTGCCTACTTAATTATTTTTTTTGTAATGTAGGTACGCACTAATTATTTTACAAACGCGTAAATAGGTGCAGTATAATCGCGTTAATCCGAACCTGATGGGAGATACTATCAAAATACGTAATGCTGTTAAAAAAAAAAACAAACATTGTAAATTCGGAAAATTTTGGAAAACGTAAAAAAACTGGTAATACCTACAGAAAGTTTACTGACGTGTAGTGATTTAGTTTCGTTAACTTAGCCAAGCTGGCAAGTCAGGTGTAAATAAATAGTAGGTAATAAGACAGGTCCAAGGACGCTGCCCCGCGGTACTCCAGATTGAATAGAGAAAAGGTCAGTACATTCGTGTTGGTGCTTGATTTTAGGAAAGAGTTTTTTTCAGTTCTGACTGATGCCTAGAAAGGCCGCCGAATAGTATCTTCTGTTTATTCTCCTGACTATTCCACGGACCTGTTCAATTGTTCCTTGTTAATTTCCGAAGCCGAACTGGTGATTGGGAATTAGGCTTCGTTACCTATAATTACTTATAGATTTTAGACGTTCAAGGAGTAGTTTCTCGAAGACTTTAGACAAAATTGGAAGCAAGCTAATTGTTCTAGATATGATTTGATTTCTTCAAGTTGTTTTCCGGCTTTCGGGATCATTACGACCTGCGCCGCTTTCCATTGGTTGGAAAAGGATTTGTTCTAATGATCGCATTAAATATTTGAGTAATATTTTAAAGCATTTGCTAGACGCATCTTGCAATACTTTTCCACTAGCCAAATCGAAACCAGGGGCCTTTTTTTGGATTAATTTCCTTCATAATTATTCGTTGTTTTTTTAATTGAACTTTTGTTCAGTTTATTTTATACTTTCGCGGCCGAATCCCAAATCTAAAACTGAAGGGTTTTTAATTCGCGGTCCCCTTTCAAAATTAGGAAGTTTATTCCCGAACGTTAAAGTTAGAAACAAAGCAGGTTGTTTATGTAGAAATAACAAAGCAATCAATAAATTGTATCAAATCGGAACCGGATGCCGGAAGATACTGTAATAATTTTCCTCAATTTATTATTAGCGAGGGATCTGAACTTTTAGTTATACGTACTTTTAATACCTCCCCGGCGTAAAGCGCCGGTATACAAGCGCCCTCCCTAAATTATCCCTCGGTTGTATACAAAGTGTCAAAGTTTATAATTTCTCGAAGTTTTAGAAGACTCGAAAACTATCCCGTAAGTTTTAGTGCAAGTTATAGTAGGTACGCGGCGCGACGTTTAAAAAAAATTCTCCGATCTCTCGGTGTCGGCTTAAAATTTCTAACTACCCTCAAATTGTAAGCGTATAAGTTGAAGTGTATTGTTGTTTCGGTGCAATTCGATGAGGTAATGCATTCAATTAGAGCGAGCGACGTCGAAACCTTCATTAAAACATTTTATGGATGTTTAAGGTAATTAAGAAAACATAATTACGCTGTTGCTTTTAGAAAACAATGGAACGTTTTACAATTTCGTGTTTATTCTATTGAGAAATTCTCGTGTTTATTTTTAATTTAAAATACTTTTCTATATAATATATTCGCATTTCTACCTTGTGTGAATTGTAAAAATTCCTTTTTTTTTCTTACTATTATTCGTTGAAGCTACACAAAAAGAAACCCTTGCCCTTTTGGCTTTTATTCGCACTTTTTTCTTCGATTTACTTTTCACCATCCGCAACTTTTACCAGTTTACGCTTTTATCGGGCAATCCCGTACTATTTTCAATCAAAGTTACTGCAAGTTTTATTTGGCATGTGATTTATGTCCCCGTCGAAACGAGTCGGTTCAATAATTTCGAAAATTCATTTACAAAAATCGAGCATTATCCGATCTGATCGGTTTGTTCTACGTGTAAAACGAATTACGAGGAAAAGATTTATCGACAATTCGATTTGCGAAATTGCGTATTCATATTTTCGGCGACGTTCCAAATCGATAACATTTTACCGTATCTTTTCATCAGTATCACATACATAAAATATGAAAGGTGATTGATTGTGACCTATTTTTAGGAGTCCCCCCTCCGCCCCCGTCATCGGTAGATTATGACTAGGTTTGTCTAAATTGCGTACAGATGTCGAACTTATTCCTTACCAAATTGACTTAATTTTATGCTACACTTGATCTTATGTGAAATGGAAAGGTAAATGGGAGGGTAGTAACGAGCGAGGACTGATATTCCATCGTTCCGAATGTGATACCTATGTAAATCAACTTTTTAAAATTGAAATTATTTAATATTGGCGAATTTTTCACTTGTTAAATAATACTGTAACGTTTATTCACAACGTTAATAAATTTATTCACACGAATTTAACAATTGATTACCTATATCGCTAATCCGTAAGCGGAGCGATCCGAATTATTTATAGCGCATTTATTATTAGAATATTTATTTTACCAGTCGAAAGTCGCCACTTTTTATATCGCTGCACTTTAACAATGTCAACTGCCCATTTATAACTTACCGCCTATTTATACAATTCCTTAGGCGGACTTATCCGAAGAGTGACTCATCTCCAGACCTCATACTTATTCTATTTCATTTTTGTTATGTTATATGTAATAAGATACGGGAGCTTGAAATTGGGGTTTCCTTAAATAAAATCAAGTTGAGCTAATTAGAATTTTCAATTGCGTAATTAAACGTTGAAATAAAATAATGTGGTCTTCGGTAATTTTATTTAAGGAATCACCATTTCAAACTTCCTTATCTTATTACGTATAATATAACAAAAATTAAATAGAATAAGTATGAGGTCTCGCTTAGCTCGGTTGATTTGTCCCTCGGTTTTGTCGGTGTTACATTGAAGCTTATGGGAAAACGATTGATTTGCTTGAAATTCTCGGTTTGATTCGAACCCCGAGTAAGCTACGCTTTTTCAATTATTACTGCGCACGTCCTGCGAACAAAACGATCGATCCCAACCCCGCTAGCGCACCCACGACTTCGATCAAATCGCGGAATCAAAATAATCCGCGGATCAATCCCGCGAAACCGCGAGTTAATTCGCGGAATCCTAATCTAATTAAAAATATTAATCCGCGGAATCACACATAATTCGGCAATCAACCCCCCGCGAAATCGCGAAATAAGCCGCGGATTAAATCATTCGACCCAATTAAACCGCGAATCGAATCCAAAACGGCGCAGGAAGTGTTTTAAGCGAACGAGTCAAGAACAAGACCCCCGGGGCCTTTTTTCCGCCTAACCTAGGTGCCGAGGACGACGAGCATGATGGAAAATCCCACTAGGACATTTCGCAGGGAAAGGTGGTCGCCACACGTGCTTGCGGAATATTGCCGGTTTCTATTTACAGACGTTTCGGAGTCCAGCTCCCACAAGCTAAGTCTTCCAGGAAAACGTTTCGAAACTGTGAGGAAAGCTCTTAACTTGTTTGTAGCAATCTCTTGTAATTTATAAACCTTATCTGACCTCATTTTTCGATCAAAGGCTCTGTCTTCGATGAAGTAACTAATTTTCAACCCTCGATCTGTTGACATTTTGTGCAAAAATAAAAAAATAATACGAGATAATTGGAATTCGCTAAAATTTTAGATTACACATTGGGAATCGCGACATCCTAATTAGTCAAAATCACTCACTATTGTTGTTCAACGTTATCTTATCGCGAACTATGAGTCGTCAATTATGACGTATAAGGTAAACAACTTAGAGACTCGCTCTTCGCGAACGAGCCGCACCTTAATTTGCTCGTTACAATACTTTACGAAGTGAGGCAAAGATAAGCTTTTAAAAGTTACTAACACCATAATTTCTTTAATTTTTTTTTGTTATTGGAGTAGTAAACGAAGCGGTATCATAATAAGTTTGAAAATAAACTTTATGTGCAGTTTAGGGGTGGAGTATTAAATGTTAAAAGCTTCTTTGTGAATTTGTAAACGATTCGGCACTAAAGCCCTTTTAATTATTAACTATCGTTTCAATCTTTCCACGCACTCTGCTCCTTCTATTTACGTTAGATTTAATGGAATTTTTTTCGAAAATAATTTCAATTAAAATTAAAACTTATCGGGTTATCACTTAATCCAATAAGGGTAGCGGATTATTTGTTTGCCTAATCTTTAAGTCCTAGCCGGAATTAATTGCTGGAATTATATAAAAGAAAGTTCCATTCAAGTGAACTGAATGTTCGGACACAAAGCCGTATAAAATATTATTATAAAAAAATCGTTAGTTTTGTAAGTATTTGGTCCTCGAATGCAGTAATTCATTTGTTCATAGACGACGTTTGGGCGTCTCTTTTTCATTCTGGAACATTCTGTGATATCAGCGAAATCCGACGTAGATAAATGAAGCCCCCCGATTCTAACACTAACACGAAATTGAACTGAAATTGCGTAATCTTCCTCGCTAGGTATAAAAAATAATGCGATTCAAGTAACTGAATGTGCTCATCCCCCATGTTAAGTAATTAATTATTACACAGACATTATTTACAATTCATTAGATTAAGTGTTGTTCAAATTTGTGATGGGAATAACGGGAGACCTTTTCTGGTTGTTAGATAAGTAATACCAAATCGATCCAATCTCTTGATTGTGGCCGACAAGGATTTATTTTGCGACGAAAGCTTTGCGAACGAATGTAGTAAATTGCGCAACGTTATAGATTATCTATCTTTATGAGTATAACCATCACGCAAATTTTTTATTATGAGCATCGAAACGGTTAGTCGGCAACAATCCGATTTCGTGAAGTGAAATGAGTAAACAAAAAATCAATTTGTCATTCAGAACTCTTCTGTAAATCAACAAAATTAAAGCGACAACGCCGACGCTTTCGACGATCTGTTTTAATTTGGAAAAAGTATAATGATCGTTATTATTAGGTATTTTTTTAATAGTCCATTAAATTGGTGAACGTAAAACAAGAATCGATTCGCTGATATTCATCGATTGGAAAAATAATATTAAAACAAAAGAAAACGAACAATTTAATTTATTTCAGATAACATGAAACCAAAGAAACCCATCGATGTCGCGATTCTTAAATCAGATCAGCAAGAACTATTAGACGGCGACGATGAATCTTTAGATTCGGAAGAAGACGACGAAGACGAGAAGGACGATCTCGATGACCTCGGCGACGAAACGGAACTGTCCGACGATCCAGGCGTAGATGACGAAGAAGAAGACGAAGATGATTACGATGACTCCGACCAAGATTGGGACACCACTTCGTCAAGCACAACCTACACGCCAAAATCAACGCCACCATCTACATCGACCGTTACCACCACCAAAATAACTCCTCTTCCCACGCCAGACCCATACTTTACCCACTTCGACCCTCGAAACGAACACCAGAGTTATAAAGAGGCTCAGGTACTTACCTAATCTTTATAATATACCTACTTACATAAATATTATTATTAAACCTTATAGGAAAGATTAGAAGAAGCACATCGTGAAAAAGTGACTCGCGTTATGAAAGATTGGTCCGATTTGGAAGAACGCTACCAAGACATGCGCTCGAGCGATCCACGTGGTGCCGACAATTTCAAACAAAGAATGACTCAGAGATTCCAACAAACCGTGCAAGCTTTAGAAGAAGAAGGCGACGCCGAAAAGCACCAATTAGCCGCCATGCATCAACAAAGAGTTCTCGCGCATATCAATCAAAGGAAAAAAGAAGCCATGACATGCTACACGCAAGCATTGAACGATCAACCTCCAAACGTAAATCGTCTACTTTTACACCACCCACGAAACTAACAAACGATTATCATTTCAGACTCACCGTGTTCAAAAATGTTTACAGAAGCTCCTCCGAGCTTTGCACAAGGATCGTGCGCACGCCATAACGCATTATCGCCATTTATTACAAAGCAGCCTGGAAGCTGCCAATCGAGAACAAGCAAGAACTTTGGAACGTCTAACCGACATAGACCGAACTGTAAATCAAAGCATGCAGATGTTGAAACGGTACCCGGAATTATCTTCTAAGATCGGACAGTTGATGGACGATTACATTCAAGCTTTGCGATCGAAAGACGAAACGCCTGGTTCACTGTTAGCCATGACAACTGACGCCGAAGCTGCCATACTTGACAAGTACAAAACGGAAGTCGTCAGTAAACAAGCCGAAAGGGAACACCAAAGAATACAGGAGAAGGCGAGGAAAGAGCAAAGGAAAAAGGAAAGAATGGAATTGAGAGACGAAAAGAAGCGCGTCGAGGCCGTTCCTTGGTAAAAAGATTGACAATTTTGACGCCGAAGATATGGAAGATGAATCGTTGCCCGAAGATAGAGTGAGTTATTGTTAGACGAGCGCGGTCGACTATTTCGTTAATTCGTGTGTTCCAGACTACCGCATCATCTACCTCTGGAAGCACCGTTTCAGAGATGATGAGCAGCTATGTTACAGCGACCGATCAGCATAGAGAAGTTGACGATGCGGCTGTACAGCAGGCGGTCGAGGAAGTAGCAGCCGTGGCTCATCAGCAAGATGTTATTAGGGTAGCGCATGCGATGACTCACGATATTAGTCACGGAGAACCTGTAAGTCAAATTTTTCTATATTTTCGTCGAGTTAACGGTTGGTATATTCAAAAATTCATGTGAAGTACAATATCTACCAAGTTTATTTAACGTCGAATGTCTTCCAAAAGAATATACAGGTAATCCCCTCGCTCTTTGCCGCCCGTCGAGTGCGGATTCGTTATATCGAACACTAATCTATTTTTGTTAAAACTATTTAATGGTTGGCTTTTACACCTAATATTCTACTTTTGTACTTGGGAGGCGCCTCCCCCATAAATTGTGCAAGATGAACTGGAAGTCAAATTTCCCAACCGATGAACTCTGCTCGTCAGTTAAATTATTTTTGTTTATTGTTACTTTTAATCATTTGTTTCATTAATAAAGTGTGTTTATTTTTTAAACCTCCCGTTGATCGCGAATGTATCCAAAACGTGGCCCCCGCGATCAAGGGGGTTACCTGTACATAGCAAGGGGCATTTCATTAAAAAAAAAAATGGACGTTTCGAATCTTTTCTATTTATTTATTACAAAATAAGTGCACAATCAATTAAGGTTTCTCATTTAATAAACCACTATTATTTTAATACTTTTTGATTTTGGGACATCCGGTGGTGGTCCAGTTAAAAATGAACACCCTGTATAGTACCTTGCAAGTATAAAACGGTATCGACATTTGAAATCAAGACGATAATATCAGTATCCCACGTTGTTCCAGACTTATTCCGTTCGTCGAGAAGTGTACGGACGCAGAGATGGTAGAAGTGTATACTTTACACTTGCATTCGCGGGCATGGCTCTCATGGCAGCCATAGTAGTAGGAATAGCGGTAGCAAGGCGCAGATCGGCACGTTCACCGCAAGGACAAGGTTTCGTGGAAGTAGATCAGGCGGCCACGCCGGAAGAGAGGCACGTTGCAAACATGCAAATAAACGGATACGAGAATCCAACATACAAATACTTTGAAGTAAAAGAATAATTTGTGTTTTTGTAAATCAAAAATTGGACATTTTAATTTAATTGTATTACGGTTGATATTATTTTGCTTGACAGCATCTGGCACTTAATTTATGACGTTCGATATGTAACAGTATTTTTCTGGTTAAGTATCGATGTATAGGTATATATTTGTTTATTGTTGATTTTTGAAGACTACTTAATTCGCTATACTATAATATGATATGGGAATCATTCCAATTAATATTAATATTGAATTGATGTGCGATATTTGTAAAATACTTGTTTTTAATTGTACTTAATCTGTTTAATGCAACTTGATAATAATTGAAATATAGTGTAATTTTACATACACATAAACTACAGTGTTATTTAAGTATATTTTTAAAGTTTTAAAAAGAATAATTTTTTAGTCTATCGTATGCATAAAATATAAGTCATATAATAACTATGTCCAGTTATTACATGTACTTTTAGCTTTAAAACTATTGCATATGACAGTCCATCTTTGCATAACTGTAATCATACTAATTCTAACTTTAGTCAGATATTGTAATGATATGTGTAATAAGATGTAAATCGTAAAAGTAGATAGTATAAGTACGAATATCATTGCGATATCTGGAAAGCATAGGTAGATGTATGGTATATAATGTAGACCCTCCATAAAATAATTTAGATTATGTAATGCATGTGTAATCTAAAAAAAAATGCTTTTTGTACAAAGTCGTTTTTCATTTAATACTACAAAATTAAGTCTGCTTATAAAACAAACACGGCTCGTTTTCAAATTTTCATTTCTGCAAGCACAATGATTGTGGTACCGTTTGAGAATACTTGTATATCTTTCTTTCAAACAATGGGTGTGTTTTATATGTAGAGCAAAGTGTTTGTGCATTGCGTTGTCCATTTATTATTTTAAATTTAAAATCATGGGATTTCAAAGCATATTGTATTGTTGCTAAGAATGAAATACAACGTATTCGAATTTATCTTCATATCAAAAGTTAAAATTTTTGTCTATCCAATTATAGCTGAACGTTCTTCTCGTCGCTAGCAGACTTGCAAAAAAGCATTTGCATTGTGTAAACTATCAATTAAAAGCCGTGCTATAAAAAGTACTAATTTAGGGAAGTGCAGGAGAGAAATCGGAAAATCACCATGTTTATAGTACATAGCCTAGATTATTTTCGATAACATTCTACTTCATGAAAACGTATATGTTCATTGTATCATCTTTTCTGTACCCTCAAGTGTGGTTATTTGTCATACATTTTAAAATTTACTAGACTAGCATTAATTAGCATAGTATTATATGTTTTGTGGCCATGTAATTTTAAATTTAATGTAATAAAAAATACATTATTTTATGTGGGGTGTTTGATTTTTTTTGTCGTTGTCTTTGTCGTTCGTTAATTTTTTTTATTTAAACCGGCAAAATCTCCATTTCCATATTTTTGTGTTCAGTTTACTAATTGCCGCGATTAATGCGAGGGTAAGTAATATATTTACATATTAAGGACGTTAATAATGGTGTGTTTGTAAATAAAACGGGCTTTGAAATTTAACCTTTGTTTAATGTTATTTAGTATATAAATTAATGGATTTAATTTCAATTTAGTATTCGAATATAACGCAAAATAATACTATAATCATTATAAACGTCATAGATTGCTAATTTCAGACAATAAATTGCCTTTAAATTCCGTTTTCATAAAATAAAGTGCATGCCCAATGATAATGGTTTAGTATATATATTGTTATTCGATTCTATTTATAAATATAAACTAATTTTCTCTTTGATTTGCTTAATTTATTAAGCTGCCGTGATAACCAATTTATTGTTGACACTTTTTTTGTTAAAATATTCTAGAAACGAGTAAATATCGATATTGCGACATTCGAATACAATAATTACAAAATTGAAGTTCGCGGCATCGCCGTCCGCGCCTCTATCGGTACCATAACAAACGACAAAGACAAAAATATTTGCGTCAAAACACTCAAAACATGTCCTTGTAAGTGTAATTCAGTTAAAAACTAATTGTTTTTTGGAACTTTTTATGATTCACATGAAAATAAATAATAAATAACAAGTACTTGCGTATTAGTTGAAGTGTAATGAATAAAGTACCAATCGTTGAAGAAGCTACAGTGCGTTTTATCTAAGGTATGGTTATAGCACGTAAAATTGATACGTTATTTTTATTTTATCGCATTATTTTAATTATTTATTGGCGTCTTTCCTCGACCGTGTTCTATTCTTAAAGGGAGCTTACGTGTAATTTGATATATAAGCGCATATTGTCCACATAACCTTATTTTGGGTGTCGTCAAAATGCCCACGGTTCGGTTATTAACCACATGTCCGAATTTCAAAAAAAAACAAAAAACACGACAATTGGCCCTTTTACGCGGTATAATTTTGTACCGTATTTTTTAAGTTGCTACTGAAAATGTCGCGTTTGTCTATATAAAATTACAATCAACATCTGTTACGTCATAAGTTGTTTGTTTTGCGACCTTATATGTAGTAATTCGTGTATATCTTTGCATATATGGACTTATTCATTAATTTAATTGTAGTCGTCGCTCGATATTTAAGAACATCGGTCTTTGGTAGACTGAAATATTTAAACAATTTATACTGTTATTGTTTAATAATAACAACGATGCTGTTTATGATGTGTTGTTTTAATATAATTTTAACCTACTTAGAAATGACCTAAAAAGTAACTATTATCTCGTATTAATAAAACAATTACGTGAATTTCGTTAAAACGCTTTAATTACTAGGGCACGCACTAGGTAATATGCCGACGACATCGTTATATTTTATTAGCTAAAATATTACTAATTAATGTTCATCTTTAGAAATTGCAATGAACGAAATAGCGTCTGCTATTGGAAGCGGCACTGGAGGGCCGCCAATAAACCCCTTGGCAGGAGCGAACATTGTTAAAGAAGGCTGGTTGTATAAACGAGGAGAACACATAAAAAACTGGAGATCTAGGTGCGTAAACATAATCTTAACACGATTCCTTATCTTATTTTTATTGGGCCATTCTAGTAAACAATCCTTGAAGAGTGTACATAAGCGTTTGCAAATCTTTTTTTCCTTAATTTTAGGTATTTCGTACTGGTAGATAATGGATCGTTGATCGGTTTTAAAAATAAACCCGACGTGAACTCGATGGGGGATCCTTTGAATAATTTTACAGTTAAAGGATGTCAGATCATGTCGACAGATAGACCTAAACCGTACACGTTCATTATTAGAGGCTTACAGTGGACCACAGTTATCGAAAGAATGTTTCATGTGGACGCAGAAGAAGAGCGGTCAGTATGAAATTATCGTCCTGTCGTTGAAATCTACGTTTTAATTTATTTTTTTTGTTTAACAGGACGGACTGGGTGGCGGCGATAAAAATGGTATCGGAAAACTTATCGTCCGAGTGCGAAGACGTCGACATGTTGTCTGTAAATCCGGCCGTCGAAGATTTGTGCGAGAAGTTTTCGCGGCAGGGCACGTCGAATTCAAAATCGAGCGGTAAAAGAAAAGTCACATTGGAAAATTTCGAGTTCCTTAAAGTTTTAGGCAAAGGTACGTTCGGCAAAGTTATTTTATGTAGGGAAAAAGCGACCAGACGATTGTTTGCGATCAAGATATTAAAAAAAGAAGTTATCATACAAAAAGATGAAGTCGCCACACTTTGACAGAGAATCGAGTATTAAGATCGACGAATCACCCATTTTTAACTGTAAGTCTTTGTATTTTGTCCAATTTGAAATGTACATAATCGTATACACATTTTAGTCCTTAAAATATTCATTCCAAACCAACGACCGGCTTTGTTTCGTAATGGAATACGTGAACGGGGGCGAGTTGTTTTTTCACTTGTCGAGAGAGCGCGTGTTTTCGGAAGATCGGACTAGATTTTACGGTGCCGAGATTATATCTGCACTAGCATATCTTCATTCCCAGGGAATAATCTATAGGGACCTTAAATTAGAAAATTTGTTACTAGATAAGGATGGACACATTAAAATTGCCGACTTCGGCCTTTGCAAGGAGGACATTACTTACGGACGAACCACAAAGACGTTTTGCGGCACGCCCGAGTATCCTGGCGCCCGAAGTTCTCGAGGATAACGATTACGGAAGGGCCGTCGATTGGTGGGGAATCGGAGTGGTCATGTACGAGATGGTAAATGTCTTTAAAAAATATATATACGATTTGGCGTTAATATTGTACGTGTTTAGATGTGCGGACGGCTGCCTTTTTATAATAGAGATCACGACGTGTTATTCACCTTGATTATAATGGAAGAGGTGAAGTTTCCTCGAACTCTCAGCGGAGAGGCGCGAGATTTATTAGCGGGCTTGTTAATAAAAGATCCGACCCAAAGACTGGGCGGAGGTCCCGATGACGCTAGAGAAATCATGGTACATCCCTTCTTTACCTGTATCAATTGGAGGGATTTAGAACAGAAAAAGGTAGCTATAATTATATTTATCAGGTTTGTAGGCAATGTTGTTAATGTTCAAAATTTCACTTGAAATTTAAGAAGCTCTTGTATCAATCTAAATTACGAGCCGTTTTACCAACATATTAATGATGTACATAGGTATTTTATATCTAACATAAAATTATAAAACAAATTATAGCAATTTAAAATCACTTATGTCACCGTCTAGCTGTTGAGCCCTGCTGCATATTAAATGGGCAAGCACCCTAATTTTCCTTAATGTCGTAATAACTTGTCTCATTTTATTTTAAGTTATTCTTTAAGTAATTTCGTGTGTTCTTTAATATGACACTTTGTTTTTCTTAAAATTACGTTATTCTAGGTTAATTAGAATTTTAACGATAATTACAAAAATCGACTTTTAGATGTAACTTTGATCTATTCGAAAACTCGATGCGAAATATTATTTGAGCCAAGTCGGTTCGGTCGTTTTCGAATGCAACCTACAAGGTTAATTTTTCTAATTATTAAAATTCTATTTTTTTTTTACTTCAAATTAGCCTAAAATAAAGTAATTTTAAGAAAAACAAATAGTGTGAAAACTCATTATCTAAGTGGTCCGAATATTAGATTAGTAGGTATCGCTTAAATTATTTAAATTTCACGGTCATTTTTACAATCGCTTCTTAATATGTAGTCTGTATAAATAATTCAATACGGAAAACCGTAATTTAACGTATAATTTATTTAAAGGTAAACTTATAGAATAATCGACGTTAGCAATGTATCTATCTAGTGACAATTTAATTATTGTAAACATTACAGATTCCCCCACCATTTAAACCTCAAGTAACCAGCGACGTCGACACCAGATATTTCGACTCGGAGTTTACGGGCGAGAGTGTGGAGTTGACGCCACCCGAACAATCTGGGCCTTTGGGGGCGATTCAAGAGGAACCCTACTTTCCCCAATTCAGCTTTCAAGATCTATCGTCGACGCTTGGCAGCTCGGCCCATATAAGCGGGAGCATCAGCAGCGTGGCCCCCATGCAGTGACTTAAAGTTTGAAGATAAAAAGGTAAGGCGATGGTATACAAAATGAATCGCTTAAAATTGTGAAATTTTCCAGTAGTGGCCGTACTTAACATAAACAATGTCGAGACAAAGTTTACTACTGTATTGAAATGAACTTTAAATGCATAAATTTGTGATATTTTTCACGTACTGTGTAGAATTTATTCAGGTTTAGTTTAAGTAATGCAACTCTTAGTATAATGACTGTTTTTTTTTTACATATAAAAAGTTATGTATATAGTTATAAATTAATATTAAATTGCTTGCTTTCACATTAGGATTAAATGAATGCGAGACTACCGTTGATAATACTACTACTCGTAGTTCTAAAAGAAGCAGCGTACCTTTTAAAGGGGCTAAGAATAGTTTGAAAAGAATTATTGTGTATTTTGTAAAAAGTTTGAAATTTTGTAACAAATATTAATTTTAAATATTGTATATACACTAATGTAGTTTTATAGAGGGGCTATAGAAAGTTAAAACGATTAAGTTAAATACTGCCAAAAATGTTATGTTTATAATTGGACCTCGCTGTAATTAAGTTTTGCCTTTTAAAGGCACGAGTGTCTTAAAACAATAGTTAATATAGTAAGTAATAAGTTATTTATATTGCGCCCCCTGTAACGGCATTTGTTGTAAAGCTACTAGTAGAAAATAGTTATTGCTAATGTTTCAAGTGCAACTTGCAACTAATAAGTATAATATTGTGTTGTTGTCTTGTTTTATTTTTTGCCTTTTAAATGATATATTTATTGCGATGAGCATTTATTAATGTAATATTTATACTACATACTTGCCTAATTGTAATTTTGAAGGATGTATACGAAAAACATGTGAAATTTAGAAAAGCGTTTTTTGTTTTATATGATGGTTGTTGTATATTGGGTTTGTTGTATACATTTTATGATGTTAGATAAAAGAATGAAGTGCATTTGCTTTTGATATAAATTTTTGTGTTACTTAATGAATTTAAATAACCTGCGCATACTCTAAAATTTGGTTGTGCAGATTCTAATGCTAGAAAACGGGACACGGTCATGCTTATGGGATTAGTAAAACATACGATCGCAATTTTAATTATTTTTAGTAAGAAAACAACATTTTATTGTTTTGTTTTTAATTTTAATGCACTATTTATTTAATAAAGTATTTGTGAATATACATTTTGCTTGAAAATAAAAATCTTTAGCAAATTAGCGCGTTTTAATATTTATTTACCTATATTGTTTCTATTAGATTAGTTTGCAAGAATTCTAGAACAAAAATAAGAATCATATTTTCAATATTCAAGGAATTCGAAAGCAGGACGTATAACTAAAGCCCTTTTTGTAACAAGTTGATTTTATTACAGATTGCTGTTATGCAACATAACAGATTGCTTTATTGCGCTACAGATGATGCGCGCATCTGTATTCTTGTTTAAATTTCGTCAACCACCGCGCGCTTTTGCGATCTTGAACTATAATCAGGTTTTTTTATCGAAAATTTTAAAAAACGCGTTTAATTCATTATTTTATTGTTTTACGTGGAAAACGATATTTCTGGACGTACGGAGACGAAACAAAAATTTTAGGCCGGTTCAAAATTTTGCAAAAACCGTGAACTTACAGTAAGGCTTTTTTATCGAAATTTTCAAAAACTCGAGCTTGACGAATACGTCATTATTTTATGCGTATTTTGCGTGAAACTCGTTATTCTCGACGTACAAAGCGAATCTATAAATATGTTAGGTCGGGTCAAAATTTTGCAAAAACCGTCTTAAAATACTAGCTTGTTCACTTATGAAAAAATGCAAGTTATTTCATTCGTATCTAATTACTGCTCGCTAACGAAGCCAAGTAAGCGGATTATCCAAACTGACCCTTTCGGGGTGGCGCAAGTACGAGCAAAGTAAAACGCTTGACCTATGTATATTATTTGTTGCCGAAACGAAAGGAAGGGGTCTCATTGTTAGTGGATATAGGTATCTTCCTATAATTACTTATATAGTATAAGTTACAAAGCTTAATTTATGATTAAGTGAATCCATTTAATTAAATACCTATGGCATTCTTTTTGAAATTGACGTCAAAAATTAAATGTTTAAAAATTACATGACGTAAATATGTAGATATATTATCGTGTCGGAATCAATAACATTTTATAATTAAGTGTGTAATTAAAAAAAAATTCATGTTTTGTTATTTTATTTTAATGACAAATGTATTTAAAATAAAACAAACAACATGCAAATACTATTAAAAATCTAATAGATTTTAGGTATATTATTAAACTAATTAGAAACCTAATGCGTGAATCGTTATGCAGGGTTTACTAATTGCAAGTAAGATTGTAGTGTCCCCTATAATTTTTATTTTTTTAACGTAGTAATTATATATAACATTTTCACACGATGTGTAAGTTACACTAAAAATCTAAACAAAGTCGTATAACGATGGTACGAAGCGCTTGTGGCAAGTGTTTAACTTGCGCCCCCTGTCCCAAAAATGACAAAAATTTAAAATACAATACAATACCTTAGAGGACTTTTTCGACGACGTATCGGCCTTCCGTTTTCTTGAAATGTTATTTCTTTGATGATATTTTGTATAGATATGCAAGACACGAAACGGTGAATTTTAAAATTTAATGGACTTTAAAATAAATAATCAAATGTTTATCATCTTATACAAACATAAAGAGTAGAATTTTAAAAATATGACGTTCTTGTCCTTACAATTATTAAATATACTAACAATAAGTTTTACTCGTATATTTTTTGAGTTCGTCGCTTATGTGATCGTCGAAATCTCCAGTGATTATAGTTGTTTGAATTGCCTATTTTGACAACGGGGAAGTATAACGAAGGTATCAAGCGCTTATGACAAATGTCGAACTTGTGCACCCCTAACCCAATAATAATAAAAATTTAAAAATACAGTATAAGATAGCGGACTCCTATATCAATTTATGTATTTATTTTTAGTTTTTGCGCCACAAATATATAGTTGCGCCAGTGGCGGGCGCTTCTTTCGTCACGCCCTCATCGTTACGGCGTTGAATCTAAAACATAAATCTATTGTTTCGTATATTACCTACTTACAGTTAGTACCTATATTTTTTCAGAGAAAATTTATCATCAAAAATCGTAAAAAAAGCGTAACGCGTGAAACTTTATAAGTGGGTATAGTTTGTTTAGAAACATCTTTGTGCATAAATTTTCTGACTTCAAACGATCGAAAATCCATTGTTTTTGACTATTTGTAAGTAAAAACCTACTTATTGAACAGTATAGTTTTTTACAACGTTACTATTCGTTTATAATTTGATTCCTTTTTGTCGAAGCGAATACTCACAACAACCAACTTACGAAAATTATGAGTTTCGAGTTTCTTTTAATTCTTTTCGAAATCACAGCTTTTAAAATTGAGGTTATTGGGCGGATTAATACGTTTGTCTCGGTTAGTTTTCCCCCAAAAAGAGCATGCGGCAACGCTTTTGACACCATTTATACACCAAAAAACAATTTACAGCTTTCCTTATCTTCGATTTTTAATAAGGACCGTTGTTATTAAATCGATTCCGTTTGAACTTGAACGATATATTTTTTAAAGAATAACACAAGTTATAATGGTTATTTGTAATGAATCAAAAGTGAAAAACCTATCAAAACAAGTACATAACAAATAATACTAATTGTAAGTAATAAAAGGTGCTAATAATTAAAAATAAAATTTTAAAAATCTAATAAAGCGAACGCAGAAGCATAATTTTAATATTTATCAAAGACGAAAGTTATGTAAGCAAATATTTTTTCTAAATACCACCTAATTAAATAACAATATGTGTAGATAGTAAAATAGAAATTAATCCCTTGTAATCCGGAACGAGAGTCTACGAGAGTCGAAATTTGAAAAGTAACTCACTTTGTCTTCAACGGTGGTCGATTGTGGTTAGTTTAGTTGTGACAGAATAAACAATAAGTGCGTTTTAATTATTGTAAGTAAATGTATCAATCAGTATTATGTATTTTTTTTTTTAATTTTGTGGTTTCAATAAATTGCTCATTTCATAATATTTTATTTTATTAATTGATTTTAAATTATTATAAAAACACATTTTCTATTGATTGTTAAAAACCAAGTTTTTATTTATTTTTATGTCTGGAAAAACGTAAGATTTTCTCACATTAATTAGTGTCAGAGGTGCCACTTTTTTATGAAGACGTCAGTGAAAGAAGTAATTTGTTTATTGCCGATAGCGTTCGTCAGTTTTTAATTAGTTATTTTCCAAATATACACTAACGTTAAATAAAGTTCATTCGTTATCGCACTTTATTATCTAGAATTGATGACAAAAACAAAATTTTACAGATAAATAAACACAAACACATTTTTAATATACTTTTAGTATTTCCATTGCCAGGAAATAATACAAATAAATAAAAAAGACCGACCTTTTCATTTTTCTCGAAAGAAATACGACGTTTGAAAAATTGCATTTACTAGAGAAATATTTTCAAGAGTAGTATTTTTACAAGAATTTTATCTCGAAAACGGTGCGTTCTATAGAAAATTATACTCTTTCCGATGACGCAGATACACTTCATTATCGGTAGGATTTCATAAAAACTACACTCAAAAAAAAAATCTGACGAACGCGTCCAATTAATGTACATTAGATAACTCTTAAAAAGTAACGTAAAATTCATTATTTCGATAAAAATTTTCATTGTAGGTATGAAGAAAGTTATTAAGTAAAAAATTATAAATGATTTGTAAATACAATGATCGTTTTAATTGCATATTTAGGCACTTATTTTCTTCAGTATATTAGTAGTATTAATGAACTTTTCATTGTATCAATGATCAAAAAGTCAATAACTGGTGTTCATTAATATTAGGTATTTGAGTGTAGTTTGCAAAATATACCATCGATTGTGATCTTTTGTGTGTCAGCGTTAATGGCTTTGAACATGTTTATTAATTATTGTTTGAGAGAAAGCATCCTAATAATTAATGATTTAATTAGTTATTTTCCAAATTTCCACTAACGTTAAATAAATTCATTCGTTGCCGCACTTTATTATCTAGAATTGGCGACAAAAACAAAATTTCACAGATAAATCAAATATTTTTTTTCAAAGAAAAAATTAAATTTTCCTGGCTCTACAAAAACAACGAATTAAATTCAATTATTTTTATGGCACGTCTTGCGCATATATAATAAGTATGATCTTCAATTTCAAAAAAAAAACAATTATAAGTAATTTAATATTCGAGTTTAATGGAATTTCGTTATTTTCGTTATTATTAAAAATAAATAATACTCCTATAATATTGTTTTTTTGTTGAACTTATAAAAAAAAAATGTAGGTATAGATACATTGTGACTATTTTCTATATTTTCAAATGGGCAACTTACACCTACGGTATTAGAATTACAAACTTTGGGTAGGTAAATAATTTTTCAAAATGTCGAGATCGGTCATTTGTTATCGTCCAATTTTACCTAAAATTATTTATGAATACCATTTACCAACGGCTATAGACATGATTGTCTGGCTTAAAAAACGACCGACTTTTAAGATATTTTAGGATTTTTTAGGCTGATTTGATTGTTCGATTTCGCTAATTTCCATGGCTCTGTATCTCTTGCAATGAAAACGTAACCCCTAATACAATATGATAAAAAAAATGACACCATGCATAGATAATTATTAGTGTTTACGCCAATCGTATAAGTAACACTCATTCTCACTTTACTTAAAGTAATACTTTTAACACTTATTACCATTATTATTATTCATTACTTATTAACAGTTGGGCAGCAGCGTTAAGGGTGCCGAAGAGATCATGCAACATCCATTCTTTCGTTTCATCGACTGGCGCAGCTTGGAACAGAAAAAGGTACGTAAAAGCTTCGTTAGGAAGAAGCGTCAAATTTTTTAAATGTCCGCCGATCGTTCTTCAATTTAACGACAAATTAAACACTCGTTATTTTGATTCGCTGCTAAATTGCGAGCCCTAAATTATTAATTAATCCAATTTATTCTTTATTTATAACGCAAATGTCGATTTAAATTTTAGTTGCTAATTCACGAAATGGAACTCGATTCGTCCATATACACAATTCGTGGAAATATCGTTAAAGAGGGATGATTGTACAAAAGAAGCGAGCATCTCAAGAACTGGAAAAAGAGGTGTCAACCGCTTTTCGCCCAAATAATCATCGTCCCTTTATCGCTCGTTTAATTGTAGGTACTTTGTATTATTGGACACGGGTTTATTTCTCGGTTTCAAGAAGAAGCCCTCACTAGATTTATCGACGGATCCTTTAAATAGTTTCAGTGTTGAAGGATGCCGACTTTTGTTAACGGAAAGGCCAAAGCCATTCACATTTATTATGAAATATGTTCAGAAGACTTCCGTCTTGAAACGATTGTTTAGTTTGAGCACCGAAACAGACAGGTATATATCTACCGCACTACAAATCCGATTAAGGGCCGGTTTTACAATTATGAGATGTACGTTAGATAAGCTATTCCTGGAATAACTCTCAGTATAAATCATGTTTGTAAAACCGGGCCTAATTGCATTTGAAATACCTACATAATTATTTTTAAAAATTCCAGAGCCAATTGGACAGAAGCCATAAGAACTGTATCGCAAAATTTAAACAAACACCTAAAAATACCATCGTTACTGAAAAAACCATATGTGGAAGACGTACCGAGGAAAGTGGACATTAACGATTTTGACCTTATTCGAGTGATCGGCAAAGGAGGTTATGGCAAAATAATATTAAGCAAAGAATGTATAACGGGAACCTTGTGCGCTATTAAATTTATCGATAAAGACGTTGTCGTTAAAAATAATTTATTTCGCCATTTACGATCGGAAAACAACATACTGAAGACGACGAAGCACCCGTTTTTGGCTGTAAGTTTTGTTCAATAACGTTCCGTTGAATTTAAAATAGTATTTGACTTTTAGTCTTTAATGTACTCTTTCCAAACCAGGCGCGAAATATGTTTTGTAATGGAATACATCAATGGAGGACAACTTCTGTTTCATTTACAACGCGCTTATCGCTTTAACGAAAGAACGGCGCGATTTTACATAGCCGAAATAACGTTGGCGGTGTCGTATCTTCACGACCAGAAGATTATTTTTAGAGATCTCAAAATCGAGAACGTCCTGTTGGATAAGGACGGGCACATCAAAATCGTCGATTTCGGACTGTGCAAAGAAAATATCAATTACACGGATAAGACAAATAGTTTTTGCGGCAGTTCGGAATACATGGCCCCCGAACTTATAAAGGGAAACGGATATGGCCGAGAAGTCGATTGGTGGGCGGCTGGAATTATCTTATACGGAATGGTAAGCAAGTTTATAAATGGGCACTTTATGAAAGGGTATAGCCGGATAAGCATGGCAAAATGGCCCCCAAAGAAATCTACGAAACAACCTATATTATTACATTGGCAAGTCATAAGGAAACGATATATACACGTTTTACTCCCTGACCTTCAGTAGTCCTTGAGAAAATCAAAAAAGTATGTACCGGGGGAACTATTTTTTAAATTCGTTTTCGTAAATTCGTAAAACTATTATAGCTACGAACATAAATCAAAAACAGATTGTTAGAGAATACTTCACAATATAACATATGCTTTTTTTATTAGTTTCGACTAATAATAACTATTAAAAAATTAATGCAGAAATTTTGAAAATTGAAAATTTTACAGTTCAGCCAGAGTGACAATCATCAAAAAAATGTCAAATATTGCTACTAATGTCTACTACTACTCCTAAAAGTTTCGTAAAAAAAAATTGGTACAACACTTTGAAAAAAAATAATGTACACTCTATGGTCACTACTACTATATAATGTACCGCACCTACATAAACTATAACAAAATAAAACAACAATTATGACAATATAAAATATAAACAAAACAAAAAATACAAATAAGTGTCTAATATACAGGGATTTCAGTTAATAGAAAAGTTACAAATGTCTTATGTACATAAATATAATCGAATGCGATAGAAAACGTTTCTATTGTTATTAATTAATTCTGGTTATATAGTTGCCTGAGTGAGTACAGATGTTTACCTACAGTCAATATTATTAATCATCATCACTATCTTCATTAATGACAACAGAAACAGAATTTGTTGCAAATATTTTCGACAATATCTCTGCTGGACATATATTACGCGGCATTTATCGGGTGAGTGATAAATAATATATTATAGTTGCTGCATGTGAACATCACCCAACTGTTGTATTACCGTTGGGACAGTCGCAACAATAGGAATATAATCGATATAAATACGATATACTTTATTATTTTTATGTCTCGATCGTACGTTCAGTTTTATAATATGTGGTGTTTGCTTGACATACTGCACGAGAAGATTAATTTTATTGTCTAGTATTTCTGATAATTACGACACAGCTTGGGAAAGTTGATAACTGCCTGTAAATAAAACTTTCAAGTCTTGCTCAGTTAAACGTGGAAAATCTAAGAGGTCAGATACCATTAGATGTTGAAAAGACGATTTCCGACGATTCCAATGATGATTATCAACATCTTCCCGCAAAGTATTTGTCGAATTCATTCTGCTTTCCACATATTCAATAATTTCGTCTTGTAATGCACCATCTGAACTCAACCTTTGTCCGTATCACAACAATCGTACCTTTACAATCGTACAGTTTATTATCTAAGTTGTGATGTAAGAGACGATATTTTTGGCTTATAGCACCATGCACAGCTTCGACTACACAACGTATTTTTGTTACTTTTCGCGATATGTTTGTTTTTTCCGTAGTTAATTGAGATTTTTTGCCTTTACAGGCAGGCATAAATACGGTAAAGCCTTCATTAGTTATGTAGTTTATTACATCACGAAAACCACGATCAACAATGAACACATCATGTGGTTGTAACGTAGTTCTTATGCCTACGGAGTCTTGTAATACGAGTTTCATAATCGTGGCGTCATTTTGAGTACCATAAAAAGGCCCAACAATATCAAGAATGTAGCCATTGGTTGTACAGATTGTAAACGGCTTACATAAAGGCACTTTTTTTTGGACCTGAGTACGATTTTCGAATTTCTAGAACTACGTATTTTAGTCGTCGAACATAAATATTAACAACACTGCAAGAATGTTAGAACTTGAACTGCATGTCCGACTAAAGCGCCGCGCCGGCGCTGTTCCTGTATGGTGATGGGTACTGACAATGAGATCGCTTTACACAACTACAGTAAGTAGTGAAACATTCTTATATTTTTTACTTGACCACTACTTCTATTCGCGATTTAAACAATGTAAAAAACTTAACGTGTCGTTTTTGTTTTGACGCTACCAATATTTGCTTTTATTTTTTTTCAGAGTGTTGTACCAATTTTTTTTTCACGAAACTTTTAGGAGTAGTAGTAGACATTCGTAGCAATATTTGACATTTTTTTGATGATTGTCACTCTGGCCGAACTGTAAAATTTTCAATTTTCAAAATTTCTCCATTAATTTTTTAATAGTTATTATTAGTCGAAACTAATAGAAAAAACATATGTTATACTATGAAGTATTCTCTAACAATCTGTTTTTGATTTATGTTCGTAGCTATAATAGTTTCGTAGATAAACGAATTTAAAAAATAGTTCCCCCGGTACATACTTTTTTGATTTTCTCAAGGACTACTGAAGGTCAGGGAGTAAAACGTGTATATATCGTTTCCTTATGACTTGCCAATGTAATAATATAGGTTGTTTCGTAGATTTCTTTGGGGGCCATTTTGCCATGCTTATCCGGCTATACCAGGGGTCGGCAACCTGCGGCTCGCGAGCCACATGCGGCTCTAGTTATTTATGCGTGTACTATTTATTGTTGGCAAGAAAAAATTTTGTGGCTCTTTAAAAACTGAAATTTTGTAAATTGTAATCTTTGGCTCTTCCGACTCAAAAAGTTGCCGACCCCTGGGCTATACCCTTTAAATAAAATGCGTGGCACTTCGCAGTTGTGCGGACGATTGCCGTTTTACAAGCGAAACAGGATGGCGCTATACAATTCGATATTGACGAAAACAATCACAATCCCTCCAATTGTCAGATGGGAGGCTGCCGACCTAATTCGAGGTTTACTCGCGAAAAATCCCAAAAGACGGTTGGGCGGAAGCGTCAAGGGTGCCAAAGAGATCATGCGTCATTCGTTCTTTCGTTTCGTCGACTGGCATGACTTGGAGCAGAAAAAGGTACGTGAGCTGCGTCGGAAGGAGCGTCGATCTTTTTAAAATATCTGTGCGTAGGTTTCTCCGCCGATCGTTCTTCAGTTTAGCGATGAATTGGACGACCGTTATTTCGATTTGCTGCTGAGTTGCGAGCCCATCACTTTCGATCGGCCGGAACGCGATCGATCAGATGATTTTTGGCATCAGGAATTGGACTTTGCAGACTTCGGTTTTCAAGATACGATAAATTATTCGCATGGCGATTTAGTGTCCTTAAATTAAATTGTAGGAATCGCAGTTTAGATTCATTTTTATTGCGTTTAATTTAGTATCAAAATAAATACTTTTTATCTGTAAACACTTTGCTGTTTGAATTTTTATGCTTTTCTTAATTATTCGAAGTGGAAATTACGACTTTACTGATTCTTTTCTATTACAATATGATAAATAAAAACGTGAATCTATGAGGTTTAAGAGAACAACAACTGAGAAAAACCAATTTTCAGCTTCCCGAGTGAAGGAAAGTCGGGCAAAACCGAAAGGTACCAAATGTAATTTGTTTGCTTACAAAAAATCTGGTGGGGGGGAGGGGCAAAAACGATCCCACTCGTAATAATTAACCGTCTAACAATAAATAGGTATTAGTAGATTATTTATCAAAAATAAGTAAGATTTCGAGAAGACGTCGCAGTGCCATAATTTAAAATTATGCGAAACTTGAATATGAGGTAAGACATTGAGAAAAATCCATTTTCAGCTTCGCGAGTATTACTATTTATTTTACTCGTTAATAAGACATTTGTATGGACGCCAAAGGCGAGATATTCCGAAATTTATTCTGGTTTCTAAGTATATTTTGCTCGTGGGAATTTCGTTAATTGCATATTGTCCCTGAACACTTTAATCGACGTTCAGATATTTATAGCGTGCTTACAGCTTGTTTAATATTTGAATGCATGCATGGAAGGTGACCTAATTAATGAAAGATTATTATTAGTATTCGATTATTATTAAAGATAAGTGGAAACTGCAATAAGTACCTATCTCGTTGTTATAGTTTCAGGATATAATTTAGCTCGGATAAAAAAAATCGAACATGTTTATTGTTGTACGATAAGTTGTCATCAATAATAAGACTTTATATCTACTAATCTGGATGCAAATAATTTTATTTCACCTTCATTTTAGGTTGGTGACAGTATAGTCGAGTAAACACCTTATAAAAAAATTTCTAATTACGGTACAGTTAAGACCGTTAGATTAGAACATACATTTCACATTTCCGGTTGTATTTGAAAACGACCGAACCGATTTGGCTCATCGAATAATTCAGTTAGGTACCTATGGAAGCACGATTAACAGATTTTAAACGTAGGTTCTTCATAATAAACGTTCTAATTGAAGCTCTTACGGTAGCGGATCGGCCAACCCTTATACTAATGAAACGTATGACAAGTTATGCACCACTAATAGTAGAGTTTGTTGAGTGAATAAAGACGCAATTTTATTATTATTTTTTTTCAGTTTAAAGCCCTCGAGAATTTCGCAAAATAAATCGCACGACGATTATAAAATCAAAAATCTATCGACGATAGGGGGTCCGTAAAAATCTAGAAATTTTAACGGTTTAGTAACATGTTATCACCATGGAAAAGTATGAAAGTCTCTTTCAACGCCGTAACAAGAGGATGAAGTTATGGCAAGCGTCTAACTTGCGCTCCCCGTATCCAAAAATGACAAAAATTTCAAAATTTATCATAAAATATCGGACTTTTACATCCATTTATTTACTTTTAGTTTTTGTTAATTTTTTAACAAAAATAACAGATTTGTTACAGAACAGGGTCGATTTTTCAATCGCCAGTTAACCCTAACTATGCTGTCGGTCTATGCAAACAATAAAATATTAAATTTTTTTTAACGTTGAAACGAGAAATTTTCCGGAATTTTTTCGTGCAGTCCTGTTCGACATGCCCACTAGGCCGCAAAAAGTCGATTCCGCAGAACTAGCAGGCGAACTAACCTTCGTAAATGCGATTGATAAACAAATACGATTGATAAAAACAATTTTGACTATAAACGAACACGGAAATGTGAGATTCCATAATCTTTGTGTGGTTATTGGAGAATAAAATTGGTTAGGTTTTGTTCATATAGTAGTTCAATTATTGTGCATTGCGTTTGTCGTCTCGAGTCGTTCAATATGCAAGTAAACTGGGCTTAAGAACGGAATAGGATAATCGTGGACTCGTAATGAATATGAAACGACTACATGGAGAATGCCAAAATTTATAGTTCGTGCTAGAACACCGTGGTATTTTTTTTTACTATGGTGTCACTTTTTTGCCGCGTCATCCTCGTATGTCGAACTACCTTTTGTTTGCCCAAAGTTATCCTATTTGTCGCGAACTGAACACATAGAAAGCATGATCATAGTACTCGGATGAGTAATTTTTGCCCCCTCCGAACTGCTTTTGGCTTTCGATTCTTGTTAAATTACTTAAATTAATTACTAATTACTTAATTATTAATAAGATAAAGATCTTATTTTGTAACTTTAGTCATTATTTTAGTTTGTCTGAATGTGCGTAGGTACCTATTTTATGAAAATGTCAGGAAAATTTCTTGCCCCTTTTATAGGTAAGCACCTAATTTCCATTTTGATAAATTAATTTTTTTAATTTTCAAAACTGACGCAATTTAATCGACTTCGTATTTCTTAAGATAACCGAGATCCCCATGCAATCACACGAAAAACGGGGCGCGCTGTATGTAAATTGAAATTAATATCTACCTACTTATAACAAATTTAAAAAAAAACAATAATGAACAATGAATAGGTAATATCACTTTAAACAGATGTATGTTATTGAAACTGTAAATTCTAAACCGATTTGTTTTTTACGTGTTTATCAAACACACCACGACCGATCTCAGAATGGACCTGAAAACATAATTTTAAGCAGATTGCGGTGGGAATTGCGAATTTGAATTTTAAAATACATTTTTGCATCGTTAGTAAATGTTAAACAGTAATTTTTACGACGACAGACTGCAGCGTCGCGGTTTTATTATAACTGAGCGCAATTTTTTTTGATGGAAATTTGGCGTCCAGATCTTCTAAAATGTAAATCGTATTATTATTATTACTATTAAAATATCGTTGTAAAAATATATTATAAACCAACGTTTTTGAAGCATTAGTTGGAAAATAAGAATTCCTCGAAATTCCTAAGAATCGATTGAAAGTAGAAGGGTTATTATGTAATAATTATTTCGCCGCCTTGTGGTTTCATATTTGATATATTTGTTCAAGTACCTATATATTTTTGAATGTTTTAAGAGAACGTTAACAGCAAATAAGCATTTTTTTATGTTCGATAAAAAATTATTAAAAAACGATTTTCCGCAGTTATAAGTTAGGAGAAATTTTGAGAAAAGTTTACTCGCTTTCCGAATTTTGTCTATAGTACGTACGACTTTTTAGGATTCAATTACGTAATTCCGTCCTTTAAAATTAAAACGTTTTTATAACGCGCCTGCAATAAATTCTATACAAGACGATTTCTAAAGTATTACAAAAAATATTTTTATAACAACTTGGCACCATGGCATTTAACGCTTTTTTGAAAATCGCTTAGTTTCCGAGATACGGAGGGCGTTGAATTTTCTCTTAAAGAAAGTGTTATCTCGTAACTTATGCATCTTTCAATAAGTACGTTGTACCATACATTATATTTCTCGGTTAGCTAGTTTAGATTAGAACTGACAAAATTGCTCACCACAATGGTTTGTAAATAAATCGATTCTTTCAAAATCTAAAATTTCGATTAATAAAAATTAAATATAATAGATACATAGCTATGTAATGAAAATATGGTATTGTCTGGCAAGTACAGATGTTGATAACAATACCTTCGTTTCCTTTCAAAACGAAGTCTTATCGGCAAAGTATAATTTACTGCTTCGATTAAAACGTTACCTACACTTACATACGTTATGATTCATGCGATTGTGCACTTATTAAATTTGGATGATTTATATCGTCGTTATATTTATATCGGATTAGGTCTCGGTGAATAGATGACGAATTTGATGCGAAAATAATTTTATTTTAAATTTCAATGTAATTTTGATGATTTTAATGGTAGACGAAAGTTCTCACTCGCAGATTCATATTTATCCTACCTGTCCTTTTGTTTTACCTATTCCTATTTGTCCTGCCTGTTTAAATAACAGAGACGGGCCGTGACCGGCTTGAGGCTTCGGATGCCCTTTACGAAGGTGGTTAAATCATCTAGACGCATCATTAAGACGAACTTGCAAACCTCGCAGTTGTGTCGACGATGATGATTTGACACGACGCCTTGACCTCGTTGATCGGCTAGTCTTAAAACTTATTTAAACAGTATCCATCAGATCGTTCCTCGTCGAGAACGTTATAGGATCGTAAGTTAATAATTTCATTCGTATTTTTTGGATCCTTAAGGGTACAGAACGAACCGATTTTTTAAATACTAGAAAACTAGAACACTAGAAAAGGACGTTTACCACACCAACAATGAGAAATATGTAAAGGTTATATTTTACTAGAATTTCCTTAAGGTAAGTTACAGGTGGAAAGTTAAGGTAAGTTCGACAACAGGAAGCCTTGGGGAAGAACCGTCCAACAGATCGTTCCTCGTCGTCTATTCCTTCGATGTGTGTCGTGAAGAAGACGTTATTGGGTAAGTGGCAGTGTTCTTAAATTTTCAACGTAATTCGGTAATTGATGATGTTAACGAAAGCTATATTCTACTACCTGGCCTCGACAGATCTTGAGTAGGGAACACCTTCACGAAGGCTTGCTAAATCATATAGACGCATCGTTAAGACGAGCTTGTAAACCTCGCAGTTGTGTCGTAGATGATGATAATGCTTAAGATCCCCAGAATGGTCGATCGAGTAGTCAGTGAAACGAATAATAGCTCCTTCATTTTCATCAACAAATATCAAAAGTAGTTGATAACCTTGTCGACAAAATCACTAAATGTTAAAAATACGAGTATTAATTACAAATTGTTGTTAGGTGCTGATCTAGGACCACTAGTGTATCTAATAATAATATTAATAATAATATGATTTTCATTCATTGGACAGTTGAGTTCTATCGTCGACGTGAACACATCGCTGCGTTCTGAGACACCTGAACTTCAAGACTTTCACCTGCGCGTTTGGATTTCTAGATATGTACCCGCCACTACCTTTCTAGGCTAGGATTTCAAGCGCGAACTCTACCAGGAGCTCGTCCAACGCGCCCAGCAGATCATGGGTCAACTAGGCGACCCCACCATGATCGAGTCGTCGAACTCCCCGTCCGCACCATCGTCGACGCTGTCACCGGCGGACGACTCTCGGCCCGGTCCCTCTTCAGAAGAACCCGCACTGCCGGTAGTCGCACCGTTGGACGACGGCTTCAAAGCGGCGAAACGCGCGAAGAGGCGCCAGAAAGCTAGGACTTCCCCGCCTCTGACCGCCGACGCCGCTGCAGAGCTTACTCTAGGCAACGCCTTTAGCATCCTCCTGTGGAGGAAGCCTAAATGGCGGAAGCCGCGCGCTCGAGGCTGCCGGAGTTGAAAACCGGCAGGAACAAGCCGAACGTAGGGAGCGTGTTCCCCCGATCGTCCTTCGTGAGAAGGATAAGTGGGTCGAGCTGTCTCGCGCGTTCCAGGCTAGAAACCTGGCGGTTCCGAAGGCGACGAACCTCGCCGAGGGAATTCGCCTTCGCCCGGCAACCCCCAACGAACACAGGGGATCGCCCGCTTCTTGAATGAAGCGGGTATCCAGTATCACTCTTTCTTACTGAAGGACGAGAAGATGCTGAAGGTGGTCCTACGCGGAATCCCGGCAGAGATCGAGGTGACGGCCGTCGAGAAGAGCTCCTCGAATGCGGCCTGCCCGTCAAATCTGTGGACCGCATGGAGCGCGGCCCCGAACAAAGGGCGATGCCATCGGTACTCGTTCAACTTGTGCGAGCCGACGCGGGAAGAAAGGACTTCGACCTGACTAACTGCGTCGGTCTCAAAGCGAAGGTGGAATCCCTCGGGAGGAAGGCGGCCGTAGGCCAGTGCCACCGCTGTCAGAGTTTTCATCGCTCACGGCGGTGCTGCCGGGCCGCCCGGGGCGTACACTCCGCCAGCTACAAGGGCTGCTCGGTTTTTCTTAAGCCGCAGCCCCGGCCCGAAACGCGGCAAGCGCAGCGGCACTAGCTATGCCAACGCAGCAGCGCCCGCCTCATCGGCAAGAGCTATCGGATGGAGATGCGACGAGCGGGACCCCAACAATTCGCGCGGCAGCGAATCCCGAGGAACCGGTCCGTCGACACGCTCCCAAGCAAGGTCGGCGACGGCCAGCCAAGCGTACGCCAAGAGTGACGTCGGCTCCTCCATTACGCCGCTATTGGAGAAGCTGAACCTTGAGAGGGCGCTGCTCGTTCTTCAGAATCTCTGCGTGACCATCTTGGTCGCCAAGTCGGGCGCTGAAGTAATGCTTTTTGTGCTGTCTTCCGGAGATTGTAGCTCTGTTCGCCTAATTTATGGCAGGAAGAGATCAGTCATACTGGAGAGACTGAAGAAGTACACGGACGACAGCCATCTTGTGCAGGACGAACAGTTCGGATTCCGTAAGGGACACTCGAACGTTCAACAGGCACTAAGGGTAGTCAAATACATCGCAGACGGCTTCGACCGCAAGCAGTGTACCGGGTCTATCTTTCTGGACGTCGCCAAGGCGTTCGATAAGGTCTGGCACGAGGGATTGCTGTGGAAGATGCTAGACGCGGGTTTTCCGTAGTACTGGTGCGACTCCCGAGGGGGACCTGAAAACCCCTACCGGGCGCGTCCCCGGGTGGTGGATAGGGGAGGGTCTTGCGGTCCAAGCGGTCAATTGGCCGCGCGGTCCGCCTGGCCAGTGGGGTAAAATCTCACCGTGAACCAACAGGATTGCACTTCGGGGGCCCACAACTAGTGGGTACGGGGGTTAGCCTCCCCGGAATCCCTAAGCTGATTTCGCTCTTGCTTCAACTAGTCTATACGAGCGAAATCTCTATCTTTAAGCTTTTCTATGGGTGCTGTCCGAGATTGTTAAATGTTTCTTTGTGCCTGTTGAACTCGTCCTACATGTAAACTTTCCGCTCCCAAGGCTATTAGCGTCTGGCGAGGGCTAGGGAGCATTCATTTGGTGTATCCTTCTTCCTGGACTGCTCGCGAGAGGAGGGATACCACGAAGACTACGGGACTACGACGAAGAAGAGGATTCTAAATATGACCAGGAGAGCAAGAGGGCTCCGCAGCTTTTACACAGCTCGCAGAGATTTCTTAATGGGAGACTGCCACGAGTATTACACGGAAAAATCTGTTTTTGTGACGAAATCATCTGCTGAAAATTTGCCGTAAACGTATTTTTATATTATATATAGTTTATCATTTAAAATAATTTGTCGTTTTTAGGTAACTTTATTTGTCTCTTGTTTTAATTTTATTTGCAAATAACGTGTGAAAACTTGTTAAAAGTAAGTAAAAAATCGGTGGTCTGTAACTAAAAATCCTTAACGCGATGAAAAATTTTGTATGTCAGATTCGTAATCAGAGTACTACTTGATATACTCCGACGCGGTTATACTTCATATCTATCGCAAAAACTTTTAAAAATTCGTTGACTAGTGTTATTAGAGAAATTATAAATTCAATATACCTATGTAGTAAAAAATAGGTAAATAATTTCAAATTACGGAATTTTGTAATTTTGATATTGTGTTATAGTTATAGTGGTTACTCCTAATTAAAGATATTGTTATTATATTAATGCATTGTTAATGTGAAAATGGGTCACAGAAGAAAATAGCAAAAGACTTTACCGTATCAATATATTTGGTTTATATTTTCATTTTCATATAATAAGTATTTAGAACTTTATAAATAGGGCCGGATGTTTACGATAATAATGTATCACGTCACAATGGCTACGCCAAACAGTGTTGTCGGTAACGCCAATCGCGGTAGCAATATTTACAAGCACAGGGAATAAGGCTCAAGGTCAAATTTGCTCTAATCAGCTGATACCTACTGCTCTTAAGGTTGCATTTGAATACGACTAAACCAATTTGGCTCAAATAAAATTTTACATCAAGTTTTCAAATAGTGCAAAGTCACGTTTAAGGGATAATTTTTGTAATATTTATCGCAAATTAGCATAAAATAAAATAATTTTAAGAAAAACAAATAATACAAAAGCTTTTAAACATTGGCGCTTAAAAATGAACGTTCTAATTGGAGCATTCACGGTCGGTTTGACTTTTGCACCAACGAAATTAAGAAAAATTGTGGGCGCCTGCCCTTTTAATATGCAGCAGGGTTCGCCAGCCAGACTGTGACGTAAGCGACTTAGGTCGATTTCATAACACGAATAGACTTCAATTTCTCAAGACAAAATACTGTGGGTTTTGATGTCGCTAGCTCCTAGACTATACTATATTCGATAATTATCTGAATTAAACATTTTCACGGTTAGGTTTTTAAAATTACGCGCCTTTTTAATTATTTCAAGAAAAACGCGAATGGCTTTAGAATACCGTAAGCTAAATTCCTGCATAAACCCACCCTGAAACGGTTACCTGCATTTATTTATAATAATCGCCATTTTTCGTCTACATACCCTTACTTATAAATTTTTTGGGTAAAATTACAATCACTCACAAATAAAATTCACAAAGATTGTTAATAGAAATCGACATTTAGGCGATCGAATTTGTAATAAATTATATACATAATTTTTCAACTTTAATGTAGATAAACAAAATCGAATTTCTTTTATTCTGACACCCTTAACGATATTGACAAAATTACAATATCGATTGATTAGATGTAGTTTACCGGTAGCTCCGACTGGCGGTAATTGTTGTAAGTACATCCCTACTACTGACGCGTCGCGGCGCTCGACATCGACGTCGTGCGTAACGTATAACCAACCCTTAGTGACATACATAGTAGTGCTGATAATGTTAAATCAAGAATTATACCTTTATCGAGGCATTATAAGTTATTGTAGTTTTTCAACGTCGAGTGACGGCAACGGTTTAGAACTAATTTTTAACGTCACATCGCATCGTTTAACGCTATAAGCCCGATAATGTGGACATAATTGGCGGTTTTGGATAATACCCGCAGGTAAATAACGTATATGACCGGTAATCGTTACGATATTGCTAGTTTTGTTATTATAATAGATGAAGCATTAAACGTAGATATTATAAACGCTGTCGGCGTATCGCATGTCTATACTACAATTGAATAATTATCGATTGTATTATTTTTGTGATATTCACCGCCGTGAATTTGCCTTCCACAAATAAACTGTAGGTACATCCAAAAAATTTAACGGGACCTACGCGCCCGACCCAATTAAAATTTTAATTTAAGAAAATTAGAAACGATCCCGAAATTAGGCCAAGGAAGGTGTGCACTAGAAACCACCTACACATAGCGTTTTACTGTTTTAATCGAGATTAATTGACGGAAATTCGAAACGAGCTCTTAGAAAAAAGCAACCTGTTATCAGATATGCCGTAAGTGCAAAGACCTCGTGGTAATTTAATAATGTGTACGGCTCGACGTTTCTCTCAGTTTTCTTTTCGTTTCCACGTCGAATTTTCCATTTTAAGTTTGCCTGCATTATTAACGTCAATCTGTAACGGGCAATGTTAGAGTTTTTGTTATATTTTATTTACGGTCGCCCGAATAAATTTTACCTCGTAATTTAATAAACTGGAATTGGTCGACGGACGGAGGGTTATTTCTGGAAAATGTGGAGTACTTCGCGATTTCGGGTGGCGCGATGTAATTGAAAACTTTTCAGATTAAAGTGTGGATCGTTGACATTTTAATGTCAATTAAGAATGTTCGTCGACTTTATTAAGACTTTAATCGGTCCTTTATTGTCGAACGTTTCCTTTAGCAAAACGCAAAAGTACTACGACAATAACGTAAAGGCCGTTCAAATCTTATTCCGATGCACGTCGTCGATATCACTTTGTATGTATCTCGTTATTTTTGCAATGCCGATGCGATAATGTCGCGTTCTAATATTTGAACTGAATTACAAAAATGTACAACCTTGTCGTCATCTTATTGACGACGCGTGCATCGGAATAATATTCGAATGACCCATATATATAGTGACATACCTAATTTTATCGTATTGTAAATTCAATAAAGACGTTCGACATTGTGCTGGCATAGAAATGCTAGATGGAAATCTGTATATTAAAAGGGACACATTCCGGGAAAATCAAGTTTCTCGACAACCCTATTTTATATCCGTATTAAAAATTCATAACGTCGCTCCCTTCCGGATGAAGAAACTATTCGCGCGTCAATGCATCAGGACTAAAGATGTAATAAACTAAAGTTAAATTATTTACACTCGTAACGGATTTAGCCTACTTCAAATATCTTACTCGAGAAGGTAAATTTACTTTATCGAACTTTAAAATCTATATGCTTTGTACTGCCATATAAAAGAGGGCGGAAGAAAAACTGTTCTTTTAAACCTTCACGTCGGAAAATTCAAATTCGATCTCGCTCATTTTTTATGAACAGTTTTCGCCACCTATTTATATAAACAAGGCAAAACGTTTGTTCAACTCTAGATGGAACGATAAGTCTTGTAAAACAGCAATTTTATGCAAAGTGTAACACTATTTAAACTTAACAAGATACCGCTAATTTGACTTTCTAATTTATTTCAAAGCGATTTTATTTTTAAACCAAATGACGAAATTAGGTGCAGTTTCCAGCGTCGACTTTTACAGAACGTAAAGTTTCCCGTTTAAAGGAGTTTCTCGGGAATTTTCTCGCATTTTACAACCTCCCCCGCTTCGAAATATTTGAATTACTTATAAAATTTATGTCGTCCCACCTGATTTTTGTTTGTGATCGGTTCTTGCGTATAAAATTAGTTACACGTTCGTTTTCAATTGTTGTTCTTTGGAGAAAACGAGTTCACGATTTATTAATTAAAGGCAATGAACGAGTTCGATGTTGTCGAACGAGTTGCTTCTCGTTCATTTTGATTTTCTGATCCGAGACCTTAAAATATTAATAAACTTCTTGCACCTATCCATTGTTTCATCTTTATTGTTCCGAAAGCAGGAAAATTAAGAAAGTCTATTAATTAATTAATTCGTCCATTAAGGATTAACTGTACAAATCAAGATTAGCCGTAGATTAAGCTGACAATGAACCGAAATTAACACACATAAAAACAACATCGATATATCAGCCTAAATACTTGGGTAGGTACTTAATTAATAGAACGAATTATTGATTACTAAGAAAATAATCAACTCTCTTCATAGTGTTTATTGCGTGTCGTGTAAACTAATTTTAGTGAAATAAAAAAAAAATGTTTTACTGAATCTGTTTTCAAGAGAATTTTTTCAAAAAAAGTTGTTTGTTATTGCCTATATCTACCTACATGTACATTTAGAATTCAATTTCAGTAAATATGCTTCCTGTTGTCGATTATAAACGATAAATAACATCTATACATGCTAACAATAAGAGAAATTCGTATTGATTTTTCAGCATCCATTCTATGTTTATATGTATAAAGGTCATTCCAATTTTATTCCGATGCACGTCATCAACAAAAGGTGACTGCTGTCACCTCGTACCTCGTATTTTTACAGTACTAATAAATTTTAGTCTTTTTTATCATGTAATAGATATTATGTGTGCAAGTAAATCATCGGTAAAATACGTCACTTCCCAAACTTCGAAATGAACTATAAATACACAACCTAGTCTTGCCTTTTATTGATGACGTGCATCGAAATACAATTTGAATAGCCTATAGGTTCTATATTTTACATTTTGATGATGTTTCCACAAAAACTTGGTCACGACTATGCGACTTAACGCATCGAAACTATAATAAAAAAAACAATTAAAGCATTTTTTTTAAACACCCTCCTAATTCGCGGACGTTCATTATTAAATAATTTCGTTTCTGACGAAATTTCGTTTACGAACCAGTGCGCCCTATCTGACAACCCGATTCGTATAAGCAGCACGAGAAACGTTTTTTTCGACGACATTTAAACGCAGTTCTATAAATTGTTAAAACCATTCGGTGCCGTGATCAGATTTAAGCCGTTCAAAAATCTTGCGAGAAAGGCTCTTGGGGACGTATGACATCCGAGTTCGAGATGCTCAAGAAACGTCACGTCGAGAAGCAAATTGATTATTGATTTAATAATTAAGACATTTACAAGTGGGTTTCGACGCTATTTAGATAAAAGGTAAAATATCGGCGTGCGCTGCGTTTTATTTGTTTTTAATAAGTCAACTCGTGAATTTGGAAAATAAATCGCAAAATTCTTTTTGGTTAATTTAAAAAGAAATTGTAGTTATATCTAAAGGTCGTTCGAATTTTATTCCGATGCACGTCATCAATAAAAGGTTGCTAGATGATAACGTTTCGCACATCAGTGGTGTCATCTCGTATCTCGTATTTTTACAGTAGTATTAAATCGTAGTTTTTCTTTGCGATACACATTACGTCACTTTTCAAACTGTGAAAAGAAGACTAGTGACTTTTTATTGATGACGTGCATCGGAATAAAATTTGAATGATCTTCAATTGACACAATACCTACACGTTTCATAAAAAAGTTTTATCCCAATCGAATCACCCATACTGTTTTTATATCAAACTGAATATGCAGATTAAGCGGTAATTTATTTAATGCCTTATAACGATCAAGTGGCTCTATCGATTATAATAGGTACATTTGATAGTAAAATTTTCAACAAATTCTGCGATAACCTCGCCTTTTACATAACGGAAGGAAAATCCAAGGCGTCCGCAAGTTCTCGATATACCTACAATTTAATCACCGGTATTATTGCAATAATAAAAATGCCGTAACAATATTATAAAGATAAGAGATTGAAAATAACAAAATAAAAAATTGTTGAGCAATTAATACATATGTCAGTCCAGCCAAAGAAACCCAATATCTACCTTAATTCGAATCGGAATGCGAATAATATATATGAAAAATAAAGATATATTTAGGTATTTACTTGGTAAAACAAATAAACCTACATTATCTTTAATTTTGCGGAGTTATATTAATTAAGTATGATTTTGATTTGATTTGGAATTGTGTTTCGTTATGACATGGTACGTCGACAACAACATTTGCGTCACAACATGTATCTAATTTTATCCCACCTTAAATTTTTTTCTTCCAATGTAAGTGCAAATAAATACCTACAAAATTCTCTTGACGTTTCATCCGCTCTTGGAATTTAATAGCGGCCTATATTTGTTATTGTATTAACATTTGACGTTAATTTGTAGATGGAAAACGAATATGTCGAGAACACATTATTAAATATAGCATGGTATAATAATTGCTAAAGGTAAGATCTGGGGGCGGGTCTGCGCATATTGTTTGACGTCACTGGAGGGCAAATAAAACCGACGGACGCCGCCAGACACCGTCAGACATTCTCCGAACACCGAATGGGCACGGGCACGTTGTTCATAAGTATAATAAAACCTGGTTTCGGCGTTAAAATTGTTTTTATGTCTCATCATAAATGTGAGGTGCGCGCGGTGTTTGATTTTAACTCTGACAAATAACGGTTTTTTTTCCCGCTTCCCTCGCAATGAACGCGAATCGAGGTCAAAGTGGATTCATTTCTGTTATCGGCTGTTAACACTTGAAAAATTTGTTCGAAACATTTTAAAAATGATGATTGTGAGAGAGATTCGGTAGTCTTTTGAATTTCCCCACGTATTGCCACATTACTGCGCGGAGTTGAACGCGTTTAGAACACTCGGAGATCCCACCTTGTACAGTTATTATACCAGGTAAATATAGGTATTATGCAGGTAGGGAAGTACATATTGTTATCTACTATATCATATTTTTTGTAGGCACATCACAACGTGTAGGTTTTTCATTTTAAATCGAAACCCAAAATTTGAATTGGCAAAATTTTTATTTGTTCTGTCGTTTTCCGTAGATCTTTTCATTTGTCATTTCCAAATAGTACGTAGGTACAAAAAAGTGTTGTCCTACGTCTTGCCACTTTTCTATCAAACATTCGTATAACGAAAACGATATATATGTGCCATTTAAATTTGTGTTAATTTGAGTTAATTTAAACTTATATAATAAAAATCCTCGCTTAAATAAATATCTACCACTAACTGCTGGCGTTTCGGCAAACACATCCCTGAAACGATAACGAAGGGGAAATCTGACATTGCGGCTTATATAATTTTCCCGCTTTAGAAATCAAACTGCCAACTAATAAGTACTACGAAATAAATTTTCAAATTTCATTGTCGGTTTACTTTACGAATTATGGTATCGTAAATAACTTACGATACAGGTCATTTATTACTTAATAAAATGAAATGTCTACATTTTGATCGCGGAGTTCGGTAATCGATATACGCGATAAAAGTAATACGGCAATTTCCGTTTTGAAACCGACATAAGGAATCGTTTTTATATAACCTTACTGTCGCAAATGGTACACACTAACTACCATTCAAAAAGGAAATAAAAGTCGTTTTACAGAAGCAAACCAGACCGTTAATGTGATTTTATTGTCCAGTAACACGGCTAATTGGCAAACAAAGCGAACACGGGAAAAATGGTTACCCTAAAACTCCTAAATTAATTTAGAAAACGGCGCGAGCGCTTATATTTACGTTTTGGAAACCTAAATAAAAATAAACATGTCTACGATGAAAAATTTTAATTCGAAATTACGAAAGCCCTTCGGGTAATCGGACAACTAAAACGCATTGTCTATATCTACCATCAAACCAACTAAATTTGATCCTTTACTTAATGGAAGCACAAATAGTTATAGATAGATACCCATATCCTACTTATTTAATGAAACATAATTAAATTTTGCACTATTTCCTCACAATCGACCGTATAATTATAAGGTCGTATAATTTCTGATGCCTTATTGCAAAATTAACGTTGGCTCGAAATTGATTTTTGATCATCAAAAGTTAAACTACAAGTATCGGGCTAAAGTATCAATTAACGTAATTAAAAGTTTCTAAAATTTCAAGTTTAAAGTACACACATATACCTATTTCCATCACACACCAACATCGAATAATGGCGATTTTAACCTTTTCAAAGTTCAACTGTTTTGTATCGACCACTTCGAACAACTATTTTTCCGACAGTCGCTCACACGTGTTGCGTATTAAAATTTTGCGCCGAAAAAAAAAAACGAACGCACACAGGGTAGAAACTAATTAAATACTTAAAACACGCAGTATAGGTACTGTACACGATCCGATTTGAATAATTAGCTGAATATTAAAACAAAAGGATTAAAACAACTAAATCGTGATTGATTTAGTTCAAGTTTTAACGACCAGGGAGTAAAATGCGTCAAACAACTTTTCGCATAAAAGGTGAATAAACTGGAAAATTATGTTTTTAATTCCTATACCAAATTTGATTCGATATACAGTAAACTCGCAGTATTCGCGATCGTTAAACTCGTTATTCGCCACGGCACACAGTGGGACAAGTTGTATGGAGGTGTGGAAAAAATTATTTTTGAAGTGGATATACGTTGATAGTTTTTTTATTTAGATTAAATAAATCTTTTATGATTTATATCTATGTAAAAAACAAATAAATAAGTAAATAAAATATTTTTATTCAGAAAATAGTTTAAAAGATGCATAAACTACTAATTTATTATATTTATAACAATAAACTTTATACATACACTAATAATAATTAGATTCTTTAAACACAAAGCAGGTCCGTATTTATTCCTATTATTTGATATAAATTTCAACCAAAATTGTTAAAATTCGATAAACATATAAAACGTTTATCATCTTGTTTAATGGTCATGTCACACACTCCTCTTTCGCTCCTCAAGAGCTTTCGAGTTATTTTAGTTACACCCTGTATAGTAAATATATACATTATATAGAAATAAAAAAATTATATACAATTTTCAACTACTATATAACTACATAAATAAAGATACGACTTGATTGTCTATGGGTCCCTTTTTTTTATAAGTTTGGGCCCTTAAACTAGTAATAAATGGATCTGAAGAAGCCAACAGCATGTGCACAACATCCTCATTCGAAAATTCGCGGGAGCATTTTCTCGAATGGTACAGCCTGTATCGTCGGTAGTCCTTGTTGCGCGCTTCTTGTGCTTCTTCTGTTAGCATTCCCATAGGCAACGCAACCGCAGATAATATTTCACTTCCACGAATAAGTATTTTGTGCACAGTATTTGGCATATTATACCAAATATACAAGCTCACATATAAATCGGCAGTATCGTTGCAATAGTTACCAAACTTTTGGCAGTCAATCGTGCTTCCAGAATTTATGGCTTGTAAAATAATGGAAAACCGGTGTATAAGATCTTCTTCATCCACACCAGTAATCTCTGTCACTACTTTGGGATTGCTGAAGAATCTCCTGGAAGTATTACCGTCATTAGTTGACCCCATTCCTTACTTGACAAAGTCCACTTTAAGGCCTAACTTCTCAAAAAGCTCTTTCTGAATTCACTTTTTTTCCGCCTCTTTCTGTGGCCTTGTATCAGAATTTGTCCTCCAACATTTAAATGATTTGTTGTACGCAGTATGGAGAATGCACTCCATAAACTTAATCCGTGCGTGTAATGGCGATAGGCCCACTCTGAAAGCATCTGTATTGTCTGCTTTATTTTGCACTCTATCAAGATCGTTCATTTCAGATGGCTTTGCCTTACATATGAAGCACACAGCATTCGATGATGTATCAGTAATCGTCTGCGCTATCTTTCCGTCGATCATAGTGAACAAAAGTTCGTGATTAATGGTAAACGTTTTGCCACTAATGCAAACAACAGTTGGGTTCAAGTTAGCTATTTCAGACTCCATTCTTGATATTTCGTTGTTAATCAATTCTGTTGTTTCTTTGGAAAACTGAAATTGTACCGGCCTGCATAGTCTTGTCGAAGAGGGGCATTTATTTTTCCAACATATTACAGAGTCGTCTAAAGAGTTGTTTGGGCTAAGACGTAGAGGAACTAAAGTTGTGAAGAACATGTTTGCATCTGTAACATTTTCATCAGAGAAATTCTGTTTATATTCACTGTGACCAGATGAACCATCACAGCCCCATTTCGAAATAAGAGTCATTTACTCACTAATATTTATAAGTTCTTCTGCTTTTTTGGTTTGGAAAATCCTGTTAGTTACGTGATCCTGTTAGTTTTTGTAGAGATACACATGCATAACTCTCAGTTATGTCTGTCTGCAGGATAACATTCTTTTTTTTTGCTTTTAGAACTTGAGAATAGTGCGGGAAAATGTCGCACACTAAGTCCTTTGTCGCCTTTCTAATAATTTCATATTGATGTTTTGAAAGTGACGCGTCTAGCATCAAAGACAAAGCTTTCTCTGGACTGAATTCTGGATAATTTGATAGCTTGCCTTTAATCTTATCTGCAGCTCGAATAACTAATTCGTCGGGAAAATTCTCGCACAAACTTCTTACTTTGTTTCGTTTCGATCGCTCACAACATTCTTCAAACGATTTTTCTGGTCGTCCACTTCGAGATCTTTTTGAAGGTCCTGGTTCAGAATCCGCGGTACTAAATTCTGAGTGTTCCACATCACAACTAACTGAAAATGTGACATTCGACCAGTCCTTATTTTTTGCAAGAAAATAAGTCTTCGATCTTGATGCAGCATGCCACTTTTTCGTGAAATTCGGTAGGAACCGTTTACTCAGTCCAACATAGATTTCCTCTAATAGATTATCCGAAAGATCTGGATATTTCTTTTTCAGACTCTCGATACACTTATGTGCTTCACGATTGTTCGAAACTACAATATCGAATAACTCTGCATTAGACATGTTGAAATTTGCCATGGTTTCAAAATAGTGTTACTTTCTCAAATAAATAATAGTAAATGAAGTACTAAATCATAATCTACCGCTTTTATATGCAAAAATTGTCGTTAAACTGATAATTACCCTGCTCCCTTGCATTTTTCACTAACAAATATGCTCGTTAGTTAAATGAGGCAAAATCAAACGTTTGCAAACAATTGCAGCTGGAATTAATTTCATAAATACCTTAATATCTAAAGTATAACTAGTGATTAATCCTAATGCGTAGGTCAGTGTAGATCAAAAGTTATGATAATAAGAACGAAGTATTTAGGTGAAATATTTGACTATTTCATTATGTCTGGCCCACATGCGAACTAATATAATAAATTATAATATTTTTATCGTTTCTGATACGTTAATATATGCCTCTTCAAATAAAATTAAAAGCCTGTCTAATGTATGTTCATTTCAGAAATATGTGACTAGGAACTTATTCAAATTTTCGACTTGAAATTTATACGCCACTACAACTATTGCTGTAGCGTCTTATTTAGTTGATGTGAAATGAAATATTTAGCATATAGGATTAGGATAGGGTTCTATAAAAATAATGACAAACATTTGAACCATAAAATAAGACTTCAGTTTTAGAGACTTATAAGACTTTCAGTTTATGGCCATGTCAAACAGTTATTTCCGCAGTTGTCCCACTGTGCGGCACGCTGAGGGTATCGTCCAATGGGGTGAAGTGGTCCACTTTTTACTAATTTTCGTCTTGTTACGTCGGTCATTATTAACGAAATAAGCTCACACTTCAAATGTAGCGCAGGCTGCACATCATATCGAATCATGACGCATAATAGATGAATTTATAAGTGAACCACTCCGGCCCCGTGTTTGTGGACAAAAAAATGCACCGTAATCGTCTTACAACGAGTTGGTGAAACTCGTACGAAGGTGTGCCGATCGGAATTAATAATAATTAATAAGCATATGTGCAGATTGTGTTTACAAGAAAAATTCATGAAGCTATAGAGAGGTACACAAAGACATTTATCAAGAATTGCAAAATAAAAACAAAGTAAAATAACGAATTTTTCAAAGTGTCAGATAAATAACAATACGTATGTAGGTGCCTAACTATATTTTAACCCCTTATAAGCGGTTTGATGCTTGTATATAATGGTTTTCCTAGTGGCCACGTATTTTTGTCGCTAGCGTATATATTCGTCATATCCATTAAATTATTTTTTTTGCTCGTCATATCCATTTTATTCATTTCTTATGAAAATGCTTTACATTCTGCACAACATTTTTTGACATTTGTTGAACAAAATTAAACTTAATCTTTATTATTTTAGATTATATTTATGACAGCTTATAAAAACTGAAATAAAGGTTACAAAGAGGAAGCAGAGGTTCATTTATATTTTGTGGGAAATATTATATTTATTCATAATGAAACAAATTAGATAACGTAGAATTTATTCTTTGTTATGATAAATTTGAAAATATGGAGCTGGACGTAATCCCGTTTTACACTCCTCGTGCCAAGTTATGTTTTCTACATCGTAAATAGCACGGCGCCTAAACAAGTTAAATCTCTTCTCTACTATTACTAGTAACGATTACGCGTATATATTCGACACAACCATTAAGAATATCGAGTAAATTCATGCTACGAATATATCCGTCATAAGCGCTACGCAATACAAGAAACCACAACGAATATATACGACACAACCACTTAAGGGGTCGACATACATTTTGAGTTTATTTTATTACGTATTTTTTATTGTCCTCGTATTCGCGGTGTTTCATGGGAACACACTCTCCGCGAATATGGAAAGTCTAGTAAGTGTTGTTGCCGGTAGAATTGCGATGCCGGCAGTGCACTCGCGTCGCGTCGATAGAGACGTATAACGAGACAGTTAGACAAGGTGAGGAAGCTATAGTATTATTTTGCTCAGATTTAGAAAAGTGACATTACATTCGACTGCTCTCGTCTCGCCTCGACGAGATAAATACACTCGACTCTTTTTTTACACGGTTTTGAAAATAACACGGTCCCGAAAAAACGCACATTTTTTTTGCACGGTTTATTTCTCCTAACACGATTTCAAAATAATTTTCCTCGAACCTGTTTCACTACACCCTCAACGTTTAATGTGTAATTTGTTATTTCTACTTTCGAAGCGGCTTGTATTTTTTTTTAAACATCGCCGTATCGGTTTATTTTTATAACTATATTATAATCGTTTTTGAAAAAAAATCGATAATTATTCATTCCCGCTATAAATAATAAAATAGGTAACGTTTGAGAACTGCAAATTTTCTAATTAGTTAGGTATTTCTAGTATCTATTTTTAATTTAATTGTTTTATTTTTCTTTTTTACTATATGTATGTGCGTGATGAATTTTATTTTACAATTGGTTAATAACCGAAACATCTAGGAATTTCATTTAACTAAGTTTTCATTATTTTTTTCCACGGCTTCTTGAAGATCGTATAAAAACCGTGTAAAAAAAATTGAGTGTACTTATTTTGCGCAGGCGGATTCCTCAACGAACGTTGCCTTCGAAATGTCAATGTCGATGAACTTTTCACCTTTTCGAAATAAGGAACTGAGTTTCGAATGATTAATAAGTTGTCTACCGTTCACGACTCTGCGGGCGACAAAACTTGTTGGACTTGTAGTACGTATAGGTACTTAAATACGTATATTTTTAATAGTAGATACATAAAAAAGCATTTAAAGGCGACTGATGTTATTAAAAATATCGCTCAGTTTTTCAATAACGCCGCGTGCAATTTATTTTAATCGCCACAATTAACGCCTATATAAATCGAACATAAATCCGACAGCCAAGGGTTAATAACGTAGAATGGCTTTCAACGTCCATTTACTGTTGTTTTTTTTTTATTAATCCTTCAGAAGACAATTTTGATTATTCACTCACTTATACGATAAACGAAATATCATCCAGCTTTTAAAACACTCAATCGTCCGCTTCTTAATAATATCGATGGCGTTTTTCCAAAAGGGCGTAACCCACACTTTTTGTGAAAATGAATTATTCTGACTATCTTATGCGTTTAAATGAAAGGCATCATCTGTTAAAATCCGATTTTTTCCACTAGAAAAATCGATGTGTATTTCCGCGAAACGAAACTTCTTATGGCTACGCGACGATATAAAATGTGTTCTCCTGTAAAATTTACTTTTTGTGGGTTACGTCCTTCTGGACGATATTATAACTGCGATTAGAACTAAGATTAAAACTGCGTCGATATTACTAATCCCTAAAAAGATTTTCCTCATAACTTTTACCGGATTAACGTAGAAAATTCATTAACTTGTACTTTGATCGATTAATAACAAGTATTATACGAAAACTTTTGAACCCGAAACCTGATTGTTTAATTTAATTTTTTTTATCTATCGCGCTTTTAAAAATCTCGCAAACCGATGCAATATCGTAAACTTATTTCAACCACAATTCTTCGAATACATAACGGACGTTATAGATTAACTCAAAAATTAATTTAAAAAAGAACTTGATGAATGACGAAAAGACGATTTAAACTCGAGATATTTCAAATAAAGTTTACGCAGATTCGTAGATGCCCCTGCGGGATTTTTGAAAATTTGTAATTTATTGACCGGAGTTTCGGTCGAATGAAATGATTTGGAGAAGCATTCAATATTAAATTATCGGAAGAAGTTTTCGCGTCGTAGACGAACTTGTCGCAAGTAAGCGATACGTTCGAGATTTATAGTTTTTGAATTATCCATTACGTACTTCGAAAACGTCGGTATCGAGACAATTATTGGATAGCGTTTTCTATCGAAAGGGAACAGACGCAGTTGCGACAAAGAGCTCTTATGGGATCGCATCAACTGTAATTGAATCGATTACCGGATGAACGTTAGGAACGATAATTCAACAAACGGCGAATGTTTAACTTGTTTCTATTGTATTTGATGTTGTAAGTTTTAACGTAATGCACGTTCTATTTCATTTGGTGTATCTGATAACAGTATAGTTATTTTCGAGCTCTCCATAAGAGAACGCGTACGTATTAAATCAGCACCGAATGTTTACTTAAGTAACTACTTATCGATTAACTTAATCGTTTACCTACGTAAAAAACCGAATAATCGGAAACACGCTACAAATTGTTGTACGTATGTGTATATCGCCCAACCGTCACGATATTCGGGAAACTCGGTGCCAGGTGTTTCGATAACGATCGAAAAATTTTCAGCTTTCGGCACCGATATGTAAATCGAGTTTCGACAATTTGACGGGTCTCTTATTCCAAAAAACACATAAACGGTACCTAATCCGAAAAGGTCATGAAATTCGTATTCACGCCCGAAACTGCCTTCGTTCGGAATTTAAAATGACCCGCGGCGCCGACGCCGCCGTCGACCCCACAATATCCATATTATTATTGGAAACGATAACGCTACATTTATTTTCGCACGAATAAAAGTGCATTTAGGTACCCCACGTACTTAGATGATTCACAATCAAACTAGTTTTTTAAGATTACGCTGCAATAAAAACGTGTTAATCTCATGAAAATGTTGTTAAGTTGATATACGTGGGTGATTCAGTACTTTTTTTGACTAATGTCTATTAACATCTTCAGATAACATGCGCTACTTGATAAATTTTATAACAATATAAGTAGAAAATCAGAAATTAAGTGCTAACATAAGTGGTATTGCCAAAAAATCAATCTAAATTTTTAATACCTAAATATTCTTGTAATATTAACGAATTTCTATAGGAAATAAAACTATAATTTTTTGTCGATTGTAGCTATAACACTTATACTGGCCGAATAATAATATAAATGTTCGCGAAGATAGTACGTATATTTTTAAATGAATATGTAAATAAAAAAAAATAAGTAGCAGCACTACACTATATAGATACACTTTGAAGGCACCCTTAAGTAAGTTAATTCCTTCGGAATTACGTAGATTTAGTAGTTTGCGTTAAATCGAACACTTGACGCCTTTCATTATTATCCCAATATTGATTTCGTTGCACAAACATCGTTATGTAAGAATACGATATGCATTGAAAAATGTCAGCGAGTTAAATGGGTTAAGGGATGATATGTTGAAGTATGTGGAACGTACAGCAACAGCACTTATTTAATTAATTTATGAAAAACTTCCTCCCCATTCTTCTCTTTGCCCTTATCAATTTCCTTTCGTTCTAAATAACTACATCAAAGGAATTTGTTATTCAATTTCCTTCGAGAAATGAAATATAATCATTTACGTGCTCGAGACAAGCGTCGGCCTAAATACTTTCGAAAATGTTAAAAACGGCAATAGGTGTACATTTAAACTTCCAGAAAACCCATTAAAGTATTCAGAATTGTTGTTGTACAGAAATAACGTCAAAAACTTTTCCTGCGAACACTATATCCATGTCAGACATACTATTAAGCGTCTAAAATATTATATCGAGTAGGGGGTTAAACAATAATCTCTACTTACACTAAAAACGGTCGCGAACACGCGAAATGGCGCATTTAAATATTTTTCATATTTAAGACTTAATTTTAATTTGCATTTTTGCAAACGTTTCACGCATTCAGTATCAATTTATCGTGACCGCCTTTTTACCGCACGAGTAAAACGCCGGATACGTTTTGAGGTTTCTTATTTACCAAAAGATAATAACGAGAAAAGCTGCCGTTCCACTTTCGTCACTACAAGTCCTTTATTTACAATCGTCTTATATAGTACATATCATCATTAACGCACCCGATTGTAGCATTTATTTTTCAACCATCTCTCTAACGCATAAAAAAAGTAACATTTCCCACTTTTGATATTTTTTGATATATTACAACCGACATTAATTGGAAAATAAATTCTAAAGGTAAAAAGAAGCTTTCCGTGTTGGAAAAACCTTTAACTCGTCGCACATTAGATCGGAACGGAACGGAATCGAACGCTTCGGAATCCATCTAAATCAACTCGATCAATTGCATCGATTTCGATTTGATGTGCGGCGACCTCGAAATAAAAGAGTTCTTATTCGATAATTATGTCACAATTTAAAGATTTTGTCGCGTGCGGCGAGTTAAAAGTTTTTCCAACACGGAAAGCTTCTTTTTAGCTTTAGAATTTATTTTCCAATTAACCTCGGTTGTGATATATCAAAAAATGCGACGACTTGAATAATAATAAAATCTAAAATGCATCTCGTGTTCTAAACGATGTCTTATAATCCTTGCAATAATAATATATTCCTAAATAAGTTATGAATCGTTAAAACAGCACTAGACGCAAACTGTCCGATATTGACGAAACAATTAAATTGATAATTATTTCCGGTTTTCGATATTATAACAAATTTATCAATTTTTTCATGTTACGTCAGTACAGGATAGTCCGAATTCCCAAGTGAAACTACATCCTCAAAATTTAATGTTGCTTGCCAGTTTGATCCATTATTTGTCGTCATGTCGAGTTCTGGAGTTCCCTCAAGTGCCCCAAGTCGTCGCCAGAAGCGCATGGGTCCTGCCCCCTTCGCCTCTTTCGAGGACCTCTCAGACGAGGTGAGATCCCGTGTACGTATCACGTAGCAACACAACGCAAATTGCAAGCTAATCCAGTCCAACTGACCCGCTCCCCGGCTTTTTAGCTTTGCAAAGATTCCCAAAGTTGGAATATATATATTTATTGTATTTTAGCTAGACAGTCCTGAGGACAAGAACGCGGCAGGTTCGGTCGTTCGCCTACCCGGAATCCGCGAAGACGCCACACCGAGCACCCCAGCACGTCTAGAACAAAACCATCCGGAATTCGTTTACGCCGGAATAAGCTTAGTGGGGGCCCCCATAACTTCTCCATCGAGTGCCGTAACGGTCGGACAACCCGCGACCCCGCCAAGCACAACAATATCGTCCCTATCGACGCCGCAAGAATCGCAAACTAGTACGAAAATGAGTCTACAAACGCCAAGCACGCCGAGGATCGACATATCCCGAGCTAGCAGTTCTTCCCAACACGAGGACAGTCGCGATAGCACTCCCGAAAGAGAACTCTTCGAAGGGCACGATCAAAGCGGCGCTAAATTAGGATTAGCATTTAAGGAAGAAGGTACTCTTGATTTACGGTCTTCCACTGAAGAACTCGATTTTCAGGACCCTCACGAAAAGTCAAAATCACTCAAAGCACGCCCACTATCTCCCGGTTTGCACGAAGATTCCCTTCATCAAAGAAAAGATTCTCAAAGTTCCGAAATTGGTTTGTTATCTATATCGGGAAGAACGTCCAGATTATCGAGTATTGGTAGTCAAGGATCTGCGCAGAGTCGTGTATCTAATGTCAGCCATTTATCAATTATTTCAGGCCAATCGGGAAGATCGCCGTCGCCACACAAGATGCTATTGGAAACTTCCTTCTGCGGTCATAAAACTCCCGTATCCGCTCAGCATGTTGCAGGGCAACAAGAAACCAAAGTCGATTCGGACGTGTTAGAAAAAGTATTGTTATCTCGAAAGCACGATCCTCGAGAGGCCATATTAGCGGAAGGCATATCGATGGAGATCAAATCGAGAGATCGTTCCGAAAAAACCGTTTCGAACGACAGACCGACTAAAGTGACCCCAAAACCACCGTCGATCGTAAAACCTGACATTAAGATAACGATAGATAAGCCTCCGACAAACGACAGTAATAGCATAGAAAAGTCTAAACTTCCGAGAACCTTCATTTCGCCCAGCGGAATCGAATACATTTATATTCCATTAAAAGGTCCCCTTCCCAAAGACGATTCGAACGAATCCCTACCAAAACAAAAATTAACGGTATCCAAATCGGCGACGACGTCCTATTCAAGAACAAGTGCACAAAGTAAAAGTAGCGAAACACTCAGCAAACCGAAATCGAAATCTGCCTCTTCGTCACCTTCAGTACAAAAATCCAAATCGTCTCCCTTAACTTCGACGGGACAGAAAGACGAACCGCAATACATACGCATTAAATTGAAACCCGATCACATGTACGGCGACGAATCCAATTCTATTACTCAGGAAATTAAAAAGCCGGCATGTTTAGATTTTAACGAGACAAACAAAAGGCCCTTTCAGTCTTTCACGCAAATTGTAAGCGAAACGCCCGTCGAAACGATCAACGCGAACGTACGCAATGCAGATAACCTAAGTAGAAATTCTTCGTGCACCCCCAATGCTAGTCCAAAACCGACGAGACATAAGGCTGTTAAGGATACCAACGTCGGCAGTAAAACACCTTCGCCTTCTTTATCCAGAAGAAGTTCGTTCACGTCACTATTTAAAAGTAGAGAGACCATCGTTAGTCCGGAATCGCCGACCGTTCCCAATTTGAAGCGGAAAAACACCTTGAGCGGCATTTTGAAGGATGCGAGCGAAAACATTCGCGATAAAACGAGGAGCAGATCCAAAAGTAGAGACCTGGACAGATCTTCCTTATCCACCGCACCTTCTTCCACCGAAAGTATCGACAGCAAAACCAAACAATCGAAATCTGTACTATCGATTTTTAAGTCGAAAAAATCTAACAACAAATCGAAGACGGGAGCTGAAGCATCGTCGCCCGAAGTATTATCTAATTTAGATGGCATTACGAATGTCGAATTTAAGTTTAACGCCGACGCCAATTTGCCTAGTAAAAAATATTACGAAACTCCTTTGCACGGAGAGAGTATACGGATACCTCTTCATTCGCCGACGCATTACGAAGATAGAAATATTTTACAAGAACTGAAAAGTTCGAGCCAAGATTCGCAAGAGACTGTTATAGATACAACAAAACGTGTAGACGTCGTTGTCGAAACGATTCCCGTAGATTCCGAAAGCAATATAAACTCAAACCCCGATAATAATAAAAGACAAAATAGCACTAGTAGCGAAAATGTCGTATTTTCCACAAAATTAGGCAGTAATAACGATTTATTCTCGACTAAGTTGCCTAAGGAAAAACAATTGAAAAAACCCACGAATGACGCGAAAGGCGACTCGCAAAATAACGTTCAAATTGTCAACGATAAATCCCGTAGCGGCTCAATCGATAAAAGTAAAACTTTAGAGGAAATTCCCAAAAAAATTCAGGTCGACGATATAAAATGGCGAAGGCCGAAAGTTTGAATTTGACCAAGGAAATCGCGGAACCGATATCGAAAGAGACGTTAACCAGAGATTTGTCGGAAGGTGGTAGAAGTTTACGCAATTCGTTCATAAACTCTGTAACAAACGAAGACAGGTACTCGTCGGAATCCGAAAAAGACAGCGAACTCGACTATTTCAAGTCGAAAAGGGATCGCGAAGAAAAGGGAGAAGTCGAAGTCGTCGAGCCCGAACGAAAAGGTTTGGTGCACCAACAGGACTCGTTCGAGGACGAGTTGCCCTACATTCCGACGACGTTGCCGTTGGAAAGGTCCGTCGCGGTTCCTATCGTTCCGGTCAAACAACGCGGCACGTTCGAGATGAAGACTTATCCGATAGAACGTCCCAGATCGACGACACCCATTAATTTAAGCACGCTAGAAGATTATTGCGAGGACGTAATCGGTTCGGTCAATACCGAAAACATCACGAGAGCAATAGAAAAATTGAAAATATCACTACCAAAAGACGAATCGGTCGAAAGGTCGACGAAAGCCAAATCGCCTAGAAAACCGGCAACGAACACAAATTGGTTTACGTTCGCGGATAAATCGGCCCCGAAGAGATCGTCACCTACGCAAGAGAGCGACGCGAGCCCGCCGCCGCCGCCGCTACCGCCCAAAGGGGTTCAGAAGGAATGGATCAACTTCGAAGAAATACCCGAGCGCCGTAAACCGCCGCGTCGAATACAAACGATTCCATCGAGAAGTAACATCGAAGTTTCCGAAACGGTCTTGCAAGAGAACGTGGTGTATAGTTACGTAAATCCGGAGGACTGTAAGTGCGAGTGTCACGAAATCGCGAGGGAACGGGAACAGCAGGCGAGACAGCAGGACGAGGTCCCGAGAATTCAAGAGGACGAGGTACCGTTGCTGGACGAAGATCCCGCCGAAGAGGACAAGAGCGCCCAAGAGCTCGTGGATCGTATAAAAATCGACGTGGTGGCCTCCGACAGAAGGAGTATCATTAGGTAAGCTACTGGAATTTTCGGCACGTTTCCATCGTAACTTGAACGTTGCGTTGTTTTGTATTTTTTTGCAGCGACTCTTCGATAGATTTGAGTACGAGTTTGGATCATCCGGAAGTTTCTAATTTAGATCCGTCTCTTCGTACTCCCTTTACTGGCGATTTAGGAATTTCTAGTAATAGATCGAGTATTGTTTCCCAGGTAACGCAGAAGTACGAGAGTAATCGATAGATTTAAATATTGACGTTTTAGGATGAACCTCAATCGCCTGATGTCTCAATGCCAAATGCCTTTCCCAAAACTTCATAAAATTTTTTGAACTCTATAAATACAGAAACAATCACTTCTCTAACGGTATCATTATCTTTAAGTGTTATAGAGTGACCAAATTTCTTCGTGCGATCTTTTGAGGTAGGATATTGTCTAAATTTCTACTCGTTCCCCTTCCCCCCACCGCCCCTAAAAAAAAAACAAGCCTTTTGTGTGAGTGTATAATTGTGTAAAAGCGGTTTTAAGATAATTTTTCGAAAATAGTTGCTCGAAAAACAATTGCTCGAACGGAGAATTACTCGAATAAAATGCACAGATAAAGAGAGAACGTAACGTTCAATTCTACTAACAAATAATAAAAATTTGTTTTATTCAACATTTTTAATTTAACTACATTTTAAATTATCACATTGAATGCATAACATTTAGCGCTATTTTTCTATATCAAATAGATACAAAATAAAATGTGTATCGAATAAATTTACAAATTTTGGAAACTAAATAGAAATAAATTTTTAATTCGAAGAACTTTCCTTTCGAGCAATTGTTTATCGAACAACCGTTTTCGAACGACTGTCTGTACACCCGATGTAAAAAAGCCTATCTCAGTCCAATGATAAGGAGTGTTTTGAATTGTTACTGCGATTACTTGTTACCTACTATTATTATCCGGTTTTTGGATCGGAAATGTTATTATTGTTTGTTAAGCTCTACGTAATAATAATAATAAGTTTTTATTCAGTAGATTACTTACTAGAAATTTCATATTAACGCCACTACATAAAACACTTGTTTTTTACTATGTCAATATTGTCATATCTAATATGTTTACGTTATCTGTTACATAAACGAAACTGAATATTCAGTGCAATAATTATATGCATAAATAAAGCCTTCGTGCATGTATCATAAGTTAGTTATTATGTCTTATACTTAACCTTTTTTATATTTAAAGTGTTAATTGATATTTTAAATAGCAAATTCTATTGTAAATACAGTGACATTTAAAATAAAATTATGCGTGTTATAAAGCGATCTCTTTTATTAATTATGGAGCTAATTAACATTGTTAATACAAAGGGAGAGCAATAAAATTTAAATGTTATGCAACAACGCCAACACTAAATGTTTTAAGAGTTACTTAATTTTCTTTTTTAAACGAAAGAAACTCCCTTTTAACGATTTTGTTCATTTTCAACTAAGTAAACGACGCGTGTTTTTTTTAAATCTACGAAGGGATGAAACTACCGCCTAAAAATGAGGCCGTCTAGCGACAACGTCATTGTTTCATATACTAGAAGAACACGATCGTTTTTCAGAAAACTACCTAGAAAAGTTTTCTTATAATGAGGAATGAAATACAGAATTGCCGCGATTACCATCACCAAATATGATTAAAATTATCGAAAATGAGGTCGAATAAAACTAACTTTAGCTTAAAAAACTTGAAAAATATATAGTGGATACACGTCAAAAAGTTCAAAATAAAGTTGACGCGCTTCCCCGAAGGGGACAACTGCCCTTAAACGTCAGTTGTATTTTATGCACAGTAACTATCGGGTGTTAATCAACGAAACCAACTGCAAAAGTTTCCTTAAATAATGAGGTTCTCTTAATTTCTCTAATTTCCTTAAATAATAAAACGCCACCAAAAATAATTGAAATCATTGCAGTAAATATTCGGCTGGAGGGCTCATAAGTCGATCGGTCATTATTGTCCTGCTATTGATTTATGCAGTGTTCAAAGCGTTGTATGAACATTACGGTGGAACTTAAACCTGCATAAATCCAACTAACATTATGCCTGGGCGCAGCGGGCCGCATCGCAGCGCAATACTCCGCAACCGATCCTTGTCGCGCAACGAAAATCCCGGCATCGACTCATTTGAAATGCACCCCGGCAATTGGTTCCGATGCGATGTGACCCGCTGTGCCCCGGAATAATGTACGCTTATCTTAGAAAAATCACAAAAGTCAGGCCTGGCACGGCGTGCGCAACATCGTGCAAAAAATAGGTACATAGTACATTTTTAAGTTACATTTACAAATTATAATAATTATGTAGTGTAGTGTAATAATTCAGCAATTATTTTCGCAAATTTCTTACTATACATATTTCTTATGGATTATAGTCAAACTAGCTTGGACGAATTTTACGCTAAAAAACGCAGTGTATGTCTAGGAATCTTAGGCAAACGAATTAATATTAAAAATATTTTCTGTAAATATTTAAAACGATTTTATTTGTCGACAAATATTAATGTTTTACGGTACAAGTGGGCATGAATTTTAGCGCCATCTATTGCTTACATAATTTGCCAATATCGGCGTTACGCCACTGATTCCGAATAATAAACATTACGAACTTCACAGCATTAGTCACCGCAACTTGTTTTCATAACCTATAACTACCGGTTATTTGCATGTGATTATTTTTAACCGGTAAACAATTTGTTTTACGACTCAAAATAGGTATGTAAACGGTCTGTTAATACTACATATAGTTTAGAAACATATAAATTCATCTTATATTTATGATAGTTCAGAACGTATCTTAAATGGAAGAGGAAGATGACGATATTTTATTGGAACATAAATTTTTTATTCAACCGACTTTTGGGGATAGCGATGAGACGACGACTACTCAAATGCCAACAGTTTACAACTACAATCAGATAAGTCCACAGATAACGAAAATGAAGATTTTAATTTCGAGGAGGACTCTGATGCGGAAGCCCAGGCCACTCTAAAATCGCTGCGAAGCAAGATTCTTAAAAGAAGTACGATAATTTGATATATATATATTTTTAAATAACTAATGATTTTAATTTATTTAGGTGATGATAATTTCAAATCGAAAGACACTTTAAATCAAACTTTTCCAGAACATAAATCTGAATTTGATAATGTGATTTTGGACAACCTTACTGATTATGTCTCATCTGAAAGTCTCTATGTATAAATACATTGTAATGTTTTTAATTGTTATTTTAAACAACCAGTTTTAGGCACCCTGTTATAAGAATCATCAGCTAATAGGCGATAGTCAGTTACTTAGGTTCGCCGAACAGCTTCTACATTACAAAAGAAATGTCAAGACAGGTAATTTGATGATGAACTTTGAAAAAATTATTTTCATTATAATTTACAGAATGTGGGAGTAGTGGTGTCGGTTATTGTGTAAGTGGACAAAAGATTAGCGACTTGAAACGGCAATTGTTGAAAAAACAATTTGAAATATGTGATAAAATTATATTACTTATAGGTACTAATGATCTGTTATATGTAGGTCTTTCGTTTACAACCTCTTTTTTTGTTATAATTAATTTTATTTATATTGTAGAAAGTTCCATTGAGTTTAATGTGCAGCAACTTCCATTCAATTTTAAACATCTTACAAAACAATGCCGTACAACGAATTGTAGTTTTAACTGTACCGCCTGTGCCAAAATTGGCTAACGATAAACGACATTTATTGAATCTCCAACAATTTAACGAGTTCATCACTCGCCATGCTCAAGGTATTTCTTGTAACTATCTGTTGTTTAACAATATATTCACATTGTATTTTTAGTGGGTAAAGTTTTTGTAGTAGATCTGGCTAGCTTATTTATCAGTTACAATAATACAGTTGCTGTGGATTATTTTGAAAAGTAAGTATCAATCGTCATCTGTAAATTCGTTTTTAAATGAACTGTTTATTAAAAGGTGTCATTAAAATTTAAAAAATTATCTGATGATGGAATCTAGCATATGCTGTTACTAGACATGTACTGGAACTTTGCTGAATTGCAATGCAGTAGAGTATCAAACGATATCGAAATGACATCATGCGATTCAATTGTAATTCGGCAGAGTCCCAAACTTGGTTCCGAGTTAATATGTGTTTGAAAATTGTTGTAGTGTTATTTTATATTTTTCATTACACCTTAAGTACCTACACTCATTTTAATAAATTTTTCTACCTCACTATTCAAAAAAAAAAGAAAATTGATTAACTGCATATTATGTTTTAGAACATTCAAGTACACGAATAAACCAGATTTTATACATATGAATTTGGATGCCTTTAAGATGCTACAAACTCTGTTAAATGTTTCATATTTTGATAAGAATTTTTAATCGTTTTATAGTAAATGAATTATGAGTAATATGTAGTTTTATTTTTATTGTGCTTATTTTTATAAGCAGTGTCTACTCTGCCGATCAAAGGCTAATTGTCATAAAAATCAATGATATAAATATTTAATAATTTTATTATGGGCAGATTTCCTTTGCAAGCCGCACAATTTAAATTAAATGGTACCTCATAAGTTTGTTATATGTATAGTTGGATTGTTAATTCATTAAGTGTTATCATCAAAAATAATCGCCTTATGCCATTCCTACACCAACGACAATCTAATTACCTATGTTCAACCTGTGGCACTAGCATGCCGAAATACCAATTGAACAGCAAAGTTCTTTTGATAAACATTGGCGCTTGTTTTAATAAGTTCGTCTACGACATACATTTTACTTACTTGCAGATGTTGCAACCATTAACGGGTTTGAAGATTGGAATTTCGATTGGCGATTCCCGATCAAGAAGGAACATAACTAACTAAACGAACGTTTCCACATAAAACTGCGCAAATTATTAAATTTCGTGTATTCTGAAAAAAAATACAATGACCAACGGTTTTGTTGTTAAACTTTATATACTTACATTATCAAATTAATATGGCGACTATTTTTATCGTTAACTTTTTTCGGATATGTTAACATAATCACATTTGTGTACAATTTCTTATAAAAAACCGTTTATATCCACCTTATTATTTTTAAACGCTCAAACAACAACTCGCGGTGTCCGTCATGTTTGCCAAACTAGAAAATTACACAGGGCGACTATTTGAATCAAATCATTCCTAAATTTTTTTTACTATTCTAAAAATTAATACTCGAGATTAGTTAACAATAATTATTTGTCTAAACTAAAATTGTCAATAAAACTATCGATTTATAAAAGGGAATTTGTTAGATACTTTAGGTATTTTGATTTTTTTAGTAATTTTTTTTAAACTCCTAAGTAACGGTTATGTTAAACGTGTAAGCGTGTTTACTCTATATATCGTACACAACCAAAACAATAGTAAGTAATTAATTTAAAATTAAATTATTCTATGATAAATAAATTAAAATTATGTAGATGTGCAACTCTGAGTTATCGTCCACAAAGAAGCGAAAAAGAACATCTAAGAAACTAGTAAAAGTAACTATGGCGAGAAAATCGTGCCCCCGACCACAGCGAAGCCAGTAAAAGTACAACATTCTGACAATGAGACAGACGAAGATGTCACGATCAAAGAAAAGAAACAGTCGAAAACCCCACAAGTGGAGACCGTCACACAACAATCCGAAAAGCTAGAAAGCGTAAAAAATTCCAAATTAAGTAACGATTCTACTTATTCAATAACCAATAATCCAAATACTAGTTTACAATGGCAAATGAACTGGCCCTTGGATGACGAGAATTTTACACGCTCGGTACATAATAACTCGACTGCCACTAGTTTATCACAGCAAACGGATTCGTCCTCAAATGACGAGGATGATAATTTTAAGAAGAATTCCGACAATAAAACCTGGACTGATCAAAAATTATTTGGGCGCAAAATTTGTAAAAAGAGTACATTTATTTGATTAATTTTTTTAAATATAAATATATCCTTTCTTTTTAGGTGATACCAATTTCAAATCAAACAACACTTTAAATCGAACTTTTCCAATATGTAAATCCAAATCTAACAATTATACTCGTTTCGACAGACCTGGAAATTCTTATGTATAAGTACATTGCAACTTGTTTTAATTGTTATTTTAAATGTTCAATTTTAGGCACCCTATTATAAGAATCATCAGCTAATAGGCGACAGTCAGTTACTTAGGTTTGCTGAAAAGTTGTTACATTATAGAAGAAATATCATCCCGACTTCAAAACATCAAGGTAACTTAATAAAGATCTCTGAAAAAATAATTTTTATTACGATTTGCAGTATCTACAAATTGGGGTGTTGGTTATTGTATAAGTGGACAAAAGACTGACGACTTGAAACAAAAATTGTTGGAAAAACCATTTGAAATATGCGATAAAGTTATATTACTTATAGGTACTAATGATCTATTGAATGTAAGTCGTTTGTTTACAAACTCTTTCTGGTATATTAATTTATTTATGTTACAGAACATTCCTATTTCTTCAATATGCGACAACTTTGTTTCAATTATAAATATCTTGCTAGAAAATGCTGTACAACGAATTGTAATTTTAACTGTACCACCTGTACCGAAATTGGGTATGAAACATATGACGAAACTCCAACACTTTAATATGTTCATCACTAACCAAGCTAAAGGTATTTATTGTAGTTATCTGTTTAACGATATATTAATCTTGCATTTTTAGAGGATAAAATTATTGTATTGGATCTGGCAAGCCTTTTTATCAGTTACAATAATACAATTTCTTTAAATTATTTTGAAGAGTAAGTATCAGTAAATCAGTTTTTAAAATGAAATGTTTATTAAAAGGGCGTCTTCGAGACAAAACTTTGTATTAGATGAATTGGGTCATTTTCAAACTGGGTGGCCTATCTACATCTATACCGATTCGAAATTTACAAACAAATACGAACGAATTATACGATACAATCATATTTACTCTTGAATATATTCATTATCTCGTTATTAAAATATTTTCGAAAATAAAGCTATTACGTTTTATCAATAAAAACAACATAGATAACACCAACAGTGTAGGTACAATATAGACATAGTATTAGTAAAGTAATATTTTAACTCTTAATTACGCCCCTTGTAATAATTTTTTCTACTTTAGTGTTAAAAAACAAGTTTTTGAATTATATATTGTTTTAGAACATTCTGGCATAAGAATAAACCTGATTTAATTCATATGAATGTACAGGGCTTGAAGATGCTGCAAAATCTGTTGTATGTTTTGTATTTTGGTAAAAAATAAAGCATTTTATAATAAATACTTATAAATATGTAGTTTTATTTATTTGTCAAAGCAAGTAACATTTTGGAAAGAGGAATAGAACACAAATCTAAAGGAGTTTGACGTTCCTTATTTGATAACATCAAGTCTGCACCATTCTGCACTAACAATTTAGCTTCTTCAATTCTGTCCTCTTCGCAAGCTAAATGCAAAGAGCTATTACCATAAAAGTCACGGGCGTCAATGTTTAATTCGTTACAACTTAATAATAACTTTACTATGGCTAAATTTCCTTTGGAAGCTGCACGATGTAATGGAGTGGCGCCTCGTATGTCTGCTATATTTATATCTGCCTTATTATTTAGCAACGTTTTCGCTATCTAAAAAGGTAACTTATACCATCTCGACATTAAACGATAATCTATTACCTCTATCCACCCTTTAGAACTGGCATATTGCAATGCCGAATGCCCAGCATAGTTCTTTTGATTGACATTGGCGCCTCTTTTAATAAGTTCGTCTACAACGTTCAGTTTACCTGCAGATGCTGCTAAAATTAACGGCGTCGTGTCCGTGTCGTCTAGAGGATCGATTGGAGATTGCAAATCAAGAAGTAACGTAACTAACCGGATATTTCCACCCAAAGATGCCCAATGTATTAAAATCCTTTTATTCTAAGAAAAATAAATACAATGACGAACAGTTTTGAGGTTAGGTTTTATACCTACATCATCGAGTTGAGTGACTAAAGTCGTATCGTTGTTAATTTTTTCAGATACGGTATCATAATCACCTTCATGTGCAGATTCATATAAAGATCTTCGTACATCCATTGGAAAAATTTAAGTTGTTCAAAAAACAATTCGTCGCGTTAAATTTAAATAACTCACTTTTACTTTACGTAGTTTTCAATAATGCCACACCAAGAGCAGTAGCAGTAGTGTCGCTCATATTTGCCAAATTAAATTGTAAACCTAGAATAGAACCAGGATATTTATTTATCGAATTGGTTCTAAAAAATTAATAATAGATACTAATAAATATGTATTAAGTTCGTAAATTAAGTATTATGTTAATAATCATTCATATAACTACTCTGCATAAATAAGGTTATGTTGAACATGTGAGCTTGTTTACAAGTGCACAACCAAAACACTAATAGCAAAAGTAAGTAATGGAAAATTAAATTAGTTTAGAGGAATAAATTAAAATTATTTAGATGTCCGACTCCGAATTATCGACCACAAAGAAACAAAAGAGACGAGTTAAGAAATCTACTAAAATCAGCTTTGATGACGAAATCGTACCCAAGACCCTGGCGAAACCAATAAAAATACAAAATTCTTTGGCAATAAATGAAGACGCTAAGGTCGAAAGAAAGAAACCGTCAAAAGTCTCGCAATTGGAAACAGTCCCGAAACAGCCCAAAAAGCTAAAACGCAAAGAAAACTCCAAATTAAGTAACGATCCCGAAACGAACGTAACTACGGAGCTTGATCCTGCCAATCCTAAAATTGAAAAGGACGTATCGAAACGGGCAATTAAACGCAAGAAACACGAGCAGCTGATGCTCGAGAAAAAATTGAAAGTAGATCTTGTGATGCAGGAGAAGTGTCTGAATTATTTGTCCAAATGGAAGCACAGTCGAGATGATTGGAAGTTTGAAAAATTGAGACAGGTGTGGTTGCAGCAAAACGTGTTTGACGTCGACAAAGTGCCCGATCAATTTTGGGAAACTTTATTGGAGTATTTTTGCGGATCTAGAGGAAAAATAAGAGAGACCATTTTACAAGATGCAGTGAAAATAATTGAGAACGAAGATAGCGAAGATAATAAAATTCAAAGAGCTAAAGATGTAGTACAACGTTTGCAAGAATAATTTTGTGTAAAAAATGTACCTATTGTTTATTTTAAAGAAGATTTTAAGTAAATTTTTATCATTTATAATACTTGCTTCTTTTCGAGGAATTTACAATATATTTGAAAATTAACCAAACAAATTCACTATGTTATCTGTTGTAGTTATGGATATCCCAAAGAGGGCGGGAGAGCCAAAATGATTGGAGTATCTGGAGAATATTGTTCACGTGGTTTTGTAGTCTTCTTTCTTTTTTAAAAGAGACGTCTATTTGTGATATCCTAACCTAGAAAAGTGTGATCATCATGTTACAAACGAAGTCCGTTCAATTTTACGAAGAACCACCATGCAAAAAAATAATTTCAGATGCAGATATATACATAAAGCAATTGGTAGAAAAACAAAAAATTACAAATATAAAACTTGAAGAGTAAGTAACATAGTTATCCTTGTACTTGAATAACTTGACTACGGTTTTATAATTAGGCAACTAGTGAACTCCAAAGAATTTACTAAAGGCAAGGAGATGATCTCATTGGCAAATTATATTCCGGGAACCACTAGCCTATCGGAGTTCGAAAATACTACAAAATACTTCGAACGTCTTGAAAATTTGAAAGCAGCTGGCTTGGCTGAAGAAGATGTACAGCTGTTGTTTGATAGTTTAAATGGCGACGATTACTTGTATCAAAAACATAAAAATTGGGAACGATCGTTATTGCAACGACGTTTACAGGAAATTAAAAATTAGTTGACAAAAGTGAAGCAAAAAGGACTTCGAGGTAAGAATAGATTTCTTGTTTTTAATATAAGTCGAGCATAGGTTTTTAGCAAAAACGAGCCTGTATTGCAAAGACATGATATAGTTGAACACGGATTAGCTATTAAACCTAACAGCACAGAAACGAAACTACTAAGATTTGCTTTACAAACTCAAAAACAGAACCAACCCATTTTGCCACATCCGATGAACCATATTAAGAAAATTGAAGAACAACGTTTTGCTCACTTAATCGAAGCACCCTTACCATCTATTAGCAAAATTAGAAGAAAAGCAAGAAAACTATTAAATAGAACAGATATTGGAAAAACGGATACATTTCCAGAAAATAGTGCAAGTGTATCATCTTTATCTATGACGAACAATTCTAAATGGGATGTTAGTGCACCTGTAGAAGACACCAAAAGAATTGACGAGAAAAAAATTTATTCTTGCCTGCCTCAAAATTACTATACGATTATTAACAGAGAAATAGTGAAACTAAACAATAATGAAATTGCTGCCAGGGGTCTACAAGTTGCTTCAAAAAGATTAAGTATAGATGAGATAAGGGCATTGTTAAAATTTCAGAACTATGAACGCGGAAGTCCTTCAAATGTAAGTTAAAGAATAAATAAGTAGCGATTAATTTTAAAAAATTTTAAATTGCTTGCAACCAAGTCGAGGTAGCATTTTACTTTTTTTTGTTTTTAATCGAGCGCTTAGAATCCATTTTGATTCAAAACAATTTTCAGACGTTGTACATTAAAAACTTGAGTAAAAACATAGTAGAAGACGATTTAAGGAGCTTATTTAAAAAATTCCACCGTGATAGTAATGTTTATAAAATGATGAAAGGCAAATTGAGAGGGCAGGCTTTTGTAACTTTCTCAGGTAATTCATTAGCAATTATCGTATATTTACAAGTATAAATCTACTTGTTTTCAGACGAAGGTGTTGCCGGTCAAGCGCTCGAAGAAATTAACGGCACACTAATTAATAATAAGCCAGTTATAATTCAGTATGGTCATGCGAAGAATGTAAATATAGATTGTTTACGAGTTCAAGTGATTATTAAACCATTAAAAACAAAATATATAGTCAAATGAATATTCATCTGCATTTAGTATGAGAAATCTACACATTAATATTTCTATCATTATACATTAAAACGCATTAATTATTACAATTATGCCTTTATCAAATTAATTTAATATTAAGCACTCTCATTCTGCATCTTTTCTATCATCTTGAGACCCATCGCCTTTCAGATCTATAACGACAAGAATTAAAAAATATATTTTTTAAGTTCGATAGCAACATTAACCCTTATTATCTTCCATTGGCATCATTCCTTCTGCTCCGATGCCCATATGATTGTTCTGAGGTATATCGTCGGTAGATTGTCTGTCACCATCAGAGTTTAACGGTGGTGGTCCATAGATTGGTTGCGGCACGTGCCCTTCGGGAACCGGGGGATGTTGACCATCCGGAGGTCCCGAATGAGGATATGGATGTGGACGGCCCATATGCGGTGGATACTGTGGATAAGGTTGATGGTAGTAAGGATGTGGTGGATACTGTGGATAAGGTTGATGGTAACCTTGTTGTTGGGGGTAGGCGTAAGCTGGATGCGGCGGCCTCGGAGGCAGCGGAACCGACTGGGGAGATCCACCCGGGTACTGTTGATATGGAACTTGTGCCGTTGGCATCATGGGTGCTTGTGCTGGTGGCGGAATCGGGTGATGACCTGGTACATTATGAGAAGGTGGCGGAATATGGGGAGGAGCTGCTGGATGATGATGCATCGGTTGATTGGCATGTTGAGGTGGTGGCATATGTGGAGGAGGCCCTTGTTGAGGTATCGGTTCGTGCTGCACTTGAGGAGGTTCCGGTGGTGTTTGCTGCGGCGGTTGAGCAGACATGGGATTTTTTATTTCGGGAGCTACTTGCTGTTGCTCGATTCCAGATATACCATTCGTGGCTGGAGGTGGTTTCTCATATTCCGGCGTTCTTTCTCTTTTAATTTGTTCTATAGGCTAATATATAAACTTCAGTTTTAATTATCCAAATTAGTTTGCAAAATAAAAATTTACCTCTTTCTGTAATTGTTTGTCTTCAATAGGTTTAGTGTTGATTTCGACCATGCCGTTCTGTTCTATTCGAGGTTTTTGATCTTCTAATAACTTCATCCGTTCCTTTTTCAAGAGATCGTACTGCCGTTCCACCATCTTCTGAAAGGTATCTTCATCTACAGCAGGTTTACAGTGCTGTAAAAACGAAAAATTTCTAATATCATAACTGGTTGTTTTAAAGACATTATACTTTTTTTAGTTCTTCCTGAAATTGTTCACTGCTCTCTATAAATTTTCTCTTTTTTGTTTCAAATTTTTCTTCGATTTGTTGTAGTTCTGCTTCTAGTTTTTTTTGGTGCATGGTTAAAGATTGCACCTGCCTTTTTAATACTTGCATACGACCGGTGGTTACGACAGATCGAACGTCGGGAACCACCGTTTCAGAAAATATGTCGTTTATTAGACGATGATTGCGCAAGTAACGTGCATATGCTACGTGTTTTACTGAATAACCGTCATCTTGATCTAAAATACCTGAGATTAATAATGACCTAAAATTTGCGCTCGGAAAAAAATACCGTCGTCGTCTTCTGCAGGTTGAATGTCGATTCTTCTGTCGGCGGCAGCTTGTTTGGAAGAAGCGCTGCTACGATCGTGCGTGTCTCTGTCGTCGTTTCCCTGAGTAGCTTTAGAACAACATTATGATCATTTCAATTTGTTCGATAAGAAGGCAAACTTACCAGACTTCCCCCTCGTTTTGGCCGCTATAAATGCTAAATAAGCTGGAGAATTGTGATAAGTCTTCAGTGTTTTCTCATATTCGACCTAAAATTTAACAAATGCCGACTTACGAGTAATAAAATAAACAATTTTACCTTTTCGGTTTCATATTCCTCGACAAATTCGTTCTTATCTTCTTCCGGCAAATCTCGCCACATTTGACCAATAATTTTACCAATTTCCCAGAGCTTAAGTTCAGTATTTTGTGCTTTGACGGCGTCCCAAACTTTACGGCTGTAACGCATATACGGCATAAGCGGTTTTTCTGGAGGTTTCGGTGGCTTAGGTGATTTGGCGTCGTTCTAAAAAAAAAATATAGTGTAATTAACGTATTCCAATTTAAAGGATTTAAAAATCATACTCTAAAATAGTAATGGGACATTTTTTTTGGACGATATCGAAAATGAGACTGCGTTTATGTAATTTAGAGGCGTTCGGGTACACTATCTTTATTTATATACGATAATCTGACGATTGTTTGCTTAGCTATGATAAGTGCATTATAATGGTATACGCGCATTTCGATTTCAATTTTATTTAATGCTATAGAAATTCTTACTAATTTAAATTTCGCAAATAAATATTTGTAAATATAAATAAAAATATTTTCATGGAACTAAGGTATTTTCAGTAATATATTATATGTTGAATTCGATTAATTAAGTATTAGATGGTCTAGAAAGTCTAATGTAGGAAGTTCGAAACATTCTGTTAGAAGTTATCTAAATATGTGTTCTATTAAATGATGTGCTGGGTCTCGTCACACCCAATACATAATCTAATCTAATCAAAATTCAATGGTACCTACACTATTATATAAATTATAAATGATCATATTCAGCAAATAGACAAAAACATAAAAGAAAAATTAACTATATTTTATGAATTAATTATTCAAGTATCATGAAGACATTCGAAATTAATATTGATACTAATAAATGTAAGAGGTAATTCAATTGGTAAGAAAACGCATACACAATATTTAGTATTAGTAGAAATATTTACTAATATATTTAAATAATAATATATCAACAGGATTTCATCTACTTTTCAATTGTACTTGACGTACATACAAACATATTTTGAAATTTTTACAATGTAACTATAGTATTTATTTAAAACTTACTGCGCGAGTGATTTTAAATTAATCAAAAAAAAACTTACAGCCGCATTTTTTCCAGCTTTCTGTGGCAGAAATCCCGAATGTCCGTTAGCCGTAGTAACAAACGGATTGGTTTCTTTCTAAAGATGTAAAATAGTTGTTAGGTACTAAATTAATAAATTTCCATTAAATAACTTACGTTAGCGCCTGAATTTACACTGCTAGAAGCTCTTAAACGTTCTAAAAGCAGAAAAAATTATTTATTCCGATTGACACATAAATAAAAAGACAACCATTTTCAATTTATTGCTTTATTGGCAGAATAATTTCGTAAATCAGTTTTATTTATTTAAAAAGGAAATGCGTAAGGAAATGGTTGCCATGTATGAAACTATTCTATGAATGATTCGGATGACTATCGATGCAAACCTCTACATTTCGTGCGCTTTATACTCGATGGTGTATTTAACATACTTCCCTACAATACTTACCATCGTGATACAATTGTAACTAAAAATAGTACTACCGTGCTAGCAATAACTACTAACGCATGTATTTCAAATGAAATTATAAAAATAAAATAGGTAATATTCGTGTAAAAATTTTAAACAGAACACCTACCTAGATTATTTTAGTTGTCATTTAAAAAAAAATAAATAAAACCGAAAGTACTTTTTTTAAGCAATTTTCTGATAATAAAGCAATAAAGAATAAGCGTAAGCACTTTAACAAAAAAAAAACAGTTTAAGAAAGATATTATAACTGAAACTTTCTAAATTACTTAAAATTTAACTACAAAAGTGAAGCAAATTTTATAGCTAAGTGTGTTAATGTAAAATACTTATGCGTTACCTTTCAAAATGTTGAAAGTCATGGGGGCACCTGCTGACAGCAAATCTGAACAACAAACACAAACAAAGCAAATCATGAGCACTATTCTACAAAAAAAGCCATGGTCTGTATTAGCAAAATTACCAACGAATTACACGAAAATGAAGAAAAGTCGTTGTTGACGTTTGTATCGTTGTTAATTTTACTTTTTTTGCAGGCATTTCTAATCAATTAATTAAACTTTGCCTGCACCTAACCTACACAATATTCTGGAAAAATATTAAATTAGTACAAACCATGGAGGCACAGCTTAATAAATTCAATTTTAATTTTCATGCGAAGTTACTTAAAATACTAGAATACCTACTTCTTTTATTCTCATAAAAAATTACGGCAATCTTACAAATAATTACTCATGCGATCGGCAAGCCATATCAAAAAACATACAAAATACTTTACTACCTGCTGAAAATCTTAGAAAATACATTTATAAATAAATCAGAAAAAAGTATAAACTGCTGAAAAACCTATCCTAGTCGACACCTTAACCTACATTAATCGTACAGCAAAGTAACGTTTAATCAATTTTAAGTTTTTCTTACGATTTGATGATTGGGGACCTGGAAGGGTCATCGAAACTTGTTTGTAATTCGATGGTAATGCCATGTTTACCCGTCCTAACTTTACAAGCTTCGAGGATGCAAAGTGGCTTTTCTAATCGCGAATTTTACGTCCTCGTCACACTCAAAACACTTAAATTTGTCGTTTTTACGTTAACATACTTTTGTATTAATATTATGTTGTAATTAATACAGAGTCGGTTGTCATTTTATATCGTTGACATTTATATACCAACGTCATAAAACCAAAAGTAACTCGAGCCAATTCCTCAAAATACTGATTGTTTCAAATACGTTGGCAAGACAATTTTTCAAATATTACACGTTTGTGGTGTGCAGTGGGTTGCCTGACTATTACGTTTATTGTTTCTCATTTTCATTCGTAATAATTATTTTTGTAATATTTCTATATATTTAGGTGGGTACTTGGAGAATTAAATTACTTACTAGAAACTACTTACATTAAATTTATTTCGACTGCAACGTTGTTTTAAATACTCATATATTTTTCATATACATATACTACACATTATGTATTACATATTTTTCGGTCAGCATCATTTTCTTTTTATTAGGTACATTTTAATAAGTAAGTAACTAGTTACCAACGTTTTTACATTAAAAGAGCTCTTTGTTATTTTACTTTTGCACAACTATAGGTATGTATATGTATGTATGTATGTATACTGTGCTTTTCTTCTCTGTCAAGTAAATTTCTAAATATTTGTTTCTTATCGTTATATATAAATTAGATTACTAAAGCTATATTTAATGTTAATTTATACAAACATTAATAAGTATGATGACTAGATTTTCGACTCGCCGTAGAGCTTAAAGCTCTACTTGTTAATTGTATAAATAAATAAAAATAAATATAAAGTCTAAAACTAGTTAACGTACTTGAAAATAACAATTGAAATACTATTTCTACTTAAACGCTCATCAGTTAACAGAGAAAACTTTTTACACGATAGGTACCTATTATGTATATACCCAAGTATTTGTACGGGACGACCAAAAAATTAATGAACAATTATTTTTGGTATCCTATACGATATTCTTAAACCTAATTATTATTTATTATCATCTTATGTCCTAATCTTTGGAGATCCTAGCTGCCACCAGTGTTTTTCATTATAAAACACTTTAAAATGTTTAACATAACGCTAAACAAATTATTTTTGATATGTTAAAATAAATCACAAAAACTAATACTTATTTGCCTAATTAATGCCGTATACTTACTAACATTAAAAGCTCTAAAATAATACTGCCTCAAAACTACACTCTAATCTTAACATATTTATTACTAATAACATTCTTATGCACTGGAATATTGTCCGATTAGTTAAAGTTTAATTCTTAACCAAAATAAATACCTTTTTTTTATGTGCTATTATCTAAACTAGTTATTGTAACGATCATAGAATTTTGAAATAGTTTTCAATTACGTACATGAATAATCAACTAGTAGTAATAATAAGTAGTTACATTTAAAAAATACAACATTGATTCTGAAAAGTGATTCTACAACATATTAAATACCATTGAATTTCTAAGCTATCTATGAAGCTCGATTTTTTTTATTGAAACAGTTAAATCCGACAATATTTATCTATATCAAATATAGACACATGGAAGATTCAATGTAGACATACATATATACAAAACAACAACTCTATCTACCTACTACATTTAGAAAGCTTTGTACGAATACAAAAACAGGTAAGTATGTAGGTATATTAAATAAGTCTTTGCTTTTAGATAGTTTTTAATCGCTATCGTCACTAGATTCGTTTTCTGTTATGGTTGGCGGTTGTTCTTGTACAGGTGCTGCTGGTTTCACGTACGCCGTTGCAGCGCTGTACGCGACAACATTTTCTCCTTCTGTGTGTTCAATTCCGACCCTACAATCAATATTTGAACATTAGATATCATCAAAAGCATTTTTCAACGAGACGCATCAAATTAACCCTCTTGTCAATACCCCCTTTCGTTTAATGCCCGGGGTACTGGGTAAGTACCCCAATACCCCAAACTGACATCGTAAAAATTTTAGATTGACTGATGAAGAAAAGCGTAGTTATTTAACGGAACTATTGGGAAACGAGTCTGATGTTGTCGAAAATAATGTCGTGCCAAAGACAAGACCATCTGTACTGGGTGCAGCGATAACATGCGGTCAGAAATATTCTTCGGCGAAGAAGCGACCTCGTAAGGAGGAACAGAAACGTTATGGATCGCGGACACGTTTAAAATAATTTTCACCCCCGAAGCGATAGATATTATCGTGCGTCACACGAATAATAATAATAAGCCCGGGATGTTGTCAAATTTGAGTTACTATTAGGTTGATGCATAATTATCCGGCGTTTATATCAGCGCGTTTTTCATCAGTGTAAAGTAGCGTTTTGTTTATTATTTTTGTATTAAAATAACCTTCTCTATTGTTTTAGAAAAATGCGTGTCGAAAACCATAGTCATATTTGCCATATTATGCTCTACCACTTCGAGAAAGGATGGAAAGCAGCACAGTCATTTCGCGATCTGAACGAACTTTTTGGCAAAAGAACAATCAGCAAAAGTCAGTGTAGGGAGTGGTTTGCCCGTTTTAAATCAGGTGATACCAGCTTGGCGGATAAGCCAGGAAGAGGTCGGCCATCGGATTTCGATGATCAGGCTCTTCTGGCAGCCGTGGAAGAGGACGAGAGCCTGACAACACGAACGCTGGCTGAAGACTTCAATGTCAATCAATCCACGATCGTTCGTCGCCTCAAAAAGCTTGGAAAAGTGTGGAAAATCGCTGGATAGGTCCCCTCTCCAACAACAACAGAGCCGATCGCGTTCGAATTTTCACCGAGTTACTGCAGCGAAACGAACAAACACCATTTTTGAAGAATCTTGTCACTGGGGATGAGTCATGGCTTCACTTCAAAAACGTCAAAAGAAAGAAGGCTTGCGTTTCACCATGTGTTTCCCCCAAAGGAATACCGAAACATGTCCACTGTAAGAAGGCTATGTGGTGTGTGTGGTGGGACATCCATTGGGAGGTCATTTCAAATGGCATTTGTTATTGATTTAACGACGCGGATGAACGACAACAATGGCGAATCCCAGACAAAAACGGCAAGCGGCAGTTCAACATCAACAGCGACGTCTACCTGGCTCAGCTTGATCGCCTTCACGCTGCAATCGAGGCAAAAAGAACCATATCGTCTTCCACCACGATAACGCACGTCCTCATGTTGAACGCCGCGTCGTCGAATTTATCGCCAATAAAGGCTGGGATCTGCTTCCACATCCGCCATATTCACCGACCGAAGCACCTACGGACTATCACGTCAACCGCTCTTTGAAAAACTGGCAAATGAATAAGATTTACGACGATTTCGATGACTTGGTGGTCGATGTCAAAGCGTGGATCGCCGCTAAGAATCGCGTCTTCTTCGCTCGTGGAATCGACCGTCTGCCAAGCAAATGGGAAGCAGTAATTGAAGTAGACGGTGACTACGCTCCCGAATAATCGTTTAAACATGTTTTTGTCAAATATTGTTAAATAAAATTTGTTGAAAAACGCCGGATAATTATGCATCAACCCAATATGTTTTAATTCGACATTTTAGGCATTGCATTAGTCAACAGATCGTATGGAAATATCGATGAACTAATAATTGAACGGGGCACGTGACAAAAATAAATGAAATAAATGGAAACGATGCAATTACATTTTCCTCGAACCGAAGAAGCGGAGGAATCGACGTTACGGGGCTGGCGTCGAACAACAAATAGATGACGAAACAACTCCTTCTACTGGGGAAGGAGTCATCAATCTTCTGTTTCGTACGACGGGCTCTTATTGCCGAGCAAGCACAATTAAATTAAGGACCATCCACTAATAGGCACAAAGGAAACTTTTAGTCCGTCAATTTAAACGCACACGGTTCCTACATTAGAGACCCTTACGAGGACATGGAAATTAGTCTTGTATGCTGAAAATTACTAATTGTAAAAGCGTATTGCTTTACGTCGCAGCGTCGCTGGAAGCCTTATAAATTAAATCGTGAAAATAAATGCAGACAGTATTTAACAAACCTGTACTCGTGTCTTGCTAAGTATCGTACGTATTTTTCGGGAGGATCGTCGCTATCTGAATTTTGAAGACTCACGCTTCGTACCGTCGTGTGGCTAACTTGGGTAGCCGGCATCGTGAATTCGACGTAACAATGTTCGGCAAGCTGATCAGGAACCTGATCGTAACTCGTCAAAGCAAGTCTACACACCAAATTGTGAGTCGTGTAGGCGCCTAAAATTCATCGCGATTATTAAAAACGAAACCGTTCGATCTTCGCATTTCTTCATTTTCGCAATCTTACCTTGCCCTTCTTTCGGCAATCTCGGACACCTCCACACAATCGCCCTGTGTTGGTGTTCGTATTTGGCCTGGCCCGACGTCACTTCAATTAAACTCTCTTGAAGTGTCTCCATCGTTCCCAAAATTCGTTCTATCCCTTTAATTTTTCCGGTTCTGAAAGCGAAATTGTTTCGTTTAAGACGCGAATCGGGACGTAAATACACATAATTCCGTACCTCCGATGGGTGGATTTAACAGATCCGTATCGAAAATGTTTCTCCACCCTAAAAAGATATATCCAACATTCCGGTATCGGAATTCTAATAATTACATCTTCGCAAGGAACTTGACCTAATTTTCTCGAAGCAAATCCCGGGACCAACACGTCCGCTTTAATTCACGACCTGCCGAACAAGTCCCACACAAAACAATCGAGCGAAACGATTAAAATACGCATTTTACCTTGTTTCCTATAACGTTAAAATTAACTTTAAGCTGAAGCGGCAGCTCTCTGTTCTTTGGCGGGCGCACTCTGAACCTCATCAGTTCGATGTAACAAGCATCGGGCGGCTTGAACCTAAAAACCCACGTAAAATCACTTGCAAAATTTCATTTGTCATCGACAATTTTTTACTTAATTATGTGCGAGTCCTCGTATTCGTCCTGTTGTATGCAAGAATGAAATTCGACGTTTTCCAATCGTATCCATTCTTCCGTGATGACGGGTATGATGTCGTGTCGTCCGACCACTTCTTTGCCTTGTCGTCTCATATCGTTTACGCCCAATTCGATGTCGGGCATGCCGGTGAGAAAGCCCAAGAAAAACAGACGCACCCGCGCTATCTGTTTCTCGACGTGCCCTTCCGCGTCTTGTTCGACGAACAATTCATCGACCGACGTAATTTGCACCTCTTCCATTTTATAATGCAGGGCCCTGTCCCTGTGCGCTTGCAATTTAAATAGGGCCTCCTCGATAGACACCGAAAACTGCTTCAGGTCCTCGTAATTCAGCGAGCCCAACTTCATCAGTTGAGAAACTTGCGGGGCGTGTTCGACCGGCAAACCGAGCTTTTTCAGGTCGCTGCCAAATTCTTTAACTCCTGAAATCGGCGCGTTTTTTACTTATTATTATTATTTTTTTTAAGTTAATTTCGCAACCAACCTTGATAATCGCCCTGTATCGCGTACGAGGCGAACTGAGACAACTTGTTCGTGATTCGTTCGGCCTTTTTGACTTGACCGGGCCGCACGCCCGGCCTTTCCTTGTAAAAAATATATTGCAGTTTAACCGTAAAGATTTTTCCGTAATTATCGTATTGTTGTGCGCCAATTTCCGACACCGAATAGCACGGTTGTAGGGGTAGCTCTTGAAAGGGGTCCTTGTCCCCTTTTTGATTGAACAGCTGCAAGAGGACGCAGTCGCTTTGATTCACGATCCGCACGAATATTTTTTTCCAAAATCTTTGTCCGGTAATCTTTTTTTTATTGGGCTGCCTCAGTTGCATCTCCCAGCCTTCTCCGTCGCAGCTTATTCGCGGGAACGGCTCCAGCGGTTGGGAAACGTCGTCGTCGAATAACGGCGTCGGAGGTGTTTCCTGCGAATCGCTTCTCGGCATGGTTTCGCCTAAACGTCAATTTTTTTAATTGAGGCGCGCGTTTCATTCGAAAGAAAAAAAAACAATTACCCAACGGCAAAGCCATATCTTCGCCGATTGCGGATGCAACGGGTTGAGCTTGCGAATCGAACGGATTAAATCTGGGGGACGTGTCCGTGAACGCGCTCTGAACGGGCGCGCTCGGCGGCGGCGCTAAGACGGGCATCGTTTCGTCGGCGAACGTTGGCTCGTTCGATTTTGGCCTGCAAAAACACCATTTCGATTACGCAACATTTTAACGATCGACTTACCCACCTTATGAACACCGAAAAATCTTTGTCCTCGTCCGAATCCTGAGAAGGGGCTTTACTCAATTTATTCGGGGTGCTTTGCGGCACAACGGGAGGTTCTTGCATCGACAAGAACGAATCGAAAGGTTCTTCATTGTCAAATCCGGGGTTGGTGTCGTTGAAGGTGACATTATCGTTGCCCCACGTGCTGGTGGTTTCGGTAATGAACGCGTCGAAACCTGCGTTCTTGTTCTCGTCCTTTGCCGCGTCAAATTTCACCGCGAACGCGTCGAATTCGTCGTCGACCATCTTGGTTTCGCCGAAACCGAAGTTGTCCTGTAATTGATTCGTTTCGACCGTTCCAAATATGTCGGGCGCGATAATATGTCGATTGTCCGGTTGAAAGGCGTCGTTTTGCTTTGGAGGACTTGAGCTTTCTTCTACGCCGGCAAACGGATTGAAGGTTACGCTGGACGCGGAACCCTTGCTCTGACTATCGCTAGTATCCATTTGTAGATCGGATTGCGACGGTGCGGGCGATATAAAATTATCTTGAACGATCGGCGTGTTTACCAGAGAATCTATGGGTTCTGTCGTTGTCGTGGTACTTGGTGGAGCGTTTGAAATGGCGATGTTTACGATTGTTTCGGTAATAACGCTGGTCGCGTCCATCGATGCGGGCTCTTCCATCTTGATTTCTGATTCCATCGATTCGACGTTGTCGAATAATAAATCCTGTTTCGGTTGTGGTTTGGAAACCAACGGCGTACTATATAAATTCATTATATCGGCAGTCGACGCTACAACTTTTTGCGGTTGAGGTTTTATGTCTTCGCTGCCGAACATGTCGAAAGCTTCCGACTCGTTCGTAACGGGTGGTTCTACGTTTGCATGAGAAACGGGAGGAGACGGTTTTGGAGAAGCGGCGTTCTTTTGAGACAACGAGGGCGGTGGAGGTTTTTGAGGAGGTAACGGCCTCGGGGGTTTAGCGGTTGGTGGAACGGGACGCGGTGGAGGTTGTGTCGTTATCGGTTGAACTAGCGGAAGCGGTGGATTCTGATTAATGTCGCAAGTGTTGTCGTCGTTTAGTGATAAAAGATCATTTATCTGTTCGTCTTTATGCGCTTCCTGTGTTTTTCCGTCACTTACATCTAGGAGGTCTCCGAAGGTCGGTTCCGGAGTTGGACTAGGAGAATGTAGGTCTCTCATCGAAACTGGACTGGGCGTTCGCGTCGGAGGTATCTTATCTAATAAATGAGAACTAGTGGCGTCCATCGCGCCCATCACCGACATCAATAAATCTTGCGTTTCCTTGGACGGTGGAGGTCTAGGAGGTGGCGGTCTCGGCGGACCGTTGGTTTTGGCGACGTCGTTAACGAGCGGATGCATTTGATTAGGCGAATCCGCGTTTGCGGTGGTGTTTGTATGTTTCAAATCTAAATCTGTCGGTTTTTGAATTGGAACGGTAGGTATTATTGGAGTCGTGTTCACCAAAAAATCTTGCGACACCTCGTTACTGATCAAATCGGTGTTGGTTTGAAAATTTACCGACGAATCGATAAACGTGTTAATATCGTTTATGTTCGTTTGAAATGTAGAAGTAATGTCGGCGGCAGATTGCGCTTCTGGCGGTTCCAATTCCATGGGATCGAATGCGAACGGATTTGTAGAATTAGACGTCATCGACGCCGCCGTTTGCGATCAGGAACGGATTGTCGTTAGCGGCGGAATCGTCGAGAAAGTCGTCGCCCGCCATGAGGAACGGATTCGACGTTCCAGAATTCGACGAGGAATAATCGTCTTCCGTAAATAAAAATGGGTTTGCCCCTTTCGCGTCCATTTTCTCTTAAATCAATTCGGATTCCAATAGCTTAAGTTCAGTTTGTCCGGGACCGATATTATTCGCTATAGACGTGTCGAACGGATCGACGTCGTCCTCGTCGCGTATGTCAAAGCGAACTTTCGATCCAATAACCGGAGTTAAAGGTTTAACCGTGACCGTATCAATCGTGTGTTCTAATAAATCCGGGACGCGTTTCGATTCTATATTTGACTTTTTTTGTGGAAGTGCCCCTATGTCGGTCGTGGAATCTCTCGGATTGAAATCGGGATCTGTCAATACACGTTTCAATTGAGTACCGGAATGTATAAGTTCCGTCTCCAATAATTTGAGTTCAGCTTTTCCCGGAAGAATATTACTAGCGATGGAAGTATCGAATGGATCGACGTAAGATATTTCGTCCAAATCGGACGACTGTTCTGCGGCCGGCGTCAAAACTTTGGCGGTTACGTCGTCGTCGACGGCCAATAAATCGATTTTTGGTTTCGCCGCCGATTTAGACGCATTAGCCGGATCTGTAATTGCTTTTATCGTTTGCACGACTTTCGCTACTGCGACCTGCTGCTCGTCCCTCGGATTAAAATCCGAATCCGATAAGCTGCGCTTTAGATCCGAGTCCGCGTTAAATAATTCGCTTTCGATTATTTTAAGCTCCGCTTTTCCCGGAGCTACGCCCGTCACGAACGACGTGTCGAACGGATCGGCGCGTTCTAAACGTTCATCTTCTAGCGGTCGTTCCGGAACAGATTTTTCTCTCACGTAATACGGAGTTAGTGGCTTGTTAATTTTTTTATCGTCGAACTCTTCGCCAATTTCCGGTATCGGTAACGTGAAAGCGACGGTTTTGTTCGCACTCGCACTGCTAGTTTTTCTACCGCACCGAAAGTAATCCTGTTTCTCTTCGGCCCTCGGATCGAAATCGTCGTCGCTAAAATCCTGCACGCGTTCTGTATTGATGTCGCTCAGGAGTTCTTTTTCCAAAAATTTCAGCTCCGCCTGTCCGGGAGCCGTGGCGGTTTCTACTGTGGTAGTATCGAACGGATCGCAATATTCGATGTAATTTTCGTCGACTCGTTCTTTGGGTTTTAACGGTTGATCTCCTAAAGCGGATAAGTCGGTTATACTTCCGCCCAATAAATCGCGATGCTGAGGTTGAATCGAATTCAATTCCGATTCTGCAAAATATCCGATTCGGGTTAATTGCGATAACGATCTACCGTAAAATACCTGATATGCGTTCCAACGAAGACTCTAGTCCCGCAGGATTGGTGACCTGTATGCTAACTTTATTTTTGATGAGTTCGCTCAATTTTTCTTCGGCCCTCGGATCGAAATCGAAATCGTTTTCGTTACTGAGTATTTCGTTTTCGATTATTTTTAATTCGAACTTTCCCGGTACCACGTTCTCTGCGAACGTCGTGTCGAAAGGATCATCTTCGAAATGTACTTCGTTTTCGTTCTGGACGCGACAAGATCTGTAACGTTAATAATTGATTGTAAATTTGATTAAATATGTTAATACGTACTCTTCTTCGAACGCCTGCCAAGTATCCTTAACGACTTCTGTTTTTACGTTGTTCGATAAAACGTTGAGCGTCGCGGTAGTTTTGGACAAGCTTTCTGCAGCTAACAAGGCAAATTCCTTATCGTCCTCGTCTTCTACGAGTGCATCGGCCGATTGTTGTATAACGTCGAACTCGTTTAATAAATTTTCGTCGGCGTCTAACGCGACATGCGAATTTTGTTCTAATATTTGAGTGGGAACAATTCGATGGAGTGTTTTGCTGAGATCTATGGGTTCGTCTGGTAGGGGTAAAGGCGTATCGTCGTCCAATAAACTCGGTTTGTTTTCCGGTAAAGATTCACCTACAATTGATTGGCCAAATGAACGTTAGGTCTATAAAAAGGACGATCTTACTCTTATAGTCTGTTACGGAATTGTCGTCGTCGTCGAAACTACCGAGTAGTAAATTGTTTTCTTTAAGGACAGTCCTCCTGGTCGACGGTCTTTTTATGGGAACGCACGTCGTGACTTGGACGCGTCCCGTTAAAATCTCGACCGCGGCACCAAGCGGGACGAGCTTTTTCCCTTTCCTCGTAACTGCCGGCCCTAATATAGCTCTCTCCGCTATGGAAGTGTCGAAAGGATCATCTCCTTCGGGCTGTTCAATTGGAGATTCTGGAAAATGCTCTCGTAATCGTCAAATATGTAGTTTTGCGTTGAACTTATTAAGTAGGTACCTGGAATGTAAGCTAATTTGAATTTCATTAGCCTCGAGTGCATCAATATAAGCTGTATCGAACACGTCTTCTTCGTCTTCTTCATCACTTTCTGATTCCGAAATCGCAACGATGCCAGATTTTAAGTTCGTCGACGGTTCTTCGCAAAGTTCCGCCCGTTCTTCGTTTGTCCGACGTTCGGATTCTTCGGCTTTCCTGCTCTCTTTTAACTTCGCTCGGGGGAGGAACTCGTTGAAAGAAAGATGTGCTTTTAATTCGATCTAAGTCGTCTGCAATTCAACCCCGTTAGGCGTTTATGTATTATTGGAATTGACCGGTTTAGTACCTTGGGTTTTTTTCAGAAAACTGTCGATGCCTGCGGTGAGGGCGTTAAACTTTTTCCACTCGTCATTTCCGGTGGCCGGTTCGCCTTTTTCGTCGGATTCGGCTGCGTTGTTTTGCTGGTGTTCTCTACGATACGCTTCTAATTCTTCGGGCTTAAATAATTCCTCTTCTTTGTGTTTTGATTTTTTTCCTTTCTTTTTCTTTTTGAGGCCTTTGGTTATCTTGTGCATTATCTAATCTACGTTTCATCGAGGCTCCTGGAAAATATATAAGACGATTGTTTGCAAACGGATATTGGGTTCGCGTAATGTATAATCGCAGCTTTTTTTTTTGGTCTAATTTTGCTAACCTACGGCCTATCCAAGCTGTCTGACGATTCACTACATCGATAAATGTTTGCTAGACGATGACGTTCACATGGTGCTGTCGCCTCGTGCTTTGTATTTTTACAGTTCTAATAAATTGTAGTTTTTTTTTATATCATCTAATATGTGCGCATCGATAGAATGTCACTTTCCAAACTTTAAACTGAATTACAAATAAACAGTCCAGTAATGTTTTACTGGTAACGTTAATTGCCGGACCGTTTAGATATAAGTTATATTACGAGTCATTTATTTTGTCGCTACTTTGTTTTTCGGAAAGGCGTTTACTTTCGTTTAATTGAAAAGTCATAGCTTTTGTGTGGGATTTTTTTAATTTAATATTATTAAAGGTAGATAAGTGTAAATAATTAACGATTTTACAATATTAGTCGTCATAAAATTGGTTCCCACGAAAAATTGCGTACTCTTAATTGTTACGAATTCTTTTTGATTAATCACCTATTCCTGATTATGGTGATATCTAATTTCTTCGTCGATTTGAATTGAAGAGTATTTGGCAATGATATAACGCCTCGTATTCGAAAAATATTAAATGAGAGTAGTGCAGCTTACAATATGAAGTTCAACCTAGAATCATCAATCGCGAAGGTCAGAAATTCTATAATTAAATATCTAATGATAAAACATACTAATCAGTTATGAATTTGAACAATTGCCAGTAAATCTTGCGCAAGCACCTACACCTATATGATTAATCAAATTAACTAAATCAAAGTTAAAAAATATTAAAAAAAAAAGATTTTGATGTAGGTAAACACGAGTGCACATACCACCAACACTACGTTATGTAATTCCTAATAATACGCACACTTTATTATTTGTATACTTACGTTATGTACCACCATGCAATATGTTTTACCGGTAATTGTCGAATTAAGCGTTACATCACTAATATTCTTGTTTTAAAATACACAATAAACGTCTTTTTAAAATAACACATACAATAATAATGCAATACTGCAGCGTTATTAATCGAAATTCCGAATTTAATAAATCATACGATGAGAAAATGTATAGAAGGCGTCGCGACGATCAGCGCCGTCATCGTATTGATCCAACGCCTGCTTACACGTCACATTCGCCTAAATCATACTTTGTGTAAATTGATTGTTACAGAATATTATAAATAAAAAATCCAAAAAATATGATACCCACTTAATATACATAAGTACTACGATAAGCTCTTATTTTAAACTGTCCGAAGTTAAAAATAGTCATCTCTCATATTGTTATGTACGTTCTAAAAGATTTATTTAAATTATCTACTTCTAAATTGGTAAAGTGATGCTTCGTCCGATAATAGTGCGCACGTTTAATGAATGTAATGTGCGTTTTCCTGCATCCGAGCGACTTTTTCGAAGTTTCGGCGAAAATTTTCCGACAGTTTTGGCGAAAAATAAAAAAAATAAATAAATAATAATGCATTTTTACTTACTTTTTAGGCCTCATATCAACGAGAGTGCGTTTTAAAACAAAATAACGAAACACACATTTCCGCCTTTTTTCGAGACACTTAAGAACAAAATTGTTCGAGTTTCGCGTATTAAAGACGGTCCGTAAAGGGCAATGGCGTGAAGTGGAAAATTCGGGCTACAAGTATTGATTGTGCGCAGTTACAAGAAGTGCGGATCTGAGCGCTTATCGGAAAACTCGATTATTTTCATTGGCGAAGAAGAAAATTTCATTTAGGCAGTTTTTATTTAAATCGTGCTTTTCTGATGGTAAAGGGATATACCTACATAGGTGATATATATATATATATATATATATATATATATATATATATCTCAATCTTGTCTTCTTCCTTACGAACGTATTTATACGTCAAAACGAATAGGTACACGTAGAACAATTTTAATAACTTCAATTTTATCTAGGGATAACTAAATAAATTCTCAATAAATATTTATAGATCAATTCCAAAGAATGTGCACTAACGACTTGAGTTTATTAACACAATTTGCTGATAAACTGGAAATACAAGAATCGGTAGGTCTGTAGGTACTATATATAAATAATTTTCATTCAACTCGCCGCGACAATTTTTCCATTTTTGTTGTTGAAAACTCATTTAATAAGAAAATTCGATAAAAACTATACCGGGCGTCTCATATTTTGTTAAACCTGTTTTGTTTTACCTATTACCTATATATATAAATGCAAACATACCTAATAATTTGATCAGTGGTTGTTTTAACAAGGTTTTAATCAATAAATATTCGAAGTAGAAAACATTTTGTGTATTTATCATAATTGCTTGTAAATATATATTTTTCTGAACAACTACCTATTACTTTTTATTTGTTTATACTATCATTATTTTGTTTATAGTATAGCAGAAAATTATCCACTTTCCTTTAGGACCTGAAAATCCCCCGACTCCGGAAAATGAAATAAATCCGGACCCCTGAAAATGTCTTGTATAGGCAACCAATTTAACATCAATCGCGAAAATTGGTTTAGAAACTCTATTTTTCATCTTTCGTTTATTACACTTTTCCAAATAATGTTAGTTTTTGTATTACTTAACCGAATTAAAATTAATTTCAGTTAAAAAGAATAAACTCGCCGCGAAATTTGAACATTATTTACCTACTCTGGGATTACTTTTACTTTAGGCGAGTTCAAAGTTATTTAAGTTGTAGGTGATAAATAAAAATGAGAAAATTAAAATTTGTTTATGAAGCGATTAAATAATAATAACAATTTTTTTAATTACCATTAAAAACATGAAAGTCACAATTGAATTTTGAAAAAAAAAAACGGATTTCAATTACTCACCTGTATTGATCGAATATTCACAGAATTTAAAATTATTTAACTCTTCTTTGTAAGGCTCGAGTACTATAAGGACGCTACACGATTTTTATTTAAACTATTTAAATAATTTTTATATCTAGTCGCTGCGTCCTATAAAATCAAATTTCCTTCCATCAGTGAGGCCAACAAAAACGATCAGTATCACCAACACGATGTGGTGATAATTTATCGTTTTTTCTTCTGTATGTAAGAATTGTCATTTTCAATAAAATAATACGAATTATTTTTAATTTTTGACGTGCAAAGGTGTAATATGTATAGGTAAGTAAATTTCCGATAGTTTTTGAATATTTGATAAACAAAAAATAGGTTCAATTTCATTGTTCTACGTTCAAGGTTGTCGATTTTATAACATGGCGGCTTCGTGCCCGCATTTCGCATCGCATTAAAATTAAAGTCTTCACTAATTTCTTTGTAGATAATTTTAATAAAATATTAACGAAAATGACGGACGTGTTCAACGATTATCGTCGAAAAAGTGGTACGCGAGAAGATCCACGTCTGGCAAGACGTGAGGTTAAGGCCAGTAGCACTACAAAACAACAATACGACAAATTAGGAATTCCTGTTTCTCCGAAACAAACAACAACCAAAGATTCGTGGCAAACAAATCAAACACAAAATAATCAATACAATTCCAACATGCAGACGGCGTATCAGCATTTACCAACATCAATGTATACAGAGGTAAATCCGTCGGATGAAATAATACAAAATATAATTCGTGCATTTTGTTAATTTTCTAGCATAACCAATATTCTACGGCAGGATATCAGACGTCTTACCCGCAGTACCAGCAAAATTATGTAGCACAATCTACATATAATCCTTATCAGGGTTATACACAAACACAGCCCGGGTACAGCACTGGGGTAAGTGCGTTCCTAATTGTATTGCATTGCTTATTCCTCTCTTAACACTTTTTGTAGATTCTTGTTGGGAATTTTAAATGAAAAATGTATTTTAGTTGATTTAACTTCTTTTTATTAGATGGTTTTTATACAGACAGTACAACCTGGCCCGCCGGGAGAGGAATACCCCCAAAATCAATGGGCGCCAGTTACTGCATATCCAAATATGCAACAACCGCCGGCAAGTCATCAGCCCGTAACTCCAGCAGTATCCGTTGAGAAAAATGAAGACCATAAAAAAGAAGGTATAAAATGCACAACGATGATCGAATCGTCGTATTTCATTTTAACTTTATTTTACACATAATTAAATTACAATTACGATTAATCATAAGTACTAAGAATTTAAGATGCAATTGTTCAATCGAAGGACCTACAACATAAAGCACTTCTAACATTTTCGTAATCAATTTGTGTTGCAGCTATAGCTCAGGAGCTGAAGCAGCAGAAAGCTCAGATGCTAAAGCAGAGGGAAGAGTATGTCAGAAAGGTTTCAGTTTTAAACAGGGAACTTGACTTACTGCGCAATCAGAAACAAGAACTCTTAGCCGAACACTCGTCCGAACGCGATAATAATCATATTCTACGAGAGAACAACAAGCTGCAGGTAATTTTGTAGAAGAGCAATGATTGTCCTAAGATTGCGTGTATTTTAATTATTTATCGGGGGTGGTCCTCCATTTACTTGAGGCTCCTCTAAACATTTAGGATTAATTGCGATTGTTATGGCATGTGCTACTCATTGAGTAGGCGCTGTTGGGAGGTTTAGTACGATTTACTATAATTTGAACATGATATAATATTATTTATCGTTTGATATCGATTTAATTTAAATAAACTTAATGGATAAATATGGTGCATGTACGTAACATAATGTTCGTTCGGACACACCTTCAAACCGTGGTTTGCGAATGGTACAGTACATGCTTTCAACCAATCATAATTTTCAAATTTATTTGACTGTTAAAATCTAAAATTCTGATTGGTCGAAAGCGTGTACTGTACCGTTTAGTTTAAAATTATTTGGAATGATTTGGAAAACAGACCTTTATAGCACAAAATTTACTTGCTAATTACAGGTTTGTTTGTAGAACTGGTTTTAGTTTGTTTATTTAATTAAATGCCAACAGTCGGATAAATGATTTTATTGCTCTTGTGTGCTAGATGTTTAGTTTAAAATTATTTGGAATTTTATCGTCGTTTTAACTTTAGTACTATGCAGTAAACGTATTACGAAAATTCATGAAATTGTCATCGTAATATGTGATCGTGTGAGATAAATTCTTGGGAATATTTTGTTCCTTGCAAGTATTCGACGATGTTAAATAGAATGATTTAGTTTTACAAAGATTTTGACAGTGAATAATAATTAGGTTGTTTTTAGATTATACTGCACACTAAAGTTGAAACGATCTATAGGTTTGTTCTTATCACTTATTTTTGAGGTAATTGTTGTAAAATACTTTTCTTATTGTTGATAATTTTTTGGGGATTCTTGTTTTCGCTTTTTCTTTCTTAACACACTATAAGCGGGGCGGGTAAAAATACCTGTCTCGAGAACTGCTGTCTATTAGCGGGCCGGGTATTTTTACCTATTTGAATGTACTTACTTTAAAAGCCAGGCAAGGTACTTTTACTCTATCGGTTTACACACAAAACTGAAAGAGTTAACTCGTACTTTTCGTCTAGATTCAACAACTTTACTTTTTCAACGTTTGTTTACATAATACAGATAAGGATAGCCATAAATTTGTTTCGTCTTGAATATGTTTTCGTGCAGACCACTCATAATTTAAATGTATATACAAAGTAAACTCGAATCTTTCACACTTTTTTTAGATAAACAATCAGAATTTACTAGAAAGGGGTGTTGAACATATATTTTTTAAAATAATTCAGTTTTTAGTTGGCTTTAGACGGTTGAACATTTCTTTTTTTAAATTATTTTTTTATTATAATAATAATGGCTTCTGATAGTGATAGTGAAGACATTATATTATTATAGTACATTGTAAACTATCAATTATCGCGATTTTATCAAATTTTATTGAAATATGTCAATGTATAGATTATATTTCAAGCGCGCAATGTTTCGCGAATTTCGCCCGCTACGCATATAAGTTTGGTCTGTTTGGCTACCCGCCTAAAGTGTGTTAATAATATGGTTTTTTACAGTCAGGGCTTTATCTTGTGTTAGGATATGTAGGAGTGCGTAGACCTACCGATTATAACCCGATTATTGGTAATACAGTCGGGAGGGGAAAGTTCCACAACCCAATTCAGATCAAACTGTCGGCCGACAAAAAATCTGTAGCGTGCGCTGGCTTATAAAATTAAGGCGAAACAAAAAGTTTGACTAGCCGAAGTCGCGAAAATGTATTATGAAAATAATATGTTCGGTTCGGTCGAGCAAAATTATATGTTTATTATACAATGTACTTCTTTGCGTCGTTGACATGTGTCGTGCTAAAATTTCGGTCAAATTTTGTAGTCCCTTATATTCGTAGGCGATAAGTTCCAAGTCCTACCACAGATAGGTTACGAACCTAGACTTAACCACGTGCATTTCGTCTTAAAATAATATGAAAGTTACAAATCTCCTTTTTATTAAGTGCTTGGGTGCTTTATATAAATTTGAATGAAACGTTGTTTGCTAACAATGGCATTTGCAAACGATATGCACACCTCGAAAATATTGGGTCCGGTTTGCATTAATTCATGCTATTACGAGTCTTCTGTGTAACTCTATTTCTATTAATGGTCTATAATCTACTTATGTGGATGCGATTGCAGTTCAAACAAAATATTCGATCGATAAATAAAAATTGTTTAAAGGAGCCTTAAAATAATCGAGTAGTTAAATTGGGGATATACTGCCGAGCATTGGCTTAATGTAATATTACACTATTATTACATTAAACGAATGCAATTTAGGTAAAAGAGCACATTAGTTAGAATTTGGTAGCCATCTTTTATTTCGTAGTGCTGCCACGGAGACCCAGCAATTCTATGGCTATTAGTCTACATGAGATATTTTACATTTTAAAACCTCCATTATAACATAAAAATTTATACCATCAGAAGAGCAAAGGGTTCAGTATGTATTGTGTTAACTGAATTTTAATGTATAAAGGCATCTTCTAGCATCGAGTATTTTTTTCAGCTCGAAATCCAGAACAAGATGAAGACCATATGCAACGTGATCGATATGTTGACTAATATTATCGGGGATCATCTCACAGTTTCAGAATTGCAAAACCAATATGAGGAAGACTCTCCCAAACAGCGTAAGGAAAAGTCTAGAAAATCGAATGCGTCCGAACTGATCGATGTCGAATCTAAATTTTGTTACATTTATTATGATCCGGAATTGCACTGGTGTAGGATTTGCGATGTCTTTCCTAAATCCGCTAAAGAATATTTGCTGCATTTACATAGCAAAGAACATCGTCAAGTTACGCAGAAACGCGATATGGTGGATACACCTTGGCATAGACTTCCGGTTGAGCCCGAGTTGCCTTCGTATGAGGGGGCCAGCAAGAAAAGGATGCCTATTAAAGGTAATACTGTAATAATTTCTCTTGCAGGTTACGAAGCAGCAAACTTTTAAAAGTTGTAATGACTTTGTAAAATTTTTGTAAATTTTGTTCTAAGTTTAGAGAAACTTGAAGCAAAATATTTACATGTTTGTATAGTTTTTAGTAAAATGTATTGTATATATTATACTTGGCATAACAAGATAACATTCCTTACTGTCACATGGAAGGGTTGTTACTTTATGTATGTAATTTTACTGTGGCAGTTAATATGTGCTAATTAATGGAATATATTTAGGTTTGCAGTTCTTAATATCAGCAACAGCATGGTACTGCAAATTATGTGATTCGTGGGTGGGAGATCTGCACTGTGCTTCGCAACATTTAAAATCTCAGAACCACAATCAAAATTATACTGTAAGTAAAGAAATTTTTTTTCATATATATACATACATCTTTATTACACTGCGAATTTTTACAGAATTTCGTCGAACAAAACCCACACTGGGAAATCGAGTGGTTAAGAGACAGAGATAAAGCATTAATCAGAACTTCTAAAGTGAAATCGGATAGTGACGATTCCGATAATCAGAATACGAGAAAAACCGATAAAAAAGATAAGAAGAAGAAGAAGCATTCAAAGAAGAGACGAAGGCACTCTAGCGATTCAAGTTCAAGTTCGAGCTCGTCCGCTTCTAGTACTGACAATGAAAGCAACGACAAATCAAAGAGCATCCGAGTAGCAATGCGGAACAAAATGAAATTGCAGGCGCAAATGATCATGAACGAAGATGTCGGAGGTAAGTGGGAAGTCTTAGGTCGGCTTGTCGAAGAACAAAAACGCAACGAAGTGATCAAGGAATCTGTTCCCGAAGATAATTTAATTAACCAATGGATGACGATCAACGAGCCGGCAGAAAAAGATAAACGTCTGTTCGATAATCTTAAAGATAGAATGAAACAAAAACAGGAAGCGGAAAAGGCCAAACTTGCAGAAATCGAGATGAAAAGACGAGAGAAAGAGAAACAAGAACGAGACATTAAGGAGAAGAAGGAAAAAGAAGAACAGATTTTCCGCGAGAAAGAAGAAGAGAAACGTCGCCATCAAGAAGAATTAGATCGACAAAGGGAGAAGGAGCGCGAGCAAATCCGCTTTAAAACCAAGGAGAAAAGCAAACAAAGTCCAGAAATGATTAGACCTTCAATTCGTTCCAGTAGTCCCGAGCACAGGAAAAGGGATCGTACTCCCGAAAGACATAGAAGGGATAGTCGTTATAATTCAGACGGAAGAAAACGCAGTCCAAGCTACGAGCACAAAGATAATTCAAATAATAAGCGGTTTTCGCATAAGTACGACGATAAAGAGTCGGAAGCGCGAGATAAGAGGCACCGTTTATCGTCTTATAAAAAGCCTCATTTCATAGGCCGTATGCCTTTATTTAAAAATAAAAAGAACGAAGAACGAGTGGAAATAAAGGAAATAAAGAAAGAAGATTACGATATTCCTAGACAAAGTAGATTTCAACCGGGCAATTTAGCTAGGGCATTCATTCCAGAACCCGAAGTGGTTTGTTTTCCTAGATTATCGTCGATTCCTCCTCTGATGATACCGCCTCCGCCTACAATAGTTCCACCCGAACCTCCTAAAATTTCCGAAAGCCCAAAACTGAAAGCACCGCCGCCTCCCATTATAAACAATAAGGAAGTGTCCGAGGACGAAGAGGAAAAGGAAGAAGAAGAAGACGAAAATGTAATGCCTTCAACAGATGTGGAAGCGAACCAGATGCAACCCGAAGAAATGAATCACATGTATATGGATCCCAATCAAATGATGGAAATGGATCCTGCAACTATGATGCAGTATCAATATAGTATGGATTACAACGCAATGATGTATTCGCAAATGTATGATTATTCGCAAGATATACCGACCGAGGAAGCTCCCCCCGATCTTGAGCACGTTCCTATGGAACATACTATGCCGTTGCCTCCACCACCTTTGCCGCCTGACGATCCCAGTGATGATCTCGCCATGTTGGGTATAAGTGCCGATGATATGGCCGCTCAGATATTTTCATAATTTGCAGTTGTCAAGTTACACGTTTTCTTTTTTTTTTAATGTAGTTTAATCACACATTAGCTCTACATTTTTCAGGTAATTTTGTTCACTATGAGAAATGAAGGCTTGTAACAATAAAGTTCAAGTTGAAGGCGTTTTCTTGTTTGATTAATTTTAATAGAGCAAAATACTTAGTATTGTTTTTATGTGAGAAAATGTGATTGTATTTTAAATTTAATGAAAAAGTTTTTAATTTGATTCGTTGTTTAATAATTATTTTTATAAGCAACTTAACATTGTTTTGGGAAAATCAAATAAATGCTTTTTATTAATCGATTATTAATTATAAAACGAGGATATTTTTGACCATATTTATAAATTATAATTTGAAAATTAAAATAAGCTAAACCAGGAAATTTGATGTTTATTTTTTGCTCATAGATATTAACCCTTTCACTGCCGGTGGTATTTCTTATTATTTCGCATGCCTCAGGATCTATGAAATTGTCACTTTTCAAACTGAAAAATAATTATATTTTTTTTCCTTATACAAATAAGCAACATCAAACAAATATTAATAATTAATAGTAGTTTTTTGGGGGGAGTCGATTGCAGTGTAAGGATAAGACTTCTAGTTTTTGTTTCAAAACATATCTATTGGCAATTGAATATTATATTTGAAATTTTACTTACATTTTTCATTAAATCTGTCGTAACATTCTTATTTGCACACTTCTACAATTTTTTTATTTTTAAACATATAAAGCTTTTAAAACAAAAATCTTTATTTCATGTTGCTTATGAAAAATTACTTTTTTTTTTAATTGATGCTCATTATGTTACAATTAATAAGTAAGAAAAAAGGTAAATTAATTTCTACTAAATTTAATTTAATAATGGTAAAATATTTGGGACACGAGGAGCTAAATAATATTACTTTTTCAAAGTACTTTTGTATTTTCAAACAGTCTTCGTTTTTTAATTTTTAATTGATAGTTTATTAAGTGTTATCAAAACGGATATGATGATAAATAAAACAATTTAAGAATATATGATAGTTTGTAATTAGGTATTTTACATGAATATTAGTACAAAATATCACATTTCTTTTAAACATTTAAAGAATTTGTCCAAAAATAGAATTATTAATCTTCCCGCTGCATTAATCTAGTAATGAACATGTAAAAAATTGAACCATATATACACACACACACACAATTAAATCTAGAATAACAGCAAAAATCTAAAAAGTAGGTACGTCTATTTTGTTTCTAATAAACTTACATAATAATTAATATATAATTATGGAATTGCAGTTTTGTACTGCTGTTTATTTAAATTCTCTCATTAAAATTAAAAAAAAATTGCAGCGAAAAGTTTAACTTTTTAGAAATACATTTATAAATTACAGAAACATATACGGAGAAATTAAATGGTCATTTGGAGAGTCGGTAATATAAAATTCCGTATCTTCTTTAAAAAATCCTTCCAGATTCGACGGATGTATCAGAAGCGGATTATCGGCAAACTGATGTTTAGTTGAATTGTACAAGTTTCCCAATTGTTTGTAGAGCACGCCAAATTGAGAAAAATCATCATTTACAATGTACTTCATCTGCAATATATAATTATTCTGCAAAGAGAAACAATTTCATTAATTTGAATACTTACAGAGTGATAAAATGAATTTGTTAGGATCATGATGGTGAAAAACAAATTCTGGCAAACTTTTGGTATTTTGTTGAGTTCGCCGTATAATAATTGAAACAGAATTTTCATCAAATTCTTTAAAACCAAATTGATTTCCTGCAAACAATAAATTTTAAATAAAATTGTTTTCATTATTTACAATAAGTAATTCATTACCGGTGTTAAATCTTTATCGTAGCTCATGTCGGGAATTAATAAATCGTCTTCGATTTGTCTGATTTGAGCAACGTAGAACTCCTGGATATTCTCAATGACGGTAATTTTCTTGGATGGCACCGTATATAAAATAACAACTAAAGCATCCTCCAGGATGTCGTAAACTGTTGAAGTATGGGGAAGAGTTTTTTTAACAATCTTCACTGTAAATAATATGAATTGTATACGGTTTGATAAAAAAATGTATAATAAAAACATACCTAAGATTTCATTGCATAACTCGTTTAAAACCTTATACTTCAAATTATCGGGCAAAGGTAGATATAAGCAATAATAAATGAAAGCTCGATTTTTCTTCGAATAATGATGATGTTTTAACAGTTCTTGATCGTTTGTTGACAGTTTTATTGTCGGATGATCCTATAATAAGTATTATCTCGATAAAACATTTTAATTATAAAAAAAACTCACATAAAATAAATTATAATGAACAATGCTGGGCACAAAATATCTTGCAATTGTTTTGTTATATTTCGCTGTATATTTCTCTTTTACAAACATTTCTATGGTGCTCGTAATAATGTTCTTCTCGTCGACTAATAAACTCATAAATAAAAAATATTGTCCGTCCATAAGACGCAAATGTTCATTGTTAATTAGATGAATGATAATCTTGGCCGAAATTAAACGAATAAATGCATGTTTATTTTGCAAAGCGTTGAACAGATGTGGAAGTAGAGGATCGTAATACTGAAGATGCCTAAAGACGAGAACTGAAAACAACGAAAAACTACAAATCGATTGTCTTACATGTTGCAAAAATCAAGCAGTCCGTACAGGATCTGTAACTGTAAATTTTCGTTTGCAATGCTCAAAATATTTTGAAGATTGACGACACATTCGTTTGTCATATTCATGTTGACAAAACAAACCTTCATGTACAGCAGGACACAGAGCGACCACACTTTGGAATATTTTAACAAGTACTCTAAAATTTATTTGTAAAATTAATTGTTATATATTATAAAATTACGTATACACACTTACCGCGGAATTTCGGCGTGTGATCTTTGATGAACATGATTTGTTGAAGTCTCTTAAAGTTAATTTTACTTAGCTTTGTGTTGCACAGAACAACAAGTTCAGATATATAGACCACGTCTCGCGACAAATACAAGTAATTGTTTAATTTTGCATTGCACACGTCGATCAGTTTATTTGTGAAATGTTTTTCTAAATGCTGAAGCGATTAATTAAAATTTCGGCAAATAAATCGATAAATTTTAGTTACTTACTAAACAGGCAGTCGTGTCCCAGCCGGCCTCGTCGCCGAATAACTGCGTGTAGGCTTTCAACAGCATTATGACGTAACTGACGCACGCGTTAGGAAACATTTGCTTAAGGAAGGTATGATAAACTAAGGCTTGTATCTTTCTGTAGTTGTTTATGTCTGATGGGCTGCAATCGGATATTTTCTTTTTTTCTATAATTTTGGTTAACGCATAAAGGATTAGGGATTGGTCTGTTACTGTTATTATAGATCCAGTATCCTACAATGGCATTATTAAACAATTACAATTTTATCGTTGCGAACGGTACAGAGCATGCTTTTGATCAATCAGAATGTTAGATTTTGATAGTTAAAAAAATTCAGATTGGTCGAAAGTCATGTTCGCAAACCAGTTTGATGGTGTGTTGAAATAGACCTAAAGTTTCAAATAATTAACCTTACAACCAAATTCAAACAAACTCTCTCAAAAACAACGCCCACCTTTATGGATTCTTCCAGTTTATCGTGCAAATAATCGCATTTATTATACTGAACGAAATGCAACATGACGCACAAGAGTTTCAAAGCGGGAGTGTACAAATGTGCATTACTGACTTTCGGCTCCATGATAGTTTTCAATTGTTGAGGTCTACAAACATACATTTAATCATCGCCAACAAAAAGAAAATCAACGATAGCTTACTTTAATAAATTCAGCGAATTGAATTTATCAAAGATCGATATAGCATCAAAATTATTCGATATCAAATAATCGAATATTGTCCACGCATATTCGTTTTTAGTACTATTTCCAATGCTCGAAAATAGAAATTCGTGGAGTTCCTGGAAATGCCAAAATTCAAGGTAATAGTAATGTCGAAACATCTACGTTTAACGAATCTCACCTTGCCGAATAAGGCAGAAGTTGTCATCGGGTGAAACATTTGCTTAATAAATATGTTTAAAATGTACATCACTATTATACTGTCTTGAAAATGGATTTTGAGTAGACTTTTTAAATGCGCAATGCACGGTTTTAAATCTGCAGGCGACGATTTAAGACATACATCTCTGAATCGCTGGAAAATTACATCCGACAATAATTTCGATAATGTATAGAACTATAATTAATGTACTAACGTTCATTGTTTTCAAAGTTGCTAGATCCTTTTGCGTCTTCAATATATTACTCATTAGTCGAATGTAATTAATGTTATTTTTTTTATGCCAATTTTTATATAACATTTCGTACAGTACTTGCGAAAACGATTCTTTTTTAATATATTTATTACTGATTATAATTTGCTGAAAGTAACAGTAGGCAACGTGACTTGAATAAATACTTGCGTTAAAAAACTTACACTCAAAACAGATTGTCCTATGTTATTTTCTGAAACTTCGGCTAAAGTCTTTAAAGACACCTCTCGTATTTCAGCATTATCGTCTATCAACAATATAACTAAATTCTGCAAGAGCGCCTGTAAAAATTCCACCTCTAAATTCCTATCTAAATGGTTCAGGATTTGAACGACCACACGTAGAATGTTTCTTCTGAACTCTAATTTTTGACATAACATGGTGTTCTGGATGAAAGTTAATAATCCCTGTTTGCACGGTAACTGCTGAATCAGCCTCGCGATCGCCTAAAATTTAGACGGTAATAGCAAGTAAATCCACTTTATACCGATTAAATTTACCTCGTATTCGTCGTAGTCCGAAGACAAACAAACAAATTTCAACAAGTCCGTTATTACGCAGACGTTGTCGACGTAAAAAATATCAAAATTGTTCTTTAAAAACAACCGAACGTTCTTTTGGTGGTTTGCTTTTATCACTGTGCTCAGGTGTTTTGTCAGCGTCGATTTTAAACTGGACGTCAAACATAGCAGGACAACATATAGATGGTTAATGCCGTTTCTTTGCTTCGAAAACTTGGTGCAGAGTATTTTTAAGCCCAGAAAAGCAGTGGAACCTAGATTCTTGCATGTAACATCTAAAATCATTTATTTGAAGACAAATCGTTGATAAGCACGTCGACGATTTCAATTAAAAATAAAATTAGCGATTAAAAAACTCCCATTAACTATTTGGAAACAACCAATACACATTCATAATCTACTACAATATGAAATTTAAGTTGTCTTCTATTAATAAATATATAAAATAAATTAATATAAATCACCTGTATCCACATTTTCTAGTTCGCCCTCGCAGAAATAAGTATACACATGTAAAACCGAAACCGTGTACACCACTAAACTATCTGGCAACAAAAAGTTCAACAGAAATATTTTAAAGTTATCCAGCAATAAACTAATCGTATTATTAGGCAATTCCTCTGTTTTACTAAAATCCATTATAATGGTCAATATCTTCATATAAATCTCTTCGAAAAAGAACTTTTTATCGTCCTTGTTAAAATTATTAATAAGAAAGAATATATTGGCTGCGTATAGCGCGTTGGTCATGCTAACGTCCTCCATCTCTAATATATAATATAATAAAGTACTTAAGTACTTTAAATCTAATTTTTCCCATTTCAACGTTCCCGAATTGGCTTTCAAATCGTACAACTTCAAATTGCAATTATTCAAAAACTTGCTCAACTCGATTGGAATATGATTGCAGTACAATTCCTCCTCCAAACTATCGAAAACTATGGTGTACTTTCCATTTATTTTACACCATAACATCTCCATGAAGTCTTTCGACTGTAAATTCCGCTGCTGGTCGTTTATTAATTCGATGAAATTCATCCTTTAATTCTTTTTAGAACACAAACGACGCTGAACATTGCAACATCTACAAAAGCGTATTTATTGTTTAAACAAATCTACATAACCTTAACAAGCATAACGACAGTGGCGCGCATTTAAAAAAAAAGACTGCACTCACCTTCGTTTTAAAAGAGGAAATGTGTTGACAAATGGAGGATGAGGTTATTTTAAATGTTTTTAAACAACTCCTTTTTCAGTGCCGGCAAACAATCACCGATAATTTATCGTCTTATTTGCTCCCAACGAGTTTATTGTGGTTGAACCATTTGACAATTTTCTAAATCGGGGTCGCTCTATGAAACAGAGATCGTCAAACGTTTTCCTTGTACTCTTACTGTTTTTTAATCTGCAGTTATTAAAATTTTCAAAATCTTTTTGTTTGCGCACCTACAATATTTCTAGCTTTTCTTTGTGTAATCTATTTAAATCATTTAAAATAGAAAAACCACGATTGATAAATATTCAAAATATAAAATTTGTAAACAAAAACACTCATCTAGCAGCAAAATCGGTGATCTTTTTAAAGAAACTAAAATTCTTGAATAATATATCATCGATAATAAAATACAGTGGAACCTCGATGAGTCGAATATATCGATTATTCGAACTGGCTATGTGAATTTTAACAAAATTCTCAAGTAAATATATCTCGATTACTCGAACTTTCGATAGCTCGAAGTTTTCTTCTCTTCCCTTTAGATTCGAATTATCGAGGTTCGATTGTATGTATATCTAAACATTGCGTGACATCTAATGTTCGCCAGGCGCTAATAAAAAATAATAATTAATGTTAATTGTAATGTTATATTTGTAATTGTTAATGTTATTAATTAATCAATTACTTAACTTACTCAATTAAAAATGTATTATACCTAATTTCATTCACGGCCAACCGCCTATTAAATTAACCAATTGCTAAATACTCATCACTGATTCGCCTGAACATTACGATCAGTTTAATACTAGTAAATGATTGGTTAGTTACATCTTAAGGGGCTACGTACACCTATAGGTACTTATATACAAGAAATGAGTTAACTTTGGTAATTTTTTGTTCCATTAGAAAACAGAAAACTAACAAGAAAAAAGGGCAGGCACTGAGTGAGATACTTCAATATTTATTTCCATTCGTTAGAAATATTATTTTTTTGTACCTACTAAAAAGGTTTATGCAATAAAATACTATATAATGAGTTAAAATATTAAACAGTAGCGATTTATATAGGAAACCATTTTGCCCCACCCTACGTGGAAAAATGATCCTTTTGGTAAGGCTTTTAGAATTTAATTAATTTCTCGAGTGTAAGTTATTTAAACATTTTGAAAAAATTAAATAAAGTAAGAAATGAATACAAGTTGTACCACCTATTGACTTACTAAAGGTCTCCCCCTATATTATTTTAAAGTTACACATTTGGCCGGTCTCGAACAAGTCGTACCCGAACTATTGTATTCAACATCAATCCTCCTTACGTTGTTTAGCTCATGATTGTTTAGTCAGTTTCTTACGTGTGCGCAATGCGGCCGCTTGTCGAATTTTGGTGTTTATTAATTTCTTTAATTTTTGAAAAGCGATATTGGACATTTCTTAATATGTAGTTCATTGAAAAGTTTATTAGATATAGTTTTCTTTTCGAATAAAATAAGCTTTTTCTTAAACGGGACTCGATTAAAAAACGTGCGCGTCTTACACGGAGACTATTTTTTTCGAAGGTAAAGTAAGATGCATGTTTTCTAATTTTTAATAATAATGCCAAAAATTTATACGCCACGTTTAAATGCGAGAAAATAGATGCGTTTTAGTTATTTTCCCTCGACTTTTAAAATGTAAGGTTAAGTTTTTTTAAATTTTTGTTTGTTAAACTTCTGAATGCCTTATGTCTATTTTATAATGTATATTATGTAATTACAACAAGCACGTAATATTTCGAATTTCTTTTACGTTTCAAAATGACACGATTAAAGAGTAGGTAGTATCTATGTGTGTGGTTATGGTCACCCGATATGTTCATTGTCGGCTTATCATTGAACGTGAGACCGATAACGTTCTGCGTTTGTTTAAATTAAACATACCTATGTAATATGTTGTATATTATTCAACAAGCATGTAATGATTTTTATTATTCACGAGCGTCATGTTTGCGACACTCGCCTAACGGCTCGTCTATAATAACCATCACATGCCGAGTAGAATACTATACTTTGTCCACGACTATTAAATAGTAAGATAATTATTTATTCGATTACGATTAAAACATTGCGTTGGCATCAAGTTGGAATTATTTCCAACTATCAACTGTAGTTGAAGTTGCTTATAATGAACCCACGCTTATAGCGAACACTCGGATATAATGAACCACTCCTAAAAATCCTACCATGCAACCCACGAGAACCCTTATAAATTTTGGTGATTATAACGAACTTTCGGATATAACATTCGACAAAATTGTTCCTATGCGTTAAAAGTATAAGATTGTTTATAAACGTTTAAGCGTTCATGTCAATAATTCTTTTCTTATTAGAAAAATACGCTTATTATTACCTTCTCGACGAATCTTTTAAGCTTTACTAGATGATAATAATAATAATAAAATTGTATTTGACCAATAGAACTACGATCCATTTACAGGATAAAACAAAATAAAATAAATGAACCAATATGTAACATGAATACTACAACTAACAATGATATAGTTAATAAACAAACTAAGAAATGTAACATTAATTAACGATAAGATTACAATATCCAAACTCGATAAGAAATACCTAACTAATTCACAGATGACAATCAATGACATCTAACAGGGCCCTCGGCGAACGATCATTAATATCAAATGCACAAAATTTACAACGCTTTGAAACATTTGAACGGCTCTATCTCAAAAAATTATTTAACTTAGACAGTCTAATCTTGTATAATTTTCTTCAGTTTTTTATAAACATTAATTTGATGCGCGGAAATGTTATGTTACTAAAACTTTTGTTTTAAACAATAAAAAAGATGTTTTTTAAAAAATCAGAAAATCGAAAGCTATGATTTTTTGAAAAAAAATTGTTTTTTATACGCATGGGTTCCGTGAATAGAGTATAGGATTCTCTGCATCCTTTATTCTTTATGTGTGATTTTTTCGAATATGGTCACATTTTATCGAAATTAAACAAGAGTAACTTTTTTGTTCTAAAATATCTGGGAAATCCAAGTGACCTTGAAAATTTTAAAAGTTAAACCTCTGAAGGTATATTGAGGTTAGACAAGTTGACCAATAGGGGTTGACAGGTTCCCGTGTCCAGGAAATGGTGGAAAATCTCTCGAGAACATATAAACCATGTCAAAATAATGCCGCATGTTCCTATAAATTTTTTGCTACGGCGACGGCGCTCCTCTGTCGAGATATTCCACCCCTCAAAAGTTAAAGCATAAAGCTCATTTTTTTTTTAATTATCTTTTTTATTTTTCGTTGTAAATCAATAATTTTCGTTACACATCCATAATAAACAAAGGTCATTAAAATGATGTACTAGGTTTTTTGATATCATCTCGGAACAAGGATACACTACCCCCTAAACAATCTAACTTCGACATTTTTCATAGGTTTAAGTTTTTAAATATTTAAGGTCATTTTCGGATTCCCTATACATCTCAGAATAGAAAAGGTGCTTGTTTAATTTCGATAAAATAAAGCATATTCGAGAAAATCATACCTACCTAAAGAATAAAATATGCAGCGAATCCTAGATATTATTTAAATGCGATTTTCTCGAATATGGTTAACAAGAGTACCTTTTTTTTTTATCCTAAAATGGGGTGATATCAAAAGACCTAATAGACAATTGTAAAAAATTATAATTTATTATGTACGTACAGGGTGTCCCACTTTTCGTTGCATTTGCAAAGTGTCTCTGTTATTACAAAATTATTCTTTTCGTACTTTTTTTTGCGGATTTCAATGGCCAAATAAAAAATTACATGTCATTATTTGATTTTGAGTTATAGTCCGAAAATCGATTTTTTTTGACTATTTTAAAAATGTTTTATATCTTATTCCGTGTTTACAATTTGGAACATTTTATCGACGATCTTAATCTATTTTTTACCGTAGAATTCAGTGGTGTGCATGGTTTTTTTCTATAGGGTTCCGTTTTGGCGTTATAACACAAACTTCTATTTTTTTAAATGGTAACCATTCTCGATTTTGACACTTTTGTAACGAGCGTTGTTTAAGCTTTTCAAAACGTCTATTAAGCTGACACAGCCATTACGGCACAATCGAATGAAACCTATTTAGAAATTTAGTGCTAATTTGTTGATAATTTGTTACTCTATTCCCGATTTTGTTGCTCCAGCCGTTTCGACAAAAACCATGGCTGTGCTAACTTAACACTTAAGCTAGCACAGCCACTCGCAGAAAATTAAAAAAAAAGTAAAAACGAGGAGGTATTTCTAAACTACTATTTTGTTGCTAATTTGTTGCTCTATTGCCGATATTATTGCTACACCCTTAACACGAAAAAACCACCCCCACACCAACTGCAATAAAACAACTACTTAAAAATTTCGATTTTCTTGATAAATTTACTGTAATGAATTAGTTGCTTTACATTATATTATATTCCAATTTTGTTGCTCCACCCCTAATACGAAGACAACTACCCCTAGTACTTAAAAGCCAGCACAACACTTTAAAATTTAAAAAATATCGATTTTTTCGATAGTTTAGGCCTTTATGATTTAGTTGCTCCACGTTTTAGTATATCCCGATTTTTTTGCTCCACCCCTAGTACGAAAACAGCCACCCTTAGTACTTAAAAGCCAGCACAACACATTAAAACTTAAAAAATATCGATTTTTTCGTTAGATTAGGCCTTTATGATTTAATTGCTCCATGTTCTAGCATATCCCGATTTTTGTGCTCCACCCCTAGTACGAAAACAGCCACTCCTAGTACTTAAAAGCCAGCACAACACCTTGAAACTTTAAAAATATCAATTTTTTCGATAGTTTAGGCCTTTATGATTTAGTTGCTCCATGTTATAGCATTTCCCGATTTTTGTGCTCCACCCCTAGTTCAAAATCAGCCACCCCTAGTACTTAAAAGCCAGCACAACACATTAAAACTTAAAAAATATCGATTTTTTCGTTAGATTAGGCCTTTATGATTTAATTGCTCCATGTTCTAGCATATCCCGATTTTTGTGCTCCACCCCTAGTACGAAAACAGCCACTCCTAGTACTTAAAAGCCAGCACAACACCTTAAAACTTTAAAAATATCAATTTTTTCGATAGTTTAGGCCTTTATGATTTAGTTGCTCCACGTTATGCTATATCCTGATTTTGTTATCTCCACCTCTAATACGAAAACAATTTTTGGTAATAGGGATCAACGTTAGGTAGATGTTTGCAAAAATATGTATTTCTTAAAGTATTTTATAAACAATGTATTTTATTTAGTATCAGGAACAAAAATGTATTATTTTTTCTGTTAAGATAGTGGTAATAAGCCGATATAAACAACTTTAATTGAATAAAACCATATATTTCGGCTTTGTTTGGGGCTATCTTCAGTGGTAACAATTATACAAACGATGGTAAACAATTAACAATTACACTGCTAAACAGAATTTTTGGTTCTTGAACTAAACTAGGTAATCCTTATGAAACTTTTCACCTTGAATTTAAATCTGCGTTTAAATTTTTTCTATCACGTGGAGTTTTTGAAATATATTAAGTTGAAATTCCACTGGAGAGTGTAATTATAATAACATGAGGTAATTATGGATTAGCCATAAAAAGTTTTGAGAATATTTAATAAAAAAATATTTTACATGAAAGCTTTGTAGATAGAAACAATATCGATTTGCCCCTTTTGCATATAAAATTAGGGCTGATAATGAATTTTATAAAAGGTATGGACCGTGGTGAAAGAAGTTTTCAATACGTAAAACAAAAATTTCCAAAAATCAGCGAAGCTAAGACAAAGGAGGGCATATTTAAATTAAATATATGTCTTATGGTTCACCGATAAAACTTAAAATAACATACTCTTAAAATACCTACCTTAGGTAACAATTCTTCAATATATTATATAAACTAGTTGCACTTATACCTATCTAACATTTAAAAACAATTGTTTCATGTATAATTTATTCCCAAAAGAACAGTTTTGTTCTATAGCAGATACGTATAACACGCAATTTAATAAAATTTTAACTGCCTGTTATATTAAATGATATTGTTCAGTATGACATCTGGCGAAAATATCATTAAAAACATTAATAATACATTTTTGTTCCTGATACTAAATAAAATAAATTGTTCATAATATACCTTAAGTAATACATATTTTTGCAAACATCTACGTAACGTGGATCCCTATTACTAGAAATTGTTTTCGTACTAGAGGTGGAGATAACAAAATCAGGATATTCTAGAACGTGGAGCAACTAAATAATAAAGGCCTAAACTATCGAAAAATTGATATTTTTAAAGTTTTAAGGTGTTGTGCTGGCTTTTAAGTACTAGGGGTGGCTGATTTTGAACTAGGGGTGGAGCACAAAAATCGGGAAATGCTATAACATGGAGCAACTAAATCATAAAGGCCTAAACTATCGAAAATCTTGATATTTTTAAAGTTTCAAGGTGTTGTGCTGGCTTTTAAGTACTAGGGGTGGCTGTTTTCGTACTAGGGGTGGAGCACAAAAATCGGGATATACTAGAACATGGAGTAACTAAATCATAAAGGCCTAATCTATCGAAAAAATCGATATTTTTTAAGTTTTAATGTGTTGTACTGGCTTTTAAGTACTAGGGGTGGCTGTTTCCGTATTAGGGGTGGAGCACAAAAATCGGGATATGTTATAACGTGGAGCAACTAAATCATAAAGGCCTAAACTATCGAAAAATTGATATTTTTAAAGTTTTAAGGTGTTGTGCTGGCTTTTAAGTACTAGGGGTAATTATTTTCGTATTAGGGGTGGAGCAACAAAATTGGGATATAATATAATGTAAAGCAACTAATTCATTACAGTAAATTTATCAAGAAAATCGAAATTTTTAAGTAGTTGTTTTATTGCAGTTGGTGTGGGGGTGGTTTTTTCGTGTTAAGGGTGTAGCAATAATATCGGCAATAGAGCAACAAATTAGCAACAAAATAGTAGTTTAGAAATACCTCCTCGTTTTTACTTTTTTTTTAATTTTCTGCGAGTGGCTGTGCTAGCTTAAGTGTTAAGTTAGCACAGCCATGGTTTTTGTCGAAACGGCTGGAGCAACAAAATCGGAAATAGAGCAATAAATTAGCACTAAATTTCTAAATAGGTTTCATTCGATTGTGCCGTAATGGCTGGGTCAGCTTAATAGACGTCTTTTCAAAACTACATAACTGGATATATTTATTATAAAACATTGCGTAATTATTAATGTTTAAACGAAATTTAGCTATGAAACTAACAAACTATTCTAAATATGTTTACTGGAGATTATCGTTAATTTTTTAAGGGTTTTTTTTGCAATTTTCTCTTTGGCTTCGTGATTCTAAAAAAAAATGATGCTTGTAATAAAATAAAGTAGCTACATACCAAATTTTCATATTTTTTTTACAAGATTTGTTTTTTTCAACGTAACAAAAAATAAACACAACTTTTTCATCTATTATTTTATTTATAACAATATAAATTAGGAAACATCCTTTCTTTTATAATGTATAGGTGATAACTAGTGAAATAATGAGTCGGTGTGCTGAAATGTTTTTGCTTTAAATAAACTAGATATTATTGTCCTAAAATGATGTGAGAAGTACGTATATTATTTTATATTTTAAGTTATGCTTATTACAGTCGGTTTATAATTTAAATATCATATACATTCTAATAGAATACTGTGATGTAAAAGAAATATAAAATAGGTTAATAATTAAATTAGGTACTGGCTAAGTCATACAAACAAGGTTGAACCAAAATCCAACGTTTAAGTTAAAGGTACTTAATACACAAATCTTACATCATAACTTATATACAATATTATCAACATTTGCATTTATAAAAACACATTTACGCAGTTTCAAGGAAGTAATATAGTAAAATCGAGACGATTACTTTTAATAATTTAGATAGGGTTAAGGGTCTTTTAATGTAAAATAAAAATTCGTTGTCAAGACTTAATAAAAGAAAACGCATAAGTACAAGATAAAAATCACAAGTTTAAAACAAGCTCGCCTAAAATACATATTAATAATATATAACATAGAAAACTAATAATTCTGCAGCACCATAGTGGTTTAAAATCTATGAAGCACCAGAACATTATTTAGGAACGCGTTAAAGTTTAGAAAATCTCTTCCCGTTTCCCTAAACCACTAATTCGTTCGGAAAATTTCAAACGCGGAATTGCGAAAAACGATTGCCCAAAATGCATTTCTAAATTCTAACTTCGTTCCATTTACATTTTTAAACTAGTTTAACTTATGTAACCCCAAATACCTGTCACCTCATTGCACAGAAAACCCGATTTTATATTTGCTTTGTCGATATTTGTTTTACTATTATTAATTGTTATGAAAAATTTTATAAATACGAGATAAAATGCTTCATCCAAGGCATTACAAAATATGACGTAAGGTACTTCTTTTCAGTTCGAATTATCACAGAAGAAATTGTTTGTCTCTCTCTATCAGTTGAGAAACTTAGCGATTGAAATTATTTTAAAAATGAAACGTTCAATTTCACAAATTTTGAAAGGACAATATTTACGGGAACGAGGTAATAATTTGAATTCAAATTAAAAAACAAAATTACAAGGAATTATAAATTTCTTACCTCGGACCTATTATTTGTTTGAATGAAATAATCGAAATGAGACAAACAGAAAGTTCAAAATATTTTACTGTAAGGTATATTACGTAAATCACTGGACGGTTTATTATAGTAATAAATATTGAAAATGTAGAACAACTTACGTACGTACTTGTAACAACATATTAGCAAAATTTGAATTTGTAAATTTGAAATGCCTTTTATCGTAGAATTTGAGAAGGGCCGGACTGTAGGGGTGCTTGTCTTTCAGGTGCAGATAATGAACTTCAGGTTCGTTCGTGGTGTGGCCGCACTCTTCGCATACGTACATTTTGGTTCTTCTTTCTTTATACGCATACTGGTGTTGCACTCCGTGAACTTTAAGGCAGTGCGACTCGAGGGAACATCTCTGGGTAAAGGACTTCTCGCACAGGTTACACTTGTAAGGTCTCACACCTTAAAATAATCGCGGTTAACTAACTACGTTAGCTCTGTCGTTATTATTGTAACACAATCTTACCAGTATGAGTTCGTGTGTGCCTTTTTAAATCGAACGTATCGTTGAATCCTTTCCCGCAGAACGTACAGAGATATCTTTTTATGTCCGAGTGGCATTTCATGTGCCTGTTAAGCAAACGTTGAAGGGCAAAACTTTTATTGCACACTCTACAGCAGAAACCCGAAGATCCGTCGTTACTCGCGATGGACGTCACTTTGACTTTTTCTTCGTTCCTCGGCCTAACGCTATCTTGGCTCGCCAAGGGGTTCTTGATTCCGTGTCCGCCGTTCACGAACTCTAACTGTACTTCGCTCGGCAGTCCCAACTAAAACGAAAGGACACTTTTTATTTAAAGGCAATTCCAGGTCAATTTTTACCGGTACGTATTAAAGAGAATTTATCCTCGCAGATTTGGAACGTTCCGTTCACGTGGGGGATTTTCGGGATTGCCCGAAAAATTTTCCATTCCGGCGAGGAAAATTATTGTGGGGTAAATTGTGTTCGGATGTATATTTTAGTGCGGAAGACTTTGTTCAAATCTGCGAGGTAAAGATTTTTTTTGTTTTTTTTGTTTTCGTAAATACGGAATGGCCCTCAAGTAATATGCTGTTATGATTAATTCAATTTTTGTCCGTTAAAATATCGTCAAAGTTGCAAAAAGGGTAGTAAACCTCCTTCACTACCAGGTACAACATAATGGTTTTAGGTACGTCATGCCATCCCATTACCAAATCAACATTTTTGTACTTTTTTATCTATACCGAAAGGTTTACAATTTAGGTTAAGTACATTACTTACCCTTTGTTGTAAAAGGTTGACTCTGCCTTGTAATGAAGGAGGTTCACTACTAGACGATTCACGTCTACTGCTGATACTTGCTGGAGGACTAAGAGAACTGCTATCGTTTTGACTTTCCAACGAGCAACTGGCGGCTCCGGGAGACGGTAAAGAGACCGCGGTGGGCGAATCTAAATCGATCCCGTTTCCATTGAACGATAAACTGGGCGATAACATTTGTTGTTGAATTTGCATTTGAACGTCCGTGTTGACCGAAGGTTGATATGGCGGAAGAGATTCTTGATAAAGTTTGCCGAACTGCTGATGCTGATAATTTCGATCGTAATTTCTGTTGAGCAGCTGATCCGAAAACGAATCCATATTGTGTTCTACCGTTTGTAGGTGCGATTCGGGGGTCATGGAGGGAGAGTGCATATCACTGGTTATGATTTCGTCGCTGTCGTTCTCTTCGCTCGGCAGCCTTTGCAGAAACGTCGACAGGTCCGGCCGCGTCCGATAAACTTTCTAACAGCGCGTGTTCCGCGGAACTGGAGAAGGTAAGGGTGGCCGTAAACTGTAGAGGATCCACCACCGCGCCGGTTACCATATCGACCATCATCGAATCGTCGTATACCGAATAAGAACTTGGCAGTAAATTTCCCATGGGATCTATTTTCGTTTCGTAACCGTCCAAGTCCGATTCGTCTTTCATGACGAGGCCGTAAGACGCATTTTGAAGCATCGAATATTGTTTCGGCGAATTTTGCGTACCGTTGATATTTAAATTTGCGAGCTCCTGGCCCGTGTCGCAGTCCATATTTATGGGAATGTTCAATTGATTACAGCCATTACTTGAATTGTAATTGTTAGAAACTGTGTTACCACTTTTGAGGGACTCGTAGAACGGGGGCAAACTACCGGTCGGAGGACTACTAGGACCGTAATTCTGACGCCCGTCTCTACCGGGATTCATGCCGCCGCCGCCGCCGGTTCCGCCGCCCAACGAACTGCCGCCGCCAGATCCCGAAGATCCTCCGGAAAAATTTATGGATCCTCCACCGCCCGAACTACTTCCGGACGCTTGACTGTTGCCGCCTTGCGTGCCGTTGTTGCTGCGTCCGTGTCCGGCGGCCGCGGACATCGTGACCGGCAACTTTCCGACAATGGACCGGACGGATATAAGCGGTTTACTGACTCGCGAAGAATGACTTCGTCTTTGTTCTCGGTTTTTCCTTTCTTCATTTTCGTCTTCCGTTTCGCCTCTCCGCTTGGGTATGTGATAATCGATCGGTTGTTCCTGTTCTGGTTCTTGGATGGTCAGATGTGGAGGTAATCTTGTGTCTTTGTCTTCGTCTCGTTTGGTCGCTTTTGGGGTACGTTGAATAACGGAACAACGCACCGGAGCTAGATTTTGAGGAGACGGCGTCGGCTCCGGCTTTTCACTATGGGCAGGATCACCTTGTCCGGAGGGACCACGGGCGGGTATTCTTTGCGTTCCGCTCTCGTCAGCACGTGTCCGCGACTTCCGTAGGGAACATCTCCGCCCAAAATTGACGATATAAATCGACGGGGCGGTACCGATTCTTTTTTCGCGTGGGATTTTTCTTCTTCGGTGGTTGGGGTTTTTGATTTTTTGTCGTCGTCGGATTCCTTTTCTCGATCTAAAAAATAAGGAACGATATAATTTGGCGTTATTTGCAAATTTTCGTTTTCTATTCGTGTTTTATGTTGGCGCCTAAATATGGCAAAAGCGTTGTCCGTTTTATAACTTTGAAAAGATTAAAAATTGTAGTTAGTAGTAACCTGTGTACTTTACAATTTGATGAATTTCGTTTACGTACATGTATCTAACGTAATTAATTGAATTGAAGAATAAGTACCTACTTAATTAAAAACCGTCGGATGTCCGATTTTGTTTTTGAAAAATTTCGTTTCAATCGTTCCACGAAATAGTATTTAAGACCTCGTTCCACGATTTAACCACCACGTAACAGATTTATGGCCGTATTCTAAAAAATGTAAGTATTTGTCGGACAAGTTGCTTAAACTGGTTTAAAATTATTATTATCAATTTTATTATTAAGGGGATAGTAGTCGCTCGAAAATGAATACTTAAATATCGTTTTTTTATCGTTGGTAACGACTTCGAAAAGTTTCTTGACGTTGTAAATGATGTATTTTTTACGATAACAAAGCTAAGATTTTTTACGATCTTGTACGATAACAAAGATAAGTTTTTAGATATTTTCTCAAAATCTATAAGGAATTTATAACATATTTTTACATTTATAGTATTTGTATTGATTTATCTAGGTGATAATATCGATAAAAATTGAAACTTCCCTCTAGTAATCTCACGATTTTAATTTTTATAGACGTTTTATGATCACACGTCATAAATAACTGTAAAACGTCTATAAAAATTGAAATTGTGAGATTACTAAAGGGAAGTTTCAATTTTTCTCAATATTATCACGTAGATAAACCAATACAGATTCTATAAATGTAAAAATTTGTTACAAATTCCTCATAGATTTTGAGAAAATATCTAAAAACTTATCTTTGTTATCCTACAAGATCAATAAATTTTTATTACAGAATATCAAATAATTATAAAAAACATCATTTACAACGTCAAGAAACTTTTCGAAGTTGTTACCAACGATAAAAAAACGATATATAAGTATTCATTTTCGAGCGTCTACTATTCCCTTAAATAAATTTCAAATATGGCCTATCCAAACATATATGCAATTTACGTCATCAGAAAAAAGTTACTAGATTGTTTATTTGTAATTCGGTTTAAAGTTTGGAAAGTGACATATTATATAGATGATTTACATGGGCACATATTAGATGGCATAAAGAAAGACTACAATTTATTACAACTGTCAAAATGCGAGGTACGAGGTGACAGCACTGTGTGAAACGTTATCATCTAGTAACCTTTTATTGATGACGTGGATTGCATATAGGTTTGGACGAAGTGTAGGTAGTTCGATTTCTCTTAAATTATTTTTCGATGCTACTGTTTGTGTTACTGGATATTTACTACCTATACCTTATTCAAGATAGGTTTCACGCACGTAATCAACGAAACCTCGCATATTTACGGTTCGAATAAATTGTAGTCTTTTTTTATACCTTCTAATATGTGTGCAGGTAAATCATTGATAGAATATGACGTTTTTTAAACATAGAACTGAATTACAAATACACAATTTAGTAACTTTTTATTGATGACGTGCATTGGAATCTCTTGAATATAGTATACGTGTAGGTATTTGACTGGATGAAAAAAACATTTTGAGTAACGATCAAATGATTATTTAATTTAAAATTTTTATCGTTTGTTAATTTTATACGTTATAATTTGCTTCAGGAATCGGTCATATTTATATTGGAAATTTTAAAGGTTACGAATTTTCATTTGGTCGCCCGCAGGTAATTTGTTCTACAAAATTGATGTTTTTAAACTACGTTAATTACGTGCGGGATGGACGCGAGATGGGGTACTTAAAACTAATCGTAAGCAAGTAGACGTTTTTCGATACCAGAAGTATCCTGACATTCTTAAACTTTAAAATTCACAGCAGGCTCCCGTGTAAGCACTTTCAAATCCCAGTATGTGCATTTCGATGGACAATTAAAGATTTCGGATTTACCTGGGACTTCTTAAAAGCCAGGTTTAAGTGGTTGTCATCTTTGCATTTTAAAATTACCAACCGAAAAGTCGCCTCGAAATTCTTTTACGAACGGGTTTGGGGCGGGGTGGGGGAGTGGGGGGGGGGAGAAACCGTACATTTTGCCGTCTTTCCCTTTAAATTTTTTAATTAGGTGTTTTTTAAAGTTGGTAAGCCGAGCTTGAAAAGAAAACGAGGATTTTATTACTGAAAGTGTTTATGTCACATTATTTCCAAGCGTCTTCGATTTCAATGCCATTGCGTGCACATAGTATACCGGTTTGTTCTCTGCAGGTGTGCATCGAATCTTGAGACGATCTTCAGACTTCCTATCTACCTTTCGTGTTCTTATTTTTATAACCTTGTCCCGTATAGAGTTGCAGCACCGTTTTAATCACGCATCCTTTAATTTCGTGCTTTACAAAAACCACTTGAAATATAATGTTGTTAAAACAATAACTTCAATTGTTGAAGATATTTATCCGACCGTGAATTTTCCAGCTTGGTTTCCTCCTTTATTTGCATTTAAACAGATAAAGGCGGGAACTTGTCGAAGTCGTTCCTTTTAATGTATAATCGCTTCCTGAAGCACCGCCACGTTCATAAATATTCATATTTAACGGAAACAACAGTGTCCATTGTAACTAATTCAAACGATTTAGTTTCGTTTTGACGCTCCATTTAAAAGATCAATAAAACACACCAATACCAAAACAAAACAGGTGACACGGGACGATTAGATAGGCACTGCTACGTAGCCTGGTGCGGGCAGTTACATCCTCCGGTGATTAGAAAATAATCGAAGCATGACTAATAAAGAAACAAGTTCAATGTTTTCACCTTGAAAATCTAGCCAAACGAAATTTTCTACGCAGTTGAAATTCAAGAAAAAAACCGTCAAAAGCGAAATACCACAAAGTTCCTGCACCTCTTCGAAAACAGTAGCCTAGGCAAACGCGAATAAATAAATTTATTCGGAGTCGATAGACTTTCAGTAGACGACGTTCGCGTCTCGTGTATCATTGAAATCGCTGAGGTCGCTTTGGACGTTTACAAAATTATAATGATTTCGTTTGCGTTCAGTTACCGAGTTCGCATTCAGGGACAGACGATTAACGTTCAGAGATAACTGCTTTTAAAGTTATGCGTTATAAATCGAGTTTCATTGTTCGTAAGGTCGGTCGCACGGATGTAGATGCATTCAATTTACTGTCACAACGAGCTTTTGAACGCGACGCGACAACGTTCACACTTCAATTCTATATATAGGAATTAAATAAGTCATTATTATTGTGCCAGTTTCGAGTCAACGTCGAATTTGTTGCGAGTTGTACAACGAAGTTTTCTTCAATTTTTTTTTATCGGCCGTCTTATGTTACACGTTGGGGTTTTAAAAATGTCGCCTCCGGTCAAAGATCGAAGGATCCGAGTCTTTTTCGATAATCACCCCCCCCACGATGGTTAATCTAATGATTTCGTTGCACCATCCGTCTCCTTTCCTTACGGCATCGGCACGTCCTCCGTCAGTTTCGTCTTTTGCCCGATTCACTTGTCGAACACGCGAAGGATGATTTGATGGTAGATTTTTGTCGAAAAGGAAGCGGTTTGTTGTTTCTTGGACTCTTCTAAATATAGTATTAAAAAAAGCTAGATTTTTGTAAAATAATCTTTATTTTAATTTGCCAAAAATCAATTTTGAGTTCGAAATGGACAAATGTTCAAAACTGACGGCAAAAATCGCCGTTACAAATATGCAGGCAGCATCCCCATCATCAGGACCGAGCTCATATTTGGTCCTTTTATGGGTGGCCCATATTATCAACATTTCAATTTGTACAAAAAAATAAACACAATTTATTTTTGATGTCAAGTAAATGACAAGTTGAGCGAACATAAGGACAGTCGGCCCCAAAAACAACAGCTACATGCGAATTCAATATTGTAATATTGCTTAATTTCATACTTAAAAAAAATAATGAAAATTCGGGAAACGCCTTCACAAGTATCACTCAATAACGCATTCAGCAGAGATCTGTATCACTATTGCAATTTTGTTTATTACTAAACAAGCTTACTTTAAGGTACCGACGACGAATAGTCCTACTAGATTTTTATTGGTGGTCATATTACATGCAAGGCCCATATTCGAACCACTTCCTTTACTTTTTCTCTCGCAAATCCTCGACCTTTTCGTTCCTCCAAGTGATGCCCAACCGAGGAGCGTTTTTTTCGTAAATGGTCATGTTCAACACTTACGACAAGTGAATTACGACCCGAATCGAGGTCTGAAAATTCGCTCGTCACAAGTTTTGGACGCGGCCATTTTAGAAAAAACGCTCCTCGACCGTCTCCAAAGCCTATAATTTTTCACTTGTTTCAAAAAACTCTTAATTTGTCGATACCAAACAAAATTCGGTATTGGTTAACCAAAATGGAAAATTAACGTTAACGACTCAAAATCGATAACTTACGCCCAATCAATCGCAACGGCCCTCAATCTATGCAGGCAGATACGAAATATCTTGAGATGTGCAGGTATTTCAATGCACTTTAGTTCGAATCTATCGGGAATACTGAGCCGTTCAAAACCGGAAAATTTACAAATCGACGCTTTTTTTTGGTAATTTCCAACGTCGAAATCGAAAGAAGTCTTGGATTAAAAGGAAAAATAGATTTCGGTAAAGGTCGCGAAGGTTAAAGTCTAGAAAAGCAAATTCATAAATTCATTTATACATCGTTATAATTTAGTGGGGACGTGAGTTAATTTACTTATTGTCGAATTTTTATTGTCTCAAAAAAGAATTTTTATTGCGTATTTCACACGGAAATTTTTTTAGAATTGCAGATTATCGAAATTTGTGTGTTTTTTTTAGGCTCGTTCAGTCGGTTCTGTTTTAGGGTGAGTGAACTTCATAAATTTAGTGAGAAATCGGCAAATTAATTTCTAAACAATCGTGTTTTTACATACAAAGAAATATAAATACATATAAATTACATATTACATACATATAAATCAAAGTTTACTGTTTGCGAATTTCGATGACTTTCTTATAATTTTGTTGAAATTCGGGAAGTGTTTAAAAAATAGTCGGCGATTATTAAATACCGTTTAAATCTTTATCAAGTTTAAAAACAAATATTTAAACAACGAATTCGTACAAATATGATTATTAGATTTTCCTCTACCTACATCAATAAGCATTTACTTAGAAAGCAACACTGAACTTGTCACTGCTATTCAAGGATTAACAATAATAGAATTGACACGAAATTGTAATAATAAGTTTAACGTTACGTAACCGATACAAGGATAAATGACTATCGATGTAAAAGGCAAAATCGTGGCCCCATAATTTTTATTACACCTCGAGCGTTGCCGTAAGTGGGAGGTTTTCTTTTTGATTTTCTGAAAATTTTGATCGATTTGCATTTTTCAAGATGCTTATCTCATAAAAATTATTTAATTAATTTTAGCCGAGTGCAACTGTCATATTTCCCATATTATCATCACCTTTTACTTCTCTAGCATTGCCGCTTGGTTCGTGTGCTTACCAAGATTAGTGATAATCAAGTATCTAATTATTGTGACATTATAAACCAACGTTATTTTTCTGTAAAATGCAAATTAAACGACAACAATTATCTATCTGATTATTTTTTCAACTTCAAATATAGACAGATTTGTACCTTTTTTTTTAATATTTATCTTTTTTAAATGTATAAACGCAAGAAAATTAATAAAAATCACACCTGAAATGTCGACGTAATAATAAAGGATGACTTAATTAATCCTAAGGCTAACGTAAAATGACAGTTGGATTACATAACAAAGGTAAATAAATTCGAACAATAATTAATTTATGATGTTGAACCTTCAATTATGAATCATAACTTTGCCATTATGAAAATTGTAAGGCGAGCCAATTGTCTAATAATTAAAAAAACACAAAAACAAAACAATATTTGACCGAAAAGCAAAAATAACTTTAAAATACACGTAAGGATGTTCGAGAGTACAAGTTTTCATGGCAACTAAAAAAAAAAACTAAAAATTAAAGTCACATTACCCGTTTTTTGTTTTCGACATTTCCAAAGTTGAAAATTTTAACATAATTACTATGGTTTGAAATAATCCCATCATTTTCTGTCAGTTTTATTATACGGTATTGATGAATAAAAATAAATGCTTTTATTTCTAACAGTAAACCAAAAAAAACAAACAAAACAATGTGTTTATAACAGTGATCGTAAAATTATACACAAGTCCAGATTTTTTATATACCATCCATCCAATTACCTAATTAGATATTCTGTAATTAACTACCCACGTCTACTAAACTTAAGAATAACAAGTTAGGGAGCTTTTACATCAACAACGTTGCGAGATTTAATTAAATTTTTATAAATAACAGTGTTTTACGTTGACTTTCAAATAATTTGAAAAAAACGCCAAGAAAACATCGCGTCTTCTAAATAGTTCAAGTTTGCAGTCAAGGTTGCGATCTTCGCCACGTTTTGCTCAATTCGTGTATATTTTTGATATCTGAGTGTTTGCAAGTTTTTAGGTTTCTACTATTTTTTTCCATTTTTAGATTATCCCATTTAAATTTCTGTGATGGCTTTCTTCGTTTTATTATTTATTTTTGTCGTGCTCTTAGAATAACATTTTATTTTTTTTTTAATTTATCATTTCATGAAACTTGACGAGCGACTTCTATTATTTACTACTGTGCTTTTGCCCGGCAATTTCGGCTACTACTTTTTACGACAAAAACTGGTTAAACGAATATCGAAATAGTTGATAAATAAAAATAATTAGATATCATAGGTACTCGGAACGTCGGCTTAAAAAACGTTTTCGAAGCAATTATAGTTCTTTCAAATAACGGACAGATTTTAACCCAGAATTAACCCAAAAAATGGACCATTCGCGATCAGCGATGGAATGCCCGAGAGACGCAAATTAAAATTATGGATTCGACAAGTTTTAATCGACAAAATTGTCAGGTAATATTATTATGAAAAGTGTGATCACATTAGATCATGTAAACACGTCATGGTTTTGTCAGAAGTATGCAAATTTTAATAGCACTTAGAAGGTGGCAAGAGAAACTTTTAGGTATATTTTGCGATATTTACGTATACCTACCAAACGTAAAAAGAAATGCTCCCCATTGGACCTTCGTAAATAAACGATAAAAAGAATATTAGCCTATTGTATGTCACATTATAGTACACGTGTTAATTCCGTGCGATAATAATATTCTACGTAGGTGACAATAATTATGGTGAACGAAACAATATTACATTACGTTAACACAATAACATAAATAACAGAAAACGGGCGGAAAGATGTTTAGATAACTGCCAAATAAGATTACGTAATACAACGAAATATAGAATAAAAATGGAAATGAGCAAAAAAAAAGGTTAAATGCGTATCAACGATTAAATCCGACTAGTCAACTGTTGTTTATTATTTGATTTGAACTTGATCGCTATTAATCTGCCGTTAATAATAACATTAGTTAATTAAAAGTGCCGATTAAGTAAGTGTTTTTAACGGACTTTATTATTTATTACCAAATGGTTAGTTACATTTTCGGTAACTACAGATTCCTGTGAAATATATGTATCGCAATAATTGGACTACTGAGGGTAATTATTAAGCGTTCTCCACATGTTCCGATTTCGTCGGACTTCGCCTACGTTGGCGCCCCGTAGTCTTTGTCGGCAGATCCCTTATCAAAGGCTTTAAAAATATAATGAGTTATATAGGCCATTCAAATATTATTTCGATGTACGTGATCAATAAAAAAATTACGCATTTACATCGATGATTTATCTGCACTCAACGTAGGGTAAAGTCGCTTAATTTCGTGATACTTCGAATGGCGATTTACCACGTGGGTAGAAGTTTTGCAAGAAGTGCGTAAGAATTTCGTCGAGAAATGGCAAAAAGGGTCCCTCGCCTGGGAATAAAAGTGACGTTGCCCTAGCAGCGACGGTTCGCCGAAAAAGGCATTATTTCAAAGGTAAATCGTAATTAGATTAAATTATTATGAATTCTCATAACGGTCGACGAGTTGTTTCGGTGTGCAAAAAAAGATACCGAGTACCTATCGACGAACCTATTTCGTTTCGCGTTTACCGGGACCCAGCACTTCCAGACCAAACAACTTTTGAACAAGTTTTGAACTTGATAAGCGACAAAAAAACTAAAGAAAAACGAATTCGTGCTGTTTTTGTTCAGAATAGTTGCACTAGGTATTTGTGGCATATAATTATGCATAATACTATATGCGGATAACGTTTTTTGCTTTTATTTTGATTTTTCTTAGAGACGATGAATTTAAAAGCAGTATCACGGAATTAGGAGGCGCATGTTGTTTATAACAGTTATAATTAGTTTAAACAGTTATAATTGAAGGATATTCTTTGCGTATTTATCACCAGTGGAAGTGTCTTTATAAATTTAACAGAGCTTAGGTGACTTGGATGGGTATAGAGTACCATTTATTAATGCTGTAAAAATACAAGGTGACATCACTGCGCGAAACAGCATCGTCTACTAACTTTGTAGTGACGACGTGCATCGGAATAAAATTTGAACGTCCTATACTTTACCGAGTTGAAATGACGTATTACCAATCAAATCGGACCGTCTGGAGAACGTTTAGGTACACCAAGATCTGTTAGCAGGACTTCCAGCGACACACTCCATTAAAAAAGTAAATAAAGCAAATAAAAATTACTAGAAGCACTGAATATACCAAACAAAGAAATGACAAACTACCCGTTTTTAAATCGATTTAAATTTTTTGCAAAAAATCTCGAAAAAATCCCTTAGTATCGAGTTCACGTATTTTTTTTTTGGCAAAATTTTGACCCGAACGTTTTGTAAAGTAAATAAAAGTAAACAACTGGAAGCACTGTGTTAGTGAAGCCCAACAAATCCTTTTCTTTAGAAGCCGATCGACCAATTTTAAAATAAATGGTTGCGCGACCTTCTTGGAAGTTTTTTGAAATTCTTGTCGTACAAGTAAGAATTGTTGGAATTAAATAAATTAATTTTCTTCGATATAGTCGAGGGCACTTCAAGAAGATGGCTTCGTACTTACAATTAATAATTCGCTTGAAGCAAACTAAGCAGCGCGCGAGTTAGATAAATATTTCATAACGTCTCTTTTCAGTGAACTACAAGGGGTTCCTCGACTGTCCCCGGTAGAATGTGTTTTAATTCATTGTCAGACGAACCCGACGACTATGTAACTGTCTTTCCGGAGTGCCCCCGACCATATACTTAAATGTACATTATAATTATAAAATCAACCCTAAAAAAAGTTAAGGCCTCTTAGTGCCAAATTCGTAAACGAAACTCATTCTCAAATGATACTCAAACAGTTCTATTTTGTTTTGAAAATCAATAAAGCAATGTATTCAAATTGTTGGCAGTTCGACAACCAATAAAAAATTTCTGTATGAGAATAAGTTTCGTTTGTGAATTTGGGCCTGAATTTTTTCACGTACACTTCGTCCAAACTTATATGCAATTCACGTCATCAATATAAGGTTACTAGATGATGACGTTACACACAGTGCTGTCGCCTCGTACCTCACATTTTGACAGTTCTAATAAGTAGTAGTCTTTCTTATTCCATCTAATATGTGCGCAAGTAAATCTTCTATAGAATATGTCACTTTCCAAACATTAAACCGAATTACAAATAAACAATCTAGTAACTTTTTTTTGATGACGTAAATTGCATATCGGTTTGGATAGGCCATACCTATAGCTGGATTTTCGACGGATCCCACAAAAACAGACATTGTAACTAAAAAACAGGCATTTACTCTCATAAATAATAATTAATCGTAAAATATGCCCATAGAAAATTTCGTCATTTTACCGCAAAACGAATTCGATTTGCATATATTCACCATAAGTTTGTTATGCATGTAGCGGATTATCCAGGGCGATTAGGTTTAAGCGATTCGGTAAACTTATAAATCTCAAGGATAAAACTGTCGTATTAAAAATTAGCAACTTTTAGGTCGTTGAATCCCAAAGGACACTTTTATTCACTATTTACGTCGCCTACCATTAATTCGGTATAACGTGAGGATTCGATGATAAAAATAACAATAGAATTAAGCAACGTGAATATGCGGAAGAAGGTTTTTTTTAATTAATAAAGTTTAAGGTTGCAACAGAAAGGAATTTACATTTTTTTTTAAATTTTGTTTTTGACGAGTAATGCCTTGTCGCGCCGCGTCGGTCGGTAGAGAGAACGTGCGGTTTATTTTAGATATTATGACGCCTATTTGACATTATTAACGAAAAATAATTTGCAAACGTTTAATCAAAAGTTAAATCGACTTACAAATTAGAATAATTAGGGTTCGCAATTTTTCGTAAAAACGAAGGGTTCGGATTAAACTGTCGGCCGAATACAACTTACAAAATAAAAAAATGTGTAAGTAATGGGCCATCATTTCATGAACGTGTTTACTCCTTTACACGATCAATTAAATCATATTATAACCTTGACTTTTACTATCTTTGCAGAACAAATTATGTTGTTTTAATGTCGTGAACTGTAGTTTTTCGCAATTGCCCACAGGCACGTCTTTCTTTAAGTGCATTAACATATAACAGAAATTATTCCCACGACTCGAGTGTCTTCTCGTGACGTATTACTTTATATACGCGTTGATCGAGGAAAATTAGAGTGTACCTCGTATACAACAGGAATTGACGCAACTTGCATAAAAATTTTACTTTAAACGTTCGCTTCCTTTTTTTATATATATATATTATATAGACAACACGAAACTAGTACAATTTCAATTTCGCATTATTTGCGGAAAACTAAAGCCGATGTCGAATCGTGTAATTTTCATTTATACTTATGCGGTAAATTTACTGTTCTGTAACGTAACCTAAATTTACAAACAACTAATGCATACAACATAAATGTGCATTGTTTAGTGCTCTTCGAAGACCTAAATAACTGAATTATGTTAATGTTCGACTTTTAATGGCCACGAATAATTGATTTCGTCCCCATTGAAATTCATGATTTATTCTCTAGTTGTTATATTTTAAAATCAGAAAGTGAATACGTTAATAGTTTATAGAATTATGTTTATAAAGAATGAAAAAAAAAAACGATACAAAATTTTCCGAGTATTAATTTTAAATTTATTTTCAGATTTCAAACATTCAAAAAAAAATCATCGGCTTCCGGTGGATTCGAACGCGGGTTCGAAGACGCAGCTCTTGCAAGTTAAAACTAAGTAAAAAAAGCTCAGTATTATTATACAAATTTTTACTCTAATTTGTGTAACTGATCTACATTTTTTTTTAAATTTAACTGCAATTTGTTTTAAACGACTCCCCCGCCTCGATACTTGAATTGTTACCGCTTATCAAGGGCATTGGTTAATATCGTGTTTTTTTCTTTTTCTCGTATTACAACCTTTAGGTTGTTTGCCATAAAATAAATGTAGTACCCACGTTTATATAAATACGCAATTACAATAATTATTATATTCAATACCTACGAAATATAACACATAAAACAATCAACAAATGTTCACTATCTAACCGATTGTGAGTGATTGGGAGCAACTACGAACCGAAAAATTACCTATAATTCAAATATCAGAAAGAGAATGAAAATTATATATCATTATAGTTCAGTATGTAGGCATGTTAGTGAAACTACAAACGAAAACAAAAATTAATTTGCATGTAACAAATAAAAAATTATTGTGATTTTCGTGTCCTTGAAAACAGTGTCATTGTATTTTAATGCTTGGGTCAGTTTTTAGTTTTTAGGAACTTTTTACGGTTTTAATTTTCTATTTTTGGATTTCAAGTGAATTATTTATTTAGTTGATCGAAATATAAATTTCCGAGAATGGGTTCTATAGGTCGGTCCGATAAATATCCATTTTGAAATTGAATTACGTATTTAACACCACTCCCTACGGCACATCTACTGATGTCTTTCATCAATTGGACTGGACTTTCGCTATAAATTAACGTCACCAATTGTCGAAGAAATGGAACCCATCCCTATCGATCAACGGCAAGAACGTATTTCGCCAAAAAATTCGCGTAAGTCGAGAAAATGTGCAGAAAAGCCACATCGTGCATGTGTGCATTGTGTTAATTGCCGGGCCCGACTAATAGTGTTGGACACTGTAAATTCCGATGGTGCCGTGGAGGTCACGGTAGTCCACGGCAACATCGATAAAGATAACTTTGAAATTTTTTCGTCTTACCAATTTAATCCGCCATAATTATTAATTATTTTATTTAATGGATAATTGGATGTACCACTTCCCGGGTGCTTCGCCATCCAAAACTACAACACCGTCCAGATCTTTTCGGATGCGACCCGCATTCGCTCCCTCCACATATTTTCGACAACCAAAAGCGGGGACTCGCGTGGCTCTTCAATATCAATATTTTGTGACATTTTAAATTCTCTATAATGTCACGTTATAAATCTCGTTTGAGTTTTAGCCCCAAAGATGGTGGCGGAACAAGCCACCTAGACACTAAAGGTAGGAGACCCAGGTGGGTCACCGATTTTGACTGTCCAGGATATGTGGATGGTGTTGCCAGTTTTTGATGGTCCATAGTAGGAGAGAGCCAAAAAGGGCGAAGCGCCTGGAGTTGGTACATTCACTTATCCACGTAATAAAATAATCAACTTTGAAAATATAATAAATTAAGCGATCTAATTCAAAATAATAAGTGCACGAAATTTCGTTAGACATTCAATCGACCCTATGCATAATTATTTATGTTATATTTAACGCGTCAAGAGCGTCACCATTTGTAAGATCTCATCAATACCGAGTATTAATTAATTCCTCTGTTAATGGGAAACATTACGGTCGAATAAGAAAATGGCTGAATTGTTCGGTTTTTTCGCAGCAATTTACCGGGAAAAAAAAAACCATACACTCTGAAACGAAGATGAGAGAAAAGCCGAAAGGTTTTGGTTGCACATCGGAGTTGGGAGTTATATATTAGGTTGTCCCATAAGTTTCTTCCGCGCCACGCTATGAGTGACTCTAAGTGGGTGTGTTTATATAAACATGCAAGCTTATCTCTTAGCCGTTTATGGCATCGGTTTCAGTCGTCCCAGAGCTCTTTCAAAGTACGTTTCGTTGGTGACAAAGTCTCTTTTAAAATTTTTCTGCACCGTTCAATATGGAGAGCCAAAAGATGCATTTGCGGCATGTTATGCTTCATTGCTTTAAAAAAGGTAATAGTGCAAAGGACACTGCAGACGAGATTTCCACCGTTTACGGGAGTGGTACTACCACTATTAGGACCGTCCGCAATTGGTTTAAAAAATTTAGAGCTGGCAATTTCGAGTTGAAAGATGAAGACCGCAGCGGCCGCCCAGCAACGACTGATACGGACATTATCAAGACTGTGCTCACTGAAAATCCACGATATAGTGTGCGTAAGGATAGTGGATGCCACTAATATTCCCAAGACAACGGTACATAAGCATTTAATCAAGGTGGGATGTGCGAATCGATATGAAGTTTGGGATCCACACCTATTGACGGAGACCGGCCTTACGACCGCGTCTCTACATGCGATTTGCTTCTCCAGCGACATGAAAGGGATCCTTTCTTAAAGAGGCTTGTCACTGGAGACGAGACTTGGATTTTATACCAAAATATGCATCGAAAACGCACTTGGTCCAAGGAAAATAGACCTTCAATTGTTGCGAAGCCTGGACTTCATCCGAAGAAGGTTCTTCTGTGCATTTGGTGAGACTGGAAAGGTGTAGTGTACTACGAGCTCCTTCCTCAAGGTGATACGATCAATGCTGACAAATATTGCAATCAACTGGATCAACTGAAAGCCGCCATAGCAGAAAAACGGCCAGAACTGGCGAACCGACGAGGCGTCGTTTTCCATCACGACAACGCAAGACTGCATGTTGCGTTAGCCGTAAGGCAAACATTATTATAGTTTGATTGGGACGTTCTACCTCATCCTCCATACTCCCAAGACCTTGCTCCATCCGATTACTACTTGTTCCTCTCCTTAAAAAATTCTCTCCGTGGTAAATCTTTCAAATCCATAAGCGAAATAAAAACGCACCTAGATGAATATTTTACAAGTAAATTTAAACAATTTTGGAAATAGGGCATAATGAGGCTTCCTGAGAGATAGAAGAAGGTTATAGAACAGAACGGTTCATATATAACATAATAAATCCATCTTAAACAAAAAATATCGTGTATTCATTTCGCATCAAAAAAAGAGAAGAAACTTATGGGACAACCTAATAAATGTGTCTCAAGTTTCCTTGAACTGCTATTTACAAAACCATAGCAAAAACTGGTTTTAATATCTCTGTTAGTGCAAAAATAATTGTTGCCGCGAAACAACAGTAATCTCTTTGGAACAAAATTTGTCATCGGTAAATTTTGGTGTAGGTAGATTTTATGGAAAAATATGGTTCGAAAACTGTGCGTTTTGGGCGTATTCATAATTCGATCGTTCGTGAAGTTTGGTCGAATATTTCACGAACACTTTTGAACGGGACGAATAATTGTTTTCTTATTGTCTGGACGAAAAATGAAATGTTGAATGATAGGTTGAAAATGGTTAAATACTCATGTTTTTACTAAAACGTATTCTGTATTGCTAATGTTTTTCTTTTACGAGGAGGCCTTGGGCATTCGATTTTAAAATTTATAAAGCGAAATTTTAATTTATCGCATTTATTGATTTTTTTTCTTTGTGTAATGCAACGTATGCTTTTTTTTTTAAAAGCATTAATTTAGAAAGTAGCGAACGGAACAAGTCTGTTCTGTAATAATAATCGAAGGGGCGTATATAAGAATTCAAAGGGCGACCTTTTGTTCGAGCTTCGAGCAAATCATGATTCTTATGAAAAGCACGTCATTTAATTGTATTTTCAAAGTTCTAATTATAATTCTTCGCGTTTAAAAACCCGACTAGATTTTACCTTTTCGATTTCAAGTTAATAAATTAGATATGATTTATTAGGAATATAATACGGTGTGCGGCATGAAATATGTATGAAGGGCAATTGAATTACTATTGTTCGTTTTTATGCCATTTATAAATTTACAATTTAATGCGTAAAATACGACGTTTACACATACAATCGTCGATTCCGAGATTCCGGTTTTTGCTTTCTTGGTGCGAAAAACGGCGAGGGGGAAAAGTACGGCAAAAATCGAACAGTATACGATTCTCAAACCAATTTTAGTCGCCCCCTATAGATGAAAACTTGATTGGCAGTGTGCCCACGTTTGTTTTTGCCGTTGTCCAAACGTGATATATTAAAATAGCTTATAATTAAATTTCAATGCCAAATAAAAAATTTGCATTCTTAGTTTCTGGTTAGAGGGATTTGAACCCAGAAAAATGTTGAAGGTTATTAAATTTATCAACGAACTCTTCAATATATATGTATATATTTTTTTGAAATTGTAGAGTTCTCTTGTTTGGTTTCATCTAGGTAAATGGTAAACGTCGATTTTCTTTGTCGATTTTGAACGAGGATCAACGCCAATTTCTGTTAGAATAGGTATTCAAAGATCAATTCAATAGTAGGTATATTTAAATAAATTAATCATTTAAGGTGTGACTGAAGTCAAGGTGACCATTAAATACATCTTCTTCAGAACTATCGATTTAAATAGAATATATACTTTATAACGTTGCAAACCAATTTAAACTGTGCACCGTTAGTCCCAACGCGATAGCCTAACATTTAAAAAAAAAGTAGAAATAAAATTTTGACGAAAAAGTAATTATGTATAATTATGGATAATCAGTGGTAATTAACATGTGATAAACGTCAATTTTACGTTTGGGTGTTGTGCGATTTATAAAATATGTAATGTACAAGGTTATCCGGATATTTTCATCTTGACATTCTGAATCGTCGATATCCTATTATTAATTAGTTAATAAAACGCAAGCCTATCCGAGGAATAAATGTCTGCTTGTCACTGAATTGTAGCAAACATATTTATTCTAAAAAAATTAAAACCGTAATAATTAAAAAATCGAATAAAAACAAAAATAAACCAGAGCCGATTTTTAAAAATACGACCAATAGTATCGCGAACATAAAATTAACGTTTACCTATACCGTAAAGTGGGGCTCTTTGGTACAATTTTGGGTAAAAATAAAAAGATCCAGGGACATTTTGAAAAGTTACAATAGTTTTTCATTTTCACTTATCGGGGAATTTGATATATTTTCATCAACCTCTTTCTTTATGAAGAAATGCCATTGTTCAAACATTTGTTATTAATCATTGTTAACCATTATACAATCTTGATAGATGTACTATATCTACCTATGTACAACTTTTTTCCAGTTGAAAGTGCTTTACGTTAAAAAAAAACATTTCGAATCTCACAATTTCAAAGATGTCAAAACTTTCATCTTCTTTTTAATGTCATCGACAGTCAAAATTTGGCACTCCATTTGGCACACTTGATACGCGATAGGTACTATTAAAATTTCTTGAGTTTGTATTGGTAAAGAGTTGTGCGAAGCGGACACGTGGATATACATATCAAATCGACCAGAATTCGACAGCTCAACTATTTATAGAACAAAATATCCATTTCAAAAAACGAATACTATAAACTAAACTAAACTTGCAATTCAGAAATACATACATAAGTAGAAATAAGTTATGGAATTGATTTGTAAAAATTTAAATTTAAACATTTTTCGCAAATAATTTGAAAGTCAATTCTAGGTTTGACGCAACTTATAAAACATAAAGAGTTGAAAGTCCTACAGCGATGGAAGATGCAATCGAAATGTTAAAAGCGGAATCTCGATTATTATATTTCGGAATTAAAAAAAAATCAAGGTTTCCAGGGCAATTCACTTTGGCACTGGCTGCATAATGAGGAATTTCGAGTAAGTCAATTACTCACCTGTAACCGCCTGTCGCGAAAATGAATTAAAAATTATTGTTTCCTTGTAAATGCATTTTAGCCTTCAATATAAATAGATGTAGATTAATCAATTTACTAAATATCACTTGTTATAATAGAATATTTTAATATCTACATAACTATTATAAGGACGTTCACAAATTTTACTACCTACCTACTCGAAAGAGCGCGAAATGCTTAACGAATACCATTTGCTGCATATTTATTTTTTGTTTCATTTAATTTATTGTCTATACGGTGGGGGAGAACTAGTTAACTTCAGCTAATTAGTAGGATCGTGCAGGGCAGGTGCAAGTAGTATATTTATGGTTTACTTAATAGTAACCGACAGTCACGAACTTCTCCATTTGATTTAATCATCGTAATATTTGAAACTGACCTTAGTTTCTTCATTTTTTATCGGCGATCGAGCGATTGCACATTTATTGACATCGAATTAACGAAATGTGACTGTAACCGTTTGAGGCTTTGATTCAATCAAGGCCAAGAGGAAATAAGAAAATTAATTAATTTTACAGTTTAACAAAAGGAAAAATTGAATTATATTTTGTAAAGAAGATTAAATTTACTTCTTCAACCTAATAAGCGATTAAAGCGAAGGTTGGAAGTTAAGAAAAAAATCCATAAATTGAAATTTTATATTGAAATTGCGTCCTTCCGTGCACACTTAAACTCACAAGGCATCCTTGAAAGCACAATCTAATCAGTTTAATATTTTATCCTTTTACGCGTAGCCTTTATAATTAGTGCATTTGAAACGTATCGGCGAACGCTTGGAAAAATGAAGAGAACGCCACACACACGCTTGCGAATTAAGGAAATAAAAAAAAAAACAAATGAACTGATTTGCATAAATTATGGATTCGTGCAAGTTGATAACCTTAGTTTATTTAAAAAAAGAAAAACAGATCAAGTTTAAATTGTTAATGATCAATTAAAAATGGTCGATCAATTTTTTAATTTTTAAGTACACAAAAACGTCAAGAGACGATTTGATTTATCCGGTTAACGAAAGCCAAAAAAAAGCCGCTTTCAAACAATTTACGGTCACCCCTGTACGTTTTGTTAAGGTGGAAATTTTCTCGTTGTTGTAACTTCGATTGTTTTTGTTGTTAATCATTTAAATGTAGAAAATTGGGAACTTTTTGTTTATATGGTGGTGGTGGTGGGGACGTTGCTATGGATTTCGTTTGTTGTTTTGGGCGAAAGGCCTAATTTAAATATTTTGTTATCAGTTAACGACCGAAAATTAAAGAAAACGTGAATTTGAGAATGTTCGTTAACAAATGTTAGATCGTTAGATATTTAACGGGTTGAATTCGCGAGGTGTGAACGCGGTCTCATTTGGTCAATTTGATTTAATTGAAGAGTTAGGTTGGTCTATATAGGATTTATCTTCTTTTCGCGCGGTGGCACTCGACCTGTTATGTTCGAACAGAATGTGAATATTAGCTTAACATAAGCGAATTTGTTGTAAAATACTCGTTCAAAATTCATTTTAAGAGAGCAAAAGAAAATCTTCATTTCCGTTGAATTTAACGTTGACGTAACGTTTGTTTTTAGCTGTATAACTACTACTTATAAAAAGTTTTGGTCACATCAAAAAACGACCATCTAACGACTATGTAGATCGTTTTAACATTTAGTATTCAGTAAACGTCTTATGGAAATTAACATTTGTCATATAACCATATTACACAAAATATATGGGAAATGTTTTACGTAGGTTGGTATCCATTTGACAACATTATCTAATAGGAGTTTCTAATGCGACTAACGTCATTAGTAAGCGATGTTAAAAGGGGGTGTCATTTGAAAGTATGTACGATCAATTTTCTTTATAATAGCCTTTAAATATTTAAATTCCAATATTTGCTTCTCGATTAATCGATCTTTAAAGAAACAGCAAAAAGCGACCAATCAAAAACGAAAAGGACGTCTTTTTGAAGCACATCTAATATACAGGGCGATTCCAAAATGGTCCACCCACTCTACAGTACGTTGTAAGGAACCGAGGAAAATAATTAAACAATCTTGGGCCAATAATTTAACGAGAAATTGAGAGGTAAAGTAGAGGGCTTAACTTCTTTTTTCTTAGCAATTTTGAAACACGACACCATTTTCTATCAATGTTATGGGGCCCTTTATTGTTGTCCGATAAGAATAAAGATCGAAAATACTAGTTTCACGTGTTAAACCGGTAAAAGTTGAAGGAACATTGGTACAAAAGAAAGGCATTTGACAATGGTGGAAAACCATGTAATGGAAAGTGGGCAAGAGTTGATTGGCGAGATATTCGTTTTTCAACACGATAACGACCCCAAACACGCTGCAAAAACAATTAAAAACTATTTGAAGAAAAAACAGAGGAAGGTAATGGAATATGGCCGTCTCAAATCCCGGATTGCAACCCTATTGAACTTGGTGGGGTAGTGTAGGTATCTCTTGAGACATCTGTTTCGTTTTTGATTGGGCTATTACTATTTACCGTTTCTTTAGAGAACGATTAATCGAGAAGCAATAATCGAAACTTAAAAATTTAAACACTATTATAAAGAAAATTCGGGATACTTTTAAACGACGTCCATTTTAGTATCTCTTACTATTTCAAATTTTTGGGGTAACATCGGCATTTATGGTTGAAGTTAAGCCGAACGAAAATAGGCAACAAAAATTGGTGTTCGTTCTTAAATCTAATTTTATGGCACTGCAAATGTCGATCAAATTTGGTTTTGGCGCATATTTTATTAAAAAAAAAGAAGAAGTAAGTAATACGATTGTTTTATAATGAATCCCAAATTTTATTTGGACATTTTGTATTTTCCTCTTAAACATTTAGAATTACTTGTTATGGTTAGAAAAAGTAGGGATATTTTTAAATTATAAGCAGACCGACGTCATTTTTACAAAAATCGAATGAATTTAATTTTATCAAAAATAAATTTTCTTCTTACTTGAATTCCAAACAAAACATGATGTAGATAAATCGTTAGATATCCCGCATTCGCACGTGCAACGTTATCAAGACTGCGCCGCTTTATCGCCGATAAGTGTCGGCATTGCAAGCGTTTCAGTTCCCGTATTAATTAGTTCGAGACGGCTGGATGTTGGTTAATATGTGCTTATCTCTTTTTGTAAATTGTATTTATAATTAATTTAATATCGGTTCGTATTGTTACTAATGGACGTTTAATATTAAGTTTGTGTTGTGTGCGTTTTCGAACTGCGAACGTGCAAATTTGAATGGTTTACTACCTCGTAACGCTTTGAAAATTCGGTAAGTCGCCAATTTCGAACTTAATTAAAATTTTAAGGTTTAGTGCCCACTGCTTTAATTTGCATCTCACTGTTTTCCATAATTTGGGTGCAACTGTAGCTGTAGTGGTAGTATTAAAATCTATCGTTGAAGTTAAGTAAACGAAAATAGGTCGCTGACATGTTCCCTTTGTTATTAAAATCGACGTATTCAGGCGTTTATCGAAAACAATATATCTATAGGTACCTGATAAACACCTGTTTCGTTTTTGATGGGTTTATCTAAAGTATGATTAATCGAAAAGTAATGATCGGAATTTAAAAATTTAAACACCATTTTAAAGAAAATTTTTGGGTGACATCGACCCCCCCCCACTTTGGGCACTTATAATCTCACCAACTAGATTTCGTGCCGGAGGATCGTATGAACGAAACAATTATTTATCGATGCCTACCACGATGGGCTCGAAATTATAATCTCTAAATATATCGATTTGAGGATAACTACGTTGGTAGATTAAATACAAAGAGTTAATGCGGATCTCTTATTACTTACAAAGCTGGTGAATTTATTGAGAATGTTACGAACAGTTTAACCATCAAACGTGCTAATTATCGCTTACTGTTTGAAATGTTCGGGGCGACATCGACCCCCCCCTCCCCACTTTAGAGTTGAAGTTAAATAAACGAAAATCGTGCCACCCTAGCAAATAAAATCAACGGGTTCGAGTGTTCTTTTTTTTTAATAATTTGCACCACACTCCAAAACACGTAGAAATTCGGATGACTCGGAAACTTGATTAAGCTCGCGAAAAATGCTCTTATAGTGTCAGTTTGATTTGAATTTTGAATTTTACACATTTGCTCAAGACCAAATGACGTCACACTGAAATCCTTTATAATCTACACTTCGTCCAAACTTATATGCAATCCACGTCATCAATGAGAGGTTACTAAATGATGATGTTTCACACAGTGCTCGCACCTCGTACTTTTGACAGTTCTAATAAATTGTAATCTTTCTTTATACCATCTAATATGTGCGCAGGTAAATCATTTATAGAATATGTCATTTTCCAAACTTTAAACCGAATTACAAATAAACAATCTAGTAACTTTTTGTTGGTGACGTAAATTGCATATAGGTTTGGATAGGTCATAGTATAGATTATTGCATACTAAGGTTGTAATGATCTATGTTTTCACTTATAGGTATGTAAATATATGATTAACAGAGAATATGCACAATTAAATGATCATAAAAATAAAGACTAAGGTCAAATTTCACAAGTCTTTCGGTTTCTATCGCTAAGGCTGGTTTCAGACGGACGATACAAGTATGCGATTCTCGTATGATGGATACAGAATTAACATTATAACATATGTAGCCTTTCAGTTGGTTGATACGCAGCCGACAAAGAATCGCATATGCGTATCCTCGTCTGAAATAGGCCTAAGGCTGGTTTCAGACGGAGAATACGCGTATGCGATTCTCGTATGCTCGATACAGAATTAACATTATAGCAAATGTAAGCTTTCAGACGTTTGATACAGCCTTCATACAGTATCGCATACAGAGAACAAAAATCTCGAAAATTCAGACCTCGTCGACTGTAGAATCGGTGTCAGTCGGAAAATACGAAAACTCTTTGTGTGTGATGGATACAGAACTAACATTACAATATATGGGATCTTTCAGATGGCGATACTCGCTTCATACAGCGTCGCATACTAAATATGAGTATCTCGCGAAGGTCGGCACCAAGCGACAGCAAAATTCTATACTCTGTTTCTTTAGAAACATACAACATGCTATACTCTGTTTCTTAATTAGGAGTAAATTAAAATTTCCACCTAAAAAACGCGCTCACCGATTGGTTACTTGCGAGATTAGTTTACGCTGGGTAATTTGCCGTACGCGCTATTAAATCTCCGGTAATTTATGTTTACCTACATGTGTGACAGTTGATGGGTATCGACTTTAAAGTGTTTTGAAGTCATTTCTTGTATATTACCAATATGAAAAATAGTTCTTTTCAGAATTAAACTGATCATTTTGTAATAAATTCAAATCCAAGAGCAAGTATTGCATCTGCAGTGTCACCGCAAACAAAAACGCCCCCATTTGGGGCATTAGTTTTCTGCTGAAAAGCAAACTATTTTGAATATGTAGAAGAAACTAAAATTAGATGATGAAAATTCAGTATTACCTACGTTAAAAATTGTACTTTTAGCAAGTTAAATTAACAGCCCTGATTTTACACACCCTTTTAATACTTTAACACTCATCTTATTCATCATACATTGACACATTTTGAATTGTCACTGCATTGGTACATTTTTGTTCCATACATCTACAGGAACCAATGCAACTCATTCGATTTTTGCTACTTTTTAAACATTTTGCTACTGCAATGTAAAAAATATGATGAAATGAAATTTATGAATCAACAAAAAGAGACATTAAATGTTAAAGTCGCTATAGTTTTCGTATGAAATAGGAGCTTCTCGTAAATTTATTTAATACAAAACGCTTCTTGTATTATGTACTTAATTATTCAAATAACGGATAAGGTGTAGTTACAATAATAATAATAATAGTATGTTGGCTTATTTTAGAATTACACATAGAAGCTACGGGAAAAAGTGAGATGGGAGATATACTGCAACCAGTTGAGAGTGCGACTCTCGAAAATGCAATTTTCGCATGTTTACACTTTTAATTATTTATCTTAATTATGAAGCCCTACAAAAATATACAGTGCTCTTCCTCTACAGTTCCGCAGTTGGGCATGAGGGGAATAACTTTTCTTAGAAATTAAGTCGAACAGAGTTCCCCTACCAAGCGCCTTTCGTAGCGCTCGAACGAATTCACTTGCGTCTTTCTTAATAGTTCCATCTTACACTCGTCCTAATAAAATGTTTTTCTTTTGTTTTGATTTCCTACTGATGGTTTTCCTCTGTTCGACAGTTAGTTGTTGTTCGTACGCTCGTGCTAATCTATATCTTTATAATATAAAATGTCACAAATCAACGTAAAACGAAAGCATAAAGATGCAAATATTGAAACATTATCGGAAAAAAATGTAGAATCTAATGTTCGTCTAAACGAAATAATAATAAAATAATAAATACAATATAAATTACTTAATTTGTGCTATATATATATTGGATACACTCGATTTTTCAAGCCTTACAGCGCGCGGAACTGTATGGAGAGAGCCATTTGAATCTCGAGGTACGCGCTGATGTCTTAAGAGTGGGGGTACTAGTCGAGTCGAAAACTGGGGAAGCGGAACTGTTGAGGAAGGAACTATAGAGGGAGAGCACTGTAATTCTTTTATCGTCGGATACTACAAGGACGAATCAAACTTTTGTAAAGAATAATATTTTTCGATATGTCGTACTATTTTGTAGTTATGACAGTATAAACGGTAAAAAACGCGAAATTGAAGTGAACTTTTTAGCTGTTTGAACTGTTTGGTCCCAAAAGTTATTTTTCTCCATAAGAGCCCGTGTATTTTGCATTTTTTCAAAAATTTTTAAACGATTAATTCCACAAAACCAATTACGAATGTTACGGCAAAAGAAAGTTCACGTTTCCTTCTATACGTACGCTGAATAACTCTTTCGGTGAAGATAGTGCCCTTTTTAACTGGACGATTTTTGACGGCTCTTGGCTTTTTAAATAAACAAATACACCCTTTCGATTTGTCGAGGTTTCATCTTGTAACCCCAACAGCCCCTCGAAGGTCATTTTGCGGAGTTTCGAGCACTCTACTATAAACAACGAACCGCTATATACCACCGATTTTATCTAACTACAAGAACTGGCGAGAAAATGCCTAATCGGAAAAGTATCGCAAGAGAATTTTGTACGCGATACGTGAATCGCATACGCGTATCCTCGTCTGAAACAGGCCTAAGAATTATACGAATTTACAGCGTCCGTTTGCATTATCCGTATTTTTATATTTCACTAATAAAAGCTATAAAATTACTAATCAGTTATTCCTCCAATAATACACACTCGCCTACCCTCTACGTTCGCATCCAACAAAACTTTTTGCTCAAGGGCCCCGTTGAGATGTAGCAAAAGCGGTTAATTTCAAACTGTTTAGAAAGGATTCTGCCTCCTATTTGAGTTTTAAAACGGCAATTTAAAGCGGCAAAGTAATTTGAGCGAACAGTAAACCTCGTTTCCCTTTAACTCCCTCCCCCCGCCTTAGCCCTTAATCTTGAACATTTGCGAAAATTTACGGTATTCAAAACTGTCGTAAACATGACAGATCCTACGTGATCTTACAACTCCAAAATCCATTACCGGAGAATATTACAGGTTTAGAGTGGATTTGCTAGGGCCATAAACGAAGACGAACATTGCCGCCAGATTCGACAGCTGCCTTTCATTTTGACGTTTCCTGACAGTCGGCGACATAAAAAGCGTAACTTTGATTTTCTCGACGCGGCGCTTATTAAAAAGTATCAATGTCGAGTTCAAGGCTGCGTACCAATTTCTATTGCATCATTGCAACATCGTCGTAATATAACGTAATACGTAGAAAGTGTTCCCATGGAACTACTTTCACCGGACACGGCGGTTTGACTTCGATATTAGTTAGTTGTGGGTCATTATCATTACCTCTGCGTTACCTACTTGTGTAACAAAACCAGACACGTGTTTGTACTCTAATAATTACAACACCGTCTCATTTTATTGGCTTATTAGCAACACTTTCTTGGGATAAAACTGTATATTATTTAAGTGTAATAAAGCGACCTTCGGCGTGCGTGGACCGATTTAAAACAATAAAGGGCTTGGCCCTGATTATTTCACGCTCTACCTCTACAAGTCGTTTTTAATGAGAACTAAGAGGGAAAGTAAAAAAGGCCGCAATCAGGAAATTGCATGCCAGACTGCGCTCAATTTACCTGACACCGAAATTAAAAGTGCAAACAATAAAGGGCCAAGGTTCGTGGCGTTCCGGGTAAAAGATATTTTTGTAGAACAATCGCCTGGATGCAAATTCGTTTTCGTCTGTGACAGTTTATGATAAGATTATATTTTGGGGGATGGAATGGGAATTTGGACCTCCAATGTCGCCTATTCATCAATTCCGAGTAAATCGTTTAAGTCGTGAAATTGAAACCGCAAAACGACCAATCCTCCGGAAATGTTTTTCAGATCGACACCCCAAATGTGAGTATTTATAGGCCGTGACATCACAGTACAGTTACGCTATTCAGGTGGGTAGGTAGTACGACTACGAACGGTCATTACAAGACCCAACGTCTAATGAATTTAACCTTGTACTGCGCTACACGCACCATGGTGAATATCTTGCGCAAGTTGCGGGTTAAACGCGCGCCTTGTCAAAACAACAGAAGAAGAAGAAGGCCTGTTTTCGATCTCATGTCAGGTAATGCTTCTGGCGAGTATAATAGAGCATTGTTCTTTCTGAATTACTCGTTCGGCTGACCTTGGACGTGCAATGGTTCATAGCTGCTACGTTGGTTCCAATAAAAATGGCCGCTTCAAGGTTGCTTTACCAGTTTTGCTCTGTTTTTGGCGGTCGATGCGACTTCATTATACTTATTACCTTTACGTGTGTTTATCGCGCCGACTTAAACGAATCGTCGATATACTTTTCTAGATAGCGCGTGCATGCACGATCGACTTGGAGATTTTAACGATGGAGCAGATGACCAACTCGGATATAAACTAACTACAACCGTAACGTGCTATTATTGTTACTTTAATGATAGCTTGATTGATATAAGGCGTTTTTTCCACTCTCGATCAACATTTTTTCACAAAGTTATGTAGTTATGGATAAAGAAAATTGATATGAATTTTGTAAGGATACGGGAAAAGTGTTTTCTCCTTTGTGGCCGTAGCGTCGTGTCGTACCAATTTCTTTTAAACTGACGACATAAATAATCTACGAATTACGCGACATTGTAAATTTTATTACAAGATCAAATTGTTCACACGAAACATTTTTCCAAACATTCGAACGTTTAAAATATTAATATCGGAAATAACACTCCGTAATTACGAGTAATCGTCGACCATATAACTAGCACAATCAAGGAAATGTCTATATTTTTATAGACAAGGTGTTCGTATTTCTAAATCTGGCTTGGAAGGTCGACTTGTGCAGCTGCATTGTAAAATTATGATAGCAAGGTGCTACGCATTTCGTGTTGCTCTGGACACGTAAAAAAAGACGAACAAAAGTCGAGAATATATTATTTCGTACAAAGAAGTTCTGTTAGGTATGCAAATGTTGTAAACACTAAACAAGTGGACGAATAGACCTACGCTTAACATTGAATCTCCATTTACAGACCGACAACCTGTCGAGTGGCATTGTTGTCATGCCTGGTCGCAGTTTGTGCAACCGACTGTATAATATTTCAATTTAATGGAACTTTGTAACTTACGTAGGTATTAAGATAAAAAAAAAACAATTTTCGATAACTAAAATACAACAGGTTTCTCTTCCGTCGCTACACATTAAAAATGCGTCACCGTCGCATTTTCAAAATACAGTTAGGAACGTTATCGCAGGTGCGTTTCCACGCATCGAAATCTCCACATTTAAAAATTATTTATAAGACATTTTAAATATCTCTTACCTTCCTTCTTTTGAACTATGAGGGAAAGAGGTTGGGGTTCTGCGCCAAGAATATTTCCAATATCTCCAGATTTGGTGGTTGCTGCATTTTGAGACTCCAAAAGCCGCAGCTGTTGCTGATGGAGTCTGTTTTTGATGAGAAATATTTTTGGCATGATCGAAAAACGTTCAGCAGTCTATAATAATCCAAAGATCACACTACACCAACTAATAAATAATCCATCGTCTTCGAGTTAAATCACTTCACCAACCGCCCCCCGTTCGTTGTCCTTAAAAAAAAACCGAAATAAATTAACCGATAGTCCTTATCTAGGCGGAAAACGGAATAAATCACTCGTCTTGTAACTGTTGTCGCAATTTTTAGTGACACCGACAGATTCGCGTGTTAAACCGACTAGGTCCAAGCTAAGACTGATGACCGCTGAGGCCCCAGTCGATGTGAACCGTTGTGTGGGCCCCTGCCTCCGAAGGCCCCCCGTCAAACCACGGTTGCTTATTCGACCTGTTGAGGTTACCTATTCTGACTCACTTGTCAAGTACAACTACCTGTTCCCATAGGGGAAACGCGATGCTCATTTGCTTACTAACAACTACCTGTTGGACAATTTTTGCAGTTTATCTTCAAGTGGGCACATCGAAATAATCAACGTAACAAAATGGCCTTATCGTAGACTTAATTTTTTGAGATTAGGTATTTTAGATTTGAATCGAACGTTAAAAAAGGTCTTATTGTCAAATTGATGACAACCTCCAACCAAACACATGTCGTTGGCGCTAAAGGCAAATATTTTTATAATCCGATCTTCGTAATTGGGACGACCAATAAAACAATTACGCGAACGAGAATTATATTTCTTGCGCGATCAAAATAAGTTATTTAATTTTTTTTCAATTTATTTAATTGTGGTCGCTTCGGAACGTAAAATTTTATTAAACTGCGCAAATTAAATCGTCCAAGGGCCGTAGTTCTTAACGTTGTTTTGATTTTAGCAAAATGGAAATGGAATATTCTCGATAATTTTGGTAAACGTTAAATGCGGTAACAATTCGAAATAGTAGAGGCATGTTCACAAAAAAAAAAAACGAAAACGCGCCTCTGTTTCAGTTCAAATTTTTTGTTCGCTCGATGATTACAATTAAAAATCGAAACGTTACATCCGTTTTGTCGAAACCCAAAACTCGAACCCTATTTTTTGAGCGATGCACATTAATTCGTGTTCGTTTCCTAATGCGCCCAATCGCATTTTGCTTTGTTTTGGTGACAATTAAGAAAAATGGACCAACATCGGTCGTATACTTATACCTACCTATATTTTGATAGCGACGTTAGATTTTTTGTTTCGACGAAGCAAAAACTATTGGGACTCGCGCGCACAAAAAGTCATCGCTGCCACTAGATGTCGAAGAGGACACCTTAATTCTATTATTATACTATTTTCGTTTTTGTTTGAATTACTGTAATCAAATTCTATTTTTCTGAAAAATTATCTAGTTTAAGTTTCATCCTGAATATTTCGGCTTATTGCGTACGATGAAAAAAAAAGACACTTTTTCCAATTCAATAAGGCAAGTTAAATCGCATTAAAATTCAATTGACGTATTACGATTGTTAAAATTTACATAATACCGAAGCATTATTTTTTGGACCAAAGCCGAAAGGTAACGGTACACATTTTTATATCATCAACCGTTTGGCGTGGCATTCGGCTTTGTAAGGAAGGCAGCACAACGTACGCTTAAAATTATAGGGGTAATCAATTCCGAATACCTGTTGGAAGTCTGGCCTTACCATGCGGATGCCTATTCGAATTTTACTAGTTCTTATAGAAAATTAATAACAGGACCGGCTAATGTCCACCGAACTGTTCCATCATCGTATTTAATTGGTAACGAACGATGCGGTCTTCGAATTAATTTTCGAAACATAATTTCGAACCGAAATCCGATACGTTATCGAATAACGGATTCGGGAGGTGCCGCTTAAAACAATAGACCCTAAATTTTAATTTCCCGCGCGTAGTATATTAATCGCGCCATTTCGGTCATTCCCGGTGCATTCTAATTTACGGAAGAACTTTTAAATTTATTTTGTTGTGCAGTGCTAAGAACGTCATTGACATTGCAACCACCTGTTGCGTAACTATGTATCTCGAGCTACAGGTGTCAAATGTAAGAAAAACCGCACAAGTTTCAGTTACACACCGTGCAAAGCGATATGGAATGAGGTATACCTGTAATATACCTACCTGGAGATTGGTTATGGTCGCCGTTCTCTGTCTATTCGTGGTCTTGCGAGGAGGAATGCCAAGATCACGGTCTTGGGTTGCCTCGTTGCCGAGTTCTTGAAAGCGGTTCTTGCAACCGTATCGTGCTTACGCGAGCTTTACCACTACAAAATGGCGGCAACGCTGCACATTTCAGCATATACATACTTGTCAGTAATGTTACAGCATAATCGTAGTTGTGCGTTAACCAACCGTTGCTTGTTTGCAAACGTGTAACTAATGTTATTTTTATTATTTACCATTCCTGGTTGGTATTCCGGTTATATTTAAAATTATACGGTTTATGAAAACATCGACGAATTATTTATTTCCCAACGTGGCAATAGATACCAATAAATACCGAAACTGAAAACGCCGAAATATTAATATTCAGAGGAAACGTCTTCACTAAATCAAAACTTACGGGGGAATTGTCGAATTTAATATGCAAATTTTATGCCACAACAAACCTGCATCGGCGTAAACTTTTGTAACCGAAAACAGGTCCAATTTCATTACCATTCAAATGGTAGGTACTGGAAAAATAACGACCCGTTTTTAGGAAACACGCGATTTTTCTCATTCTTGTCTTCTTTTTTTTTAATCGTACGAACTAAGGTGTACAGTTATACTTACTAAACAACTTGCATATTATTTTTTAAAACTGCCCCCCTCTTCCCCCACACTCGCAGAATAATGGCGAAGCCGTTCGACTTATAGAAGATTAGATGTAACTGATAAACGCTTTTTAACCAGAAACAATTAGCTTCTGAACAGGCCAACACTGGGGGGTGGTAAATTTACGGTCGTTGAAATGTTAAAGTAACAACTTACTCGAAAACTCTACCAGGTAATGGGTATTGTTTTGTTGCAAAATCGTCTCAGGTAGGCGACTTAAAAGTGGGATAATTCCTTGACATTCAAGTGATTCGTAGACGATTCAAGCAACATAAATTTAAAGATCGTAAGGAGTTTGTTTTAAATTGTGGGTTATTTTGTTATTTAACGAACTTCTATTAAATGATGCACTCTAAAATAACGTTGGGTGGATTTTATAGGGTAGTTGACTCGACCCCGAACGAACTTCGAGGAATTGTGGGTTTATAGTTTTATTGCGAGGACTTCCAATACACTTTCATTTCCTGTAGTTTGTCATTCCAATTTTAGGTAAACGCAAAAGGATCGATCCGATCGTGGTGACCGATATTTTTGCTTCTGACGTTTCACTACCGAATCCCCAAGTTCTTCGAATTTGGAATATTTTAGGAATATATTTTAACTCGACGAACAAGTGAAGTGTTCATTTGAAATCATACGTTTGTAAGAAATTTCAAAATGTATGGTCTGTGGTGTTGATGTGATGTGATGTGACGTGATCTCGACGTTGTGTATTCAGAAACACTCCGGATAACCAGAAATCGATGGAAGGATGATTGATGTGTTAGATTAATTAATGAAAAAGCTATCATTTCTGAAAGGAAGAAGGGACAATTTAGTTGACTGAAGGATCAGGCATTATCGTCATTATTTGAGAAAGCTCAGAAAGACATTTAGAAACATTTTTTTTAAATGAATTATCATGTGCTCTAATTATAAGTACCTACTAGAATGATTTATTATCACACACGTATCAACCTATTTTAGAAAACAATTTGTACAATTTGTGGATCGATAATAACTTTTATCAAAACCAAATTTGGGTTCTATTCTTCAAAATCAAAGCAACGATGATCATAGATAATGCACCCGTTCAGTCGATACATATACTTACTAACGAAGGGACCAATCGCTACCTGTTGGTGATAGTACTCCATCACTTGGTGTTGAAGAATATTGTCTAAAAATGGAATTTTCTGATACCGATAAAACGTGCAATCTCTTTATCGCCCTCTCGTAAATGAGTCGAAAATAAAAAATATAGGTACATACCTACATATTCCACAAGGCCCTCGTTAGTTCTCCCAGATGGGGAATGAATTGCACTTTAATATTATAATTGTGACGCATGTTGTATAACATACGTACTACTATTTAAACAAAACGCCTACTTATAAAGGAAAATCTTAAAACGGGCATTGAGTAAGTATCCACCCCAAATATCAAAATTTTTAATGGAAATTCCACTAAAATCGGAGAAAAATAAGGGGAAAAAAATGAATCGACCGTGTTGTCGCATTTCTCGTATAATTTCTTCCAACTAAACATCCTCGATGGAAATATTTTCGAGAACAAAACTTTGTTTCCACCTATAAATAAGAAAGTCGATCGTCCTCTTATAAGTGTAAGTCAGTCAACCGTCAAATTCTCAACATTTATTCGCCAAAAATAAAACAAAATAATTGGCTATTGGTAAATTGAATAGGTATAAATCGGGACCGAAACCTCTCCGTGAAATTTTGATTTGAACGAAAACCGTAGGCGAAAAATTTGTTCGATTGGTCAAATTCAAAAAGCCAACGCGCATATAATACTCGTGTGTTTAAAAACGAATAGCTAATAAAATAATTTACGACACGCGCGTCACTTATTATTAACACGCATCATTTTAAACAATAATTCCTTTGTGTTGCAGCGAAAAAAATGCGGCAATAAAAATGTAAGTACACTTTGTTTGAATATAACAAATTGCGCGTTTATAAGATAATATCTGCGGACATTATTTTTGGAACAAAAAAATTTAAAATAAAAATTTAAACGGCATCGTTGTAGTCGTCTAGAAGGAGACTTGATGTAGAGTTGCGGTTTTTAGATTTTAAGGTCTCCATAATTAATATTTCTGAAGGTCGAGGAAAAGTTGTAAAAGAAGCGTCACGTGCCGATCAACCTTATAAGCTTTTACAGGGCAAACGATTTTTTTTATTATTTTATAAATATTTCGGCGCTGCTGATATTTTTTTTAAATTGCAAATTAATAACACCTGTATAGGTAAATAGACAGAATCGAGGAGAAAAATTCCTGAATAAAAATAAAATTTTTAAGTAATAATAATAAATTAAAAAATATATATTTAAATAACTAAATAACAGTTGACGTTGACGTGTGTTAATTTTAACACTGTGCACCAATTGTTTTATTTGGCCATGTAACATCAGGACCTTTACGTCCATAAATGAATACGAATTTTTTTACTCAAAAGTTTCTCCTGTGTATACAGTGTGTCCCAAATTGAGTGGTATATCTATCATCGGAATATTTCTTATTATTAAAGATATAGCCATATGGTTATTCAGTTTTGCGTTCAGATTTCGTTTGTAAAAATTTAAAATTCCGAACGGTTTGGAAGATATTCGAAAAAAAATATGAAAATTGCGATTTTTAAAAAGACAAATATCTCCGTAATTATAAAAGACACGATAAAATGTTTAACATAAAAGTTACTCGATTTGACGAGGTACTTAAATTTAAAAATGAGGTCAAAATGGAAGATAAGATGGCGGCTTCCGAAATACTGATGGCAACTTTTTTATTTTAAATGGACGCCTTATTGGATTTTTGCATGATTAAATAGAATTTTTGTTCCTCTTTTCGACGATGCATAACAATGTATGTTTGAGTAACTCATATTAACTCTGTGCCAGCAGTCGTCATTATTGACAGCATAGTTGACATCAGTTGTGCCACTTTTTGAGTTTTCCTCGTCAAATCAAGTAGCTTTTATATTCAGCATTTTTTTTGTGTTTTATGATTATCTACGGAGATATTTGTCTAGTATTAAAAAAATCGCAATTTTCAGTTGTTTCGGTATAACTTCTAAACTGTTCGAAATATAAAATTTTTCCAAACGGAATCTGAATCGGCACTCAAAACTGCACAACGTTGCCCATTTAACCAAATCTCTATCTTTAATAATAAGAAAGATGCCAATGGTATGTATATTGGGATTTGGGTCACGCTGAATAATTGTGTAACGTACATATTGTTTCGTTCTTTATGACTCACCCTGTATAACTTTCCATTTAAAAATCCGTTACTTGTTAAAATAACCATGTCGGTGTAAGCTGAGAAAATGCCGAAATTAATTTAAGCCTTGCACATGACCCTTGTCAAAAATTTGTCATGGTTAGCGTCTACTTTAACTTCGAGTTATCTAATTTAGTTTTTGATCCCAACGCAACGTGACTTAGGTTAGACTATAGTTAAGTTTCGTTTTGAGTTTCACAAACAGACTTTGGTTCGGATACGTGTGAATTTTAAACATTTAAAAATAAATCCTATTTGATTTTAATGTTAGGTCGTGTAATTTTCTTGTTTCTTTTAAATGTAAAGGTATTTTAAAAAAATTGATTAACTACAAGATGCATTTTTGTGCATACATAACTTAATAATCGTGTCCACGTCAATTTGCTACCTACTAACGTAATAGGCCTAAGCGATGTAAATCGCTTATTTTATGTATTTACGAATTAAACAATACAAATGCCAAGTGTGGAAATGATTCAGCAACTGACCACGTTTGGACAACAAATATTCAATAGCATTACGGCGCGATAACGCAATCTTATCTTGCACGTATTTTATAATGAGCGATAACGCCACAAAGGCAGAGAAATCGTTGCAGTTTCGTGGTTGCTTTAATCGTGAACGGGTGTTTTTGTTAGTGTAGTGTATAGGAATTAAATCGTTTTATTAGTGCGCTCAACAAACATTTGTGGCAAGTCTATGGGGGAGGATTAACTACATATATATATATATAACGTTAGGGAAGTTTACTTAAATATCCGAAATATGTATATTTTGTTGTTGCAGATCGTGTCGGCTTATCGAAAGTGCGACTTCGGTGAGTACATTTTTGTTTTATCATTATCTTCACGATATATGTAGGTAATTTGATTTCAACATTTTAATAAACTTTGTGGGAAGATGTTTAATGACCGTTAATAAATTTGGCTATTTAAATAACATAAGGGCGATTCATATTTGAATCTATAGGTGCCTAATGAAGGTCGAGCAACACTGGGACATATAGTGAGGGATTGACGAATCTGATGTTTACAATTATTTCAAACAATGCGTTTTAAACATCATTTATTTATATTAATTTGTTATTATTTTTTGATAAATTTTTAAATAGCAAACACAAGTACCACAAAATCGGTTAAACAAAAAACGCTACATCACGATTTCATCCGGGCCGCAATTTGGTCGATTTGTAGAGAATCGGCCATCTAACGTCTCTAAATTTTCAACAGGAAAAAAAACAAATATTCACCGTCATCGAAGAGGAATATATCAACGCAACGCTTAGTTATAAATTTGAAGAACAGTGTCTTCGTTTTCTCAAACGAATTAAAATTTTTTACGTCAATTTTTTTATGGCAAGTTAAATTTATAATCGCAAATTATACACCTATAAATAAAATTTATAGATATCCAGCTTGCTTTGATCTATTCGAATTTAGATTATTAAATTTACCTATTGAAAAGTTATTAATTTTATTTATAGACTTTTTGTTGGGGTGGTCGCCTTGCGGTTTTCCAAAATTGCATTTTATTCGGGTTTATCGGTTAGTAGATACCTACGTATTGACATCTAAAAATTCACGCATACACATGTGATCATGAATGAAACGTACGCCAGATATTTACCTAAAAAACAGCTACCATCACCATTATTACATAACACTTATCTATGATCCTGTAAAACCCTTTGAGTTACGACACATGCTATACATTCAACCCAGTCGGCACACTGCCGTCACAATGTCGTCAATTATTGATAGTTATTCGTCGACGACGTCGTGGACCCAATAAGTGATGTACGCACGACGACACTTTCACGACGAACATTTGACGTCATTAAAGAACGTCGTTGAGACGTCTTTGTTTGGTCATTCCAAAGTCCTGAATCCTTACTGGAAAAGTGAAGATAAAGATGTTTTGAAGCGTTAATTTAAAGCGTAAAATATTCGTAATTTTTTCTAACATGTTTATGTTTTAATCCAAAATTTTAACTAAAAAATATATCAATATATTTTGGAATTATGAACTATCGCATCATTATAAATACAGTAGTGTATAACTAAACAAGTAAGTAAAAAGTCCCATTTAAGGAAATTAGGCGTCAATTAGACGTCTCAAGTAACGTACTAGATTGGTCATAATTTGACATTATGATATTGTGACAATGTGACATTAACCCGTCATATTGACGTCTCCATTGGTCCCCAAATGGCCAATAGTTGTCGACATTATAACGTCAGTGTGCCTGGGAATGTAACTATAATAATAGTTTACACGGTCATGGTCGCATGTGCTGTTATTACGTTGTAATATGAAGTGAATACTCCAATATTTTAGTATGCTGCTTAATATGTTGTTGAATTATGTTTTTTTTTTGTTATATGTGTGGGTGAGAATGAAAAACGATTCCATTGCCGATCTCTTACTTTTAATAAATAAATAATATACGGGGTGTCCAGAAACTCTCCTGCTAAATGAAAACGTCATTATCTCTCGTCAGATATACAATAAGTAAAACGTAAATGCATCAAACACAGAAAACAATGAATTAACAGATAATTGGTGAATTTTTGAATGTAACATGTAATGGTTTTTTTTTCAAAATTGGCCATGTTCAAAACTTCAGTTCTTAATTAAGTTCGTAATTTACTTGTACTAGCGTTGGCCGTGACCATTTTTAAAAATATACCCTTCTCATTGTCAGTTTTATTATACTACAAATGAGACTAAAAACAAATCATTCGTTTTATAAATGCTAAAGATAAAAATGTTGCGAGTGCTTCCAAATGCTTTAAAAAGTTCGAAGTTAAATTTTAAATCAATCCTTGCGCCTTTCAAAACAGGTCGGTTTTTACCCGCTTGCTCGGCCGTGTGCGAATAACGATATTCTTGTTATTTTATTTTCCAGAATGGGCGGGCTTTTTTAAAGTCCGTAACTGTACAACTACGTGTTTATGATTAATTGAATCTGTAACAACTACACCCAAGATCTCAATTAACCGATAACACCAAGCATCTAGGATCGAATGACAGAAGAATGAGAAAATTGACGACGAGCATTTAAAATGGTAATCGATTTTTCAAATTAGAACCATGTAATAATTATCTATGTATCGTGCCGATGTACCTACATTAAACTCTAACATCTTCGAACATTTTCGAGTTTTTGAAGAAAAAATCTAAAATTTTTTTGCTTTGAAAAGTACACAGTTTGAAGCCTGTAAAATAAAGAACAAATGATCCCAAGTATCTAATACGTATAAATTAATCTTGCGAAACTTTTTAAATGCGTTTTTCGTGAAACCACGTTTTTCAAAACGGCGTCGAAGGTTTCTCGAGACGTGCCTACCTACTCATCGGGTCGACTTTGATTTTTATTATCTTTATAGGTTTCTCTAAGCATCGACCGAGGACTTTATGTCACTTTTAATTCGCACAATATTAACAAAACTACTTCACAATTTTTGTGCCAAAATTCAAATTAAAAGTTTCAAAATGTTTTTCATTCAAATTTTAATAAATATTACAAAAAGATCGGTCAATGTTTAGGGACTACGATATTGAATATTCTTTTTTTGCTTGAATACGACTCGATATGGCGGAATTAGTGACGATAGAGACCAAAACGAAAATATTGACTTTAAAGAATCTTGTAATAAATAATACCTACTAAATTTATTATTTTTGTCACAAGTCCGTGGTTTTTTAATTTCTTCGGCAATCCACGCTTAAAAAAAATACCTATATTTTCGACCGATGACAATTATTCATAAATTGGACTTTTTATGTGAACTCTAATTGTAAGTAAAAAAAAATAGTGAAATTTCCTGTTCGCATTGCACATATTATACTTCTACGTAGGCATTAATTTAAATTCTCATCTAAGATAAACATTCGTTTTCTCGCAGAAGACGATTTGTCAAAAACTACTGCTACCCACCTACTTGGATGTTTAACTGATAGCTATAGGTAATAAACGAAGAAGTTTGTAGTAAAACTTTTCTTTTAACATTATGCGGAATCCTTGAAAAATTTCTCTTTGGTTGCATAAAAAACTGGTATTTATTCTGTTTACGTGTGAGGTGTCGGTCACCAGTTTTCTTCTTAAAATGTCTCAGAAAAAAGTTATTTATTTACGGGGTGCGTCAGATTTGATTAGTTATAGAACCAGCGCTTGAAGAACAATGTCCGAATAGAAATAAAGCGATTCCGCGATAGGTACTCGATTTTTTCCCGTGCCATCTTCATAATTGTTCAAACAATATCCGACGAATTAGTTTTCTATATAAGTTCGAGTTCTTCTGCTGACACGTTCAATATTTTGAATTGCTCATTATGAGTTTCGTAATGCTTCTGAATAATAGATAACAAATTTAGGTAATTCGTTCGGAGTACGTTAACCCTCGTTTAAATAAAAAAAGAATCAGTCGTGCTTCAAAATATTCACGCAGCTGGTATACGTTCGGCAATTTACCTAGCAAAAATAAAGCCGAATTTTGACAATACAAATCTAGGTAACGGTTAATATTAACTAAAAGATTGATAAATACCATTGGATTTATCGAAAATGAAACTATCATCGACATTGTATTTCTTATAGATTGCCATAACTGTTGCCCAAGTGAAAATAAGCGGTACAGTTATGTTGATTTTTCAATTCATTTATTTAGCGCTAAGGATGATGTAATTAGATGTGCCGTTTATTGTTTGCGCACGCTGACAGATGCTGCTAAAATTATTTTTAACGATTATGCGCGTTTTACCGCTAAAACGATGCGCGTTTCCAGGTTCGTCTTCTAACCTCTCGTTGAAATCTCCCGAATCGGTGCGTTTTAAATACCACGCCATACTTGTAAGTTTCGTAATAGGAAAACGCAGGTGCGTGAGCAACAGTAGAACTTGTGAAATGTGGTAATGAGACGTGCATATCGGTTTGTTTACGTAGCCTTGTTTATGTAAATTCTAGAAATACAAATGTAGTTTCCTTTGTGCAATCAACTTCGGTTGTGTGAAGAAAAAAGCTAATTTACTATAATTCTCCGATCGTTTAACACGTACATGCATAAATAATCTGCCGATTATGTCATTTCCGCGAATTTCATTAACAGACGTCGATTTTTATACCGTTACGAATTGTCTGAGTTTTCGAAAAGGTCGAATTTTATAATTAATTGAAATAGAAACCGACCCGTTCGTTAGTAATACGTCAGCGACTGTTTTTGTTTCGGCGTTTGATCACGCTTCTGGCGTTAAGGATTTAATTAGTATTAAAATTGTTTATTGCCGTTCGTTTGCCGACTATATTCATTAATATATCGAAATTTGCATACCTATCCATAAGGAAGAACTGGATGACCTAGTGCACTTTAGATAGTAACAAGAGATGCGTAATAAGATATCACGCCCATGTGACCAGTACGCCTGCAGCCTAGTCCTAACCTTGACATTGACAGTCACATTCCCTGTCGGGGGCCCTCGCAAGGCTGCACCCGCTGCATATTCTTCATCTTACTCACAATGTAGATCGGACCTTTGACATTCACCGTGTGCTTCTGACATGTAAACAAAACGTTAAATATTTACGCATGTCGTTCTTAAACCGCAATTTTTGAACTTGAAAATTCAACGATCGGCGAATTTAAAGTTTTCAAATTGATGCAGAATGAGTTTTCATCTCCAAAAATTTCTTTCAAGTACATCCACGTCACGTCAAGCACATCTTTCAACAAACATCATTTTCTAATTTCTCTCGTCACAATGTTTGCGACTTATTTTTAATTTGAGGGTTTCGCTTAAAGCTAAATATCGATCCGCTTCGGGTCGGTCACAGAATCGATAGGTATATTGCAGAGGGACGAATAAAATGTTTTTGCTGCAGATTTGTTTTCTTTCGGCTCGCAAAATGCGACGGTTAAACAGTAATTGGATAGGAGCATTTCGATTAATGATTAAATAAAATTAAAAATAAAGTTACAGGTAGTTAGTTGACAATGAAATTAATACAAACAAAAAACATTAGTAACATTTTTTTGATTTGATGAACAAGTTTAATTTTGAGAGGGGGAGTGTAATTTTATCTGCAAAAATTAAATTGGCAATTTCTCTTTAAACTTCAGCAAGTGACATCGTGTTTAATTGTAAGAAGGAACCGTTATCTCTGCTGGCATTCTAGATAAGTACTATAATTAAAAAAAAATTAGTAAAGGCTAATTTTTAATAGTAAATATGTGTGCGAACATTGGACGTATTCAGCCGGGAAGCGTTGCCTTAGCGCTAAAACAACGATTCAATTGAACCGCTGCGCTCAATTGCACTTTTCTGTTTTATTTTTATAGCTTGACGTATGACATTAGTTGTACCGTGTGTTTATCACAATGGCTTTAGGTTCTGCAGCCGCAATCAGTTACTGTAACGTAGCGCTTGCTTTCCGCTGCGTCAGCGATGAGCCCGGCTGAATGCGCCCATCGACTAATTATGTATCTATGATAACCGGACAAATACTCAAAATGTTTTAAATAAATGAAAATAACTATTACAATCGCACAATCGACACCCTCACGCAATGGAGGCGATAAACTACACATGCACCAGTTAGGGTGTTGGGTTACTTTCACTTTCTGAGTTCATGAAAGCCTTTAAAGACGATTATTAAATTAATAATGGCAAAAATTAGTTATTTATTTAAAAAAATAATATTTAGGTTTTTCATTCCTTTTTTTTATTAATTATTCCTTAATTGCTCCTTTCTAATTACTGTTTAATCGTCGCATTTGCGCGCCGAAAGAAATCAAATTTACAGCAATAAAATTTTATACATCCCTCTGCAACCTACCGACCCGAAGCGGATCGGTATTTGACTTTAAGTAAAATCTTCAAACTAAAAATAAACAGCAAAAATTGTGGTGGAAGAGACTGGAAAAGGATGTTTACCGGCCACTGGGGAATTGATTCGCACACGATAGTACACAAAAGTGTTGCTATAAGTTTAGATACGTACATTGGGAAGTAAATTATTTTATCATTAGTTTCAACAAAACTATTCATCAAAATAAAATCGGGAAAATCATTGGGACGAAAAGACTCTTCGTCGAGGAAATAGTCAAAACAAAAGTTACGTTTATCTTTAACCATTTAAATGACGAAACACCGGGGTACATTTTAATACATATTTTATGAGTTGTATTCATTGATATAGTTTCTTTTCTTACTGTAAAACATCGATAGGTCGACTGCGATATGGTGGAAAACTATTTTCCCAGTACCTACCTATCACCTAAAGGGTTAAATTCGTCCTTCTCCATATTGATTAAAAAAAATAATAATGTTATTTGTTCGATTTGTAATTCCAATGTAAGTAATTGCCTAACAATAATTTTTAACTTTGGCGCCTTATAGTGAGTAGTTTGTGATTAATATAATAACATTTTTAATTAAGTACATAGGTGTTTTTACCTACTACCTATTTTGCCTTAAAAAAACGATTGAATATCACTTCCGGTTTTGCCGAAAGTAGGCCTAAGTCGAGAATTTCAAAGGGAACTCCGTATATTCTGCCGCACAGTTGAATAGGGCTTGAAATTTTCTTTTCAATGACATATCACAAGTTTTCAATTTCGTTTAAAATGGCGACGTAGGAGGCGTTATTTTAAATGCAATATAGCGGCAATCTGCCGTTAGGTACCGATGGAGCTATCGTCAAACGACTTGTCGCAGTAGCGTGTAAACTACCTTTAGTAATCATGGCAAAACAACCCATACAACCGGTGCTTGAGGTGTAATTACGAAACGTGGTTACGGTACGTTTCATTCTCTTTACGGAAGTTACGTTGGTGATCCTTACGATGTCCTGTCATGATATCTCATTGAAGAATAGCATCTAACCTCCGTACAACCCCGTTTTTAACACAAACTCGCGACTGCATCGCAGAATACGTTATCGGGTACAGACGTGCCCCCGAATTATCTATATACGCGGTTTCCCGGAGGTGTTTGCTTACAGTTACGCTGCAACACAAAAAATGCGCTCCCGTAAATTGTCACTTACGTCGTTCCGCCAAAACGCCATCGATTTGTGTCCACAAATCGTTAAGTTTCTAAATGATTTTCGAGTGAATATTCTTGAATGACGTTTTCGTTTATTCTTTAAATCAAATCGTATTAGTACTAATTGAATTTTAAGAAGTGTTACATTTTTCGTTAAATGTTTATTCTTATATGGAAACAGCTATAATGCACAGGTGAACCTTTAACACTTGTGGACGAACGATGTTTTTATAACTTATTTGAGTTCTTTTAAAAGGGTCCGTTTTATTGCACCTTTTATTGTTTGTTTTTTTTTTTTTGACCAACTTACACCTTGAAATAGGTATTTTTTTATTCGACAACGATCGAGGGGTCACGTAATATTTCATTGATTCAATTCACGTTTAGTGCGTAGTTTTGGAAATAGATTAACAAAGAAACCGTAATATATAATATACACGCTTTTGATCGATTAAAGTTTGACAAAAGAAATTATTAATCCAAATAATTTATACTATTCTATTTATCTATCGTTTCCTTGGTTATTAATTGTTGTTTATCCGCGTTAAAATTCCAAATTATTTTCCTACTAAATTAAATCAAGTTCAATTATAAAAGACGCTGAAAAATTATTCGTTCTTTTCCTTGACGTACCTGCATATTATTATTTATAAACTTTATGCAATCAACTTTTCAAATGCCACGTATACGTACGTATACCTATTTACCTAAATTTTGCCCTTGGGTAATTAAAGATCCATAAATTTTACATCGTATCTACGGTTGATATTAAACACTGATTGAGAAAACCAGTTATACGCATATAGTAAAAAGTATTACGTGAAGCAATCACACCTATAAAAAGTAACAGTTGTGTTGCCTTTATGTACCTTTTGCTTTGAAGGTATAATACTAAAATAACCCGACATCTACAACATTGTAGTGGTTACAGAAAAATCGCGAAAATTCTAGGTAGTTTCGACTACTTTGTTTTTAACGCTATAAAAGAGACGTGCGTCGAACAATAACGCGCGAATGCGCGTTTTCTCCACTTCTGCTGAAAGTAACGACAATTTTCTTAATATGAATCGCATTTAACGTACATACACGTGTTAATATAAAGGGCGACTTTAGTACGATTATATCACCTGGATAAATGGCACGAATGCGACCGTATTAATCGTTCAAGAATGCATCTATTATAATAATGACATATAATTCTATGTTCGGAAATAAAAAAGTAATTCTGCTATTAGACATCGCATTTATTCGATATGATTCGCCGCAACGTACTTACTTTATACAGTTTATAATAATTTTCCGTATTAATTTTTTTTATAAAATAACGGATGTAAAACGTGGTGGCTTCGAGCTTTGTAATCAATTATGACGCAACTTATATCGAGATAAACTTATACATAATACACACACACACACACTTATATAAGGAATTGAATAAGTAATTTGTTTTATTAATAGTTTGAAAAATCGATAAGTTTCTTCTTTAATTATAAGTAGGTATATATATTTTCATTTTCTTAGAATTCATTTTGACGTTCATACATATGTATGTATTAAGTTTTTACAAACAATTCGTATAAATTTAAGTTGACGAAGATTTATTGATATACAGGGTGTCCTGCAAGTAACAGAACAATATTTTTCCAAAAAAGATTTACATCTACTAGATTGTGTTATAAATAAATTATTAGATAGCAGGTTTTCGTTATGATGACAAATAGTAAATTGTTTACAACAAATTGAACTAGCTCGACTTGAAAACTTCTTTCGCAATGACATAAATGTACTTAATAGATAGTCTGTTTAACAATTCAAATGTACGTCGACGTACAATATTTCTTAATTTCCAAAAATTCCAATATTTTCTTAATTACTCTGCGGCGTTATTGTATTATTGTATTCGACCTTCTAAAAATACGTAATATTGTTTGTTTTAAAATTGCATACGGTAAACGTAAATGCAGAAAAAAAAACCGAAGTAGCTGGAAGTTTTATGGCTCCCTCATTTGCATTTGCAAAATTTTCTTTGTTATTTTTTCAATAACGTTCCAGTTATTTTAAATATAGGTCATCGGCGACTTTCTGTTCTTTAATTTAAATTCATTCTTCATATGCACTTATTCATCTTGGTTTTCATAATATAAACGGTTTAGAGTTATTCATGCCATAAAGTTCAAGGTTTAATCGCTTTTATTAAAACGTTAGAATTTTAAAAGGATATTATTTATGGATGGTCGAAATAAAATTGTCATTGACAATGACCATGACGACTTTATATTTTATACACTTAGTAAGATATGTACGTATATGATAAAAAGTTGATTGAGCGAAAGATAGCGCAACTAATGACAAACGAGTGACGTAAATTGCCTTTATAAATTATAAATTAATAGAAGCTACTTCTGTTGTGTTTATATACAACGTTATATCAAAATAACAGTATTTTGTGTCGAGAACCCCTTAGATTAATAGTCCAGGTTTTTATCGTTAGTGTAAAAATACTGTCGAATTCTGCACTACGCGATACGAGCATGAAATTTTAACCACATTAAACGTCAGAGCCCTTCCTAAATCGCCTCGTAATTCAAAATAATCCCCATTTAATACTTGGAGCGCATTATAATACAGGGTGTCTAGAAAAAGATGTAAAATCTTCCGGGAACGTATTAGAACGCGTCAAAATAAAGCTTTAACTTTCTATAACCTTTTTTCGTACGACGCTCTTCGGTCTAGATATTCACCCTCAAAGTTGAAAGGAAAAAATCAATTTGTTTAAATAAATAGATAATACGTTTATTAATTTGTATTAAAATTTAATCGTATTTAGTTTACATTCCTAATAAACGAAATGTTTCAAAACACTTTCATAGATTTTTTGATACCATCTCATGATGAGCAAGGTTACACTCTACCCCTAACGACACATTTTTTTTTCGAAAGGTTAATTTAACAAAAAAAATTAACTTAAGCACGATCTTCTCGAACATGGCTCGTTTTATGGAAAGTTGGCAAGAGTACCTTTTTTATCCTAAAATGAAACGAAATTTTGTTTTTAAGTTAATTTCCCGAAAAATATATCCTTGCTCCTCCTGAAGTGATATAAAAAATCTACGAATTTGTTTTGAAATACTTCATTCATTAGGAATGTGAACCAAACATGATTAAATTTTAATAAAAAAATAAAAGTATTAAGTCTTTAAAGTTTATAGAAACTTAGTTTTATTTTGACGTGTTCCCGGAAGATTTCTCATTTCCTAGACAACCTGCATTATAACGCGCTCCGAGTATTAAAAGGGGGCGATTTCAAAAGGGCTCCGACGTTTATTGCGGTTAATAGTAAAATTTAATGCTTGTACTTCGTTTATCCAACGTTAGTTTGAATAGCGGTTTACAGTACAGGTAATAAAATTTAGTTCGGAAAATCCCACCCCCCCCGATTAATTTTTACATTAAAACTTCTCGATTTAATGAGAAGCGACAAATCAAATTCGCGGGGACATAAAACTGGTTTCGAAGTAGGAAGAGAAAAAAAAAACTTTAAAGCTCCGCGAGTGTTAAGGTGTAGGTGACTTTTATAGTGGGAGTGAATGTTCAGAATAACAACATCCTTTACTGCCCAACATTTAACCTACTTTTAAGGCATTTCTTAAAAACTGCAGAGGTATAAATTCAAAGGATAATGACCTACGATTGTGTGATACCGTTCAAAAATTAACCGCATCCTTTCACTGAAATCGCGCCGATTTACATTAACAGAGGGTCTGACATATATTTTTTGTGGGTATAAACGGGTTTACTTTTTGTGCGCTCTACGTGGTTTTATCAAGATTAGGCCGACTGCGATCGTTTCGCCTTTTGTTTTTTGATCGTCAATTATTTATTTAGTGATGAAAACATTTCATTTTGGAAATTATCGAAAATGGATTTGCAATTAATTTATTGTTTAGCTGATATTTCGGTGATTATGACTGCTACTGAAGTTTAGGTTTATTTCTATACCTATAAAATATTTGCTTTTTTCATACTGTCATTAGACGATTTATATTCTTTTGTTTTTGATTAGCGCGGTTTCCTTTAGTTTGTACAACACATAAGTTTATTTGTTCGAAATTAATTTTTTTATTCGTTTTTGGTTCTGGTTGGTAACATTAAATTAACACCGTGTAGGTCGTAGATGTCCACGTGGTATTTACATGTAAGTGCACTGAGGAAATGAGCAAATCGGTCTTTTTCGATATCTTCAATTTTTGATCTAGGTACTTACTGATGAATAAATGCAATATTGCAGGCAAACATGGAAACATCATTAGTTTAGACATTAAACGCTTGACAATGCAAATGAAATTTTCCAACGACCACTATGAAAAGTGCATACATTCACACCATTAAACATTACCGAAAGTTGAACGTTATAAACAAATAGGTAGAGCGTGCGTAAACTTATTAACCAATCGAAAACGTTGTAGCCCGCGTGCAATCATTGCACACGCTACTCAGCCAATCAAAAGCCTGACACGGAATGTTTTTACGCACAAGCAGTTTTATTACTAAATGGAGGTTAAACGTCAAAATTCGAGATTAAACTCGTGTGATTAAGCCACTCGACTTCGTCTCGTGGCTAGAACTATCACATTCGCGTGAAATATCCGCCTTTCATCACTAGTTATACAATATATAACTATTGCAAACATGCGTCGGGAAAAATATAAGTAGATCGAGTAACGCAGGGTGTTCTGTTGTTATTTTGAAAGGTCAAGAGCAGTTGTTTTAAAACTTGTTTAAAGGCCGATCTTTCAATTGTTTGAACAAACGTTGTTTCTGTGCTGAATATCTGGCGAATAAATTAATTAGGAGATGGAGAGATCGACCCTAATTTTAATTTTAATAATTTTTTTAGTTTTTATTTTCTGAGACTTTTTCAAAGTAAGATAGATATAAGTAATCTCCTTCGCAGATGGAAAACAGTTATGGAGATCCATTTGTGATTTTTCTAATCGCAAATAAAATCTTCGAAATTGCTTCGCTCAGAAAGTTACAGAAAAAAGAAACAACACATTTATCGACACTTACGTACAATTTGTTTTCTAACATCTTGTTTTGAATTAAGTGGTACTTATGCCTATATTATTAGTGATCTAATGCGCTAGTTAGTTATGTATGCAACATATTTCAGGTGAATTTCCTAGACGGAAAATTGTTCAGTACACACAAGTGTTTAGGTATGTAATTTTCTTAACTCCGGTTTATTTATTTCTTGGAATCTCGCAAGAATGTCGACTTTAATTAATTTCTTGTTATAGTGTGACTATTCTAAAAGGTGATCATTTGCACTTAATACATTTTTAATTTCGATGCGTCTATGTAATTTGGATGTAATGTGCAAATAAAGCTATTAATTACCTACCTACAACATCAAACACTGATCAAATATAGGAATTAATCCAACTCGATTCGGCCTCTTGCTTTACGTTCGCTTTTTCTGTAATTTTTAGTTTATTTTCTTCCTACTTGCGCTTTAGCTGTGATTTAATAGAATGGCACGAGTCTGAGGTTAAAGTCCTTAGTCTAGTAGGCTCTGAAAACGACGTTGAACTTCCGGTCGCAGATTCACCGTTAGTTCTTACACTCCACACTTACTTCTGCGAATCACAAGCCGCCCATCTTTATCGTTACTTCGTTGGCTTGTATGCTAAACGAAGACGAAGAAGAATATTAAATCTAACGTAACAGTATTTCGCAGTAACTGCGGCACTACGTGGTTTGTTTGTTATTCTCATTCGTGCTTCTTTTCCTTTTCTTTCGTAATGCTAGAGCATTGGGTTAACAATGCCATCCTTATAGGTAACTTATTGTTTAGTCGTTGATTCTATACGGGTCAAAGACGTGCACAATTGCCTACATACATATTTACGTTCGTATTTTTTTCAGTTTTATATTATGTAGGCACTCGGTTCACCCTCTGAATTTTAAATCGTCGATCGTCGGTAGATATTGACGTACGCGTATAATAAGTTAATGGAGCCGATTCATTGATAGCGCGTAATTATGGGCACCTATACGAAAGGATGACTTATCAGTCACCTACGCGTGAAATTACGCATCCGACGCCGAAGGTACGCAATTGTTTTAATCGGCTTTTGTTTTGGGCAGAATGCGGAAACACTATTACGATACGTAGTAGCTGCGGTTTGCGCTATTAACAATAAGAATAAAACGCTGTAGTAATATTTAGTACATATAGTAAACTAATCAAACTACATACAAGTACTTACGTATGTACAACGCATAATTGAATTTTAAATTCAACCGACTTTATTGATTTATTTTAAAATAATTTTTGCAAAAACAACTGCACCGATTATACAGGGCGATTTATAACGAATTTAAAAAAAATTCGACAGTCTATTAAGGGGGCCATTTTGAGTAAAAAAAATGTAATACACGGTGTCTCGGTGAAGGCGATCGACCTCTTGCGGTCTTATTCGGCAGATAAGTAATAAGCCGATTGGTCAAAATTTACCTCGGTAAAATATTTACCCCTAAAGCTGATTTTTCAAATTCGTTTTCTCGAAATAACTTGCGAGTCAATTATTTTGATTTAAAAACGGTTTGAATTTCACCTTAGGGGAAACGTTTGCCAACTTGCACGCCACAATTTTGAGGGTGTAGTTGTTTTTAATTTCGCAAGTCTTTTTGCATAAAAAAAAGATCCTCTTACTAGATTTCGTTGCGACGAACAGTTTCCGAGAAAAACGCATTTGAATGTCTTACGATTAACATGAATCAGTGTCATAAATGATTCCTTGTCGTGTCGTAGTAATAAAATTACTTTAGCGCCAAGACTTGCCTTTATCTTTCCACGGCCAAGCAAGACTTAAAGCCACATTGGACGCCCGTTATAAAATCGCAACGAAATAATTAACTTCCAATAACGATTAAAAAAACAACAATATCATCACTACATATACCTATTAGGCAAGTTACAAAAAAAAAACCGATAGTATTATAAACCGTAAGTAATGAAAAGAATGTAATTTATATTGCAAAAAGTTAACAAATCCTAGTAATAACTTTTGGCGGTCTTAATTAGCTTTTAGTTTTTAACATCTTTTTATAATTTTTGGCTCTTCCTTATATTATTTTATACTTATATCGTTTTTATAATTAAAAGATGTTTCGCAACTGTTCTTTTTATATATTTTTATAGTATTTGTTATTTCGTAGGTAATAATTTGAAAAATTATTTTAATAACGTTTTTAGTCATTTACATTTTAGTCGATTTACAGTAGGAAAGCGCGCCGGCGCCGATTTAATAAAATTAATATCGAAGGGACCCTATTTAAGTTACGCTTAAATTTTAAGGTGCTTTGGTGCAATCGGCCCCCAAGTACCTATTAGTTATTACTAAACAATACCATCACTCGATCATAAACTAGAAGTGAAACATTTCCAAGTACATATTTTAATAACTTTACATAATACATCAATAAACTGCGATTAATATAGAAAAATATATCGAAAAAATAGTTTTACAGGTACTGCGCGTTGTAAAATATGCATTGGAAAGTTTTTATTAGCACGTTGCTATAACGTCTTGATAAACAGAACCTGGGTTCAAAAATATTTCGATGTCAAACAAGGTTAAGCGTTTTTATAGACGTTTATTTAGTTACAAAAATTGACAATTAACATAAAAAAAATGCCAAAGGAAATGGACGAAAAAACAAACTGATAACGAGTTAACGTTTTCGACATTCCCCTCTTTATGAAATACTTATGTAGTTACATTCAAACAAAATAATAACCATTTTTAAAGAGCAAATCGAAAAATATCGTTCATAAGTTTGTTTTTTTTATGCTATATTTTATTTGAACGGCTTGCGTAATCGTCGACAGATCAATATTGATCGAATTTAGGGAAAATTCGATTCACGCGGAATATTTCTAAAATTTAGGCAAATGTAAATAAAGTAAGCAATACGATTTTCTTGTCTGGTGAAATGTACCATAACCACACATGGGTTACCTACTTGGATTTTCGGTATCGAATCAATTAAATTCAATTGATTGAATCAATTAAATCTCGGGGCTGCCTACATTATTTATTTTTGGAAAATGTGTATCGTTCAGCAGTTGCAAATGTTATTACAATGTGTACAATGTTATGTGTTGTGTTACAATGTTATTTTGCATTAGATACATATATTGCAGTTTGTCAGGCCACGCCGTATATACTGAAGTGATTCCACAGGCCAATACCTCAAATGGTGCCTCAAATATTAGATCTGTTTCAGAATCTATTTGGCCTGCTGATTCCGAAAATTACACCAGTTTTCCCCTATCAGCTCTAGTTTTTGAGATACAGTGGCGACATATAAATAACCGCACCCCATAGACAAAGTTTCCATTGCCGATTTGCCCTGGGTTTTCAAACTTGGGCAAAACTACGACAACTAGCAAATGTAGAATTTATCGGGGAACAAGATGATAATGTTCACTTTCCATCCAGGACCCATAGTGCCGACTACAAATGTAATACGTTCGGCCGACTCAGATACGGCGCCGACATATAAATAGCTGCACCCGGAACTCTCCTGTTTTCTGCGCGTTTTTGACTGAATTGTTTGCGTGATACCGTGTTATTTTGTATGTTCTGGAAGTTCTGTTATTAATCTGGTAATCAATTCATCTAGAACATGTGAAGAGGTAAGCATATCACGCCGCAACTGCGTGCTCGTATCGACGCCCTGAATAATGAAGGTATTTCCATGAGAAAAATTGGAAATAAACTGGGAATTTCTGAAAAGGCCGTACGAAAGGCTGTGAAAACGTTGCAGAAGAATGGTGTAAATCCGATCAATCCTGTGCGGAAGCCCAGGCCACGTAAAACCACCGTCCGCGTCGACAGAAAGATCGTTAGGATCTCTGAAGCCGACAGAAAGAAGACCGCTGTGGACGTCCACAAGGAGTTAAGCGGTTCTCCTGGCTTCAACATCACCGTGTGGACTGTTAGATGACGTCTAAACCAAGCTGGACTGATGGGACGCATTGCCCGCAAGAAGCCACTTTGTGTCCTAGAAAAACCGAGAAGCACATCGACTGGCAAGCCGAAGACTGGGCCAAAGTGCTGTTTACGGATGAATCCAAGTTCGACCGACTAGGATCAGACGGAAAAACCTATGTACGGCGGCGCGTGGGTGAAGAATTCGATCCACACTGCACCAAAGTCACAGTGAAGCATGGCGACGGCTCTGTTATAGTTTGGGGTGGCTTTCGGAGGTCCGGAGTCGGTCCGATTCATCGAATTGAAGGCATCCTCGACGGTCAGAAGTTTGTTGGCGTCATGGAGAATGTGCTGAAGCGGTATGCGCGTCAAAATCTTGGACGGAACTGGATCCTTCAACAGGATAATGACCACACTTGCACGATCGCGAAGGCCTGGTTCCAGAAGAACAAGTGGCACCTTCTGAAGTGGCCAGCGCAGAGTCCGGATTTAAACCCGATTGAGAACCTGTGGAATGATGTGGAAAAGGGGTGCAGGCCAAGAAACCGGAACAACCTGAACGAACTAGCGACCACGATCGAGGAAGCCTGGCGCGACATCCCCGTCACCCGCTGGTCGACTCCATGCAACGTCGTTGTCAATCTGTTATTGCCAGCAAAGGGTTTCCTACTGAGTATTAGGTTATTGCTGCATGTAAACTGTTGTTTTCCGTTCATTGAGTAAAAATTTTCGTTCATAAAACAGGAGAGTTCCGGGTGCGGCTATTTATATGTCCGCGCCGAATCTGAGTCGGCCGAACGTATTACATTTGTAGTCGGCACTGTGGGTCCTGGATGGAAAGTGAACATTATCATCTTGTTCCCCGATAAATTCTACATTTGCTAGTTGTCGTAGTTTTTGCCCATGTTTGAAAACCCAGGGCAAATCGGCAATGGGGTGCGGCTATTTATATGTCCGCCACTGTAGGTACAGAATATACCATTCTTCATTCTGCTCGCCCATAAAAATAAGGATATTAGCGTTTAAATCATTTAATCATTTGATAGGCAAGCAGGGTGGTTGTACGTCATGGAAAACCGAGAAAACCCGAAATAGTCGGGGAATTTAATTTCCACGAATCTGCAATCGCCCCGTAGGTATAGGTATGTTATATTTAAAATTTCGAATTTATTCGCTATGTATTGAGATTCTTGCAGCGGCTGAGATATCTACTGTAACAAATGAAATCAAATTGTCTGCATCAGTTACATTTGCCTGCTTATCGTTAGGTAATGGTAAATAGTGAATGAATGGAGATCAGACTTGTGGGAAAGATGCGTAGGCACTCATCTACGAGTGTAATTTGAAGAAAGCCGATTTTCTTCGTTCTTAATTTTGTTATGACAATTCTACGAATATCTGAATCATTGCATCACTATTCCTGAAATGGCGAAAAATATGACCCAAATTTAATATCTACGCACACTAATGAATTCAATGAACAGGACATGCGGTTGTTATTAGTAATCTTCGTAAATACCTAAACAAAATTTCCTATAGCTCACGACCAATCGCGTCCATCGAAAATAATTGATTAAGTACATGCGCGGTTGGTTTGTTTTAAAAATATACGAATCGAAAACCAACTTTTTGTGTAAATTCAAAACTATAACAAAATTTGAAATGTTATTGACATTTGTCGACGAGTTTTAGTCGTTTGCACGAAGAAATATCTTATCTTCCGGAAATTTTTAAGCACATAAACTTGACAACGACAAACGTATATCATTTCGTTCGCAAAACACGCACCAGTTGCTCGTTCGGTTCACCGAACAACCTGAAGATCAAGTCTTCGAACATGCAACTTGTCGCTACCTAGTGGTAGTCTAGTTCCTCGCAGAACCGCTATAAATGCTCATTACCGCCATCCGTAGGAAGAAAGTCTCCTTTCGCTCGGCAGAAGTGCATCGATACTTTCATCTTACAGTTATATAACAATCGTTTAATATTTTTAACTTCAGTGCCGTTTAATATTAATAATAATATAATATAGAATCATTGACCTTGACATTTTTGTTAAATTCGGCGCGCAGGATGTCCAACAGAAGTTGAACGACTTCAATAAAATCGTTTTATTTATTAAAGGATTTCCTTTACGCATTACGAATTAATTTTGATCAGTATTTCAGGAAGTTCAGGGGTTCACATGAACATTCTCGGTCGGATTAGAAGATTAAACTTGAAAATAAATCGCTTCAATTTCCTCTTTAGACCTAAAAAAAAATTAAAGTGAGAGCCGAACTTTTTGGAACCGTAACGAGAAATTCGTGTGAACGCGACAAATATAAGCAACGATGTCATGTGTCAACAACCACCATATGCTGGTCGTATGAAAGATAATATTAATCGTCGCACTTATCGAATTGTCACTTCCTGGTTTGATTTTTACCACTCGAACGCCGATGGAAAAACGTCAAAGTTACAATTCGATCAAATAAAATTGATTGTTAAACACGACCAAAATATGAAATTTCGATTTATGGAAAAACAAGAAAGAATTAAGTAATTATTTAAATTCTTATTAACGATGAATATAACGCAAGATAAAATGTCTAAATCGGCGTCGATTTCGATACTAAAATGCTTGACCACATAATCGTATCTTTCTTAACTTTATTGCATCCTGCCTAATAGTAACTTTTTATTTATTTAAAAGGCCGTAAAAATTTTATACTTTATGCGTACTATACGTTTTCAATAAAGAAACTAATTATAACGTTACATTTTTGCTAATGTATTCGGTAGTAGAATTTTTATTCTTTACGTAGTGTTTCACATAATTTTCCACGACGTGTTTGAATATGCAAACAATTAACCAAGTTATGCTTCAGTCGAATTCTCATACTTCTCGTTTATGTTTAGCGGAAGTATATAACAACCGTGGTAATGCACAGAAGTCTGCAAATTAGAGTACCGTAATTCTAAGAAAAACTTACCACGTCTAAGCAATCCGCAATCTAGCTTTTGTTTCGTAAAAAAATCTATTATGCACTAATCAAAATTATATATTAAGGAATGTGAGAATTTACTTTATTAAAGTTTTTTTTTTCGCGTATCGAAATCTTTCCCAAAATAAAAACTGGAGTTGTTCAGTATTAATGATATCAATCTTTTACTTATAAAGAAAATGAGCGTTTTTCACTTCCACGTAGTTAAAACGATGTCTTGATACAAAATTACGGTGAACGAAAATTATAGACGTCTGATTTTATATTCTTTCAATAGTCGAGTATAATGCTTTGATCAAATAAGAACTAGGGGATTGATTTACATCCACGATTTGGTTGCGTTCGGTGTCAGGTTTTGGATTGTTTAACACGTTGACTGCGGTTGTCGACTGTGTTGTGGTCGACGCCGCAGTCTACGAGTTAGAGAGATTTCTTGTGACTAATAATGGTTAAAACTGAAATAAAAACTCAAATTTCTTTTAACAATAAGTAATTTGAGCGTTAGCAATATTGTAAATATGTAAGTAGGCACTTATTAAATACTGAAATGCTGTCGGCAAGAATTTTTGGCCTAAATTCTCGATTATGATTATTACTGGCGACAATGTGTGCACTGATTGTGAGAGAACAAACGTGTTGGTTCAACAGTTTTTGATGTTGTATTTGGCGAATGTATTTTGTGCATTCATGCGACATAAAAAATTATTGCCTCGATCACACAAGTGATTAAGTTAATCACGTAATGGTTAAGACTATTTTTTTGGTTACAACACCAAAAACTGTTGAAACAGCACATTTGTTTTCTCAATGTAAAGTTTACGATGAAAAACCTTACTCTATACAGGGTGTCTCTGAAAGGTCTGAACTCTACTGAAAATATGCCGATTTACAACAACTTAAACTTACATACCAAATTGCATCCTTTTCGAGATACAGCCCATTGAAACGAGGCATTACCACATACTTTTTTCAAAATAACTTATTAACGACTTAACTTAAACACTTTAAATTTGGTGTGCGTGTTCCTGTAGTTAAGGCTAACAAACACACGGCGACTTACTCAAATTAACACACAGTGTGTTTATTTTTAGGAAATAGCCTCAGTTTTTTACCAACACCTTTTTATACGTACGCCACTGACACTTTTAGTACCTTTTTACGAAAGACAAATTAATTTAGAAACTTTTATTGCTCTTATAAAAATTTAATATCTTAGACCATCCTTTAGGATTTTCACCGCTAATTTTTGTATCATAATGAAAGCGCTTACTGCAGTTTTGGTATTAAGTTCCGAAATTTTCTTTATTTTTGAGTATTAGGTAATTAGGAAACTAACCGCACCGTATCTTTACCCTCGCACAGTTGCCTTATTTTCACTTTCTTAGCAAAATAACTACAACAATTACATGAAAGTATTAAATTTAATAAAAACAGGGGAAACTTAGAACAAGGACTATTAAAAGAATGCCACGAAGAAACTGGAATTATTAGAATATATTTTTAAGTAAAGAGGTGGCAAAATAAAAAGTTAATCGAGAAACTTCGACGTTAATCATTTTTCGACGCACAATCCATTCACATGCGATGCCCCAAATAAATTGAATTTGTTTTTAATTCAACATTAATAAGGTATTAAATACATAATTAAAAAAAATATTATATTATTGTATCTATAATACTTATTTAAAATAAAATAAAGCACTTCTGTCAATATAAACTAAGAAGTAAACTAACCACAATAAATTTTAATAACTTGACTCGTTTATTCCAAATTTTAGTAGATATTCAAAAATTGTCTCGTTGTCAGTCTAAATTGTTGCGACAATCGAAAATTTTCATTCCGTTTTTTATCCGTAAACGAATGCATTGAAAAGGTAAAATCTCTCGAAAGAAGAGAAATTAAAAAAAAACAGAAAACATTAAAAAAATTAAAATCCTGAAGTAATTTTTTTTAATACTTACATAAAATGCAGCCTAACATTGCTGCCGCTGCGACTGTCGCTTGTCTGTAACAGACTAGCAGAAAAAATTAAAAACTGCTAAATTTTTCTTTCTGTTTCCTACCTTTTTCTCGTCATCGTTTTCCCTCTTTTGTCAATTTCCAGCGTAGATTTTTCCGTTGACTGCGAACTTGTATCATTACGTACCTATACCAACGCTTCATATTTCGCCAATCACTGTGATCGCGAAAACGCGCGTAAGATAAAATTTCGTTCGCGAAATTGGACCGTCGAATGTTTGAGGGGAACCCTAACCGAGTTCCTATCTAAGAGCCAAATCAAGCTCGATTTTCAGAGAATTTGTGTTAGAGCTTAAAGGTCCATGTATTTACACTTTTACACTGTATTTACACATAAATAGTTAGTCGACAACGAAAGATCCTATCTTTCCTCGCCGTATTAATCCTTTTTGTATGTAATTATTTTAGAGAACGCAACATTACACACAACAGTCGCGCTCTCACTCGCAAAAAGGCCTTATAAACGAATAATACGACGCCGTAATTTAAAATTCGAACTACTGAAACAAACGCTACCGCTTTGTACCACTAACGCGAATGATCTGCGGAAGCCGTTTTGCCGGAATTCTATATATAAATGCATTCGAGTTTATACGTGGATGCTATGAAATCCCGCTTTTATTTTAAAAACATCCAGTTCTTTGTTCGTACTCCGATAAGCTATCACACGAAAGTACATGTTTTATTAGTTGCTTTAAACTTTGCATTAAACTTTTATCTGGTTTATGGTTTGTAATAGGGAAATTTTCAACGTTGATTGGCACACGAATAGTTTTTAAATTAAAAATAGAGTAAATGTATAATCCTGCGGTATAAAGGCAGTAAATAGTGATTATTCAAATAATTTTACTGAATAAAAAATACATAATTTTAAAATAAATTTCCTAAAAAGTACATATTAAAAGAACATATAAGTACATGTTTCCTAAAAGTACGACCCCTGCAAGCGAGAATAAATTGTGATTTTTTGGAGTGCATTTCAAGTTGTGAGTTGGGTATTTGTTACTTGATTACTTCTAAGACTAGGCAGGTGGAAATCTTAGAAATATTTGAAACTTTGCAGGATTTAGTACTAATCAACCCTAATTAAGAGCCGTATTCTGTTCGTGCTCTTACACGGTTTAAGAGGGTGAAATTCACCCTTGAAAATTAGAACTTTTTTCGATTTTGCTTATTATCTGTGATACAACAAGAGCTATCGCCGACAAACTATATATTTTTGTAAATGACCGTTCAAGACCTACGTTATGATACAAAATTAGGAATGAAAATCCTAAGGGGTGCCATCCCTTAAAAATGATTTCAAATGGTACCTTCGGTAATCCATAATTTTTTATAATCCAGTCCCACATCTGTCGGATTATCAAGAGTCTCCTGCATTCGAGTTACGTATCAATATGTTTTCTTTTTTTTTTAATTTCATCGATCTTACTTGCACAATTGATTTAATTCAGTTCTTGATTTGGATTAATGGAGTGGGGCATTACGCACACCTCATCATATTTGATTTTCGTGTGTTTGCAACGTGTTAAAAAGCACGAATTAACCTCAAAAGCGAAGAATTTTTTGAAGTGAGAATAATTAACAATTATTATATTATTATATAATATATAGAGGTGAACCCGACATTTTAGTTATCGTGTCGCAAAAGAGTAAAAACAAATTATTTTTACAGTTTTAAAACAAATTCAATGTACTACATACGTAGGTAGATACTTGATAAACAAACTGCGCGTTTTAATATAATATTTAAGGCGAGGCATTTATCAGATTCTTGTTTAATAAATTTTAGCAAACGTTTATTTGTCAGGAACACACTAAATGTTTAGGTTCTTATTTGGTTCTAGTAAGTTTTGTTCGAAAACTGAAATAAAGTGATTGTGTAAACAAGGCTGTTTGTTGCCTTGTTTGTAGTTTATATATTTAATTGTCAACGATACGTTAATAATTTGCACGTAGGATTAATATTAATAATTTAATATATTTATTATACGATTAGCGAGGAAAAGTGGCGATTAACCAAATCTACCGGGAACGAATACCACCAAAAATAGTTCCGATTAAAATTTCCCTTCAGAAACAACCTCTATTCGGTGATGTATCGAAACGGATTTTTTACCCCTATTCTGACACTGCTAATTGAAAGTTTAAAACGTAAGTGGAAGATTTTGTTTCGACAACGTTTTATTTCAACACCTGCGTTTGTAGTTTGTTTACCATAAAAATTAGCTTCTTCTTTCGCACCTAACAGATTAATACCTTGAAAGTTCATTTCCAGCGTATACTAAAGGTAGTAGGTGTCTAATATAAAAAAAAAACTTGTCTCGGTGGAAATGTAAACGATCGGTCGGAAAACAAACCTGTTGATTTTAACCAGAATCAAATGGGAAACCGGCAGATTTTATAACAAATTCTAATAAATTACTTTTATAACGGAAGACAACGTAGACGGAATGCGCGATGAAGCGAAAAAAAAGTCAGGTTGTTGATAGGAAAAGGTATTTTATGGCGCATTGATGACTGTCGTAGAAATGAATCGCATTCGTCAATGCGAGTGAAAAGTTCAGAAAGCCAATGATCTTGGTTGTCACTACATCAGTCGTCAACCTGACGGTTGGAAGTTTCTGAGGAAGATAATTGCCTCATAATCGTCTCACTAATTATTTTGGTTTTGTTCTATAATGTAATAATTGGATGTTCGACAGCTGTTCGTATTAATGTACGCAAGATAGCCGCTTATGTTTGTAAATTACAGTTGTTCGATTATTATTATTATTGCATTTTCAGTGGGTACCAGCATGCAAATGGCGATATTATTTATTTAGATTATTTTATTGCCTGTGAATCGTATTGATTTTGAATGGATATGTGAGCGCACGAAAGAGCGTTTTATAACAGGATAATCTCCATAAGCAGGATACTCGGAATAACCCAATAAATTTAGTTTTTATATGGATTCTGAAAATATATTACATGTAGGTATAGATGTTAAGTATTAGCTTCCTGTAATTTATTTCAAACGCCACGCCGCGCGCCGTGTGCCGTCACCTTTTTTTTTACGAAAAACGAATCAAATTAATCTTGATGTTAAATAACTTTTGTATACGGCTATGGCTGGGGGTAGAGAGCGACTCGAGGGAAACAATCAAATTTGACTTATTTCACATTTCCATATTAAGTAGTAGGTACTTGTTCGGAATTTTTTCCAACCCTAAACGATAATAAATTCATTTTAATCATGGACGGAAAGACGTTTGTCACAAAACGACCCGTTAATGAACCTATCTTCAAAGGGGTCGAACAAACACCTGCTTACTTAATATACATAATACGTCGGCTCGTACAATTGATAATAAAATGTGTATTAACGGACCGTCCAAAGAGGCATAATTTTTTTAGAACAGCCCTTCAAAAATGTTTGGAGGTTTTTTATCATTTTTTTTTTCAGATATATGTAGGTACAGTTCGCTCCTTACATTTTGGTACCCCGTTCGAGACGTAACTGCGATAAACCGACTCGAGTAGGGCGTCGTTAATTTGAGAACCCGCTGTACGCAGATTGTATAATAGGTACCTACTTGCAATACGATTAAAAAAAAAACAATTCACGATTTCTTCGAAGCCGTACCAATTTCGGGCATTGGTAAAGTGCGCGTACTTTCCATTGAACTTGAGATACTATCTAATACCTCCAGTTCATGGTCGAAACACTGTTATAAACATTGCCGAACTTCGAGTTTTTGAACGGCAACAAAAACAAAGTGCAGGCTTCCTTGGGAGGTGCCGGGACGAACGCAAATTTGGAGTGGTAATATCGGACGAGGTTCAACGAACACTTTATTATTTAATTTTATAAACTTATGCATAAAAATCTGGGTACATATATAATTTGATATTATGAAGCGCCAAATGCAGAATAGATAGGTTCCGCGCTAATGTTAGCGGAACCCATTAGCACCGATAACGGTAACACTCGCACGTCACTGGCCGGGCTTGCCATTCCGTCAGGTGCAATGAACCTGCCTCCCTTCTCTTGGCCCCCCCACGTAGCCCATCATTTCCACGAGCTGTGCACGGCCAAGGTCCCACAAATGACTTTTGCCACAAATATGCGCATCGCGAATTGGTCACTGTCACACACTGTACATGTGAAGAGAGAATTTACGTCATCCTCGTTTTTCTCGAAGAATTCGGGGAAGTTTTATACCTACTTACATCCTGTACCTGAGCAAACACGAGCACTAATCGAGGCCAAACTAACGTATCGGATTTTCGTGTGTTTGTGGAATAATCGGCACCCAAATCTAATTCGAAAAACTCTTTAGAGGGAGGTTTCGACGAGTCCCATCGTCCTGTTTTCGAGGCGCGACCAAAAGAGTCGCCTGGACATTCTCGGAATCGGGGAGGAAAAGGGGAAAATTGTCGTTATTTTGCTTTAAGTTGCACACTGTTAACAAATCGGTTACGTAACATTTAATGGGTAACTTAATTCAATTACGAAATAGGCTAAATTAAGTTAACTCCCGCAAACGGTACCTACCTAACTCGATACACCCATTTATGTAGATAACGCATCATGCGCGTGTGAATTTGAGATCAAATTTATATTTTATTGGAATGTACCTAATATTGTTAATTGTAAACGTTAAACTCGCTATAGTAGACGCCTAATTATTGTAATTTATTACAATTTATTGTCCAGCAAGGAGTATTTTTGAAGTGCGTTACTCTCCCGATGGTTATTTTGAGTTACAATTTTAAACGTCAAAAATCCATTTTGTCGAGGATGTCGAACGTTCAAATCCGTCGATTGCTTATATCTAAATTTACTAATAGATGAGCTTAACTTGTTTAACGACTATGAACAAAACTTATATTTGTTTGTCGACGATCGTTTGCGATTTATGTTTTTCCGACATTCTATTCTATGTATTTCCATTATTTCCTAAAATTTCTGATGCGTAATTGATTGTTTTCGTAGCTACGATAACGTGAATAGACGATCGCTCTGGTGATTTCAATGCTAAATAAGACGACTAACCCGTACTGTTCTTATAAGGCTTTAACTTTTCTACGCATTGTTATGATAAACACGCTTAAATTAAAACGAAAATCCCCATATTGTTGTACATAATTTTAATTATTATCTATAGAAAACCTCGCTGAAGTAATTTTGTAACAAATAAATGTTGGCATTTACAATAATGAAATCACTTCAGTAATTTCAATGCCGAAGTACTAATAAGCTAGTTTACTCGATTTCTTTTCGAATAATGCCCAGCCCTTCTCGATCTTATGCAAAGGACCTTACATTGCCTCTTACTATTACTTAACTAACGTAAACAATTTAACACTATCTCATGCACCTACATTTTATTTACGTGACTATCTAGAAGTGATTTTAACGGTTATCTTAGTATTTCAATGCTACCTAATAACCCGAAGTATTTTTATTTTCAATTTAAAAGGAGTTTCTTTTAACTTCGGAATGTATTTGTAAAGACAAACAAATAATAAAGGAGTGTCGTGAAATATTTTTATCGTGATGTAACTACGCGAACAATAAGACTGATATCAGTTGTAACAAATGCTAATACGAACTTTTTATAAGTCCATAAAGCCGGCCGAGTCTTATTGTTTGTTAGTTTTTCTTGTTACATCGGTAAATAATATTTAAATTAATTAAATTGACGTTACACAACAATTATATAAAATAAAAGGATTGATAACGTGGTGTAAGAAAAACAATATTTTAGAGGTAAATAATTAGATTGTTTCCTGTCGTGATCTCGTGTGCAGTAGAACTTTGCGTCATTAAACTTTAATAACTCATTTTCTTCAAGTTGCGGCACTTCCCTTTTTTTTCAAAATAAAACAGTCGGAATAAACAAGGACCGGCACACCAACTAATAGCTCAAAGCCTGTTGGTAAAAGTAAGAAATCGTACCTTTACCTTACAAAAAAGTCACCGCGATGGATTTAAAACCTAAAAAAGAATTTATTAATTTGTAAACAATCAAACATAAATCATTAAATGACAAGGTGGTCTTTACTAATTTGAAAAGTAGCAAAAGTACCTACAATACAACATTTAGCTATTTTATCACAAAATAGAAAACTAACAAAGAGTTCTTGAAGCTAAATTAGCTTGAGATTGAAAATTGTAAATTGAATTTTACATAAAATCGTTTATGTTCGACCGAACAGCGCATTTAAAAAAAAAGGAAACAAGGGCGCATTCAGCCGAGAAAGCGCCGAAATAGCGGTTCAGTCGAACCGCTGTTTATTTGCGTTTTTTAAATTTATGTTTGTAGTTGACGTGTTTATCACAATAGCTTAAGGTCCTTTAGCCGTATTCAGCCTAACGTAGCGTTTACTTTCCGCTGTTTCAGCGCCGAGTCCGGTCGAATGCGCCAAATTATTATCCAGTTTTGCTACAAGCCAAATTACCTGCTTTAAATAATTAATTGAACAACACGAAATATCCTAAACAAAAACGTTAATTTTATTCTTTCCATAGTTTACAATAGATTGCGAGCAATGTGTATGTAGGTATGGCGATTTGATGATTGTACGGTAAGCGATGATCGATTGACTGCTTTAAACTTGAGTTATTACTTATCATTAATACACATATCAGAATTACCCAAATACGAAAATTTTCTAATTTAAAAAAAGAAAGGGGAACATAATAAAACTCCAATTATCAGGACTCCAATGATCGATGTTATTTTTTTAAGCCGGATATGCACTGAATAGATTGCAACAAACAAAACGCGAATTTTGTCTTTGTTTTATTTGTTTATTATTTTTATTTGATTAATTGATTTCTGTTTACTCGGGTTTATTTTTAATTTCAAAAATTTCAAAATAATCTGCGATTTATTCGCAAATTGTTTATCGTGTGTGTATGCGATAGTTTGCGTTTTGTTTAACAATAAACAAAATACGAACTTTGATATTTTGACGCCAATTCCCGAATTTTTTAAAAACGAATCGATTCTGGATAGTTTTCCGAAGGATATTACTATTTGTTTTTGTTCGCTCACGATCAAGTTTATTTCGTTTTTTTTTTACGGGGGTTGGTTCGCCAGTGGTTCCCTGTACTGGCGGCCTATTGTACCCCCGCTACACGTGTTTTTAAAGGCTATTTTTCCAAAGTAAGTTAGGATTTGTCCTATAGAATTTATTCCCATAGCATCGGTATCGGTAACTTCGAAAGACCTCCCCTTTCTGCTCGCCCTCTGACTGCTAAGTCAGAAATATTTTCGCTAATAATTTGCCCGTTATTTGGTTATTTCCATTCTGGTCCTTCTTTTTTCGTGGCGTTTCTATCACTTTGTTTGCCGAATCAAGGAGGTAATTCGAAAATGTTAGGTGACACATACACTTCGCGTTATAAATATATTTTCGTACACACCTTAATTTGCCTTTTTTTTTCATTGACCTGTTCGGTTTTCCGAAACTTTGTTTTCGTAACGAAAGGACGCGAGATAGATTATATCGTGGACTTTTAACCTGATTAACATGTACGCGCGAGGGTTGATCGAAAAGAGAACGTTCAACAACTGCTCGACCTATCTGACCTGCATAGAAATTCGTGCCCACCTCGTTACATTTTATTGTTGCAACTTTTGAAGGAGGAAAATTCATTTGACGTGTACGCCTCCGCGTTTACGCCAACCGTGACCGTTTCAGGAATTCGTGTGTACCGCATAAAATTAAAATACTTATTTACATTGTATTACATTAGAACGAGCACTGGGAATAATTGTAAGTCAATTCGCGACCTAGGTATCGCTTCGTGATAACACCGGACATTTTTTCCGAACCTTCGCGTCATTGTTTCGACCAATTTTAATTCCGAGAATTTCAAGTAGGTTGGAAAAAAATAACATTGGCAATGGAAAAGTTCAATATACACGGTCCTCCTCCTACCGCACGTAAACGTGTATGGATCTTATTTTGACTGTGTGATGTAACGTGCCTCGGGAGAGTCGGTCGCGGCCCTCCCACGGTTTTTAATGCAGGACCGGACTTACGTGGTTCGATATGAATCGATTATTAATTAATTAAATTTGTGGGCGCGGATCTTCGATTTGGACAGGAGGACGTTTTAATTTTGGTCGGGTTCGCGGGCTTAATTGCTGTTATTAGAAAATAATCTTTAATTGAAACGCGTCCAGGATTGTGACGTTCGTAACTAGTACGTACCTGCATTTTAAAGTCTATCATAAGACAAGATACTGTGTATAAGAAATCTTGTGGAAAATGGCGGAGGACGGGGACGAGGAACGGGTTTGGTTCACTAGGCAATCGGAGGTCGTTGATTCCATGGCCCTGGCTACAGTCCTCGCTATTGCACTCGTTCATTGCGCAACTAATCCCCGTGTTGCTGTTAGCACGGTACTTCTTCTTCCAACGATCCGATGTTTTTGGAAAACGTCAAAGAGGCCATCCAAAAATTTTTCATTGCCTTTCGTTTATCGATCGAAAGGAAACGAAAATGTTGACGAATAGCTCGCGCGTTGCAACCAAATTTTTGCTCAAAAACACGTTTCTCCCAATGTTAATCCTTTTACATTTATTATACCATAACAGTAATTCGAGTACAATTTTAACATTTTTGAGAATCGATTGCCTTGCTTTTTTCCGTCGCGGCAACGAGGCGTGTTATTTATAATCAACAAAACCATAAAAATATAAGAAACAAGCTTCGGATATCAAAATTAATTATTATTACGCTTGACAATAAAAATGAAAAAGTTTTAATTAATTACCATTATTACAATGGATAGTTGTTCGTTCCTTTTTATTATCTCCGAATTCCACGTTTATTTTTGGAAAATTATTACTTAGACCCTCCCATTACAATGTTAATAATAATAAAAAGGAAGATTTAATATCAAGGTTTATGTGTAGCCCTATACTATTAAAAAGCAATTTATCTGTCATTTAAATCCAACCGACGACATCGACAGAGAGAGAAACCGTTCGCGGCAAACTAGAACAATTTGCAAAAAGAAATCCGTTACCATAACAAACAATAAAATAAAGTCGTGACGTATAAGCCCAAAGATGCAAAACGAAATCAAAATCTCAACAAAAGTAACTCTGTTCTAACTGTCGAGCGGTTACTTTCCGAAAGCCGTTATATCGCCTGCGTATGTGTGTTACTTGACCACGCCACAACGGCAAGGGAAATAATTCGAATTCCTTTTAAATTGTTCGTTTCACCATTCTTCTTAACTAGCTTAAATGGAAATTGTTTCGATTAACGATATTTTGAGGACGCCGTCGCGTCGGGTTTTCCACGAACAACGTGGAAGCCGCGCGACTCGTTGGTAATTATCGTTAGCGGTTTATTTTTAGATCGTTTACGGATTTTCGGTTAACCAATTAATTATTGTGCGCTTATTTAACGCAATAATGTTGCGTTACGACACGGCGTTCCTGACAATTACGAAAATTACACGAGTTTCGTTGTAATATATGGCAAATTTTCAGATTGGAGTGACTACTTATCTGCGTTCTTTTCACAATTCGAGCGCCCTTATGTATATAAATTTTTCAGTTTTCAGAAATATGAATCATCATTAACCCATTTGGGACCAATTTTTTGTAATAACTATTTTTGGAGAATCTCTCCAACTTCAACATGCGCGCCATTGTAGTTTTTCTGTGAAATTTTGTTTTCTTATTTTTTGTAACATAGTTTCCTTGATTATCATAACGTACATCATCTGTTACCCTTTTTCAACAGGTACGACATCATTATTTAGTAATAAGTCTCGTAACAGATAACCCGAGGATTAAAAACGACAAGGAAAGTAAAGGTCTCTTATTATTCTTTAAGTTTCAAATGGATAACTGCCAATTACTGATAATAGATGTAATAGAGGGAAGGTAATTAGTTGCTAATATCACCGTTGCGCTTCTTTTCTGAATTCTATGCGTGTCACAGTGTCACACGGTAAAGCACTTGACTTTTTGGTTTTTAGGGGTGCGACGTTTTCTTGAATTGAAGTAAAAGTTATCACTTCGTTGTCCCAACTAGAGTTACAGCCCGTGTAAGAAACATTTGTTCGCGTTCTCGGTGTGTTTTAAACTGCACCTTCTTCGTTCTATTTCAAATTTCCGTAGAAAAAATTTCATTTACATTCTCGTTCAAAACGCTTATAATTACTGAATTACCATAACGGTAATTTACCATAATTACCGAACTTCGTACAATAAGGTTTTCGTGGAGGTTTCGTAGTACTTGATCTCTTAGGTTGAGGGCTTTAAAATTAGACGATCAATAGTTGTCAAAATTGTGATGAAAACAGCAACAGTCTTACTACCAAAATAAAACAGTTCTTTAGAAGCTCAAAGTTTTTTTTGTAACGCTTGGCTAGCTTACTGTTTGTCTAGCAAACCAGCGGTCGGAGGTTCAAATCCTCCTGCAACCGCGATCGTTAGATCGTTTAAATAAGCAGATCGTTTAATCGTGATAAGCATTGAATTGACGAAATTATGTACCTACACCAATGATGACAAATTGAAAACACAACCTCGCAAGTTTAGAATACTCGAACTGTTACAAAAGTTTGAGAATTAACATCATCATTTCGGGGTGCATTTTGAAGACCTGCTCTTTGCTGCCTGCTTATGTACCATGTTCGTGTGATGTTGGGCACTAATTAAGAATCTTCAGGTAAGTCGCTTTGTATTAATTCATTTGTTTTTGCGTTTGTTTCGTTATTCACTTGAGTTTATGCATTAATTTATAAGGACCCTGTATTAAAAGAAATTTCTATCTTATAAAACATATATTTAAGAGGTCTTCGGCTCTTACAAAAGAAATGAACGATGTGATCCAGTTCATTTTGATTAAATTACGTTTACCTATACATATTTTATTTGAAAAAAAAATAAAATAAATAAGAGATAAGTGCAAATTGTTTTATACGAGTTCTTAAGGGATTTTCAATCCCTACAACTATATTTTCTATATTTTCATGCACAATTTGTATATTTAAGTTCTTTTATCAAATTTCTGCATTAACGGGCGTTAAATAGAAAATTCGGCGACTCGTTACTTTTAAAATTTGGTTAAAATTGTAAGGGTTACTGAAAATAATTCAAACATTATTTACTTTTAATTTGTACCTATTATTATTTTTCGATGATTCGGATGCGTCTAAAAAAGTCGGCAAATAATGAAAAATTTAAATACAGCATTTTTCAGAAGTATTAAATTATCTTAAATTATACAAAAATAAGCATATTATTAGATACCTCCTTACTACATAGAAATGTTTTTACTGTGTATTATAAAAATAAGATAAGTTAGAACCGGAGTTACAACTTATTTAGAAGATGGAATCGACCCGTAAATTTCCTATAGAAAAAACTTGAACATCGAGAAATGCAAATATTCAGTATGCCAAGGAAAATACGTCAATAAAAACAACGAAATTTCTGAATATTTTGTGCGTTTAATTCTAAAAGTTCTTCGGGCGGTGTTTTATATTATAATACGGTACAATTTCTATTTTTGACGCTTTAAAAATATTCAAATTTTAATCAAAAACCGCTCATACATCTGAAATAAGTCAACGACCCGCGCAAGATACAAAGCTTATCGAATAATTATTGCAGGTCAGATTTCATTTCATGCTTAAATTAAAAAAAAAAAAATTATAACTTAGGCTTTATTTGCTTATTCCGCTACGTAGTTATAGAAGAAACCGTTTTAATGTATTTTTTGCCTTGTGTCGATCTTCGAAAAACTAATTTCTAAATTTTCGATTAGGTATCAGTAGGTTTTGTCTATTTTTATGCGAACGCGAATTTTAATTTATTTTCTTTCTCGGCCAAATCTTTTCGGTTCGTATAAGAAAAAAACCAGAAATTGAATATATAGTTTTTGTGGGGAAATAGCAGACGTTGCGGCGAAATTAACCTTGAAATTTTCCCACAAAATAAAATTTGACGAAAAATTCTTGTCGCGCCAACCCGATTGCTTTGTTTGCTTGCGCAACTTTTTGAATTTCCTGCCGCTCGGACTGCTATTTACAAAACTTTAAATCGTCCCGAAGTTCAAAATTCTTTTTTTTATATTTATATTTATATACATATAATATCTTCGTGAAAGGAGGCAGTTCAACGACCGAAATAAATTTCGTCTCGACCGGTCTTATTGAATTTTAAGGCAGTGCAATATAAATATAATGGACGTTTTACTTGGACGCGTTTATTTCAACCCTGCAATTCGAAGGTGATTTATGCTCGGGACCCGGAACCTTTGATTAACCATTTTTACCGACCGTAATTCGTAACAAAATTTTACCCTTTCGCTTTTACTTTCGAACGATTTTCGAGCCCCCTTCGAGTTTATTGCCTTTAAAAATTTTTATTTCGGCCGTAAAACTTTACAAGAAAAGTACTTAAACTTTAATAATTTTTATTTGGGCGGTGCGGTTCAAATATTGTCGCGTCGCCCTTCAAATTTCGCTTAGCATATGCACGAACGCCCCGAGAAATTCCCACAGTTCAACCTTTATTATTATAAGTTGAGCCTTTCGCTCTTTTGGCCCAAAAATCAAGGATAGTCGATACTTTGTCAATACGATCTTCTTAGTTACTACAATGTAAACGCATTATTTAAAGGGTTTTAACTGATTTGTGCATCGTGGAGATGTAGTGGAAAGCAGAGCGCGTTACCAATTCCACGAGCTTTTTGAGGAACCGTTCAGTTTTCGGCAGCACCTTGCCTTCGAATTTCAAATCATTCATCCACCTATACTCTCACACTGCTATCATTCAATTACCTATTTGTCAGGTAGTCTCGGAATTGCTGCTTACACGTACACTTCATAAGAATCGAAAAATGTAGACAAACACAGAGGGCGGAAGGGTTGTGTCAGCTGCTCGTCAGGGTGTGGGAACCTAGCACAGGTGGTAAGAGGCTGAGAACGTCTAAAGACGCCAAAAATCCCATTGCGTATGTTTTCAAAGAAAGGAAACTTGGAGACGTCTTTTGTTCTTTGCACTCTGCATATCAGCCGAAGACGCTGTTTAAATCTATGGTAAAGTACATGGTTGTTTTTTTTTAAATTAGATTACGGTTTAAAATTAATAAAGACACGACGAGGCTCGATGTTTTGTCGAAAAAGCTTTATTAATAAAATTAGTGAATAGAATATAGAAAAGAATAGATATATTTTTTAAATTCTTTCTATAGACTTTTGACAATTGAATTTGCGTTTTACCGAAAGTATTTTTCATATTTACAATAGCAAAGTTTAATAAGAATAGTTTTTAAGTAAATACTAATGGAAATAAATTAATAAAAAAAAAATTAATTAACGATTCACTGACAGTAGAGTTGGCGCAGTCATGTTTCGTAGGCTTTTAATGTTGTAAAAACCCCCAAGGACCAGTTTTTGTCACCACGTTGGGCGCCACTCGACCGATCGTTTTGCAATCGCCCAACGATTAAAAACGGTAAATTTAAAGTTTGATACCAATCGTAAGAGCTTTAGAAGGACTGGATGGGCGCCAAGTCGCTTAAGAAGAAATTGCACGACGACGTGGCGTCTAAAACTTCAGAAACCAAAAACCGTAAAATGTTTAATTTATATCGATTTTGTTAAATATCTCTACAAGTCCTTTCACCTTTTGATCGATTCTTTAATTTTGTATACTAGATCTGTTCTTCCTATTATCCAATATTTTGGAAATTGGATTCGAAAACCTCGACCCGACCGAAATGGAATTTAACAGTAACATGCACGCGAAATCGTTGCATTGTTATTACCATTATTATTAACCTAATGCGCATTTTAAAATAACGTGCCCCACTTCTTCGGTACGAGTTTGTTGCCATCTTGGCGTTTCCCCGTCTAAACTCCGTCACGGTCAAGGACTACGCGATGTCGCAACACCAGAACGCGGAAGCACTTATCAGGTACTTCTTTAAAAGTTCCACCGTGCTGGTCAGGTAATGACAGATCTATGTTTCGCCCGTTTTTACTAAAATTTTACGTGACGAACTTCGCCCGAAACAAACTGTACTTCCTGCACACAGTATATTTTGTTGAATTGTTCGATCGCCCATTAAAATAATTAGACGCCCTTTTTTTTAATATCAACATTTATAGCTCGAAGTGAGGTATTGTTATTATTTTCGCTTTCTTACTGTAACGCGTTAATGACATGTCAAGATTTTGATTACCATTGTCCATAAAGGTACACGAAAACCGTTAATTAAATCCTTTCTTCTATATGGTTAAAAATAAATTCGATTCCACTGATAGCGTTTTAATTAAGCGGCTACCAATTTAATTAATATTTTTGTGCTTTAACGATGAAAATAATTTAAATTTATCGGTGACGTAGATAACTGCAATTAACGTTTATCCATATGTCCTATTTCCTAATATAAAATATGTAGGTAGTTTGAACACATATAAAAAATTATATTAAAAGATGATTTCAGTGGTATTTTCCAAATTTAAAATAGCTGTTATGGAATATCCACTAACATTTTTTACTGGAAAGTCGGACCTTGGTTGTAAACTTGGAAAGAACGCACGTTCTCATCTTGCGCAATTATCTCATTCAAATCAGAATGATGAATTTCACGGAAGCCTTGCGACTTTGTTACATATACGTAGCTAATGTTTTAAAAAAAGATTCAGTTTGTCAACAAAATATTGATCGGTTTAAAATCGCTGCGCAAGATAAATCATCGTCGTAATTTAGCGTGTTCAATTTTAAATTTCGAATGTAAAGTCTTCAAATAGCAGTTAATAGCAAGCAAACAAGCTTGTGATGAAATCTAGGGCTAAGGGTAGTTTCCTTTTGGTCCCTCCGAATATCTAAGCAGATTGATATTTTGTTGACGGTTTGTGCAGGAAGTACGTATTTAGGTGCCGACTTCTTCAATCATGTTCTTATGATGAACGACGCGAAACTTACTACTAACAGTCCACAGATCGTAATCTGACATTATAACTGATGACTTTCTAGATCTAGAAGGATTTGCTGGGTAACAATTTTTATGTTCAAATCATTCACCACCGATGATTATATCTTTTTACGCTACACGAATTGATGTAAAGGATTAAATTTTTTGCCGCCGAAATTTTTAAGTTGTTCAAAGTTTCAAGTGAAAATTCACAAACGAAACTCGTTACTATAATTTCGCTTTATTTCCTCGTGGACAACCAATAAAAACAATGGTTGTTTTTATATTGGTTGTCGTTCAGGAAATATGAACAAGATAAGATATTGATTGGACTTTCTCTGACGTTCAAATCACTAGCACAAAATAAACAAAAAAAAAATCATATAAACGCATGTCTCAAATTAATTTATTACCGAGCTATCGAGGCATAAAGATATTTATTTAACAATAAAAATTTAGAGTAACTCTTGAAACTAGCCTCCGTTTTGTTGAACACAGCATTCGGCACGACGAATCCACGTTTCTCTGGCAAATCTTATAGCATCAGGACGACCCTTCATGGTTGCCGCAGTTTTTGCAATGCGATTTCTTAGTTCTTCTTGCGCGCCAATAGATGTAGAATAAACCGTAGGCTTCATCTAGTTCCACACAAATTAATCTAATGGCGTTAGGTCGGGAGATCGTGTTGGCCGTTTAACAGGTCCGTTTCGACCAATCCATCGATTACCATATGCTGTGTTTAAATAATCCGGGCACCGTCGTGCATCGCCTGTCTAACGTTCGTACAGATTATATTGCAAAAAATGCAAGTAAGATATTCCCGAAAGCGTTGTTGGTGAAAAGAAGGGGCCGACGAGATTGTCACCAAGAAGACCACACCAGACATTTAATGCAAAGGTATTAGGGGGACCGGAAAGTAATGTCGTTTCTGCGCATGTCGATATTTGATTGTCATTTGTCAGCTCATTGTGTATCTCGAAGGCGTGCCGAAGTTCTTTTAAGGTTATTGTGACTTGTTCACTTCTAAATAATTCAATATTAAACTTTTTTTTTGCAATTTTTGGTAAAATGGCCAGCCAAATACCAAAAGAGCATATCCGGCATTGTATGCTTTTTGAGTTTCGCAAGGGTAGTAACGCAACAGTTGCGACCAAAAACATTTGCGATGTTTATCCAAGTGCATTAGACGTAAATGCCAAAGATGGTTTTCCAAGTTCAGATCCGGTAATTTTGATCTCTCTGACTCCTATCGATCAGGAAGACCAACAACGTTAGACAAAGACATGCTAAGGGCAGAAGTGGAAGCAAATCCATGTCAAACAATCGAGGAACTGTCAAACACCCTTAACCAACCTTGGTCGACCATCCAGGAACATTTACAGCAGATTGGAAAAATAAGCTGAGCAGGTGTTTGGGTCCCGAAGAGAACAAAGCCAACCGATCCATCACATGCAACGTATTGCTTCAACGGCACCACACAGAACCGTTTTTTGATCGTTTGATCGCTGGAGACGAAAAATGGTTCCTATATGATAATACAAAACGCAAAAGGCAGTGGCTCTCTCCAAATGAATCGCCACGAAGTACTGCGAAGCCGGGTTTACATCCCAAAAAGGCGCTTCTGTGGGTTTGGTGGAGTATTCGCGGAATTGTTCACTTTGAATTGCTGAATTGGGGTGGGAGGTACTGCCTCACCCACCATACTCGCCCGATATCGCACCCACGGATTTCCATTTATTCCGATCCCTACAACATTTTCTTAGTGACAAAAATTTGAAAATTTTGATGCTGTCCAAAATGCCATCTCGAGATATTTTACTCTAAAACCAATTGATTTTTATCAGTCCGGGATTGAAAATTTGTACACTAGATGGCAAAAGGTTGTTGATAACGAGGGTGATTATATTATTGATTAAAAATGTATTCGTTTGAATTTAATATAAGAAAGCGACATTACTTTCCGGTCCCCCTAATGTGTTGGATAAATGCGGAGTGGCAGTCGTATGAGGGTTATCTACGTCCCAAATATGGATGTTTCGAAAATTAGTAGAGCAAGATTCATCGGTAATCACAGCAGGCAGCTCACGAAGTTAGGATCTCGTAAAATTCTCGAAAAATTTGCTTCGGACACTTTAACGGAGAATTTAATAAAAAAAGTTATTAAAAGCTTTTTGATTTTGAGATTTTGATCATTGTGGTGTTTTTTTAAATATTTTATCGAATGGCTCGAATCTGCTAAATAGTGGTTTTGAAATTTTTATCGTCACCGATAAAATTGACGAAACTCATGAAATAATTAGCTAAAAGACACTTTTCCAAAATTTTGCTTTTACTTAATACTTGAATATTATAATTAGGTGTACACTCGTTGACGAGACCAAAGTTTTGCGCAAATCGTACCTGCAAGTAAATTGTTTTACTTTCAAATTACCGATGTATAGAACGATAGTTTGAAAATCTAATTAAAAATTAAAATTTAAATTTAAGTTTTCAATAACGTAAAAGCTTCGTGATTTCAATGAGCACATTCAGTCGGAAAAGTGCTGCCTTGGCGCTTTGTAAGATAGCGGTTCAATTGTACCGCTGTTTATTTATGTTTTTTAAATTTTATTTTTATAGTTGACGTACGTCAGTTGTGCCACGTGTTTATCACAATAGCTTGAGGTGCTTCAGTCGTAGACAGCTACTATGTATAATAACGTAGCGCTTACTTTCCGCTGTTTCGGCGATGAGCGCGACTGAACGCGCCCAATGTCATTCAGTTAATGATAGTTTCTGATAAATTTTCGTTTTATAAGTATTGCTTGTATATTTTAAATTGATTTTAAAAATATTTCATCTACTTTTCTTTTATGTTATTAAGCAGATAATAAGTTTTTGCTGTCGTTACGAAGTAATTGTAAGAGTAAATATAACATTATATCATGTTCTACGATTGAAAAACAATTTATATATTAATTATCTTATCGAAATTGACGTGTTTTTCGTGTAAATTTCTTTAAAAAGCTCGAACAATGCCTTAAACTTAATAGACGAACAACTTTAAAAACGTAAAATACACAAACGACAATTAAAATAGGGTTATTAAACAGGCATTACATTTATTGACCTATGTAAACTTTTTAGCTTAGGTTATCAACATCGATAAATTACTGCACATTATTGTAAAGACGGAATAGCGTGTCAACTTTTTATCCTATTGTTCAAAATTAAATTTTAACTACTAATACTGAAATTGCGTGTACAAGTTAATATCAGTGCAAAAACGAGATGTTTTAAATAAAATTTATTTTTTTGATCTTAAATAGGCAATATACGTGTATAATAAAAATTTAATTTAATCTGAAAATATAATTTAGATCGAAGCGAGTAAAATAAAATTATCGACTGTGGATATACTTAACGTAACAAACTTCATTTTAATAGGTATTAATTTTCAACCGCCGACTGTTGTTTCAGGACGGCGAAGAAGGAGTAGGACCCTCTTCCGATCTAGAAAATTATTAATCGACTCGTATAAAAGTTACATTTAAACTGAGAACGAGTTGTACAATTAAAT